>OZ012740.1:508811567-509434067 GCA_963859935.3 Lathyrus sativus | reverse complement strand
CTTAAGACCCCAGTGCAGTCTCCAGAGTTGGTCGCTCAAGTTGATACTTAGAGTCCCCAGCTAAGATCGCCCAGGATGATTCCTAAAGCCCCAAGAGAGCCGAATCCTTGGAAGCTGCTCAAGCCATGATTGGTTTGTCCCCGGCAAGAGTTGTCCAGGATGATTCCGGAATCCCCAACAGAATGTTTGCTCAGAATGGTTCCCGATTCAAGGTAATTCGTGAAGTCCCCGACGGAGCTATTTGTTCAAGATGATTCTTGAAGTCCTCAGTAGAGTTGAGTCCTCCAGAATAATTTCTAGACCCCCGGAGCGGAGTTACTTGATAATTCTCCAGATTCCCCAGCGGCGAAGCGTCATCCCCAGCAAGTTTTCCAGCGGCGATGTTGGGTATTTCTCAGATCCTCAGTTCTCCAGCGGTGATGTTGGGTATTTTGGTTGTCCGACGGCGATGTCAGGATTCTTCAGTTTTCCAGCGGCGATGTTGGGTGTTTTGGCTGTTCGACGGCGATGTCAGATAGTTCAGTTCTCCAGCGGCGATGTTGGATGTCTGTTTCCCCGAGTTATGTTTGTTTCCGGCGGCGATGTTGGATGTTTGTTTTGATGGCGAGGTCAGATTATGTGGTTTCCGGCGGCGATGTTGGATGTTTGATTCGACGGCGAGGTCAGATTATGTGGTTTCCGGCGGTGATGTTGGATGTTTGATTCGACGGCAAGGTCAGATTATGTTTGTTTCCGGCGGCGATGTTGGATGTTTGATTCGACGGCGAGGTCAGATTATGTGGTTTCCGACGGCGATGTTGGATGTTTGATTCGACGGCGAGGTCAGATTATGTTTGTTTCCGGCGGCGATGTTGGATGTTTGACTTGACGGCGAGGTCAGATTATGTTGTTTCCGGCGGCGATGTTGGATGTTTGATTCGACGGCGAGGTCAGATTATGTTTGTTTCCGGCGGCGATGTTGGATGTTTGATTTGACGGCGAGGTCAGATTATGTTGTTTCCGGCGGCGATGTTGGATGTTTGTTTTGACGGCGAGGTCAGATTATGTTTGTTTCCGGCGGCGATGTTGGATGTTTGTTTCTGGCGGCGATGTCAGGAGATTGTGTTTGACGGCGATGTCAGACCCTTTAGCTCCCCAGCAGAGATTATGTTCGTACGACGGCGATGTCGAGTGTCTCGCAGAGTTATGTTTGTTTTCAGCGATGATGTTGGATGTTTGTCTCCAACGGCGATGTTGGGTATTTTGTATGTTTGACGGCGATGTCAGATTCTTCAGCTTTCCAGCGGCGATGTTGGGTATGTTTGGTTCTCCAGCGGCGATGTTGGGTGTTTTGGTTGATTGACGGCGATGTCAGATTCTTCAGCTTTCCAGCGGCGATGTTGGGTATGTTTGGTTCTCCAGCGGCGATGTTGGGTGTTTTGGTTGATCGACGGCGATGTCAGATTCTCTAGTCTTCCAGCGGCGATGTTGGGTGTTTTGGTTGTCTGATGATGATTTAATGTGGATAACTGACGGCGATGTCAGATCAGTATTTCTCTAGCTAGTTGCCGTGCAGCTACTATTCCAGTTTTCGAAGATTTGTTCCCCGCAGAGTATCGTGTGCTCGGGCAGTTGGTAAATTTTCGGGTTTACCGGTATTCAACCGTCTCGTACCTTGATTGGCTGAGAGCCGTTCGCTTCTCACCCAGTCAGATTCAAGCCGTTTGAATAGGGGAAGCTGTTGCACCCCAAAATTTTACCAACATTTATTTACCCATCAAGTGTTTGAAGGTTGATACCTTCATCAGAAAGTTCAAGAGATCCTCAGAGGAATTGGTTGAAACCAAGGTTGTGTGTCTCATGACTTGAGAGTTGTGGGTGCTCCTCAGATGATTCTGAGACTGTGAGAATGAACCTGAAGCTTTGAGAAAGCTTATGAGATGTTTTGAAAGTCATCACGAAGCCCAAAGAGGTCATTATGCAAGAATTCAGAAGATTCAGCCATGAATGGTAGAATTAGGGTTTGACTGGGTCAACCCTAGGTCAATTGAAGATTTGGAGAGGGTTGAGACCTAATCCAAGAGCCATGTGATCATGGAATGATGTATCGAGATGATATAAAGATGATTCCTAGACCAACTCATCATGATTGAGGAGTTTGAGAAGTTTTAAGCTAGGGTTTCTAAGGATTGACAGTGTAAAATCCCCTAGTTTGATCCCTATCTTCCAGGCAGTTTTAGCTCAAGATGTGATTGTCATATCATCTTACCCATAACATGAATGTTGTAGAGCTTGTTCTTAGCTTTAATTTGAGTAGTAGAAGTCCTTGATAGGATTTGCAGAGCTCAAGTTATGGTTTTGACAAATTACAGGTCATCTGAAGTATGTGAATCTGGGTCCTTGAAAGTCACCCAACTTGCAGACAACTTTTGCCCTAGTAGGATGATTCCTATGAACTCTTGGTCAACATGAATGTTTAAGAGCATCTTCTTAGGTTTCTATAGAGTACTATAAGTCCTTGACAGGATTTGTAGAACTCAACTTATGGCTTTGACAAGCCAAGGGCATTTTGGTCATTTGGAAGTTATAGGTCATTTCAAGCATATGGCCATATCTCCTACTTCCAAGCTTCAAATGGAAAAATCTTCAACATAAAACTTTCTTAGAATGATGTTTTAAGGCTATTAGGGTGGTCATGAGATGTTGTAAAGGCTCATAGCAAAAAGTGATAAAAATGGCCTAAAAATGAGGCATAAGTTAATTCAAGTGAAATGGAAAATCATAAATCCCAAGTTCTAAATCCAAACCATGTCATATGATAGGTCATTTTGACTCCAAAGGACATTTTAAGAACAATGGTTCAGCCACAATTTTGATTTGAGGCTTGCATCTTAGGGTTGCTTTGTAATTTGATTACTTGCATAATGGGGTACCAAACCAAAACAAAGAAAAGCTTAATAAACAAGGTGTTTAAGCATTGTATCTCATCCTAGATCTCATGTAAGGAGATATTCAAGTTGATTACCAAAGTTACAAGCATTTGGCATGAGATATCATACAATGAGAATTGAAAATGCAAATTACCATATCATGGAAAGTTCAAGTTCTTACTAGATTGTTCTAGGAAGTTCTAGACCTTTCCAAACCATTCTATATATTGAATACAACTTCCATTGATTCAAGGTTGGTGATAGTTGATGTTAATTGTGGTAGAGAATAGTGATTGAAATCCAAATTCTCCATTTGCAAATTGTATTGAATCTTCATATTCTTCTTCATTACCATTCCATTTCTCTTCACAAATCATCTACACAAACATTGCTGAGTGTGTTCATGCTAGAGTGAGGATCCATTGATGAATAATTGAAAGCTTTCCATTGAAATTGCAAGGAAGCAAAAGGCATTGGATCTCGAGATACAAGCCATTTCCATCAAATCTTATGCAAGCAGAGGAATATTCATCATCTAGGGAGTGTTCTTGAGGAGCTACAAGGCTTGGTTTGGAGAATTTCACTACCTACCATTTCAAGGAGCAAGGTATGCAAAACCACTTCTACACCCTATTCTAGGCATGGCTAGGATTAATTATTAGTGTGAAACCATTAGAGACAATTAGGTGGTTCATTTTGGTGAGTTTGAGACCAATTGGAGAAGATTCATCAATGGTGGTCAATTCTTGGATGGGCTGAAACATGTGATTTAATGATGGATAATGCAAGATATATGGCTGATTTTAACGAGTATAGCATAAGGATCATTTTTGTGTAAAGAATCATGAGTTTGGTGAAGGTTGAAAACTGATGAAATGTTGAGTTCATGAGGTTATACCGTTCGGTCTGCGTGATTTATGGCGTTTCAATACAAACCAATGGCACAGTTGTATTCAGCATGGAAAATAGATCAATTTTGGTTTTTGTATCGTGTTGATTGGTGGAGAGACGAGAGAGAACGAATGAGTAGAAGATGAATGCATGGGAGCTGTTTCCATGGTGGTTCTGAAACCCTAGAAGCATAAGGAGGAAGATGAAATCAAAACTGTTGATCGCGCGCAGGACTTGTTGACCAAAGAGTGGATCGGACGGCCCAGATTCAATTTCGGAATGGAGGGAAAGCCAGCAGCATTAAACGCTGCGTTCCACTTAAGTGGAACTTCTGGGCTTTGTGTTCAATTCCTATCCCCACCCCCCTTCCAAGCCCAATCCAGGTTTACACTGCAATGCATGGCTATTCGCACCGTTCGTTTCTTCATTTTCTTTGGATTTTTCTTATTGTTTTCTGAATTAAGTTTTGGGCTTAAGCGATTTGCTGTTCCCACCCCTCATATCAGGCCCAATCCAATTTTAACTAAAATCCTCTTCTTTTTGCACCGCAGTTTTGTTTTTTCTTTGGATTTTCATTGTTTTTTTTCTGATGTCAAATGGGCCCAGGCGCATTTCTAACGCCACCTCCCAGTTAAGCCCAAATCATGATAATAACTGGATATTAATACTATCTGCACCCCATGATCATTTTCCATTTTAATTTTTCTCCAAATTTTATCAAACTTTAAAAATGCATATTAAATTGAAAAATGAATATTTTTTAATGGGAATTTTTTCCCCACCTTCCATTTTCTGTCAAGAAAAATATAAAATAAAAATATTTCTCATATCATGCATTTTTATATTTTTTTTCATATTTTCTCATTTAATTGCTTTCTTTATTTCTTTTAGTTGATATGTGAATTTGTAGATTTTAGTTAGGGTAGTTCCCTTAAGATTTTTAGCTCAATCTTTTTAGGGTAGTTAGATGAATGTTTTAGGTTCCCCCTGAATTAATCTCATAGTTTAGTGATAATTTTTAGGATAGTTTTGATTAGGTAATTCTAGGTAGTGTAGAATTAGGTTAAAACTTCAACATAGGTCCATAACAATTTTAGATTTTGGGTTTTTAGGTCAATTTAGGCTATGGGGAGTATATGGGACTTAAGGGTAGATATGTAGGGTCCCCTAGCATTTATATTAGGATTTAATATAATAGTATGTTATTTTTGGTTGATTTTTGAATTGTATGATTGTTTGTGTTGCCTTTAGGGCATGTTTGTCTAGTTTGCTTTGCTTTGGAGTTTTCCTTTGGTTTGAGGAGCTTGGTATCTCATTAAGGAGCATTGTGAAGCATGGTTTAAGACTTGAAGATGCATTGGGAGAGCTTGAGAGCTTGTTCTTCTTTTCTTTTTGTTGTTTTAGGGTTAGGATTAGGAAGAGCTTAGATGTAGATAATTTCTTTCCCAAATATGGAGGGAATCATTCACCTCCATTCCTCCCCATGATTCAAAGTCCTCCCATGGTATACACCTCTCTCCTTTGGAGGGATTAGTGATGTACCTAGGAAGTAGAACTTTTGAGGGAACCAGTCCTTTGATGTTGAACCCTTATAGGTCACCCTTGGTGATCAAATAAGCAGTTCAACATCCCCCAGCTTATCCAGTAAGTGACTTTCTCTGGTTTTGATTATCTTGAGAGATGCAGAGCCTGAGCATGAAGATGGAGACTTCATTGAAGATTATTGAAGAGGATGAATCCTTGAAGACTGCCATTCCAGCTGAAGCTTGAAGAGCATGAAGATCAAGTTGATACTTGAAGATCCCTGAAGATGGTGAAGCCTGAAGGTGGAGCTGATCAAAGAAGCTGAAGCTTAAGGGAGAAGATGAGTTGATACTCATGATGTAAGGTTGAAACCTGGAAAGCAATTGATATCTGAAGTCTAAAGACTGAGTTGCTGCGAGAGGAGTTGATCTGTTTTCTCTTTTTCTTTTCTGTATTGCTGTGTTTTGTTTGACTTGTTTGATGCATTAGATTAAGTTCATCTAGAATAGGTAGAATCTAGGAGCATGATTGCATTAGAGGTTGAGTTGCTCCCTCTGCTTGTATTCTTACTGCGTGGCTTTGCTTGCGGGTATTCGGTAGAGCCCAGCTCCCTTGCCCATGTGGTTTGTCTGCCTGATGGCATTTCATTTCATTTTATCTGTATGATTGCAGTTTACTGTTTATTGCTTGATAGCATGTTGTTTTATATTTCAGTATGATTACTGTTATTCATGACTGGCTTGAGGTTGAGATGAGCTTGTGGAGGCTGAAGCCCCACACACATTTCCTCCCTCACTTGCATTGCATGCATTTTACTGTTAAGCTGATGCTTTGTCTGTTTGGTGTATCATTGACATGATCCCTTAGGACTCTCATTTCCTTTGATAAGGATTTGATGATAGACTTTTAGGTTGAAACCTAAGCATGACAACTTCTAGGAGTTCCCTGTTCAAACCTTGACCATAGGATGAATCCATGGCATGACAACAGTAGGACTTGATAGTCTCCCTCCTAGTTGGGCCTGTTCTCTTCTCATCTCAAAACAGTTTAAGATACAGTAATCATGAATGATTTCTTTCGTACGTTACGAGCCTTAAGCTATCTGAGAAAGGATTGTGGGAGAGTTTCTTTTCCACAATCTGGATGTTTAGTATGGTACCCTTTGGGTGACATGCGACGCATTCACTCCCAGGTCATAGTCTCTAGTGCGGTTGAAATCGCAAACACAATAAAAAACACTTCTTTCGTAAAAGACAGGAAATAAATCGTAGTTTCCCGAACTACGTATGCTCTGATCTCTCATGCCTGTTGAGAGTACGTAGACACAAGATGGCGAAGTCTTGGTGAGCAACCTTCCCCCATAATCCTTCGTAGGCCGAACTAAGTTGACTCTGATTTCTCATTCTCTGATGAGAATACGTAGGCATAAAGCGCGACGCTTTGCCGAGTCATTTTCTTTTCTTTTTCAGCTAGCCTTGATAGGTAGATAGAATAAAACCAACCCGTCCAAGTAAACACAACAAGCGTGGATCCCGTCGAGTACGACGGACGTGAGGGGTGCTAATACCTTCCCCTTGCGTAACCGACTCCCGAACCCAGACAATGGTTGTGACGACCTTGTCTTACCCTTTTTCGTCAGGTTTTTCCGATTGTTTCCTTTCCTGCTCTGAGGGATAAATAACGAAAGGTGGCGACTCTTCTGTCATGCCGACACCTTATTTTCGTGCAAGCGACACACTCAGGTTTGCATATGGATTAAAATTTTATTTTTGCATGAATTATATTCCATCATGTACGTGGTACACATATGTATACCCTTCATCCAAAGATCAGGTTGCTTACATTATCCGTTTCTGCTTTGTACCAAGACGACGACTCGACATTGCTATTTCACTCGTTCAAGAAAATCCAAGATCATGGCCGATATTGAACAAGAGAATGCTACCTACAAGGAGACTTTGGCTCAGTTTCAGGGACTGGTAGATCAGTTTCAGACCAATATAGATGTTATCAAGGAGTTCCTTCATGCTCAGAAAGACGCCGTTGCTGCTACTTCTGTTGTTGCAACTATTATTGATGCAATTGTGGTCACTCTTATGGTGATTCCTACTCCTGTTGTTACTTCTTCTCATGTTGTTATTAAAGCGCTGGTTGAAACTGTTGTTCAACCTACTGTCAACCTACCATACGGTTAATCTGGCCTTAATAGGATGCATGCTGCTTTTCCATGGGGAATGCCCCTGAATTTCCCTCCTCAGATTTCCAGTGTAGTGGCTTTGTTCTGTATCAACCTTTTGTTGCGCCCATGCCCAATGGTAATTCTGTTGTTTACCTGTGGGGCATGCCTACTCCGCTTCCACCTCCTGTGGTGAGTCATGATGAACATGAGATTCATCAAATTTTCCAGGCTCTTATGCCAACTGATGTTAAAACTCCTTACGAAGATGAAAATGTGTATAAGGGTCCTCCTATTCATGTTACGATTTTGTCTCAACCGGATCACACTGCTATTCAGAATATTCATTCTGGAATGCCCCACCTTGAGGCATCCTCTGCTGTTGGGGTACTTCCTACTAGTTATCCGTATGATTTTCAGATGGGTCCGAATGCTAATCAGGAGGTAAATTCTGGATTGGTGTACCCGTCTCAGTTTGCTTCTCCTCAGATACCTACTTCGGCTGCATCAAAACTTCCAAATCCATAGACTCTTGTCAGACATGCTGATTATAAATTGTTAGATGAAAGGATCAGAGCTATCAAAGGATATTCTGCTTTTGGCATGGAGGCCAAGGACTTGTGTTTGGTTCCTAATGCTGTGCTGCCACAAAAGTTCAATATTTATGAGCTGCCAAAGTACAAAGGGTTGAGTTGTCTGCGATGTCATGTGACCATGTACTGTAGGAAGATGGCATCCTACATTGACAATGATGAATTTCTGGTTCATTTCTTCCAAGATAGCTTGTCTGGAGCTTCTTTGGATTGGTATATGGGTTTAGAGCATAACAAGATTCGCTCATGGAGGGACTTGTCTGAAGCTTTCTTGAAGCAATACAAGTATAATCTCGATTTGGCTCCTACCAGATTGCAATTGCAGAATCAGTCTCAGTGCACAACTAAAACTTTCAAACAATATGCACAGCAGTGGTGAAAGATGACCTCCCGTGTGCGACATGCTCTTTTTGACACTGAGTTAGTTAATATATTTATGGGCACTTTGCAAGGGATGTACTATGAGAAAATGGTAGGTAGTTCTTCTTCAAACTTCACTGATATTGTGACTATTGGTGAAACAATTGAGAATAGGCTGAAAATTGGTAGGATTGTTGGTACCGTTGGTTAATAGTCAACCAAGAAACCTTAGAGCGGTTATTCAAAGAAGAAAGAAAGTAAAGCAAATGTTGTGATAGAAAAAACCTCTCCTCAATATCAGGTTCCCATGACTCCCATGCCATATTATCCTTATTCTTATGTCGCTGCTGCCCAGTATGAACAACCACCATATCAGTATCATCTGCAACAACAAGTTTAGAACTCTCAGAATCAACAACAACCACAATGTCAACAATCTCAACAAAACAACAAAAATCAAAAATATTAGAACAAACAAAATAACAACAATCAGAATAACCACAAGCCTCCGAATTTTGACAAAATTCCCGTGTCGTATACAACATTGTTTCCTTATCTGATTCATCAAGGGGAAACTATCCCCAAAGAGATCGCACATGCAATTCCTCTTTATGGTCTGAAGCATAATCCGAATGCATCATGTGCTTACCATTATGGGTACGTAGAACATACTACCGAAGACTACATGGTTTTTAAGACTAAGGTTCAAAAGCTCATTGACTAGAAAATATTGAAATTTGCTGAAGAGTGTCCTAATATACAAACTAATCCCTTGCTTACTCATGGTGGACCTGAGGTTAATATGGTTGAAGACGATCAAAGGGCAAAGTTAATCAGAGATGTCAACATAGTGAAAACTCCAATGACTATTGTGATCAAGAAGTTGAAGGAGCAAGGGTTATTGAAAGGTCTTCATAAGAAGTTCCAAATCTGCGATGATAATCCCAATCAGTGTCGAAGGTTGAAAGACTGTATTTAAATCTTGATGAAATGGGGTGTGGTTCAATTTTCCAGAGCCAAGTTTGTGGAAGAGGTAGCTACCATCGACCCATTCACGATCATATACAGGAAGGTTCCTGCAGAAGCTCATAAGAAGAAAATACACCCTATTACTATTTGTGTGCCAAAATCGTTCCCGTATCAGAATTCAAAAGAGGTACCTTGGAAGTATGGTTCCACCGTGTTTTTTGGGGGTCGAGAAATTCAGTTTTCAGAATCCTAGATTGTGAACGTAACTACTGCTAGAGGGATGAATCGTAGTGGACGAGTGTTTTCTCCAAAGGTCATATATAAGCCGGTGCAAGTTCCAATCATTGTTCCTCCCAAGGAGAAATCTGCAACCTCTGTTATGCAACAAGGGGCATCTACCGTTGCATCAGTATCAGTCATTCCGTCTATGGATTTTTCAAAGAGCAAAGAGGTAACAGATGATCAAGAGTTTCTCAAGCTGATCAAGAAGAGTGATTTTAAGATTCTGGATCAGCTAGGGCAAACTCCTTCAAGGATTTCAATCTTGTCTTTACTCATGAGCTCGCCCGCGCATAGATCAAATTTGTTAAAAGTTTTGAACACGGCTCACGTAATGCATGATATTCTTGTAGAATAGTTTGATAATGTGGTCGCAAACATAACTGCAAGTCAATATTTAGGTTTCAACGAATCAGAGTTGCCTCCTGAAGAAATTTCCCATAACAGAGCATTACACATATCAGTAACTTGTATGGACTATTTGTCATCTTGTGTTCTTGTAGATACCGGTTCTTCTCTCAATGTGATGCCTAAGGGCATATTGAATCAACTACTGGTAGAAGGGAGTGAGATGAGGCCGAGCACTTTAATTGTCAGAGCCTTTGACAGTTTTAGAAGGCAAGTTATCGGTGAAGTGGATCTACCCATTAAGATCAAACCGCATTTGTTTACCATTACTTTCCAAGTGATGGATATCAATTCTGCATATAGTTGCTGTTGCACCCCAAAATTTGACCAACATTTCTTTACCTAGCTTGTGTTCATCAAGAGGTATGAGTACCAATCAAGACTAGGAAGCTATCCAAGAAGGTTATTCAAGTGTTCAAGGGTTGATATCTTTGTCAGAGAAGTTAAGAGATCCTCAGGAAGATTGGTTGAGACCAAGGTTGTGTGCCTCCTAACTTGAGAGTTGTGGGAGCTCCTCAGATGATTCTGAGGCTATGAATGTGAACTTGAAGCTTTGAGAGAGCTTATGAGATGTCTTGAAATCCATCATGAAGCCTAGACAGGTTATTGTGCAAGTTTAAGAAGCCTCAGCCATGAGTGGTGTAATTAGGGTTTTGACTGGGTCAACCCTAGGTCAACTGATGATTTGGAGAGGGTTGAGACCTAATTCAAGAGCCATGTGATCATGGATTGATGCATTGAGATGCTATAAGGATGATTCCAAGGTCAACTCATCATTATTGAAGAGTTTGAGAAGTTTTAAGCTAGGGTTTCTAAGGCTTGACAGTGTAAAATCCCCTAGTTTGACTCCTATCTTCAAGAAAGTTTAGCTCAAGATGTGATTGCCATCTAATCTTACCCCCAACATGAATGTTGTAGAGCTTGCTCTTATCTTTAATTTGAGTACTAGAAGTCCTTGATAGGATTTGTAGAGCTCAAGTTATGACTTTGACAAGTTACAGGTCATCTGAGGTATGTGAATCTGGGACCTTGAAAGTTACCCAACTTGCATCAAACTTTTCCCCAAGAAGGATGATCCCTATGAACTTTTGGTCAACATGAATGTTGTTCCTAATCTTCTTAGATTTCTAGAGAGTACTAGAAGTCCTTGATAGGATTTGTAGAACTCAAGTTATGGCTTTGACAAGTCAAGGGCATTTTGGTCATTTGGAGATTACAGGTCATTTCAAGCATAAGGCCATAACTCCTATTTCCAAGCTTTAAATGGAAAAATCTTCAACATAAAACTTGCTTAGAATGATGTTTTAAGGCTATTAGGGAGGTCATGAGGTGTTGAAAAGGCTTGTAGCAAAAAGTGATAAAAATGACCTAAAATGGAGGCATAAGTTAAATAAGTCCAAGTTGGAAATTGAAATTTCCAAGTTACACATCCAAACCATGGCATATAATAGGTCATTTTGACTCTAAAAAGCATTCTAAGAACAATGGTTCAGCCACGTTTTTGAATTGAGGCCTAGATCATGGGGCTGCTTTGGAAAATGCTTGCTTGCATAATAAGGTACAAATCCAAAACTCAAGGAAAGACAATGTACAAGCTTGCTAAGGGTTTTAACACATCCCATATCTCATCTAAGGAGAATTTCAGGTCAAGGCAAGTTGCTGCAAGAGGCTTGGCATGAGATGAGGCATGAGATGAGATGAATCCATAAACTCATGACATGAGAATCCCAATTTCTCATTGGATGGTTCCAGATGGTTCTAGATGAGTCTAAACCATTCTATATATGATTTAGAACTTGCTCAGATGCAAGGTTGGTGAGAGAATTGAGAGAAGAGAGAGATAGCCATTTCACTTGCTTCCATTGCAAGTTGAAATCAAATTCCACATTCTGATTCATTTCCATTTCTTCTTTCAATCCAAACACTTTCCCTTGATCACACTGAAGCTGTGCAGACCAAATTGAAGGCAAAACCATGGAGAATTGAAGAGATAGCTTTTGGATTTTGAAGGTTGCAAGTCATAATCGGTTTTGGAGATTCAGGCTTTCTTGGTCCAATCTTTTGCAAACAGTAGCAAGATCATCATTCAAGGATTGATTCTGAAGAGTTTGAGAGCTTGAAGTGAAGGTTTACCCCATCTATTAATCAAGATTCGACAGGTTAGTAACTTTTCTTCTACACCATGATTTAAGCATAATTAGGTAGAATTGTTAGGTTAGAACGGTTAGAGACAATTAGGTGATGGATTCTGGGAAGTTTGGGATCAATTGGTGAGGTTTCAGTTGGTGACACCATTTTTGTTTGGACCAAGAACATGAGATATAGTGAGCTATAGCATGACTTAGATATCAAGAATTAACCAGTGTGAAGTGGTGATCATTCTGAGGTAATTAATTTCAAGAATGGTGAACTTTGATTCCTGAGCATATTTGGAGGTTTGATTCATGTTTTAGGTTTGAGGAGGTTTCAGTTGATTTTGATACCATGGTTAGATTCAGGGTGAAATTCTGGACAGATTAGGGTTTTGAATTTCAGTTTTTCATGGAGAATTGATGAGGTTCGAATTGGAGAAGGTGAGCTTGAAGCTCTGAGCTTCCATGGCTGTTCTTCCCTCCAAACCCTATTCAAATGAAGAAGACGACGTTTTACCCGTTGGATGAGGCCAAGACTTGTTGACTCCATCTGGATCCCACGACCACGATCTATTTTCACGTGTGAAGAGAATTCTGAGACACAATGAAACGAAGCGTTTCATTAAATGAGGTTCTGGGCTTAGTTGATAATCACACCCCCAAGTCATGGCCCATTGGATTTTTAACTGAATTCTGTTACTTTCTGCACCGCTTATTTTTATTTTTCTTTATGATTTTCAAATGATTTTCTGATGAAACTGGGCCTAGCGCGCCTTACTAATTGCACCCCCAATTCATGGCCCACTTGGATTTTGTACTGATTTTTCTTGCTCTTTGCACCGTGCATTTTTCTTTTTCTTTATAACTTATGAATTGATTTTCTGATGGAAATTAGGCCCAGCGCTTATGTTGTTTGCACCCCCATTTTGAGCCCACCTGGAAAATGAACTGTCTGGCATTGCTATTCACACCAAGCATTTCATATTTTAATTTCTTTTTCTCCATTTTTCTTTAATCTTTGAAAAATCATAATAAATAGAAAATTAATGATTTTTGCATGGGGATTTTTTCTCCCATTTCATTATAATGTCTAGAAAATTATAAAATCAAAATATTTACATTTCATGCATTTTTAAAATTTCTTGTGTATTTTCTCTTGTAATAGTTTTTAATTCCTTTTATGTTGATGCATAGACTTGTAGAATTTTGTTTAGCTAGTTCCCTTTGAGTTTTTAGGCCATTCTTTTTAGGATAGTTAGATTAGGACTTTAGCTCCCCCTTGGATTTATTCCATAATTTTGTGATTAAGTTTTGATTAGTTTTGCTTAGATGACCTTAGGTTGTATAGAATTAGGTCAATCCTTAACATAGGTCCACAATAACACTAGAATTTTGGGTTTCTAGGTCAAGTTAGATGTTGGGGACATATAGGGTATTAAGGGTAGGTATCTAGGATCCTCTAGAAATTATATTAGATTTTAATATAGTGGTGTACTATTTTTAATTGATTTTTGTAGTTGATTGTTGATTGTGTTGCCCTTGTGGGCTTGTATTTTTGTTTTGCTTTGCTTTGTGGGCTTGGTGAGCTTGGCTTTGCTTTGAGGAGCATGGAGGAGCATAGAAGAAGACTTGAGAGTTGAAGAAGGAGCTTGAGAGCTTGAGAGCCTTGTTTGTTTTGTTGTTGTTTTAGGGTTATGAGTTAAGTAGAGCTTAGACCTAGCTAATGTCTTTCTTAAACATGGATGGTATCTTTCACCTCCATTCCTCCCCATGATTCAAGGTCCTTCCATGGTATCCACCTATCTCCTTTGGAGGGATAAGTGATTGTGCCTAGGAAGTAGAACCTTTGAGGGAACCATTCCTTTGATATTGAACCCTTATAGGTCACCTTTGGTGGTCAATAAGCAGTTTAATATCCTAGCTTATCCAGTTAAGTGATTTCTCCTGGTTTGAGTATCTTGAGAGATGTTGGGTTTGAGTGTGAAGATGAAGACTTCATTGAAGAGTATGAATGAGGATGATTCCCTGAGCATTGCCATTTCAGCTGAAGCTTGAAGAGAAGAGCAACAAGTTGATACTTGAAGACCCAGTAAAGATTGAATGAAGAACTGAGGCTTAAAGATTAAAGGATGAAGTTGACACTTCTAAGTGATTGATGACTACTCTGAGAAGCTGAAGCTTGTAGGAAGAGAAGACTAAGTTGATACTTAGGAAGAGGATTCAATTGAGATTGAGTGCAAAGCTGAAGCTTGAAGAATCAAAGGAAGTTGATACTTACTTTGAAACTTGGAGATCCTGAAGATCAAGTTGATACTTGTGGTTAAAAGTGAAGCCTGAAGGTGGAACTGATTAAGGAGCTGAAGCTTAGAGAAGGAGAATAAGTTGAAACTTATGTTGAAGGGTTGAAACCTGGAAAAGCAAATTGATATTTGTCAAGAGTGAGGAAAGTCTGAAGACTGAGTTGCTGTTAGAAGAGCTGAAGCTTGGGCCAAAGAGAGGAGTTGATCTGCTTTCTTTGTTTCTTTTCTGTATTGATGTGCCTTGTTTGATTTGCTTGATGCATTAGAATAAGTTCATATCTAGGCTAACTTTAATCTAGGAGCATGATTGCACTAGAGGTTGAGTTGCTCCCTCTGCTTGTATTGTTACTGTATGGCTTTGCTTGCGGGTATTCGGTAGAGCCCAGCTCCCTTGCCCATGTGGTTTGTATTCTGCTTGATAGCATGATTTCATTTTATCTGTATGATTACCGCAGTTTACTGTATTTTGCTTGATAGCATGTTGTTTATCTTCAGTATGATTACTGTTATTCATTCTGGCCTGAGGTTGAGATGAGCTTGTGGAGGTTGATGCCCCACACACATTTCCTCCCTCACTTGCATTGCATGCATTTTACAGTCGTTTACTGTTTACTATTTAAGCTGATGCTTTATCTGTTTCTGTGTATCATTGACATGATCCCTTAGGACTCTCATTCCTTTGATAAGGAAAAGATGATAGAACTTTAGGTTGAAACCTATGCATGATGACTTCTAGGAGTTCCCTGTTCAAACCTTGACCATAGGATGAATCCATGGCATGACAACAGTAGGACTTGATAGTCTCCCTCCTAGTTGGGCCTATTCTCTTCTCATCTCAAAACAGTTTAAGATACAGTAATCATGAATGATTTCTTTCGTACGTTACGAGCCTTAAGCTACATGAGAAAGGATTGTTGGAGAGTTTCTTTTCAACAGTCTGGATGTTTAGTATGGCACCCTTTGGGTGACATGCGACGCATTCACTCTCAGGTCATAGTCTCTAGTGTGATTGAAATTGCAAACACCATAAAAAACAGTTCTTTCGTAAAAGACAGAAAACGAACTTCAAACCTTTTTGCCCCGTGGGCCCGTAAGTCAAAGGAAGCTTTTCTGAAGAAAAGAGTGTCGTTAAACTTCAGCGCCAACGCAAACAGGCTTTGTCCCTAACTGCTGGAACTGTTGTTTAACCTTACTCGATAAAACATATGAATATGAAATCCCGTAAACCGTAGTTTCTCGAACTACGTAAGCTCTGATCTCTCAAGCCTGTTGAGAGTACGTAGGCACAATACTGATGTATTGGCGAGCTACCTTCCCCGTAACCCGTAGTAGGTCGAACTACGTTGACTCTGATTTCTCATTCTCTGATGAGAATACGTAGGCATAAAGCGCGACGCTTTGCCGAGTCATTTTCTTTTCCGTTTTAAGTCAGCCTTGATAGGTAGATAGATAAACCAACCCGTCCAGTAAACATAACAAGCGTGGATCCCGTCGAGTACGACGGACGTGAGGGGTGCTAATACCTTCCTCTTGCGTAACCGACTTCCGAACCCAGACAACGGTTGCGACGACCTTGTCTTATACCTTTTTCGTCAGGTTTTTCCGATTGTTTCCTTTCCCGTTCCAAGGGATAAATAACGAAAGGTGGCGACTCTTCTGTTTTGCTGGCACCTTATTTTCGCGAAAGCGACAGCTGGCGACTCTGCTGGGGACCGAACACAGAATCTCTGGTTCTCCGGTTCCCTATGCGAGTCAATCCTAGCGCTTGTATGATTACTTGTTGGGTTGTGTTTATTTATCGCATTTTATTTCCCGCACTTTATTTTCAGTATGATATGATTATCTATGCTGTTGTGGGAAGGGGGCATTCTGATGAGTGAGAAGCCAGACCCAGGCTTGAGTGAACATAACATTAGTTGTGGAAATTAGTGGGCGCGTGCTTGCTTTGCAGGCACTAGTGTCTCATGAAATCCACGCTCAGATGAGGTTCTCCCGGTTGGCTTCTTTTTCAACCCTTTGGGTTGAGGGGGTTGCTGGTTTGGAGGATTGTCGACTCTAGGGACCGATCATTTGTTATTCAGCCGAGTGAGGCCGCTTCATGAGCTAGTGATGCCACACCTTCTGGGTATCGTATCACCCCTCTTGAATGTCTGTGACGCTGATGAACGCATAGGATGCCGAACTTGAGTCAGTTTAGGTCCATACTTGTGAGCAGGGTTGGGTTTATTGCAGGAAACTTTGACCTTCAGACCACCTGGTTTTCTTGACAGTGGATCAGTTTTGTTGGGATCTGAGGATTTCATCTGCAGATATATGATTGTTCTTGATAGAGCAGGTTTTGATCAGAGGATCTTATCATCAGATGTGTATTTGTTCTTGATAGAGCAGGTTTTGATCAGAGGATCTTATCATCAGATGCGTATTTGTTCTTGATAGAGCAGGTTTTGATCAGAGGATCTTATCATCAGATGTGTATTTGTTCTTGATAGAGCAGGTTTTAATCAGAGGATCTTATCATCAGATGTGTATTTGTTCTTGATAGAGCAGGTTTTGATCAGAGGATCTTATCATCAGATGTGTATTGGTTCTTGATAGAGCAGGTTTTGATCAGAGGATCTTATCATCAGATGTGTATTTGTTCTTGATAGAGCAGGTTTTGATCAGAGGATCTTATCATCAGATGTGTATTTGTTCTTGATAGAGAAGGTTTTGATCAGAGGATCTTATCATCAGATGCGTATTTGTTCTTGATAGAGCAGGTTTTGATCAGAGGATCTTATCATCAGATGTGTATTTGTTCTTGATAGAGCAGGTTTTGATCAGAGGATCTTATCATCAGATGTGTATTTGTTCTTGATAGAGCAGGTTTTGATCAGAGGATCTTATCATCAGATGTGTATTTGTTCTTGATAGAGCAGGTTTTGATCGGAGGATCTTATTATCAGATATTTGTTCTTGACAGAGCGGATTTATGACTGGGGTCTGAAGATCTCATTATCAGATGGTTGTTCTTGACAGAGCAGAGTTTCGGTTATCAGATTTGTGTTCTTGACAGAGCAGATTTCTTGGTCCTTATTATCAGACGTTTGTTCTTGACAGAGCAGATTTATGGTACTATATGTGTGTGTTCTTGACAGAGCAGACTTGTGGTCCGATACCAGGGTTTTCTTATTATCAGATGCAGTGGTTGTTCTTGATAGAGCAGCATTATGGTTTTGTTGATACAGAATCTCCACAACACAGTCGCCTTGATCTCCTGCTGCATGATTGCATTTTACATTGTTTTGCATACTCATTTGCATTTCATTAACGTGTGTCTGTGTTGCAGGTACCGTTTTCCCCGATCCAGGATTTCTTGCCTCCTATTGTATTGTTATGGGTTCTCTGAGGAAGACCGTGGCTTACAAGTTCCCTGCCCCTGATGTGGTTAAGCTGACTGGTTTGATAGCTTTAGCAGATGATTCTGTGAGGGATGAGTTCAGAAAATCTTACGGCAAATTACTCAGTTTGGTTCGTAAACCTTCTGCGTTTGAGTTGAATGGGTTGCACGCTCTGCTGCAGTTCTACGACCCTCCGTTGAGATGTTTCACTTTCCAGGATTTTGTTCTCGCACCTACGCTGGAAGAATATGTTGATTTGTTAGGTGTACCTATCAAAAGGCAGATGCCTTTTGTTCATATGGACGCTGAGCCTGATCTGGCTGGTTTAGCTCCTTCACTTCATCTGGATGCCTCCGAGTTGGTGTTGACTAGTTGGAACAAGGTTTCTGGCTTCTCCTTGCAATTTCTAGTGGGAAAGGCTTAGCAATGCGCTAAAGATGGGTGTTGGGTCGCGTTCAACGCCATTCTCGCTTTGTGCATATATGGCATCATTCTGTTCCCCAATATGCCCGATTTTGTAGACTTCGATGCATTTCACATCTTTGCATCAGGGAATCTAGTCCCTACCTTGATAGGCGATGTCTACCATTCTATCCACTACAAAAACGAGAACAGAAGGGGCAAGAGTGTTTCCTGCTGCGTACCCTTGCTTTATAAATGGCTTGATAGTCATCTGCCCAAGAGGGGTCCTTTTGTTTCGTCTGCAGCCACAGCTGAGTGGTCCGAGCGTCTGATGAGCTTATCTGCAGAGGATATCGACTGGTTCGACAGAGATAGGTTGGGTACCGAGGTTATCTTCAGCTGCAGCAGGTTTCCAAATGTGCCTTTGATAGGCAGGAAGGGCTGTATAAACTATAATCCATCTTTGCTGGTCCGACAGTTCGCGTACGCTTTGAGAGCTCCGCCGAAGGATGAAGAGGTGCAGGAATCTCTGTACCTCACTGGTCTTCTAGAGGGGGATCTACTATCCAAGCTTCAGCGCGCATGGAATGGTATCAGTAAGAGGGGAAAACCATTGTTGGGGAAAAGTAATAGCCAAGCCTACCCTCCATATGTAACGTGGATCAGAGCCAGGGCAGATGCTCTAGGGATGCCGTTTCCTCATGCCAAGCCGGAAGGTCCTCCAATGATTGAAGAGCCTACTACTGTGCCCATTCAGCAGCATAATTAGGTGTTAGCCGAGCGAGATGAATTGAAGCGGGCAAACAAAGAATTGGAGAAAGAGTTGGCTCAGCTCCAAAGCGAGAGGAACGAGGCCGTCCATTCCTTCAAAAGACAGACCGAGTTGGTGAACCAGCTGGGGACAGACTTGACTAAGCAGATAGCCGAGTGTGAGCGCATGGGTCAAGACTTCAAAGCTGTCAACGACGTACTAGCTACGAAGAAGCAGCACTTGGACGAGGCATATCGGAGGATATCCAAGTTCAACCAGCACTGGAAGGCTTCCCTGGCTACCAGGAAAGAGCGGGAGGATAAGATGATGCTACAGATCTCCAAGCTGAAAGCCCAGGTGAAGGCTAGTGAGAAGAGGTTTGATGAAGAAACCGCTCGCAGATACGCCGCTGAAGGCCAGCTCAATAGAGCTCTCGCTAACCTGAAGGAGCGCAAACTGACGTTTGAGTCCAAGAAGCGGAAGTTAGAAGATTGTTTCGGCGAAGGAGCATGGGAAGATTCGGTCGAAGGTCTTCAGTACACCATTGTGCAAAGGGAATTACTCATCGAAGAGTTACTCACTCTGCCTGATCATCCAGAAACAAAGGAGTTGTTAGAAGAGTATCGCGCCCGTGGCCGTACTTGACTACTTGTATTCTTTTTGTTTTGATCATTGTTGTATGCTGACCATCACCAGGCTTGTTGGCTGAGGTCACGCTGTTGATTCATCTTGTACTCGCTGATGTGGTGTACTGCCTTGATAGGCTTTCTTTATATATGAGATTGTTATTTCCATGATTGGACTCAGACTTCTTATTATTATCAGCATTGGCACTCAGGCACTAGGATCGGGGGAGAACTCCCTAATACACAGACACACGTTTGCATTTGCATGAAGCATTTGCATAACGAGCACTTTGTTGTTTTTCCTAACCCTTTTGTGTTAACAGGTTGTTTCAGGTGGTTCCAGGATTGATCAGAGACTCATTCACCACTATTCGACTAGAGCTAATCAAACCAGGATCATGGAGCAAGTGCAGACTGAAGTCCAGGAACTCCGCGAGAGAATGGATCGCTTCATGGAGCTCATGCAAGCGGTCGCCAATGGCCAGGATCAGCTCAGAACTTTGGTTCAGCCTTTGATTTCGAGGGTCGATAGCAACGACGTCCTCCATGGCGGGACTGTGCCTACTCCTCCACTAGTTGAAACTCCACAGAATGGTATCCCCGTGACCGGGGTGAATGGCAGTGCCAACGACAATGTGGTAGCTAACATGGGACTCAATACGACGGGCGTCGGTAATGGGAGTCTGGGAGCTAATGTCAACGTTGGGCTGGGCAACGGCAATGCAGGTGTTGGTAATCTGTTTGTGCCTCATCCATGGTTGGAAGATCGCCAGGACGGCGTGTTCTCTCAGAGAGGTGTTGAAGGTGAGCTGAATGCTGAAGCACGGCTTAGATTCAAGGCACTTAAAGATAAGATGAGAGATATCAAGAATCAGAATACTTTGGGTGTTGATATGTCCAAGTTGGGATTAATTGCTGATTTCAAGGTGCCTCCCAAGTTCAAGGTACCTGACTTTGAAAAATATAAGGGCACCACTTGCCCCCACGTCCACCTGAGATCGTATTACAGGAAAATGTCCGCTCATTCTGAGGATGAGAAGTTGCTGATGCACTTCTTTCAAGACAGTCTTTCCGGGCCATCCCTCGAATGGTACATGAGTCTGGAGCCCACCAGTGTGCGCACCTGGAAGGACCTTGCTGAAGCATTTGTGCACCATTACCAATACAATAGCGACTTGGCCCCGAATCGAGTCCAGCTGCAGAATCTGTCGCAGAGGAACAACGAAGGGTTTAAGGAGTACGCCCAACGGTGGCGTGAGTTGGCAGCCAGGGTTCAGCCGCCGATGGTTGAACGTGAGCTCGTGCAGATATTTGTAGCCACCCTCCCAGGGGTTTACTATGAGAAGTTAGTCAGCGGTATGTCTGGGACGTTCTCAGATCTCATTATCACGGGTGAACACGTCGAGAATGGGATTAAGATCGGGAAAATTCAAGGTGAGTTATCCTCAGCTGGAGGAGGCGGAAAGAAACCGTATAGTGGCAAAAGACGGGAAGGAGAAACGAGCGCCGTGTCCAACGCTCGAAGGAAGGGTAAAGGCCCTCACCAGCAAGTGGCCAGTATAACCATCCCGGCAGTTCAACAGCTACAGCAGCAGCAGCAGCAACCGAATCAACAGGGATATAGAAGGTATCAGAATCGAGCACCTTTGGCGAACCGCCACCTCGAGACGCCGCCCATGTCGTACGCGCAATTACTGCAGACTTTGCTTCAATTACAGTTGATTCAGAAGAGAACGCTGGCTCCCTTGACAGGGGCACCTCCGCCAGGGTACGACGCGAATGCAACTTGCGAATTCCACTCAGGGGCACCAGGCCACACAGTAGAGAACTGCAAAGCCTTCAAGCATAAGGTGCAGGACATGGTGGATGCCAAGATTATCAACTTCTCGGATAATGTGCCAAATGTCACGAAGAATCCTATGCCGAATCATAGGGGAGGCGGAGTGAACACCATTATCGAGGACGAGGGTTTGGATTTTTTGACTGACATCAGAGATCTGAAGACGCCGCTTAGCTTCGTTAAAGCTAAGTTGATGAAAAGGGGTTTCTTTCCAGGTTGCGGAGAGCTATGTATGGACTGTGCCACACGTTCTGATGGATGTGAGCAGTTGTTCGAAGGAATTCAAAGTCTGATGACTGAAGGGATTTTACAGTTTAGCCGGAGGGCTGAAAGTGGGTCAGGAGAGGTAGTGCTGAAGCAAGCTGATGAGGTCGCCACCATCACCATCCCTCGCCGGACAATAACTATTTCTGCGCCCAGACCGCCCACAATTACCATCACCAAAGCTGGGCCGATACCTTTCGAGAGCACTAATGCTGTCCCGTGGCATTATGGGGCTGAAGTCTACTGCAACGGACAAAAGTTGGAGCTGGAACCATATGGGTCGACTGTGGAGAACCTTGCAGGAACCAGTGGTATTACTCGCAGCGGAAGAGTGTTTGCACCACCAGAGGTCGTGGCAGATAAAGCGGTCAGAGCTGATGCGGCCGATAAGGGTAAAAGTAAAGTCGTTGAAGAGATCCCGTGTGGGGTAGAAAAAGACTTGCTTGTTAAAGATGCCGAGGAGTTTATGCGGTTGATTAAAAAGAGTGACTGCAAGATTGTAGATCATCTCCATCAGACGCCCTCAAAGATTTCCATTCTGAACTTGTTACTGTGTTCTGAAGCACACCGCAACGCACTGCTGAAGGTGTTGAACGCCGCATACGTACCGCAGGAAATATCGGTAAATCAGCTAGAAGAGGTTGTAGCCCATGTGAATGCTGGAAATGGGCTAGGGTTCACTGACCTAGAGCTGACGCCGAAGGGAAGGAACCACAATAGCGCTCTGTACATCTCGATAGAGTGTAGGGGCACGATTATGTCGCACGTGTTGGTGGACACGGGTTCGTCACTTAATGTTCTTCCGAAGAAGGCGTTAATGAAGTTGGATACTCGTGGAGTGATTTTCACACCCAGTGACCTGGTTGTGAAAGCGTTCGACGGAACTAAACGACATGTTTTCGGGGAGGTGACCCTGCCAATCCAAGTTGGTCCGGAAACGTTCGACGCGGTCTTTTACATTATGAACATCATGCCTGCCTACAGTTGTCTCTTGGGCCGGCCATGGATCCATGCTGCTGGTGCCGTGACCTCCACGTTGCACCAAAAGCTCAAATATGCTGTCGGGGGTAGCATCGTGACCGTGTGTGGCGAGGAAGACATAATGGTGAGCCATTTGTCGTCCTTCAAGTATGTGGAGATGGATGGCGAAATCCATGAGACTCTATGCCAAGCGTTCGAAGCTGTCAAAGTCAAGGACGTAGCTCCGGTAGTCACCGAAAAGCCAGAGATGTCTCTCTCCTCATTCAAGGAAGCTCGGGCCATTGTCCAAGCCGGATCTACCCCAGGCTGGGGGCGAATTTTGGAGATACCTAACAAGCAAGATAAGTTTGGGTTGGGATATTCGCCTGGGGCTGAAGCTTCTTCTTCTTCTAGCAGTGCGTCTCGAGGTAAAGGGCCGATCCAGTTTACCAGTGGCGGAATGATTTTCGAAAGCATCAACGCGGTGTCTGAAGACAGCGGAGATAGCGACTGCGACCTCGACTCTTGGATCCAGCCAAGCAAGCCAGGCGAGAGCCTCAACAATTGGTCCGTCAAGGATATCATCCAGATGACAAGTGAAGAGTAATGATTTAATTTTTCCAATCATTGTACAACCCTATGTCCTACCCGGGGCATAGTGGTTTTATGGTCAGGGCCTTGTTGGATTATGTACATGCATTTTGTTAATAAATCAAAGGCGTTTTTCTTCGTATTCAAATATTGTGATCTCTGTTATTCCTGTTTTATATTTGTTTTGAAAAACAATAAAATGGCAATGGGGTTTGTGCTAACCTGCATATTCTTGTCTTAAGCTTAACCCTTGTTATTGCAGGATCCACATAACAGATGACATCGACTCTGAACCTTCTACGACTCACTTCGACTTCGATTGCCCGATCTATCAAGCCGAAGAAGAGATTGATGAAGACGACGACTTACCAGAAGAGTTGGCCCGCTTGTTGAAACAAGAGGAGAACATTATTCTGCCTCATGAGGAGGAGATCGAGATTGTGAATCTGGGTTCTGAAGAACTTGTCAGGAATGTCAGGATAGGGGCTGCCTTGCAGAGTGATGTCAAGCTGAGATTGGTCGAGATGCTTCGAGAGTATAGTGACATTTTTGCTTGGTCATACGAGGATATGCCCGGACTTGACACTGACATCGTGGTCCATCACTTGCCGTTGCGAGAAGATTGTCCTCCCGTTAAGCAGAAGCTTAGAAGGACACGACCAGATATGGCCGTCAAAATCAAAGAAGAAGTGCAGAAGCAGCTTGATGCTGGCTTTTTAGCGGTCACTACTTACCCTCCGTGGGTCGCCAACATAGTGCCTGTACCGAAGAAGGACGGTAAGGTACGCATGTGCGTCGATTATCGGGATTTGAATAGGGCGAGCCCTAAATATGATTTCCCGCTGCCTCATATCAATGTGTTGGTCGACAACACAGCCCAGTTCTCCGTGTTTTCGTTCATGGATGGCTTCTCCGGCTACAATCAGATCAAGATGGCGCCGGAGGACATGGAGAAAACTACGTTTATTACACCTTGGGGAACATTTTGCTACAAGGTAATGCCTTTCGGGCTGAAGAACGCAGGGGCCACTTACCAACGAGCAATGGTAACTTTGTTTCATGACATGATTCATCAGGAGATTGAAGTCTATGTTGATGACATGATTGCGAAGTCCCAAACGGAGGAGGGACATCTGGTCAATTTGCTGAAGCTTTTTGAGAGGCTTAGGAAATTCAGGTTGAGGCTGAATCCTAACAAGTGTACTTTCGGAGTACGGTCCGGAAAGTTACTGGGGTTTATCGTGAGCGAAAGAGGCATCGAGGTTGATCCTGCGAAGATTAAAGCGATACAAGAAATGCCAGCGCCAAAAACCGAAAAAGAAGTTCATGGTTTCCTGGGCAGAATAAACTACATTGCAAGGTTTATCTCTCAGCTCACGGCCACGTGTGAACCGATGTTCAAGCTTTTAAAGAAAGATCAGGCGATTACCTGGAATGAGGATTGCCAGAAGGCATTCGACAAGATAAAGCAGTATCTTCAGGAGCCTCCAATCTTGATACCCCCAGTGGCTGGACGACCATTAATCATGTACTTGACAGTTCTTGAGAATAGTATGGGGTGTGTTCTCGGTCAGCACGACGAGACGGGCAGAAAGGAGCATGCCATTTATTACTTGAGTAAAAAGTTCACAGACTGTGAATCTCGTTACTCGATGCTGGAGAAGACGTGTTGTGCACTAGCCTGGGCTGCCAAACGTTTACGACAGTACATGCTCCATCACACAACCATGCTAATTTCGAAGATGGATCCAATCAAGTACATCTTCGAGAAGCAGGCTCTTTCGGGCAGGATTGCCAGATGGCAAATGGTGTTGACGGAATACGATATTCAGTACGTGTCCCAGAAGGCCATCAAGGGGAGCGTATTGTCTGATTACCTTGCCGAACAGCCAATCGAAGATTATCAAACGATGAAATTTGAATTCCCTGATGAGGATATCATGTTTCTCAAAGCGAAGGATTGCGACGAGCCGTTGCCCGACGAGGGGCCAAATAGGAAATCCCAGTGGAAATTGATATTTGACGGGGCGGTTAATTCCTATGGAAGTGGCATTGGGGCGATCATCACGACTCCCCACGGATCCCACATCCCGTTCACCGCGATACTGACGTTTCCGGTCACCAATAATGAAGCGGAGTACGAAGCATGCATCATGGGTCTAGAAGAAGCAATTGATTTGAGAATTAAGAACCTAGACGTATATGGTGACTCGGCGCTTGTGATCAACCAGATTAAAGGGGAGTGGGAGACTCGTCAATCGAATTTGGTGTCGTACATGAATTATGCCAGAAGGCTACTTCCGTTCTTTGATCGAGTGGAACTCCATCATGTGCCCAGAGCAGAAAATCAGATGGCTGATGCCTTAGCCACGTTGGCTTCAATGTATAAAGTCAATTTTTGGAATGAAGCTCCAAGTATTGTCATTTCCAGTCTTGATAGACCCGCATTCGTATTTGCAATCGAGGAAGCCGCCGACGGCAAGCCATGGTTCCATGATATCCAGACTTTCCTTATGACTAAGGAGTATCCTGCGGGTGCGTCAACCCAGGATAAGAAGACTCTGAGGAGGCTGTCTGGAAATTTTTATCTCAATCCTGATGGAGCGTTGTATAAAAGAAACCATGATCTCGTGCTACTCAGACGTGTAGACGAGAAAGAGGCGAGTATGCTCATGGAAGAAATCCATGAAGGCACATTTGGTACGCACGCCGACGGGCATGCTATGACAAGAAAGATCCTGAGAGAAGGATACTACTGGCTGACGATGGAATCGAATTGCTTTAAATTCGCGAAGAGATGTCATAAGTGCCAGATTTATGCCGATAAAGTTCATGTGCCGCCGTGCCCGTTAAATGTCATGTCCTCCCCGTGGCCGTTCTCCATGTGGGACATCGATATGATAGGCAAGATCGAGCCCACTGCATCTAACGGTCATCGCTTCATTCTAGTAGCTATCGACTACTTCACCAAGTGGGTAGAGGCAGCCTCATATGCTAATGTGACCCAACAGGTGGTGGCTAAATTCATAAAGAGGGACATCATCTGTCGTTACGGAATTCCCGAGCGGATCATTACTGATAATGGTTCGAATCTGAATAACAAGATGATGAAGGAGCTGTGCCAGAGTTTCAAGATTGAACACCACAGCTCATCACCTTACCGGCCGAAGATGAATGGCGCCGTTGAAGCGGCCAATAAGAACATAAAGAAGATTGTTCAGAAGATGGTTGTGACCTACAAAGATTGGCACGAGATGTTACCATTTGCATTGCACGGTTATCGTACGACGGTACGTACTTCAACCGGGGCAACTCCTTTCTCCTTGGTGTACGGTATGGAAGCTGTCCTACCGTTAGAAGTGGAGATCCCTTCTTTGCGAGTTTTGGTTAATGTGAAACTCGACGAGGCAGAATGGATTACGAACCGACTGAACCAACTCAGCCTGATGGACGAGAAGAGGTTAGCATCGATTGCGCATGGTCGTCTATACCAAAGCGAATGAAGAAAGCTTATGATAAGAAGGTGCGTCCTAAAAGCTTTCAGACGGGTGATCTCGTCTTGAAGAAGATTCTTCCTCCACACTCCGATCACCGGGGAAAGTGGACTCCCAATTATGAAGGTCCGTACGTCGTCAGCAAGGTCTTCTCGGGAGGAGCTTTGTTGTTATCCACGATGGATGGTGAAGATTTTGCATCCCCGGTGAACACGGACGCAGTTAAAAAATACTTTGCTTGAAAGCGACCCGCTGGACAGTAAAAAGAGAGTCCAGGCAAAGATGGGGCATCCCGGCGAACCATAAAAAAGGAAAAAGGTTCGGGCAAAAATTAGGGATACAATTTTAAAAAAATGTACACCCGCAAAGTCGAAAACCCGGATGGGCGACTTTGGCAAAAAAGGGGTATCCCGGTGAACTGAAAACCCGCAAAGGGCGGTTCACGCAAAAGTTAGGGATTTGAAAAAGCAAATGACTGTGTTCCGCGTGTGGACTTTCATCGTTTGGTGGTTTGGAAGACCTGAGGGCCATTTATCTGAATCAATCTCTTCTGAAGCTGAAGCGTCGGAGAAGTATCGAAGTCGAGTGGGTCATAGAGGGATCAACTCATGGTGTTCGTCCACGCCTCGTTACCGACATTTGTATATACTGATGTATATTTATGTTTATGTTTTGCGCGGCTTCCTCATTCTAGGAGCTTGCTTCTGTTGTAAAACATTTTTACCCATTCAGGGATTCGTCATCAATAAAATGTATACTATTCAGCAATTCTGTTTGCCTGTTTAGCATTTACCTGTTTTGTTTGCAAAAAAGAACGTCGATGTTTTTGATAAAATGCGCATACATAAACTTACTGGCCTAGGCCACTGATTGTTGAAACATTGAATTACTTGAACATTGTCACAAGATGATAACCTTGATAGGTCCCTTTGAGGAGGGTATCTTGTCTGTTTGTTTGTGTTGTTACAGGTGTGGCAGATTCCAGGCAGTGCGCCGTACGCGTCCCCGAGCAGGATGATTCCTCCCCTCCAACAAGGTTCAGCAGCCTCTCCCCGCGGAGTCTGAACGTGAGATCACAAGCATTGATATGTTTCCCCAGACATAGAAGGTTCTCTCCTCGATCAGATGCATCCTGAAGGAGCGGCATCTCCCCAGCTGAGTCAGGCGCCGAAGCGTGTGTTCATTCCCCTAGCACCGGGTCACAAGTGCAGGTCGCGTAGGAGACCATTCATCGAAGTGTGCAGCAATGGATAGTTCAAGACTGAAGTCCCCATCAGAATTGAGATTCCCCACAGAGTAGTACTCTCCCTAGCAAGCAGAATGATTTCTTCTTCCCCAACCGAGTTTGCAGATCCCCAAGAGAGCCGAGTCCTTGGAAGCTGCTCAGGCCATGATTGGTTTTCCCCAGTGAAGTGTTGAATAGCTGATGCTGTATTTCCCCACCGGAGTCGTTATTCCCAGGGAAGTAGCCGTGAAGGCCGTGCAGTTTATTCCCGCGATTGACATCGCTTTCCTTCAGCAGGTTCAGGTTCTCGTAGAGCTTCGTTCCCCCGCAGCAGTCAACTAAAGTTCGCTTTCCCTGCGGAGTCCAATTGAGATTGGCATGACCTTGTCCTCCTCAGCAGGATGATTCTTTTATCTGAGTGGTTCTTTCTCCTTGACAGGAGGATTCTCCCGTCAACATTTATTTTGCTGACGGGATCGTAGCATTTTGCATGATTGCATAGCATTTACCATAAACGTGTAGCATTTCCACCGGATGGAGCATTGCACCATTGCCGAAGCATATGCATACTGAACATGAGTTAGGTCGTTACCGTTCTTGTTTTGCAGGTGTTCCTCCGTAAAGCCGCTTGCCCAAGATGATTCTTGAATCCCTCGCGGAGCCGCTTGATCAAGATGATTCTTGAATTCTCCCCAACGAAGTCTCTTGCTCAAGATGATTCTTGAATTCCCCCAGCAAGGTCATTTGCTTAAGATGATTCTTAAAATCCCTAGTGCAGTCGCCAGAGTTGGTTGCTCAAGTTGATACTTAGAGTCCCCAGTAGAGGTTGCCCAGGATGATTCCTGAAATCTCCAACAGAGTGTTCGCTCAGGATGATTCCTGAAATCTCCCGCAGAGTTATTGGTTCAGGATGATTCTTGAAGTCCCCGCGGAGTTATTTGTTCAAGATGATTCTTGAAGTCCTCAGCAGAGTTGATTCATCCAGAATGATTTCTGGATCCCCGAAGCAGAGTTACTTGATAGTTCTCCAGAATCCCCAGCGGAGATGCGTCATCCCCAGCAGGTTTCTGAACAGCGAAGTTGAAACTTCCCTCGAAAACTTGATGATTGAAGTCCGACCGTGTTAACGAAGCAGTCCTCTCAGCGGATGCGGAGTGCCTGGTGGCAGAGGTTTGGATATTCCCAATTGGTTCATGATTGACCAAGAATTCCATTCCCGACTTGCTGATGAAATCTGGCTGATGCCCGAAAGTTTTCTTTGAATGCCTGATGGCGTGATCAACCTGATGGCTGACCTGATGAGTCCAAAGGAATCTTGATGCCTGACGACATGATCGACCATGTATTACCGGTTACCGTGTGACCAATTCCCCAGCTAGTTGTCGTGCAGCTATCATTTCAGTTCTCGAAGATTTGTTCCCATCAGAGTACCGTGTACTTGTGCAGTTGGCAAATTTCCGGGTTTATCGGTATTCAACCGTCTCGCACCTTGATTGGCTGAGAGCCGTTCGCTCCTCACCCAGTCAGGTTCAAGCCGTTTGAATAGGGGCAGCTGTTGCACCCCAAAATTTGACCAACATTTCTTTACCTAGCTTATGTTCATCAAGAGGTATGAGTACCAATCAAGACTAGGAAGCTAGCCAAGAAGGTTATTCAAGTGTTCAAGGGTTGATATCTTTGTCAGAGAAGTTAAGAGATCCTCAGGAAGATTGGTTGAGACTAAGGTTGTGTGCCTCCTAACTTGAGAGTTGTGGGAGCTCCTCAGATGATTCTGAGGCTATGAATGTGAACTTGAAGCTTTGAGAGAGCTTATGAGATGTCTTGAAATCCATCATGAAGCCTAGACAGGTTATTGTGCAAGTTTAAGAAGCCTCAGCCATGAGTGGTGTAATTAGGGTTTTGACTGGGTCAACCCTAGGTCAACTGATGATTTGGAGAGGGTTGAGACCTAATTCAAGAGCCATGTGATCATGGATTGATTCATTGAGATGCTATAAGGATTATTCCAAGGTCAACTCATCATGATTGAAGAGTTTGAGAAGTTTTAAGCTAGGGTTTCTAAGGCTTGACAGTGTAAAATCCCCTAGTTTGACCCCTATCTTCAAGACAGTTTAGCTCAAGATGTGATTGTCATCTCATCTTACCCCCAACATGAATGTTGTAGAGCTTGCTATTAGCTTTAATTTTAGTACTAGAAGTCCTTGATAGGATTTGTAGAGCTCAAGTTATGACTTTGACAAGTTACAGGTCATCTGAGGTATGTGAATCTGGGACCTTGAAAGTTACCCAACTTGCATCAAACGTTTTCCCAAGAAGGAGGACTCCTATGAACTTTTGGTAAACATGAATGTTGTTCCTCATCTTCTTAGCTTTCTATAGAGTACTAGAAGTCCTTGATAGGATTTGTAGAACTCAAGTTATGGCTTTGACAAGTCAAGGGCATTTTGGTCATTTGGAGATTACAGGTCATTTCAAGCATAAGGCCATAACTCCTATTTCCAAGCTTCAAATGGAAAAATCTTCAACATCAAACTTGCTTAGAATAATGTTTTAAGGCTAGTAGGGAGGTCATGAGGTGTTGAAAAGGCTTGTAGCAAAAAGTGATAAAAATGACCTAAAATGGAGGCATAAGTTAAATAAGTCTAAGTTGGAAATTGAAATTTCCAAGTTACACATCCAAACCATGGCATATAATAGGTCATTTTGACTCTAAAAAGCATTCTAAGAACAATGGTTCAGCCACTTTTTTGAATTGAGGCCTAGATCATGGGGCTGCTTTGGAAAATGCTTGCTTGCATAATAAGGTACAAATCCAAAACTCAAGGAAAGGCAATGTACAAGCTTGCTAAGGGTTTTAACACATCCCATATCTCATCTAAGGAGAATTTCAGGTCAAGGCAAGTTGCTGCAAGAGGCTTGGCATGAGATGAGGCATGAGATGAGATGAATCCATAAACTCATGACATGAGAATCCCAATTTCTCATTGGATGGTTCCAGATGGTTCTAGATGAGTTTAAACCATTCTATATATGATTTAGAACTTGCTCAGATGCAAGGTTGGTGAGATATTTGAGAGAAGAGAGAGATAGCCATTTCACTTGCTTCCATTGCAAGTTGAAATCAAATTCCACATTCTGATTCATTTCCATTTCTTCTTTCAATCCAAACACTTTCCCTTGATCACACTGAAGCTGTGCAGACCAAATTGAAGGCAAAACCATGGAGAATTGAAGAGATAGCTTTTGGATTTTAAAGGTTGCAAGTCATAATCGGTTTTGGAGATTCAGACTTTCTTGGTCCAATCTTTTGCAAACAGTAGCAAGATCATCATTCAAGGATTAATTCTGAAGAGTTTGAGAGCTTGAAGTGAAGGTTTACCCCATCTGTGAATCAAGATTCGACAGGTTAGTAACTTTTCTTCTACACCATGATTTAAGCATAATTAGGTAAAATTGTTAGGTTAGAACGGTTAGAGACAATTAGGTGATGGATTCTGAGAAGTTTGGGATCAATTGGTGAGGTTTCAGTTGGTGACACCATTTTTGTTTGGACCAAGAACATGAGATATAGTGAGCTATAACATGACTTAGATATCAAGAATTAACCAGTGTGAAGTGGTGATCATTCTGAGGTAATTAATTTCAAGAATGGTGAACTTTGATTCCTGAGCATATTTGGAGGTTTGATTCGTGTTTTAGGTTTGAGGAGGTTTCAGTTGATTTTGATACCATGGTTAGATTCAGGGTGAAATTCTGGACAGATTAGGGTTTTGAATTTCAGTTTTTCATGGAGAATTGATGAGGTTCGAATTGGAGAAGGTGAGCTTGAAGCTCTGAGCTTCCATGGCTGTTCTTCCCTCCAAACCCTATTCAAATGAAGAAGACGACGTTTTACCCGTTGGATGAGGCCAAGACTTGTTGACTCCATCTGGATCCCATGGCCACGATCTATTTTCACGTGTGAAGAGAATTCTGAGACACAATGAAACGAAGCGTTTCATTAAATGAGGTTCTGGGCTTAGTTGATAATCACACCCCCAAGTCATGGCCCATTGGATTTTTAACTGAATTTTGTTACTTTCTGCACCGCTTCTTTTTATTTTTCTTTATGATTTTCAAATGATTTTCTGATGAAACTGGGCCTAGCGCGCCTTACTAATTGCACCCCCAATTCATGGCCCACTTGGATTTTGTACTGATTTTTCTTGCTCTTTGCACCGTGCATTTTTCTTTTTCTTTATAATTTATGAATTGATTTTCTGATGGAAATTGGGCCCAGCGCTTATGTTGTTTGCACCCCCATTTTGAGCCCACCTGGATGAATTAATGATGATATTTGTGATTAATATATCTTATATTTATATCTTGTATAATGATTTATGATTACTCACCCTGCCTGTTTGAATGTTACCTTCACGTGGGTAATGTGCAGGTGATCAAGATTAGCTCTTTTGGTGTGTGAAGATTAACCTTGAAGTGTTTTTGGTTATTTACGTTGATTAGAGGGTCTTGCTCTGATATGTAACATCAGGTCGGGATGTTTGAGTAAAACTTTTATGATTTGATTTATTTTCAGCATCATGACTCTATGAGTTTCTATTTTTAGACGTTTTGAGTTATGAACTATGTTTTATATTGATTTTTCTGTTGCATAGTGTTTGATTGAATTTATGAGGATAAAACCCGTGTTATGAAGCAGGACGTTTTTATGAAGTTTTATGATGAAATGTGGCACCCTTGTGGTGATGTACTCTGATATGATTGTTCATAAGTATTGTGAATGTTCTATGGGGTAGAAGGGTGTTACAAGGTGTCATTGCAATGTCTCGAATTCGAAGATGTCAGGTCCGCTTTTGTCAATCCAAAAAGATCATAAAAAATGACCTATGTCATCTGTCAAGAGTGCTAAAGAGACCATTGAGAAAGGTGTTGTGTTTGGATGGGGAAAAATTCTGAATGTGGTAGAGAAGCATGATCGTTTTGGACTAGGTTATCATCCCGATCAACAAACTAGATCGCACAGTAAGAAGAAACTTGATCAAGTTCAATAGCGATGGATTCCAGAAGGGTGATATCGTGGCAGCCATTGATGATGTTGGTCCTAGCAACCAAAGTGCAAGCTTTATACGCAAGTGTCTGCCTGGCTTCAAGCTTAACAATTGGACATCTACTGTGGTTCCCGTTGTTTTTCCTATAAACATGTAATGCATTTTATTTATTTATCCCTCGTCCTCACCTGAGACGAGTGGGTAGCTTGTAAGAGCCTCACGCTTTTGAAATATTGTGTGATCAATAAATAAAACTCTTTTTGCATTCAAATCATGCTCTCTTCTCTTCCTTTATTTTACTTTTTCACATATAAATAAATGGCAAAAGTTTCTTTTATTTTCACCTTTCAAAATAGCTCATTCTAAACAAATTCATAAACATGTAGAACAAATAAACACATTGATAACAACATGGCAAACTTTCATTATAATCCTGGGATTCCAATTAACCAAGCCGAAGAAGATGGTGAGGAAGATTGTGAATTACCAGCTGAACTAGCAAGGCTCCTTGAGCACGACCAGAAAGAGATTCAGCCACACAAAAAGCTAGTGGAAGTTGTCAATCTTGGTACTGATGAAGTCAGGAAAGAAGTCAAGGTTGGGGCATCCCTCGTTGAGCATGTACACTCAAAGTTGGTCAAGTTATTGAAAGAGTATGTTGATATTTTCGCCTGGTCTTATCAAGATATGCCTGGGTTAGATACCAAAATTGTTGAACATCACTTTCCACTCAAGCCTGAATGTCCTCCTGTCAAGCAGAAACTCAGAAGGACCAGACCCGACATGGCACTTAAAATCAGAGTAGAGGTAAAGAAACAGTTTGATGCTGGGTTCCTAGCCACTTTCGAATATCTTGAATGGATTGTTAACATCGTCCCGGTTCTAAAGAAGGATGGGAGAGTTAGAATGTGTATGGATTATCGAGATCTCAACAAGGCGAGCCCAAAAGATGATTTTCCTCTGCCTCATATTGATGTCTTAATGGACAATATTGCACAGTTCTCTGTCTTTTCATTCATAGACGGTTTCTTAGAATATAAAGAGATCAAGATGTCCCCAGATGATATGGATAAGACCACCTTCATCATGCCATGGGGTACATATTATTACAAAGTTATGCCATTCGATTTGAAAAATGCAGGTGCAACATACCAATGTGCCATGTCAACCCTTTTTCACGATAAGAGATTGAGGTTTACGTGGACGATATGATTGCCAAATTCAGAACTGAAGATGATCATCTGGACCATCTGAAGAAACTGTTTGACAGACTCCAAAAGTTCATACTGCAGTTGAATCCTGCAAAGTTCACCTTTGGAGTTTGATCTGGAAAATTGTTGGATTTTATTGTGAGTCAAAAGGGCATTGAAGTTGATCCTGACAAGGTTCGAACAATTCAGAACATGCCACCTCCCAAAATAGAAAAATAAGTCAGAGGCTTTCTGGGTCGACTTAATTACATATCCAAATTCATTTCTCATTTGACGGCTACCTGTGAACCAATATTCAAATTGCTAAGAAAAAATCAATCGGTTGAATGGAACAATGATTGTCAAGAAGCCTTTGACAAAATAAAATAATATTTGCAAGAACCACCGATCTTAGTACCTCTGATTCCTGGTAGGCCTTTAATCATGTATCTCACCATTGTTGATGAATATATGGGATGTGTATTGGGTCAACATGATGACACTGGCAAAAAAGAACATGTGATTTACTATTTGAGCAAGAAGTTCACTGATTGTGAGGCCAGATACTCACTCTTGGAGAAAACCTGTTGCGATCTGGTTTGGGCTGCTCGACGTCTAAGATAATATATGATTTGACATACTACTTTATTGATATCTGAGGCTAGCGTATACCTGAGTCAATTGTACATTCAAAGATACAACAGAGTCACCACTGAACTTTATTTAGTCCAAAAGGATAGAGAAATTATTGATAAAAACCAAGGGAAGAGAAACGGGTAAGGGGGTCGGTTATGTGAAAGGAAGGTACTAGCACCTTACGTATCCATCGTACTCGACGAGAACCATTCCACTTGCCTCTAGGCTTGGATGAATTATCTATCTAAAGGCTTCTAGCTAAAAAGAGAAAAGAGAAAAGAGAAAAGAGAAAAGAAAGAAAGAAAGAAAGGAAAATGCTCGCAGAGGATTAGGGCCCTCGTACCTATGTATCCTCATAGTGCAATAAGGAATTCAGAGCTCTGTAGTTCATGGAACCAGGAAAGAAAAGAAGATCTGGATGGACTAGAGAGAAAGAAGAATAGAAGAAGGTGTCTCACCAAGATTTCGCAACTCATGCCTACGTACCCTCATAATGCAATGAAGAAGTCATAGCCTACGTAGTTCGGGAAACTAGGACAGAGAAAGAAAAAGAAACAGAGATGGTGTCAAAACCAAGAACAAAAGGAAGAAGCAAGACCTTACCGGGGATGCAAAAGAAGTGGTATCCAAACCAAGAGAGAAATGCAAAGGAAAACTCTGCTGAGGAACGCAGAAGAGAAGTGATGATTCCACTGGGAATAAAACAAAACAATGGCGTCAAAACCAGGAGCATAAAAGATAAGGACAAGAAACTGGGTAAAGATAAGATCCACAGGGGACTCGGTGCGCTAACACGTAGGCAGTGATTAACCGAAGAAATACAAGAGAAATAATCTATGGGGAGAGCAAAAGGTTGATATCAACAGACACGATGTGATGAACCAGAAGAAAGAGAGTATTGAACCAAGAGAAGGTGTTTGACTCTCTGGAGAACTCAGTGTTAACTAATAAACAATGGTCAACCGAAAAGAAAAAGGAGTTTGTTTTAATTGATAGATGATGATCAACCAAAAGGAAGGGTGTGGAACCAAGTGAAGGTTGTGACTCAAAGGACAGGTGTGGAACCAAGTGAAGGCTGTGACCCAAAGGATGGTACACTGACTGAACAAGCAACACTTGACCGAAGAAATGGGTATTTGAACCAAACAAAGGTTACTAACCTAAAGGTGCGAGTGTTTGAACCAAAGAGAGGTTGCTAACTGCAGGGGATTCAGTGTTTTAACATATGGGTTATGATTAACCAAAAAGAATGAATGATTAACCAAGAGAAAGTGATTAACTCGAGCAAAACTCAGTATGTTAACAAACAAACTATGATTAACCGAGAAAAAGGGGGATTGGTTTTAACAGGTGGACTGTGATTAATCAAAGAACGAGTGATTAACTGAGAGAAGGTGATTAACCCAAAAGGAACTCAGTATGTTAACAGACGGACTATGGTTAACTAAGAAAAAAGAGCAAATGGTGTTTTAACTGACAGGTAGTGATTAACCAAACAAGAAGGAGAGAGAACCAAGAGAAGGTTACGAACTCCAATGGGGACTAGGCTTTTAACAAGAATATTGTGTTTAACCGAAGAAAAAGGATTGACTTTGCTAGGGAAGAAAAAAATTGGCTCTAACCGAAGAACGGTTGAATAACTAAAGAAAGGACTAATTACAAATCTATGGGGAATCCAAGAATGGTATTTGGCCAAAAGAGAAAGGAGTGTTGAATTAAAAAGAGGAAGTTAAATCTAGGGATACGAGATTAGGGTACAAGTAATCAAGGATCAACTCGGCTGAGAAACGGGAGATACCACAGTAAGGAGATAGAGATGACTATTCCAGGCACAAGGTCATTCGTTCCCTACCTAAAATAATAAGAATGAGTGTAGGAATTCTCCACTCTCATTCCTTCCCTAACACCAAAAATGTAGTACGACAAACGAAACCGACAACGTAACGACGTAAACTTATACAGAGCTCCAGCTCGTTGCAAATCTTCGACTCCGCGGGAGGGGGGGGGAGAACAAAGCTCCAAAAGATCGAAAAGAGAAGAAAGAGGGGAGATCAACTAATCAAAACAAAGTTTTGATTAATTAATCAAATGGCAAGGATGTGCTAACAATTTCCCAAAGGAGATGAAAAATCATTAAAGGAAAAGGGTGAATCATTGATTATACAAGATTAAGTTCATTCCAATGAAGAACAAACTTAATGCAAACATGAATGTGTCGCTACTGCGAAAATCGGCGTCGGCTGAACAGAAGAGTCGCCACCGTGCGTTATTTATCCCAACGGAGGGAAAGGAAACGCTCAGAGTAAACCTCGCACAACACGGGAAAGGTATGGTCGTCGCAACCAAAACCTGGATTCGAGAGTCGGTTACGCAAGGGGAAGGTATTAGCACCCCTCACGTCCGTCGTACTCGACGGGATCCACGCTTGTTTTCGGGCATGGATTGTTATTCTATCTACGCTAAAGTTCTGGGGTTAAAAAGGAAAAGAAAATGACTCGGCAAAGTATCGCACTTTATGCCTACGTATTCCCGTCTGGAACGAGAAATCAGAGTCAACGTAGTTCGCCTACCTACGGGAAAGGAGGGGAAGGTTGCTCGCTAGGATATCGCATCCTATGCCTACGTACTTCCACACAGCATGGAAGATCAGAGCAAACGTAGTTCGGGCCACGTACGACACAAGTCTGTCTTGGTTGATTTTATACTTTCTGAAAAAGGGTTTTCTGATTACTGGTCCAAGCGGACAAAAATGACGTCTTGATGAGTTCACCTTCTTTTACGGAAGAAGTGTCTTTTATTGTGTTTGAAATCTTTATTGTGTTTTTCTGTTTGTTTTTAGAGAGAAGAGACAGAACTCTAACCTACGGTTGCGAAGGGAATCAAACTAACCTAATGTTATCATGCATGGGTTAAGACCTAGTGTCTATCATGCTCCTCTCTTGCACAGAGAGGAACAGAGATCCTACGGGATAGGCGGAAACAGAAACAACAGATATAATAAAGCGGTAAAATGCATGGATGCAACAGTACAAGCGAGGCAAGGGAGTCCCACTCAACCTCGAACCTAGAAAACAATAGGCAAAAGTGAACAGGATTCACTTTCAACCCAACAGGTTAAACAACATACAATACAGTCAAGAAAACCAATCAATACATCAGAAATGAAATACAGCAGAAAGATAAACAGCCACAGCAGCTCTGCATCAACATCTGACTTCAAGCTTCAGCAAGCATCAATCTCCATCTCCATAGCCTTCAAGCAAGGGCTTTGATTATCAGTCTTCCATCTGCAATGGCTTTTCTTCAAGTTTCAAACCTCCAGGATGAGGGATCAATCACAAGAGTGAATTGGGTGTTAAGCAATCAGTTGACTACCAAGGGTGGTGAACAGACTGCTTCTAACACATAAGATATTTTCTCTCAAGAGTTCTATCTCTTAGACACTATCACCAAGCCTTCCAAAGGAAGGGGGTGAGTGTCTTAGAGAGACTCTGCATCACAGAGAAGAATGGAGGCAGTCAAGACCTTCCATGTTTGAGAATCAAGTTGACTACTCTAGGGCTCTGCCTAACTCCTAGATCCTACAAACTTCAACAGCTGCCAGCACAGAATCTCCTCATCAACTTTGGAAGTTGGTCTTCAATCTCTGGATCTCCAATGGCATTCACCATCACAAGTCTTCAGCTCTCCCAATCCCCAAGCAATCCCAATACCCAAACAAACAAGCAATAATCCCCAGAGGGCACACCACACCAGTCAATCAAATATAGACAGTATATTAATAGCAGTAGGGGAATCCTAGTGATTTCTAAGGGATCTAATAACTACCCATAGTCCCTATAGTCCCATATCTAAAATTTTCAATCTCTAAGTCCTAAGGGAAATGATTCAATTCTCCTAAGTCATCACTTAAACCCTAATTTTGTTCATGTTTTTCTCACCTAAACTAATCACCTAAAATTAATTTCTAAAAATGGGAACTAAATTGTATATACAAGATAACAATGTCTATTAATCCACCTAAAAAGAATGGACAAAAAATAGTAAAGCATCTATTCAAACCAAAATTTCTTGCACTTTGAATGGTGAACTTGCACAGCTCGAATCTTTCTCCAATTTCACCAATCTTGATGTGATATATGATCCTTGGATAATGATGATGAAGATCCAATTAGAAAATGTGAAGATTGATGGGAATTTGGAAGAGTTTGAATTGATTTTGCAAGTGGGAGAAAGTGTATGAAACTTGTATTTTTGAACAAATGAAGTCACCAACCATGGCATGAAGTTACTCATATCAATATATAGGTGAGGTTAGAAACTCCTAGAAGCTTGGAGAAACTTCCCTTGCACTTTTTCCTTACATTTTGGATGATGTAACTTTCATTACAAGTAACCTTGAATAACTCCCAAAATGTGAACCAAGCTCAAAATTCTACTTTAGCCAATGTTCTCAAAATGATTTTTCCATTCAAAATGACCTATAACTTTGCCCCATTTGGCCAAAACATGAAAAATCTCATTTTTAGGTCCATTTTTATTCATTAAATCAAACAATTTTGAAACCTTGTGCTATGAATCTTTCCAATCTCCCATGGTCACTTTTCTAGACTCAAAATGTCATTTGGAGCAAGTTTTATGTTGTGAAGTTTTCCATTTGAAGCCTCCTTGTATGAGTTTTGGGCATAGGTTGAAATGACCTGTAATTCTTAAATGACCAAAATACCCTTTGCTTGCCAAGACCATAAGTAGAGTTCCACAAATCAGATGAAGTCATACCATACCTCTTTAGAAAGATAATACAATGAGGAACAACTCTTATGTTGACCAGAAATTCATTTGAAATCTCCTTGAGGGGTAAAAATTGCTTGGAAGTCAAGTCACTTTCACAGACAAAATTTCAGATACCTCAGATGACCTGTAACTTGCAAGGACCATAACTTGAGCTCCATAAATCTCCTTGATGTCTTCCACCACTCAAATTAAAGGTCTTGAGATCCTCTACAAGTTTCATGTTGGCCAAGGATCCATTTGAAGCTTGCATTTTGACTTATCTTGCTTGGAAATTTGACCTAAATTAGGGGATTTTACACAGAAACCCTAATTTAGAAACTCCTCTTCTCCTTGATTTCTCTTGATTTCTTCTTAGCATATCATCATATCCTTCTCTATATGTCAAATGATGAACCCCAAATCTCTCCAATAGACCTCAATGCCTTTCAATCAATCAATTGACCTAGGGTTGACCCAGGGTTGACCCAGATGAAACCCTAGTTGACTGTCTTCAACTGCAGCTCTTGTGCTCACATCAATGACTTGCCTCCTTGCCCAAATGACTTTATAAGTCCTCCATAATGTCTAGATACTCTCCATGCCTTCAATTCACAGCTCACAACTCCCTTGTTGATCCTCAGATGCCCTCAGATAGGAGATGGATGCACTTGCTTGATCCATTGACTTGATAGCTTTCAAATTCTTTCTGATGACTTGAATGGGATTGAATTATGATAATAACCTCTTGATAGGCTCCTAGAGATGAGAATAATGCTTGGTCCCCTGTTGTATGACTTGCTATGCTATGCTATGCAGATGATTAGGCTATGTGCATGACTCTATATGCAAATGCTAATGCAATTGAAACATAAACCCAGTGAATAAGGTTGAGCAAATTTTAGGGTGCAACAGCTGCCCCTATTCAAGCGGCTTGGACCCGATTGGGTGAAGAGCGAACGACCTTCAAACATTCGAGGTACGAGACGGTTGAATACTAAGAAACCCGGAAATTTGCCAACCGCAGAAATAAACTGCGCCCCTGCTTGGGGAACGACATCCACTGCCTGGATCTGACTGTTATGGCTACCGACTGATCCATCAGCAACCGTGCTGGGGATTATCTTCATCGGCCTGAAAAAGATTCTATCATCGCAGGGATAGAACTTTGCTTGTCCACGTTAGGACTCTATCTGCCATCAACACGAGGAAATCTCTACTAAAATCTGTCCACGTTAGGACTACACCGGCTGTTAACCCAGGCAACTTCGCTGGGGATAGTTCGTCTGCATTTCAATAAATCGTCCACGTTAGGAATAACTCTTCCACGTAAGGAATAACGCCATCCACGTAAGGAATCATCTCTTTTGTATCTGTCCGCGTCAGGACTAAACTCTTCCACGTCAGGAATAACCTTTATCTTTCCACGTAAGGAAGCAATCTTCTTTCCGCATAAGGAGAACTATATCAATCCGTCCACGTAAGGACTCCAATACAACTTGATATGTCCGCGTCAGGACTCCAATCTTTCCGCGTAAGGAATACAACTTCTTTTCTGAACCTGTCCACGTCAGGACTAAACTTTCCACGTCAGGAATAAAATCTTTCCACGTAAGGAAACACCTTCATCTTTCCACGTAAGGAACCAATCTTCTTTCCACGTAAGGAAACACAACCTCGATCTGTCCACGTAAGGACTTCACCTTAAGATGTCCACGTAAGGACTCAATCTTTCCACGTAAGGAATACAACTTCTTTTCTGGACCTGTCCACATCAGGACTAAACTTTCCACGTTAGGAATACACTTGCTTTTCCACGTCAGGAGTCGCATCTTTTTGATTTGTCCACGTAAGGAACACCCTTTCCACGTTAGGAATAACCTTCTTTCCACGTCAGGAATGCTATCTTTCCACGTAAGGAATCACATTTTAATTTCGTCCACGTAAGGACTCCACCTTGTTCCACGTCAGGAATCACATCTTTCCACGTAAGGAAACCTTTCCTTTCTGATTTATCCACGTGAGGACTCTCATCTTTCCACGTAAGGAATAAACTTTCTTCTCGCTTTGTCAAATTCTTCCACGTAAGGAATACGTCTTCTCTTGCTTTGTCCACGTAAGGACTCCATCTCTATCCACGTAAGGAAGACACTTGTCCGCGTCAGGACTCACATTTCATCTTGCTTTGTCCACGTCAGGACTGCATCTCGACCTGCTGAGGAAATAAAACTTGTCCACGTCAGGACTCATGCACCTTTGACCCATTGGGGAAGTGAGACTTGTCCACGTCAGGACTCACATCTCAACCTGCTGAAGTAACAGAACCTGTCCACGTCAGGACTTGCGCGTCTTTGACTTGCTGGGGAAATGGGACTTGTCCACGTCAGGACTTACATTTTGCTCACCACACGAAGAAGGATAGATTTGTCCACGTCAGGACTCTCGCATCTTGTAATCACAAAGAACTACAAACTTGTCCACGTCAGGACGCACATTTCACCATTACGAATAAGTTATCTACTAGAATACACGGTCCACGGTAGGACACCAACACGAAGAGTAACCAATCCTTGTCCACATCAGGACTTCCCATTCAATCAATACGAAGAACCCAAATCTGTCCACGTGAGGACTTATCTCTTCTGAAAAATCGAATCTGTCCACGTTAGGACTATCCTTTTATCAGCCCGGGGAAACAAATCTGTCCACGTCAGGATTCCCACTTTTCTAGCATGAGAAAGAATTTGTCAATAAAATTGTCCACGTTAGGACTCATTCTTCCACAAACTTCTTAATACTGACGTGACAGCCACTTTGAAGCGGGCTCTACTGGGGATATTTGGAAACCAAACTACCGGACGCCTGTTCTGATAACCGGCGGCAGCCTCTGAAATTCTGATTCGTGACACCCTTTGATGACAAATGACTCTGCTTGGAGACGAGGAGACATTCCTCATGGCAACTCTGCCGAGAAATTCACAAATAACTCTACTTAGAGATTAGGGAGAAATTTTGCCAAATGACTCTGTGGGGAATAATGCCACAAAAGACACCATCGCTGTCTATCTTGTACCGAGATCTTGAATATCTGGTAATTCACCTGAGCAAGAGCTCTTTTCGCCTGCATGAGGAACAACACCTGACTTATGTTTCACAATGCATATGTTTGATAATGACGTAATGCTCCATTCGACATGGAAATGCTACACACTTTCTTATTTGGTGGATGCAAGCATGATCCTATATGCTGATGCACATGCAGACTTGAACTGCTGGGATACCGAAACCGCTTCAGCAAAATAAATGTTGAAGTTAATATCGACTCCGCTGGGGATATCCAGGTGCTACAGAATATTCCAGCAAAATAAATGCTGGAAGAGTGAAGTCGGCTCAGCTGGGAAATTGGGAACTTAGGCCAAGCACCTCATTGAGGTAACACCCTGCTGGGGAAAGGTAACTCTGCTGAGGGATAGCAGATGCGCACAGTATGATTGGACTTCTGATGGAGAGTGAACTGATATCACACGGTATTCTGACAAAATAAATGCCAAGACTCACAACTAACTCTGCCGGGGAGAGTCTTAATCTTCGAGTTCCACTGGGAGGAATGAAAACACAAAGAGAACTCCGCTGAGGATGGGATGATTCTCTTGGGGATAATCAACTGACCCCACTGGGGAAGAGTGAATGACCCTGCGGGGAGAGGTGAACTGTCTGAATACAGCTCACAAATATTAATCTTCTGCGGCTGAACCACTCTGCTTGAGATACACTGTCTGAATACAGCCTACAATCTTGGAACCGCCAATTCTGCTGAGAATAAACGACTTTGCTGGAAAATGCCCTTTGGCTAAGCTACGACTAACTGGGAAATTTGATCTTCCTTTATCAAGGAACATTGTTGCCTTGGAAACACGACCTGCGTGGGGATCGAATCTTTTGTTGTTACCATCTTTTGATCGTTCTCTTCATACGGCTATGAATCCTGCAACACCACAAACAAGACAAGACAAGCCTATGCAACCAGATCTATTCAGGTTAGCATTAGTGACATTGTTTTCAGTTAATTCAAAGTTTTAGCAACTGTTGGCAAGGGCCGGTAACGTTATGCACATGCTAGTTTCATCAAACCTAGGCGTTAATCATGCACAAAACAGTAAAGAACAACATCAGGTACTGAATAACGTATTTTATTGATTGGGCCCCTGAATGGGCAGAGTTTTTGTACACGGAATGTAACTCCTGAAAAGAGGAAGCTACGCACAACAAATACACAAGTATGCACAAGAAGCATAAATATATTGACAAATTAAATTTGTACACATGTCGGCAACGGGATGCAGACGAACATCACGAACTGATCCTCCTGTGACTCGCCCGACTCTAATGCTTTCTCCCGGTATTCACACGTTCGAAGAGATTGCGTCTGATAATCGACCTCTCGAGTATATTCTCCCGCGCCAATGCTCAATGCAGTATCAAATTCGGACCGCAGTCATTTGCTTTTCAAATCCCTAACTTTTGTGTGAACTGCCCTTTACGGGTTTTCAGTTCACCGGGATACCCTTTTTTGCCGAAGCCGCCCAGTGGAGGTTTTCAACTTCGCGGGTGTACATTTTTCTCAATTTATCCCTAACTTTTGCCCGAACCTTTCATTCTGTTTTTGGTTCGCCAGGATGCCCCATTTTTGCCTGGACTCTCTTTTTTCTGTCCAGCGGGTCAATTTTAAGCAAAGTATTTTTTAACTGCGTCCGAATTCACAGTCGACGTAAAGTCTTCACCGTCCATGGTGGACAACAATAACGCTCCTCCTGAAAAGACTTTTCTGACAACATATGGCCCTTCGTAGTTGGGGGTCCACTTGCCCCTGTGATCTGCCTGCGGCGGGAGAATCCTTTTCAGCACAAGGTCGCCCGTCTGAAAGCTCCGCGGACGTATCTTCTTGTCATATGCTTTCTTCATTCGGATCTGGTACAAACGACCGTATGCTAGAGAAGCTAGCCTCTTCTCATCCATTAAACTCAGTTGGTTCAATCTGTTTTTCACCCATTCTGCCTCGTCTAGCTGAACATCTCGCAATACCCTCAGAGAAGGGATCTCAACTTCCAATGGTAGCACTGCTTCCATTCCGTATACTAACGAGAACGGGGTTGCCCCGGTTGATGTGCGTACCGTCGTACGATAACCGTGCAAAGCAAAAGGTAGCATCTCATGCCAATCCTTATAGGTCACCACCATCTTCTGTACGATCTTCTTGATATTCTTGTTGGCCGCTTCAACAGCGCCATTCATCTTGGGTCGGTACGGGGAGGAGTTGTGATGTTCGATCTTGAAATTCTGGCAGAGCTCCTTCATCATTTTGTTGTTCAGGTTTGAACCATTGTCAGTGATTATCCGCTCGGGGATTCCATATCGGCAAATGATATCTCTCTTGATGAATCTGGCTACTACCTGCTTAGTCACATTTGCATAAGACGCCGCTTCCACCCACTTGGTGAAATAATCGATTGCTACTAGAATGAATCGGTGCCCATTAGAAGCTGTCGGCTCGATCTTTCCAATCATATCGATTCCCCACATCGAGAATGGCCATGGCGAGGACATCACATTCAGAGGACTCGGAGGCACATGGATCTTATCAGCATAGATTTGGCACTTATGGCACTTCCTCGCAAACTTGAAACAATCAGTTTCCATAGTCAGCCAAAAATAACCTGCCCGCAGCAGCTTCCTTGTCATAGCATGCCCACCAGCATGCATGCCAAATGCACCTTCATGTACTTCCTCCATGAGTAGCTTCGCCTCTTTTCCATCTACACACCTCAGTAGCACCAAATCGTGGTTTCTTTTGTATAAGACACCATCCGGATTCAAATAGAAATTACCCGCTAATCTCCTGAGAGTCTTCTGATCTTGACTGGATGCCTAAGCTGGATACTCTTTATTCTCCAGGAAGTTGAGGATATCGAAATACCACGGTTTATCGTCGGATGCTTCGTCAATAGCAAACACAAAGGCTGGTCTGTCAAGCCGAGAGATAACAATGCTGGGAGCCTCGTTCCAGAAATTGATTTTGTACATGGAAGCCAAAGTGGCCAGGGCGTCAGCCATCTGATTCTCCGCCCGCGGCACATGATGCAATTCAACTTTGTCAAAGAAAGGCAGCAATCTCCTTGCATAGTTCATGTACGGTATTAAATTGGGCTGACGTGTCTCCCATTCCCCTTTGATTTGATTTATCACCAGAGCTGAATCTCCGTATACGTCCAGATTTTTGATTCGCAAGTCAATGGCTTCTTCAAGCCCCATTATACACGCTTCGTATTCGGCCTCATTATTGGCAACTGCAAAGGTCAATCGGGCAGTAAACGGGATGTGCGACCCGTGTGGAGTAGTGATGATTGCCCCTATTTCGCTACCGTAAGCGTTCACAGCTCCGTCAAAGATCAACTTCCACTTGGAACCCAGCTCTGGCCCCTCGTCCGGCAACGACTCTTCGCAATCTTTCATCTTTAGGTACATGATATCCTCGTCAGGAAAATCAAACCTCATCGATTGGTAATCCTCAATAGGCTGCTCCGCCAAGTACTCAGACAGCACACTCCCCTTTATAGCCTTTTGCGAGACGTATTGGATGTCATACTCAGTCAAGACCATCTGCCAACGTGCAATTCTCCCTGATAACGCCTGCTTTTCGAATACATATTTGATAGGATCCATCTTCGAGATGAGCATGGTTGTATGATTCAGCATGTATTGTCTTAGACGTTTGGCGGCCCAGGCCAGCGCGCAACAAGTCTTTTCAAGCATTGAATATCGAGATTCACAATCTGTAAATTTCTTACTCAGGTAATAGATCGCATGCTCTTTTCTTCCTGTCTCGTCGTGTTGACCGAGAACACAACCCATGCTTCCCTCAAGAACTGTCAAATACATGATCAAGGGTCTCCCTGCCACTGGGGGTATCAAAATAGGAGGCTCCTGCAAATACTGCTTTATTTTGTCGAACACCTTTTGACAATTTTCGTTCCATGTTACAGCTTGATCTTTCTTCAACAGTTTGAACAATGGTTCACACGTAGCCGTTAGGTGAGATATGAACCGGGCGATGTAGTTCAACCTCCCTAAAAACCCGCGCACCTCTTTCTCTGTTTTAGGCGTCGGCATCTCTTGAATTGCTTTTATTTTAGCAGGACAGACCTCTATTCCTCTTTCGCTTACGATAAACCCCAGCAGTTTACCCGATCTCACCCCGAAGGTGCATTTGTTAGGGTTCAGTCTCAGCCTGAACTTCCTAAGCCTCTTGAATAACTTCAGCAAATTCACCAGATGCTCTTCCTCCGTCTGGGATTTGGCAATCATATCGTCAACATAAACTTCGATCTCTTTATGCATCATATCATGAAAAAGAGTCGTCATTGCACGCTGATACGTTGCCCCAGCATTCTTCAATCCGAAGGGCATCACTTTATAACAAAATGTTCCCCAAGGTGTAATGAAAGTAGTCTTCTCCATGTCCTCTGGCGCCATTTTAATCTGATTATAGCCTGAGAAGCCATCCATGAAGGAGAATACGGAGTACTGAGCAGTATTGTCAACTAGCACATCGATATGCGGGAGCGGAAAATCGTCTTTCGGGCTCGCTTTATTCAAGTCACGGTAGTCTACACACATTCTCACTTTACCGTCTTTCTTGGGCACTGGTACGATGTTAGCGACCCAGGAGGGATATTTTGTCACAGCCAGGAAACCAGCATCCCACTGTTTTTGAACCTCTTCTTTGATCTTCACTGCCATATCTGGCCTAGTTCTGCGAAGCTTTTGTTTGACCGGCGGGCATTCTTCTTTCAACGGCAGGCGGTGCACAACCATATCTGTATCGAGCCCTGGCATGTCCTCATACGACCAAGCGAACACATCGCTATACTCTCGGAGCATTTCAACCAGTCTTCGCTTGACATCGCTCTGCAGCGCGGCTCCTATGCGAATATTCTTTTCAACCCCTTCCGACCCCAGATTAATGATCTCGATGACCTCTTCGTGAGGCAGAATGACTCTTTCTTCTTGCTTCACCAACCAAGACAATTCTTCCGGAACGTCACCATCTTCGACAACCTCTTCTTCGGCCTGAAATACCGGGTGCTCAAAGTCGGGACGAGTCATAGGTGGTTCGAGGATGTCATCTGAAAATATGATCCTGCAAAAGGAATGGTTACATGCTTCAAAATGCGTATAAAGCAAATAACCACGTTGCCATTTTATTGAAAAATATAAAACAGGAAAAACAGAGATCGAAATATTTGCACATGAAAAAACGCCTTTTATTTAATGAGAAACATGCAATGTTCATAACAGCACAACCCTAAGCAAATCATGGTGCCCCGGGCAAGACACCGTATTGTTCAACAATTAATAAAACAAAGTATTACTGCTTGAGAGTCACAGGAACAATCTCCTGAATAGACCAGTTGCACAAGCCCTGTCCTTGCACGCTTGGCTGAATCCAGGTGTCCATATCGCAATCGTTGTCTCCTTCGTCAGACTCTGATGCAGCGTTGATGGTCTCATGACATACACCACTGGCAGTGATAGTTATCGGTCCTCTGAAACACGGTGCTCCCACAGCAGGTGTTGATGACGACGGTTGGTATCCCAGCCCGAATCGGTCCGTCTTCACAGGAATATCCAGCACTTTGCCCCAGCCTTTGGTTTCACCTGCCTCTACCAAAGCTTGAGCTTCTTTGTATGACGAAACGGTTATCTCCGACACTTTGCTCGGCCCGGGACCTTTGTCCTTGATGCGCAACCCTTCAAATGCCTGGCAGGGTGTTTCGTGAATCTCTCCGTCGACCTCCACATATTTAAATGACGACAGATGGCTGACCAGGATGTCTTCTTCTCCGCATACGGTGACCACGCTGTCTCCGACCATATACTTCAACTTTTGATGCAGGGTAGACGTGACTGCCCCAGCCCCATGGATCCAAGGTCTTCCGAGCAAGCAGCTGTATGCAGGCTGTATGTCCATGATGTAAAATTCAGTTGCAAACACCTCCAACCCCACCTGTAGAGGCAATGTTATTGATCCAAAGACTGTTCTTCGCGTCCCATCAAATGCCCTAACCACCAAGTCATTGGGCGTGCACAGGATTCCTCTGACATCTAGCTTCATCATCGCCTTCTTGGGTAGCACATTCAAAGACGAATCGGTGTCTACCAATACATGCGACATGACTGATCCTCTACACTCGACAGACACATGCAGCGCCATATTATGATCTCTCCCCTTCGGGGTCAAATCGAAGTCTGTAAAGCCCAAGTTGTGGCCTGCATTCACATGTGCTAACACTCCTTCCAGCTGATTCACGGAAACGTCTTGGGGTACAAAGGAAGTATCCAGGACTTTCAACAAAGTGTTTCTGTGAGCTTCAGAACACAATAGCAACGACAGTATAGATATCTTTGACGGTGTCTGCTGCAGATGCTCCACAATCTTATAATCACTTTTTCGAATCAAGCGCATGAACTCTTCTACATCCTTCGATGCCGCTTCTTTTTCGCTTGCCTGCACAGGGACGTTCTCAACCATCTTCCCTTTCCCTTTTGCCAGTCTTTCGGCCTCTACCTCAGGCGAGGTGAAGATTCTACCACTCCTGGTCATACCTCCGGAACCAACAACGTTATCGACAGTCTCAGTTGGCTGCTTATTAACATCAATTTTTATTCCGTCACAATACACTTCCAACCCATATGACCATGGGACTGCTTTTGTGCTCTCGTACGGGATCGGTCCGGCCTTAGTAATGGTGATCGGCGGTCGCTGTGCTGGTGCTGTTATAGTGATTGTCTTTCGAGGAACCGTTACAGTGGCCACATCACTCTGATTGTCTGCTACTGCCCCTGCGGGTTCTTCAGTTGCTGCTCGGTCAAACTGCAATGTGCCGCCATCTATTAAAGCCTGAACACCTTTCTTTAAATCATCACACCCCCCAGCTAGGGTCCAACATTCCAAGCAATACTCGTCACAACCTGGGTAGACACCCCCTTGTAGCAATCTGCTCTTTATCTCGCTCAGCGGCGTCTTTAGATCATCGACATTCATAATCAGATTCAAACCTTCCTCTGTCAGAATAGCGTTAGCCCCATGATTAGGCATGGGCTTCTGCACTATATTCGAACCTGCCGTTCCGAAATTGATAGCCTTATTGTCCAATAGATCCTGCACAACATGCTTAAAAGCATGGCAACCCTCTATATCGTGGCCTGGGGCCCCGGAGTGAAATTCACATTGCCTGCTTGCATCATAACCATACGGAGGAGTTCCCGTTATCGGTGCCAGAGTTCTCTTCTCTACCAAGTTCAACCCTAACAATGTCTGTAACAAGTCAGCATATGTTGAAGGAGGCTTCTCGAATACTCTCCTCGGTTTACCACCCTGGAATCTTCGTTGGGCAGGCTGTGCCCCCTGCTGTGGCTGCTGCTGCTGCTGTTGTTGCATTGGTTGTTGTCGTTGAAACGGAATAGTAACATTCGCCACCTGCTGCGGCTGATGATACTGGTTTCGGCCTCTGCCCCGGCCTCTGCCTCGGCCTCCAAACACTGCGCTTGCATCGCCCTGACGGCGCCCACCAAAAACCTTTCGGTTACTGCCAGATGCAGTTGGTTCCTCAACTTGGAATTTTCCCTGCTTAATGTTACGTTCAATCTTTTCTCCCATCAGAATTAAGTCTGAGAAACTGGCCAGAGATGTATGAAACAACTTGTCATGGAACATGCCTGTGAATGTGCCGACGAACATGTCATTCATTTCCTTGTCTTCTAAAGGAGGACGGACCCTAGCAGCCATGTCGCGCCATCTTTGCGCGTACTCTTTAAAGCTTTCATCCTTCTTCTGAGATAGCCCTTGCAATTGGACCCGATTGGGCGCCAAGTCGCTGTTATACTTGTAGTGAGCTACGAATGCCTCCGCTAGTTGCTTCCACGTCTTTATGTTAGTCGGTTCCAGTCCCATATACCACTCTAGGGACGGGCCAGACAGGCTATCTTGAAAGAAATGCATTAGCATTCTCTCATCAGTTGAATACGCAGACATTCTTCTGTAATAAGCCCGCACATGCACTTTCGGACAGGTGTCCCCTTTATACTTATCAAACGTAGGAGCTTTGTATTTGATTGGCACCCTCAAGCCAGGTACCAAACCCATTGTTGACATGTCCAACCCCACAGCACTTTGGTTCAGGACCCCCTTCATCTGCTCTTCTAGCATTCGGATCTTCTGGGAGTCATCCATCGGCCCTTCGAAACCTCCACCGGAGAAAGCGTCCTCCTGCTGATCCTCTTGCCAGTTACCATTACCAGCTCCATACCCCCCATATCCATTATTACGGCCAGCTCTGATCTGATTCATCACCGGGCCTCGCCCTCCATTGCCGTATCCCGGAGCAATTCCAGCAGGTCCAAAAGCCATTAAGCCAGCGCCGTTTCCATTTCCGAAACCTCCGTAACCCTGATTAGTCATGCCATAACTGTCTTGCCCAAAGCCTTGAGCATTGAAACCATATTTCCCAGCATTATCGAATCCCTGGTCATTGAACCCGAATCCAGCATTGCCAAAGCCGTTGCCTCCCGTATTATCACCCAAGTTGATATCACCAAGCCCAACGTTATGGACAGCAGTCTCGTTTCCAACTCCAACGTTACCGTTCCCAGCAGCGGTAGCGTTGTTGACATTAGCAGCGGGTATGTTGGCTACAGGCGGAGCCACTGGCGTGGGAGTACCATCCCCATGAACTGTATCGACTCGCACAGACTGATGATCCTCATTTCCATGCCCAGAATTCCTTGCCAACAGAGGCTGCACCATAGCCTGCAAATTCTCCTGACCCTTTGCAATAGTCTCCATGGTCTGCATGAAGAGTGCCAACTTCTCACGCATATCTTGCATCTCGTTCTGCATTTGATCCATGATTCTTCGACAGTTGGTGCGAGTAGAATATCTGTGCGGGCGCTGATCTGCAATCCTGAAAAGGCCTGGTACAGAGCAGGAGATAAGATACCATCCAATGATTACCTATAATGCAATATGAATATGAATGCAATGCAATGTGTCTGTGCATTAGGGAAATTCATTCCCCTAGTTCTAGTGTGAAGGTGCCAGTGCAGTGACAGTGCTGACAATAAGAAGATCGGAGCTGAACCATAGAAAGCCTCATATATTGCAGAGAAAACCAATAAGCCAAGAGTACAATATCACTGAGTACAACAAGAAGGCATGACCTCATCCAACAATCCTGGTGATGGTCAGCACTATGCAAATAAAGAATACAAGTGAATACATGAAATGATCAAGTGCTCTCAAAAGCCCGGTACTCTTCTATCAACTTCTTGGTCTCGGGATGACCTGGTCGGGTAAGCAGCCCTTCAACCAGCTGGTTTCTTCTCTTGAGGACACGTCGCACGTCTCCGGCAGTTTCTTCCCATGTCGCTTCTCCGAAGCAATCTTCTAGTTTCCGCTTCTGAGACACAGCTTCATCCCTGCCTTTGATGGCCTTGTTTAGTGCATTCTGGAGACTATACCGGGTCATCACTTCTTCTTCACACTTCTGGACGCTAGATTTCAACTGCTCTTCGAGGTCGGAGATTTGCTGCTTCAACTTATCTTCCCTCTTTTTATTGTTGGTGAGCGTAGCATTCCAAGTCTTATTGCAAGAAGAGATTTCTCGGTGTGCTGCGTCGAGCGCCTTCTTTTTGGATTCCAGCATGTCATGGGAGCTTCTGAACTCTTGCCCCAAACGTTCGCGCTTTTTCTTCTCCTCAGTCAACTCAACCCCTAGTCTGTTTAATAGCTCGATCTGCTGTTGGAAAGCATATACGGCCTTGTTTTTCTCACTGCGTATCTGAGCTAGCTCTTGCTCTAACCCTTTGTTGATCTTCATCAAGGCTTCCTTTTCCCTCACAACTTGCTCGTAGGCCTCCCTAGAAACAGTAGTTGGCTCTTCTACCGGAATAGGAACAAGGACTGGTGCAGCTGGAAATGGCATCAATAACTGACTGGCTCTTTCCTGGATCCAAACTCTGTATGGCGCATACGCCTGGCAATCGTTCTTACCTAACAGTGGCTTCCCTCTTCTGTTAATACGTGTCCAGGCATGCTGCAGCTCGGCTAGCAATTCTCCCTTCAAATCACCTGTGAAGTACAGAGATTCCTGTACTTCTTCCTCCTGAGGTGGGTTCTTCAGCGCATATCCGAACTGGAGAATGAATAAAGAAGGGTTGTAATTGATACACCATTTTCTTCCTATCAGCGGAACATTAGGATACCCAGAACAACTGAAGATGAGCTCAGACCCCAACAGATCTCGATCAAACCACTCAATATCTTCCGAAGATAGTCTCATCAGGCGCTCTGGCCAGCCAACTGGGACGGTAGTCTCTGCAACAGATCTTCTCTTAGGAAGGTGGCTCTCAAACCACATACCCAGCAATGGTACACAAAAATGAACATTCTTTCCTCTTCCCTTCTCATTCTTGTAATGCAGTGAGTGGTAGAAATCTCCGAGCAAGGTAGGTACAGGATTACCAGCGGCAAACAAGTAGAAGGCGTCGAAGTCCACGAAATCAGGTATATTGGGAAACAATACTATGCCATAAATGCACAGAGCCAACACAGCATTGAAGGCAACCCAGCACCCGCTCTTAGCGTACTCCTGGGCTTTACCAACCAAGAACTGGAGTGAGAAGCCTGGAACGCCACGAGAAACAGTAGTCAACAGTTCAGAAGCATCGGTATGCAAGGCTTTCGCCAAGTCCTCCGGCTTGGGCTTGGCGCCAGAATGAATGAATGGAACCTGGTTCTGCACGGGCAACTCAACAAACTCAGCGTATTCCTCCAGGGTTGGTCCCATAATAAAGTCAGCGAATGTGAAGCACCTCAAAGCAGGGTCATAGAATTGCATCAAAGCATACAACCCATCTAGCTCCACCTCCGTGGGTTTGCACACCAATCTCAATAATCTTCCATAGCTCATCCTGAAGCTCCTACGAACACCCTCATCAGCAAGAGAGATCAACCCAAGTATGGGAACCACATCAGGAGTAGGCAATTTGTAAGCAACTGTCCTCCTTAAGCTAGTCATGATCAATACTCAGAAGTCCGGGCACTAGAACTAGGGAAATGCAAATGCACCTGCAGCACAGACACACGTTAGTGAAATGCAAATGGTAATGGATATGCAGTAATGCAGTGCAAGCAACATGCAACAGGGACCAAATGTCATAGCTGAATAGCCTGAACCATATCAGGAAGTCTCAGATAGACCCTCCAGAAGTCCTCAAACCCTGGTCTCAGATAGACCTCAAACAAAGCTCCAATACTGGTCTCTGATAGACCTTCAACACAACTCTAACTGGTCTCTGACAGACCTCAAATCACATCTCCAACGGGTCTCTGACAGACCTCAGAACTCTCCAACTGGTCTCTGACAGACCTCAGAACTCTCCATAAATACCCAGGATCTCAGATCAAGAAACAAACCGGTGGTCTGAAGGTCTAGTTACCTGCATAACCCCAAACCCTCTCACAGGTGGACGACCCTATAACTGGCACAAGGTACGACATCCTATGCGGTCGTCGGCGTCACAGACTTTCAGGGTTGATGATACGATTCCCAGAAGGAGTGGCATCATCAATTCCTGAAGAGGCCTCACTTAGCCAACTTCCAAGTGATCGGTCCCCAGAGTCGACAATTCAACTAACCAGCAACCCACGCCAACCAAAGGAAGGGGCAGGAGGCCAACCAGAGGAACCTCGTCTGAGTGTAGATTTCATGGGACACCAAGGCAAGCAAAGCAAGCGGGCGTCCACTAATATCTACTCTAATTCTAGGTGCACTCAAGCCCAGGTCCGGCTTATCTCTCAATATCCGAACACCCGTCACACCCCAATACAGCAATAATAGTCAATATATAAAGCTGAAAATAAAGGTCAGAAATATAAATCCATAAAAAATCCTCGACGGGAAAACAAGCGTTAGGATTGACTCTCTTAAGGGACGTTGGATCCCAAATGCATAAGAACTATCGCAGTCCTTAGCAGCTAGGGGACGTTGGATCCCCAGCAGAGTCGCCAGCTGTCGCTACTGCGAAAATCAGCGTCGGCTGAACAGAAGAGTCGCCACCGTGCGTTATTTATCCCAACGGAGGGAAAGGAAACGCTCAGAGTAAACCTCGCACAACATGGGAAAGGTATGGTCGTCACAACCAACACCTGGATTCGGGAGTCGGTTACGCAAGGGGAAGGTATTAGCACCCCTCACGTCCGTCGTACTCGACGGGATCCACGCTTGTTTTCGGGCATGGATTGTTATTCTATCTACGCTAAAGGTCTGGGTTTAAAAAGGAAAAGAAAATGACTCGGCAAAGTATCGCACTTTATGCCTACGTATTCCCGTCTGGAACGAGAAATCAGAGTCAACGTAGTTCGCCTACCTACGGGAAAGGAGGGGAAGGTTGCTCGCTAGGATATCGCATCCTATGCCTACGTACTTCCACACAGCATGGAAGATCAGAGCAAACGTAGTTCGGGCCACGTACGACACAAGTCTGTCTTGGTTGATTTTATACTTTCTGAAAAAGGGTTTTCTGATTACTGGTCCAAGCGGACAAAAATGACGTCTTGATGAGTTCACCTTCTTTTACGGAAGAAGTGTCTTTTATTGTGTTTGAAATCTTTATTGTGTTTTTCTGTTTGTTTTTAGAGAGAAGAGACAGAACTCTAACCTACGGTTGCGAAGGGAATCAAACTAACCTAATGTTATCATGCATGGGTTAAGACCTAGTGTCTATCATGCTCCTCTCTTGCACAGAGAGGAACAGAGATCCTACGGGATAGGCGGAAACAGAAACAACAGATATAATAAAGCGGTAAAATGCATGGATGCAACAGTACAAGTGAGGCAAGGGAGTCCCACTCAACCTCGAACCTAGAAAACAATAGGCAAAAGTGAACAGGATTCACTTTCAACCCAACAGGTTAAACAACATACAATATAGTCAAGAAAACCAATCAATACATCAGAAATGAAATATAGCAGAAAGATAAACAGCCACAGCAGCTCTGCATCAACATCTGACTTCAAGCTTCAGCAAGCATCAATCTCCATCTCCATAGCCTTCAAGCAAGGGATTTGATTATCAGTCTTCCATCTGCAATGGCTTTTCTTCAAGTTTCAAACCTCCAGGATGAGGGATCAATCACAAGAGTGAATTGGGTGTTAAGCAATCAGTTGACTACCAAGGGTGGTGAACATACTGCTTCTAACACATAAGATATTTTCTCTCAAGAGTTCTATCTCTTAGACACTATCACCAAGCCTTCCAAAGGAAGGGGGTGAGTGTCTTAGAGAGACTCTGCATCACAGAGAAGAATGGAGGCAGTCAAGACCTTCCATGTTTGAGAATCAAGTTGACTACTCTAGGGCTCTGCCTAACTCCTAGATCCTACAAACTTCAACAGCTGCCAGCACAGAATCTCCTCATCAACTTTGGAAGTTGGTCTTCAATCTCTGGATCTCCAATGGCATTCACCATCACAAGTCTTCAGCTCTCCCAATCCCCAAGCAATCCCAATACCCAAACAAACAAGCAATAATCCCCAGAGGGCACACCACACCAGTCAATCAAATATAGACAGTATATTAATAGCAGTAGGGGAATCCTAGTGATTTCTAAGGGATCTAATAACTACCCATAGTCCCTATAGTCCCATATCTAAAATTTTCAATCTCTAAGTCCTAAGGGAAATGATTCAATTCTCCTAAGTCATCACTTAAACCCTAATTTTGTTCATGTTTTTCTCACCTAAACTAATCACCTAAAATTAATTTCTAAAAATGGGAACTAAATTGTATATACAAGATAACAATGTCTATTAATCCACCTAAAAAGAATGGACAAAAAATAGTAAAGCATCTATTCAAACCAAAATTATCAAATCCATGTACTAAACAAAATATTATTTACACCTAATTAAAAGAAAAATATGCCAAAAATAAGAAAATAAAATGAACTATTAATTTTTTTGTATGAGAATTTTCTTGACAAAATCATGAAAATAATGCAAAAAGAACCAATGGAAAATATGCATTTTATGATTTGTTATGAATTTTAAAAGATTTAATGTTTTTATGAATGAAAATAAAATTGAATTAATAGGATGGAGGTGCAACAAGTAATAAAACCAGTTAAAAAAATGAACTGGGCCCAGACTGGGGGGCGCGCATAGCAAGCGCGTCTGGGCCCATATGCATCAGAAAATGAACAAAAAAATAAAAACACAAAACGGTGTGAGTAGCAAATATTTCAGTTGAAATGGAAATGGGCCTTGGTTCGCGGGGTGTGCATAGCAACAATTGTCTGAGCCCAGTTTGACACGATAAGTGAAACGGTGCGTTGCACCATTTGAATTTCCCTCCGTCTCCATCTTTCAATCGTGGCCATTGGTTTAGTCTCCCAGTCAAAGTCAATCTCAAGATCGCGTGGCCCAGGGGTTATCTTCAACCTCCAGCAAACCCTAAGCCATGAAAACCCTAACCATGCTTGCATCTTCAAGTGCTCTGTTCTCTCTCATTTCACCATGAATTCCCTCGACTCCAAGAGCAAAGTTGCTCTAAATTCCTCACTCTACACAGCCATAACCATAACTCCTCCTAAAACTCAAGCAACAATGGAACCCGATAGGTATAACAGATGGAATCCACCATTTTCACCTGTGATCAATTGCTTTAATTCTCACCAATTCTTGTCCTAAACTCATCTACGCCTTATGCTGATCACAACATGCTATTCCATCAAGATTTTCATTCATTAAATCATGAGTTACCAGCCCTACCAGATCTTGCACTCCATGGCCAAACTTCATGAAAGCTCCCCAAACTCACCAAACTCAGTCATCTATCCTAGCTTAACCTTTCTATGCTATCAAAACCTTGTAATTCTCACCTAAACATGCAATTTGAAGGATAAACATACCTGGTGCAATTGATGAAAACAGATGCTAAAACCTCTTGATCCAATGCTTGAAGTGATTGAAAACTGATCAATGAACTTGATGATGACTTCTGTATGCAACAAATATGACTCAAACCTCTTGGATCTTGTAATTCCAAATTTCTTGCACTTTGAATGGTGAACTTGCACAGCTCGAATCTTTCTCCAATTTCACCAATCTTGATGTGAATTATTATCCTTGGATAATGATGATGAAGATCCAATCAGAAAATGTGAAGATTGATGGGAATTTGGAAGAGTTTGAATTGATTTTGCAAGTGGGAGAAAGTGTATGAAACTTGTATTTTTGAACAAATGAAGTCACCAACCATGGCATGAAGTTACTCATATCAATATATAGGTGAGGTTAGAAACTCCTAGAAGCTTGGAGAAACTTCCCTTGCACTTTTTCCTTACATTTTGGATGATGTAACTTTCATTACAAGTAACCTTGAATAACTCCCAAAATGTGAACCAACCTCAAAATTCTACTTTAGCCAATGTTCTCAAAATGATTTTTCCATTCAAAATGACCTATAATTTTGCCCCATTTGGCCAAAACATGAAAAATCTCATTTTTAGGTCCATTTTTATTCATTAAATCAAACAATTTTGAAACCTTGTGCTATGAATCTTTCCAATCTCCCATGGTCACTTTTATAGACTCAAAATGTCATTTGGAGCAAGTTTGATGTTGTGAAGTTTTCCATTTGAAGCCTCCTTGTATGCGTTTTGGGCATAGGTTGAAATGACCTGTAATTCTCAAATGACCAAAATACCCTTTGCTTGCCAAGACCATAAGTAGAGTTCCACAAATCATATGAAGGCATACCATACCTCTTTAGAAAGCTAAGACAATGAGGAACAACTCTTATGTTGACCATAAATTCATTTGAAATCTCCTTGAGGGGTAAAAATTGCTTGGAAGTCAAGTCACTTTCACAGACAAAATTTCAGATACCTCAGATGACCTGTAACTTGCAAGGACCATAACTTGAGCTCCATAAATCTCCTTGATGTCTTCCACCACTCAAATTAAAGGTCTTGAGATCCTCTACAAGTTTCATGTTGGCCAAGGATCCATTTGAAGCTTGAATTTTGACTTATCTTGCTTGGAAATTTGACCTAAATTAGGGGATTTTACACAGAAACCCTAATTTAGAAACTCCTCTTCTCCTTGATTTCTCTTGATTTCTTCTTAGCATATCATCATATCCTTCTCTATATGTCAAATGATGAACCCCAAATCTCTCCAATAGACCTCAATGCCTTTCAATCAATCAATTGACCTAGGGTTGACCCAGGGTTGACCCAGATGAAACCCTAGTTGACTGTCTTCAACTGCAGCTCTTGTGCTCACATCAATGACTTGCCTCCTTGCCCAAATGACTTTATAAGTCCTCCATAATGTCTAGATACTCTCCATGCCTTCAATTCACAGCTCACAACTCCCTTGTTGATCCTCAGATGCCCTCAGATAGGAGATGGATGCACTTGCTTGATCCATTGACTTGATAGCTTTCAAATTCTTTCTGATGACTTGAATGGGATTGAATTATGATAATAACCTCTTGATAGGCTCCTAGAGATGAGAATAATGCTTGGTCCCCTGTTGTATGACTTGCTATGCTATGCTATGCAGATGATTAGGCTATGTGCATGACTCTATATGCAAATGCTAATGCAATTGAAACATAAACCCAGTGAATAAGGTTGAGCAAATTTTAGGGTGCAACAGAATGGAAGTGTAAAATAGTACCAAATGTCATTTAATATGCATCACAAATCATGTAGCATGTGAACAAAGGTGCAAGAATGATCATGATCATACAAGTGTCACAAAATGCAAATAATCGAGAATCGATAAATCGCACATTGAAATTTTGCATACATGCTTCAGACAGAAGTTAGACAACTCATGAAACATCCCTAGATATTAAGCATATCAAGCCATGGACGTTAAATGAGGAAAGAATAGCAAACAAGTTAAAAATAGGCAAAAGTGACATTCTGTTACAGTGGTAATTGATTACCACATGCAGGTAATCGGTTACCTGCTAAAAAATTGCAACACCACGTGAAAAACAAGCAGGGTAGTCGATTACTCATATATATGTAACCGATTACCACTGTAATAGTGGCAAAAAACAGCTTTCCAAAAAGCACTTTCAGCAACCAAAACACTTATCCAATCATCTACATACTATGGTCAACATTTGTGCACGAAAAATCAAGTTCAAAATCATCAATTAGGTATCAACTAAATCAATTAACTCATCAAGAACAAGAATCAAACAATTTCACAATGAATCCGCACACAAGAAAAATGATCGAAGCAACATCGCGAATAATACGAAAGTGATCGAAAATAGTAAATTGAGTGAGAATTTACAACCTACAGGGGGGAGGGACTGCCTTGGTGATTATTGTCGCTACTGCGAAAAAAAAGGGGGTCGGCAAAGACAGAAGAGTCGCCACCGTTCGTTATTTATCCCAAAAGAGGGAAAGGAAACGATCAGAGAAAACCTAACAAAAAGGGAAAAGACGAGGTCATTGCAACCAAGTCATAGGTTCGGGAGTCGGTTACGCAAGGGGAAGGTATGAGCACCCCTCACGTCCGCCGTACTCGACGGGATCCATGCTTGGTTGTCTATCTAAAAGGGTGTTTGAAACTATCTACGCTAAAGGTCTGGGACAAAAGAAAAGAAAAAGGACTCGACAGAGCATCGCCGCTCTAGGCCTACGTATTCCCTCGTGCAATGGGAAAGTCAGAGTCAACGTAGTTCGGCTAACTACAGGTGAAAGGTGGGGGAAAGGTTGCTCGCCGAGACATCGTCGTCTCGTGCCTACGTACTCTCAATAGGTATGAGAGATCAGAGCAAACGTAGTTCGGGCTAACAATAACATCGGTTGGTTCAAAATGTTTTACCCGAGTAGGGTTAAACCTTCGTTTAGCAGTTAGGGACGATGCCTATTTGCGGTAGAACCAAAGCTTAACAACACTGTTTTATGAAAAATGTTTTCCATTATTAAGATCCCGAAGGATAAAAAGATTTGAAGTGTTTTTGTGTTTTTTAGAGAAGAAGTGTTTTGAGTTTGATTTGTAACTCATGTTGCACTAAAGACTATGACCTAAGAGCGAATGCGTCGTATATCACCCAAAGGGTGTACACTAAACACTCTAGGCCATTGAGAGGAAGCCCCCCAATCACCATTTCCCAAGTAGCTTAAGGCTCGTAGCATACAACACTTGTTATTCTTTATTATGTGTTTTGAAAGTGTTTGAAGATGAGAAGAGAAAGGACACACTAAAGGGAGGCTGACTCAAACCTAAAAGTTGTCATGCAAAATGGACTTAGAGTTGCGATACAAAAGGGAAATACCTAATGTTATCATGCATGGTTTAGCACCTAATGTCTATCATAACCTCTCTTGAATAAGTGAGATTAGAGATCCTAAGGGAAGAAAGACAAAAGAAGAAGAAGAAGAAAGAAACATGAAAATGCAATTATGCAAACATAGAATGCACAAATAGGATAAAAGTGAGGGAGGAAATATGTGTGGGGCAGTAGCCTCCACAAGCCTATCTCAACCTCAAGCATGCATATGATAAATGCAAAGAGGAAAAGAGAAGGAGATGCACAAAAATGAAATCACACAAATGCACCAAAGGTGGAATGAAATGGCCTAAACCATTCAAACATCAACCACAATATCACAAAGCAATAAACATGAAAGGAGAAAATGAATCCCAACTCAAAGAGGAATCAGATCATGAGAAGAAAACAACAAGATACCCCCAAATATCATTCAACCAAAGCATCATCATGATTTGTGCAAAAGATGCACAAAAGTGTCCTCATGGTTTACCATTCAAGTCATGCTTCAAATACCTCCAAAGGAGGGACTAAGCAAACCCAAATGGTGTCCCAAAGTCAAAGGAAAAAAGTGGGGGTGAGAAGAGAGTTCACAAAAGCAAAAGGATTCACACCAAAAGGAAATGCAAGCACGTACACAAAAGAAAACAAAACATGCCACATATGAAAACCCTAGTTGAAAGCTCTAAAGGATGCACAAACCTGAACAAGTAAAACACAATGTTATGACCTAAAATTAAGCAAGCAACAACCTTAACATGTTAGCAACATGAATCCAAAAGGATTGAGGGCTCAAAGGATCCATAAGTGTCATCTCCAAAGCAAACTAGGTCAATGTGTGTGTATGAACCTCCCTTAGGGGTAACTTGACTTGCAAGTTACCTCAAAATTAGGAAAAAGATTCAAAAATAACCAAATAAAATGCAAGAAGTACGTTAAGATGCTGGTAACCAAAGGCCAAGAAATTACAATCAAAGTCACTTCACAACATCACCAAAGAATTTGATTCACAAGGGTGCCCCATTGTGAAGGAGGATTGTCGAGGGTCAAATGAAATGCTATCAAAGTCAAACCAAAACTCAATGAAACAGGGGCAAAATGGTCCTCAAAAATCACTCAACTCATTGTCAACATGAGGGTTGATTTTCAGTCATTGGATCAAAAGGAAGAATTAAAAACAAATCAAAAACAAGAACATGTCAAGAAATATTTCAATTAAAACACTTCCAATGGATAAATTCTTTTTAAATTGACAAATAATCCAAAAAAATAAAATAAAAATTCCTAAAATCAGAGGACATCTCAAAGTGTGTAGAAAATATTTTTGGGAAATTTTATCATCATTGGAAGTATTTTATTTTGAATTAAATCTAAACAGATCAAAAAAGAAAAAAGAAAATAAAATAAAAAGCCAAAACGGTGTGAATAGCAACATAACTAGGCAAAATCAATTGGGCTGCGCAGGGAGGGGGTGTCAAAAGCAACTAAAGCCCAGATCAGTCCAGCAATGAAACATTGCATTTCATTAAACACGCTGGCAGTCAATAGATCCAATCAGCCAAGTCAAAGAGATTTGAATCGTTCATCTACTCTCAGTCAAAGAGTCAAACAACCACGCAAGCTAAACACATCAGCCAACCGGAGAAAAAAAACAGATGCCAGAACCACTGTTTCGGTCATCTTTTCCGATGACACCTCCGGCAAACCAGATCCAAAACACAACCAATTCAAACAAAATTATATACCAAATTCAAGAGGAAGTTTTGTAGAATCCAAATCCAGGCTCAGAATCCATTTATCATGTAAGAATAAAGCAAATCGAACGAAATAAAAAAAAGACATGCTCAACTGAAATGTCACCAAACATCAACAATTGTGAACCAGAAATTGCCTATACACATAGGACTTCAGCACAAACCAACAATGGCACAATATAGATGCATAACGAGTGAGAAAATTGGATTTAAAGCTTACCTAACGGAGTCTCTCCGTTGGAGCTTCTACACGTGATAAAACTTGATGAAATGCTCCAGATCCACTCAAGGAAGCTTGAAGAAGATGATTCTGGCCTTGAATTGCTTTAAGAATGCTTGAATTTAATTTCACAATTTCAAAATTTCCTTTGCTTGCTCCAACTGTGTTCTGCTCCAATTCCATGAAAATTGCTTCAATGAATGCTCAAAAATGATTTGAACTTTATATATGATGGATTGGGAATGGTTTTGAGGCCCAATTGTAGCTGAATTGTGAGAACTTGAAAAATGCCCAATTCTGATTTTTGAGCTCATGCACACGTACAAACTCCCTCCAATTGCCTTGTTTTTGACTCAAAACACTTGCTGAACATGTGCACAGATCATGTGGATGAGAATTGTTCCTTGGTTTGATCTAATGGTTGGAATTTGATTATAAAACTTCACCATGAAGTAACATGAAAATCCACGTGCAGATGACCTCAAAACTTGCTTCTGATTTTGGCATTGCATTTGTTATGTTCAAAGGACTCAAAAAATGCATAAATATGCCTTGTAAAAGTTCAAAATCAATTTAATTGAATTTCCCCTTTTAAAGACTTTTCCATAAAATTTCCTTCACCAATCTCCAAACCCTAGCCAAATCCATGACAAATGAGTGTTCCATGATGAAATTGGGACCATTTGGAGTAAGTTTCATATTGGGAAAAGTTTCATTTCAAGTGTGCAAAGTCATGATTTGGACCTATAATGAAAATGACCTGTAATCTTACTTTCCCAAAATACCCCTGCCTTGCAAGCTTCATAACTTGAGTTCTACAAATCAGATGAAGGACTTCTAATACGTTTTGGAAAGCTAAGAACATGAGGAACAACTTTCATGTTTGGATCAAAGTGAGATGAAACATGATTCTAGGTCCAAAATGCCTTAGAAGTTAGTTGACTTTTGTTGGCTGAAATCATATTCATCTGAGGACCTGTAACTTGTCAGCATCATAACTTGAGTTCTAGAAATCCAATGGATGCGTTCTAGTACTCAAAAGAAAGCTAGAAACGTGCTCTACAAGTTTAATGTTTTTATCAAAGTGAGATTCCACTTACATCTTGAGATATGTGGTCTTGAAGTTAGGCACTAAACAAGGGATTTTACACTGAGAACCCTAATTTAGTAACTTCTCACACTCTTGATTCTTCTTGAATGGATCTTGGAATAACATCTCAAATGCCTCAACACAACATTCCATGATCACCATGACTTAGGACTGAGTCTTAATCTCCTTCAAAAACACAGTTAACTTAGAATTGACCAGATGGAAACCCTAGCTGCACCATTCTTGATTGTGCCTTCTTACACATGATACAATGACTTGGATAAGCTCCACCATGGCCCTCAAAGCACTCAATGTGCTTCCTCAACATCCTATATCCATAATCATAAATTCACAAACCTCTAATGATCCCCAATTGGCCTCCAAGCTAGAAGATAATCCACATTCATCCATCTACTCTCTTAGAGAGCATTGACCACTTCTTGATGACTTGAAAAGCACTCATGCTTGAGTAAACCCCTTGCTTATGCTCAGAACTCTTGGTAACCTTCTCTTGTTATGCACACCTCTCCTGATCCCCTGCTAAATGAACAATGTTATGCAATGCAAATGCTAGAAGAAAAATGAAATGAAACATAAACCAAGCTAAGAAAAGGTTAGGCAAATTTTGGGTACAACAACTGCCCCTATTCAAGCGACTTGGACCTGACTGGGTGAGAAGCGGACGACTTTCAAACAATCAAGGTAAAAGACGGTTGAATACCAACAAAACCCAGAAACTTTCCAACCGCAGAAATCTCCGGAGATAACTGAATCCGATAAACAACAATGACACGTAGTCTGAAGAAACATATGACTTCACTGTCAGGCATTAACATCAGGTTGGTAATCGTCTGGCATCGTCGCCAGTCGTCGACATTAAGTAGAAAAGATCATCCGATATCACACAGTAGATGATGAACCTCTGACTTTGCCGTCAGGCCTCTACAATACTTTTGGAAAAGCACCTGACCTCGCCGTCAGGTATTTGCATTAGGTTGGTAAACCTTTGGCATCGTCGCCAGTCCTCTGCATTAATTTGGAAAAACACCTGACCTCGCCGTCACACACCAACATCAATTTGAAAGAAAATATCCCTGACATTGCCGTCAGGAGCCTAACCTCGCCGTCAAGCGTTAACATCAATTCGATAAACTTCTGGCATCGCCACCAGTTCGGAGACACATCTGACCTCGCCGCCAGTTATACATATCAAGCCTGTAAAAGCATCTGACATCGCCGTCAGTCCTCTACCTCAAGTCAGTAAAATAGCTAACATCGCCATTAGTCCTCTGTTAAGTAAAAACAAACATCAAATCCAAAGATACGATCCTTTGACATCGCCGCCAGGCCATCGCTAAATAAAAGCGAGTGACAAATCCGAAGATCAAATCCACACAGAATATCTGACATCGTCGCCAGGCATCTATTGAGCTGATACACCTCTGACATCACTGTCAGTAACCTACGAAGTTGATACGCATCTGACATCATCGTCAATAACCTACAGGGGATAAAACAACCTGACCTCGCCGTCAGGTATCCATGTAGTTGTCGCTACTGCGAAAATTAGATGCCGGCAAAAGAGAAGAGTCGCCACCTTTCGTTATTTATCCCACAGAAAGGGAAAGGAAACGATCGGAAAAACTTGACGAAAAGGTATAAGACAAGGTCATCGCAACCATGTCTGGGTTCGGGAGTCGGTTACGCAAGGGGAAGGTATTAGCACCCCTCACGTCCGTTGTACTCAACGGGATCCACGCTTGTTGTGTTTATCTGACGGGTTGGTTTAACTATCTACCTATCAAGGCTAGTCTGAAAAGAAAAGAAAATGACTCGGCAAAGCATCGCGCTTCGTGCCTACGTATTCTCATCAGAGAACGAGAAATCAGAGTCAACATAGTTCGGCTAACTACGGATTATGGGGGAAGGTGGCTCGCCAATACGTCAGTATTGTGCCTATGTACTCTCAACAGATATGAGAGGTCAGAGCTTAAGTAGTTCGGGATAATACGGAACACGGGTTTAGATTCAACTATTTTTCCGAGTAGGGTTAACAAACAGTTCCAGCAGTTTGGTGTATGCAGCTTGCTCATCGGAGACTCGTGCGTTACCGTTTGCAGTAGAACTGAGCATTAACGACACTCTTTTTTTGAAAACGTTTCCTCGAATTACTGGGCCCACGGGGCAAAAGAGGTTTGCAGTTTGTTTTCTGTCTTTTACGGAAGAAGTGTTTTTTATGGATGTCTGTAGTTTGTACAACACTAGAGACTATGACTTAGGAGCGAATGCGTCGCATATCGTCCAAACGACATATACTAAACACTCTAGATGATTGAGAGGAGACCACTCAATTATCATTTCCCAAGTGGCTTAAGGATCGTAACGCGCTGTACTAACTTGCCTTTATTACTTTTTTTTACTGTTGTTTTAGAGATGAGAAGAGAACGAACTCTACGGGGAAACTGTCAAGCCCTAATGTTGTCATGCCAAGGATTCATCCTATGGTTGAGTTTGAAACAGGGAACTCCAAGACGTTATCATGCAAAGGTTTCAACCTAAAAGTCTATCATCACTTCCTTATCAAAGGAAGTGAGATTCCTAGGGGATCATGTCAATGGGAAACAGACAAACAACTTCCTAAATCATTAAAGCAGATAAAACAGAAAAGTAAACAGTAAAGATGCAAATGCAATGCAGCAACACAAGCAGAGGGAGAAACTCAACCTCTTAGCAATCAAGCAAATAAAACAAGCAAAAACAGACAAGCAAAGGGAGGGTCACCTCAACCTTTACATGAAAATACATCAATTAGAAAGAGAAAAACAACACACAAGCAAGGGGAGGATCACCTCAACCCTTAAGGCAAGCAAGCAGAGGGAGACCCACTCAACCTCTTAATGCAGTCATGCACCTATACCTAGACTATCCTAAACATGAATTACCCTAATGCAACACACCACTCAATCATGAATGAAGGAAAGGAATTATGACAAATAAGGAATTCATTCCACAAGTAATCAAACAAGGCATCTATCCTAAGGAAAGGAATTGAATGTTGGGAAGCAAGGGTAAGGTCCACAGGAACTTACTACAGGCACTCAACCAACTCAAAGGGATTTGGAAAGTTTTGGAGGTTTGACTCTTTCAGGAGATGTGCAAAATTCCCCCCACAGGAGGGACTATGCTACCCCAAGAAGGTTCCTAAGATGATTGGATAAGGGAAGGTTAGGAGAATGAAGATGGGAAGCAGGGTAGGGTCCACAGGAACTTACCACAGGCACTCAACCAACTCCATTACCTTAGAAAGCTTGCATAGATTCAACTCCTTTGTGAAAATGCAATGAATTCCTCCACAGGAGGAAACATGCTCACAAGGAGGATCCTAGTTAAGCAAGGAAGATTTTGAGGGAAGCTAAACTTATAGGAAGAATCATCCACCTAATTTGAACTTCTAATGAACCTCAATAATTACATTCTAAGGATCACCTAAACTAAAGACTCAAAGGCTATATCAAGGCCTAATCAGGGTTCTAAAGAGGTATCTACCTAAGTTCTATCCTAAAGGAGGAGATTTGAAGCTTAGAATTAGTTAAGTTCACTCTAAGGACTAATCTATGAAGTAAGCCTAGTTAGGGTCACCTAAACCATAATCAACTTGGAAAATGTGGGAATAATAGAAAATCAATTCTAAAAATCTTAAGAAAAATCCTAGATGATCCTAAATGTGTTAGGGAATCATAGTAGAAAATTCAGGGTCAAAACCTAAATCTAAGGGGTCTAAACAATTTCTACATCTCAATGTATACTAAAAGGAATCCATAAGGGGAAAGCTCTAAAACCTATCTCAAACTCTAACTTAGAATCATCTAAAAAATACAATAAAAATCACACAAACCTATCAAGGAGTCTATAACAAGCATGCAAAATTTCAACACCAAATTCCAATCCAAGAAATAGCACAAAAATTAGAAAGTAAACTAGTTATTTTGAACATTTTTAATCATGCAATAAAAATGGAAAAATAGCACAAAAATGGAAAATTAACCAAAATTCAAAATAAATGGCATAAAAAAATCAAAAATAATCCAAGGAACAGACATGATTTGTTTCACATTTTTCTGACAATTATTTATATTTTTAATGAATTAAAAACAATTAAAACAATAAAAGAAAATCACAAAATGAATAAAAGAAATAAAAAGAATTAAAACACTGCAAATAAGTCACAACCATTGGATCAAACGACCGGTCCACTAATCTAATGGGAAAAGGGGGCGTCACGTGGCTCAGAAGCCTTTTAATGAAACGAATCGTTTCATGAGTGTTCAGGTGTGGCTGGTTGACTAGGGTTCACCCTACGTTCTAATCTGGAACGTCCAAGCCAAAAGTATAACGATCCAACGCCTTACAGCTTGCCAAATCATCAGTCAAGGTCAACAATCCTCAGGGTTGATTCTCACACGTTAGATCTGCTTACTAAGTCCACTAAATCAGAATCATCCGACGGCTCACACTTCGTCTTCAACCTTTGAATTGCAAATGGGAAGGGAGAAATCCAGGGCGGCCGGAGAAGACTCCGGTCGTCTTCTCCGGCGGGTTCACGGCAACCAAGTCATCAGACAACACCAAACCTTATGAAAACCTCCAGATCCGCTCGTCTCCTCACAAGGATTAACATCATACTCTTCATTTTTTCATTCTTTCAAAGATCACGCAGATACGCACATGAACAGAAAACACGTGTTTTGGAAAATCATCACCAAATGCCAAATTATTTCTATCAATCTATTCTACACTCATCACTGATCAAGAATCCATGTTCAATCTTTGAAATCCATCAAGATACATCCCTAACCGAACCTCTAAACATTTCATCCATGATCAAGAACCTTCACCAATGGCTTCCAAACCTTGCCTAAATCCATCTATGGTTCATACTCTACCTAACCACATGCGATTTCTATCCTAATTCAATCTCAACAGAGTATAATAATGAAAAGAAAGAAACCTAGTTTAAGCTTCCACAGAGAGTGCTACAGCCTCCAAACCTTGATCAAACTTGCTCAGACATGTTCAATGATGCTTGCTGAAGAATCTTGGAGCTTCAATTCCTTCTTCAATGGCCTCCAAGATGGAAAACGATTTTCACTTTGTAACTAACTTTTTCAAGTGCTTCTTACCTCATTCAAGCTCTTCCAATCACCAAACTTGTTCTGAAATCCATCATGGCAATATATAGAATTGTTTTGGATCCTTATCTGGCCCAGTTATGGCCCAATTCACCCAATCCAATTTTCTGATTTTTCTTCAAAACTCCTTCATGACAATCACGATTTCACCTCTGTTTCAGCTTCATTCTCACTCAAATCCATTGCTGGTGTGTTAGGGAGGATGAAGGGCCAGGATTTGTTCCTTGAATCCAACCAATGGTGGATCTTTACTATGTAACTTCATCTTTAAGAAACTTAGGATTATGCCATGAAACCAATTCCAATTTGAAAATGTAACAATGTCAAAGTGCTCCAAAAGCCTTTTACCTTCAAAAAATGCACAAACTTGTGGTATTTTGCACAAAAATGAATTATTTAAGAATTTTCTCTTTTTTATGCCTTTAATTATGCATCCATGGTATTTCCTTCACACACTTCTCAATTTAATCCATATCAATGAATGTTTGGGTCATGGTTGGACAAATAACACCATTTTGAACAACTTTCAGGTTGATCAAAAGTCCATTTGAGGTGTCTAAGTTGATGAAATTGACCCATAATCAAAAAATGGCCTATAGTTCCAAATTCCCAAAATACCCTTGTCTTGCAAAGCTTGTAACTTGAGTTCTACAAGTCCAATCATGGACTTCTAGTACTTTCTAGAGAGCTAAGAAGATAAGGAACAACATTCATGTTGGCCAAAAGTTCATGAGAATCATCCTCCTAGGTCAAAAATGCCATGCAAGTTGGTTGACTTTCAAGCTCCAATTTCACATTCCTCTGATGACCTGTAACTTGTCTGGCTCATACCTTGAGTTCTATAAACCCTATCAAGGACTTCTAGTACTCAAATTAAAGCTATGATCATGATCTACAAAAATCATGTTAGGGTCAAGGTGAGATGAAAATCACATCTTGAATTATGTGGTCTTGAAGTTAGGCACTAAACTAGGGGATTTTACACTGGCAAGCATAGCAACCCTAGCCTAGGAACTCCTCACACTATTGATTCATGATGAGTTGACCTTGGAATCATCCCTTGGGCATCTTAATACATCAATCCATAATCACATGGCCTTGGGATTAGGTCTCAATCTTCTTCAAATCATCAGTTAACCTAAGGTTGACTAGATGAGACCCTAGCTGCACCAATCTTGGTTGTAGCTTTTTATCTTTCACATAATGACCTGTCTAGGCTTCAAAATGATCTTCAGTACTTCTCATGAGCTCCCTCAAGGCTTCCAGTCCAACTTCATGGCTTTAACATCATCAGATGACCTCTCATAACCTTCAAGTTATGAGGCATACACTCTTATATCCAACCCCTTCTCTGAGGATCCTTGGCTTCTCTAATGAGGATATCAACACTTGAATAAACCTCTTAGCTAGCTTCATAGCCTTGTGTAGCCCTTTGTTGGTAGTCATACCTCTTGATCTCCTGCACACATGTCAATGAAATGCAGATGATAATGCTAGAATGGATGCCATGAAACACAAGCTAGGTAAAGAAAAAGGTTAGGAAAATTTTGGGGTGCAACAACAATTAAGAAACATCTGACATCGCCGCCAGACAAACGCAAATATGGTAAGAGAACCTGACATCGCCGCCAGATAACCACAATGTAATAAACATCTGACATCGCCGCCAGAAAACCAAAACACCTGACATCTCCGCCAGTAAAACATGAAGTAGATAAGGATCTGACATCGCTGCCAGGTATCTGTAGGGGATAAAAAATGTCTGACATCGCCGCCAGAAAACTGCAAGGGATACAACCTGCATCAGATCCAAAGATAAGGGCATCTGACATCGCCTCCAGGCCTTTGCTAGATAAAAGCGAGCATCAAGATCCACACGAAGTTAAAATTATCCAATGATGACAATCACAAGGAAACTCCGTTGGGGAAATAACATAAGTCGGGGTCTAGATACCACGTGGGCAGAGATATCAACCATCTGAGAGATACACCTGAAACAAAAAGGTAACAACCTGGCCTATGTTTCACATGCATATGTTTGAAAATGGCGTAATGCTCCATACGAAATGGAAATCTTAGCATTTGGGTAGATGCTATGCATGCATGCAGATGCAACAGAACCGAACTAGCAAAATAAGTGCTGGAGATACGGAAACCACCCTACTAGGGAAAGAAAACAAATCTGCTGGGGAGACAGCTTGCCCATGCCAATAACAATTGGACTTATGCTGAGGAAACAAGCCTTGGCTGGTTTCCTACAAAGAAAATGTCGGGGTAACAACATTCCTCTAACCTGCTAGGGATTACTCAGCTGGGGACGAATCTACCTTGGCTGTAGATTACTCAGTGGGAAGAAAAATCCAATCGTGACTCACTGGGGAGTACGTACGAACCTGCATACAACTCTACTGGAGATAGAGATGCAAACTCTACTCATTGGGGAATAGACTCTGGCAGGAGATAAAACGAATTTCATCCACACCTCTTTGCCCCGAGGGTAACGACCCTGCAGAAATGAACAAACAGACAAGATATCCTACACAAAAGGAACTATCTCAGTCATCATTCGTGACATTGTTCAATTAACTCAAAGTTTTAATAATTATTGGCCAAGGCCTGCAAGTTTATGTATGCGCAAGTTTATCAAAACATTGTGCGTTTTTCACAAACAAAACAGTAAAAGTTAAAACAAAGCAGACAAGATACTGAATAGTATATGTTTATTGACAAATGGCCTGTAAATAGACAAAGTTTTACAACAGACGCAACCCCTAAAAAGAGGAAGCTGCGCAAAAATATACAGATATGCACATAAGTATACAAAAGTGTACAGAAATGTCGGCAATGTGGCACAGACAAACATTATGAGCTGATCCTTCTATGACTCGCCTGACCTCGACGCTCTCCCGATACTTCGTCTTCAGAAGAGATTGATTCGGATAAATGGCCCTCAGGTCCTCCCAACCCAGTAAACAATGATGTTCAAACATAGACCGTAGTCATTTGCTTTTCAATCCCTAACTTTTGCCTGAATCGCCCTTTCGGGTTTTTAATTCACTGGGATACCCTTTTTTTTGCCAAAGTTGCCTTTTCAGGTTTTCAACTTTGTGGGTTTACATCTTTTCATTTTTATCCCTAATTTTTGCCCGAAACCATTCCTTTTTTTTTTATGGTTCGCCGAGATGCCCCAGCGGGTCTCTTTAAGCAAAGTATTTTTTAACTGCGTCTGCATTCACAGGGGATGTAAAATCCTCACCATCCATGGTGGATAGTAACAAGGCTCCTCCGGAGAATACCTTTCGCACAAAGTATGGACCTTCATAATTGGGAGTCCATTTGCCCTTGTGATCTGATTGTGGTAGGAGAATCTTTTTCAACACAAGATCGCCCGTCTGAAAGCTTCAAGGGCGCACCCTCTTATCAAAAGCTTTCTTCATCCGGCTCTGGCACAACCGACCATATGCAATAGACGCTATCCTTTTCTCATCCATCAGGCTAAGCTCATTCAATCTATTCTTTATCCATTCTGCCTTATCGAGCTTGACGTCGATCAGAACCCTTAAAGAAGGAATCTCGACCTCCAATGGTAGGACAACTTCCATACCATATACCAGCGAGAAAGGAGTTTCCCCAATTGATGTACATACCGTAGTATGATAACCGTGTAAAGCAAAGGGCAACATCTCATGCCAATCCTTGTAAGTGACAACCATCTTTTGCACTATCTTCTTGATATTCTTGTTGGCCGCTTCAACAGCTCCATTTATCTTCGCACGATAGGGAGATGAATTGTGATGCTCGATTTTGAAATTCTGGCACAATTCCTTCATCATCTTATTGTTCAAATTCGAACCATTGTCAGTAATGATTCATTCAGGCACTCCGTATCTACAAATGATGTCCTTCTTTATGAACCGGGCTACAACTTGCTTTGTGACATTGGCATACGAGGCTGCCTCAACCCATTTGGTAAAGTAATCAATGGCAACCAAGATGAAACAATGTCCATTGGATGCAGTTGGCTCAATCCTGCCAATCATGTCGATGCCCCACATGGAAAAGGGCCAAGGAGATGCCATGACGTTTAGAGGACACGGCGACACATGAATCTTGTCTGCATAAATCTGGCATTTATGGCGTTTATTCACAAATTTGAAACAATCTGACTCCATGGTTAGCCAATAATACCATGCTCGTAACAGTTTCCGAGACATGGCATGCCCGTCGGCATGCGTACCAAATGCACCTTCGTGGACCTCTTCCATAAGCAAGCTAGCTTCCTTTTCATCCATGCATCTAAGTAACACCAAGTCATAGTTTCACTTGTAAAGCACACCATCTTGGTTCAAATAGAAATTCCCAGCCAATCTCCTCAGAGTCTTCTTATCCTGGGTCGAAGCCCCTGGCGGATACTCTTGTTTCTTAAGGAAATTCTGGATGTCGTAAAACCATGGCTTGCCATCAGCAGCTTCCTCAATGGCGAATATAAAAGCAGGCCTATCAAGGCAAGAGATGACTATTCTTGGAGCATCATTCCAATAGTTCACCTTATACATCGAAGATAGCGTTGCCAGAGCGTTCGCCATCTGATTCTCCGCTCTTGGTATATGGTGAAACTCTACCCTGTCAAAGAAAGGTAACAGCCTCCTTGCATAGTTCATGTAAGGAATCAGATTTAGCTGACGAGTTTCCCATTCTCCTTTGATTTGGTTAACCACTAGCGCTGAATCGCCATATACATCCAAATTCTTGATCCTCAGATCAATGGCTTCTTCCAGACCCATGATGCATGCTTCGTACTCGGCTTCATTATTAGTGCAAGGGAATGTCAACCTGGAAGTGAAGGGGATATGAGTACCATGAGGCGTCCTGATAATTTCCCCAATTCCACTACCATAGGAGTTGACGGTGCCGTCGAATATCATCTGCCATTGAGAACCCTTCTCTGGACCTTCTTCAGGTAATGGCTCTTCACAATCCTTCATCTTGAGGAACATGATGTCTTCTTCAGGAAATTCAAACTTCATCAGTTGATAGTCTTAGATTGGCTGTTCAACGAGGTACTCTGACAGAACACTTCCCTTGATGGCTTTCTGGGAAACATATTGGATATCGTACTCTGTCAGTACCATCTGCCACCTAGCAATTCTTCCTGAAAGCGCTTGCTTCTCGAAGACATACTTAATTTGACCCATCTTCAAAATCAACATGGTTATATGGTTAAGCATATACTGTCTCAAACGTTTGGCAGCCCATGTGAGTGCGCAACATGTTTTCTCGAGCATTGAGTAACGGGACTCACAGTCTGTGAACTTTTTACTTAGATAATATATCACGTGTTCTTTTCTTCCAGTCTCGTCGTGCTGACCGAGAACACGACCCATGATGTTCTCAAGAACCGTTAGATACATTATCAAAGGTCTTCCAGCTACTGGGGGTATCAGTATCGGAGGCTCCTGCAAATATTTTTTTATATTATCAAATGCTTTTTGACAATTTTCATTCCAGACGACCGCCTGATCTTTCTTTAGAAATTTAAACAATGGTTCACACGTGGCTGTGAGATGAGATATGTACCGAGCAATGTAGTTCAATCTCCCCAAGAAGCCACGCACCTCCTTTTCTGTTTCCGGCGCTGGCATATCTTGTATAGCTTTTATTTTTGCAGGATCAACCTCGATTCCTCTTTCACTGACAATGAACCCCAATAACTTTCCGGACCAAACTCCAAAAGTGCACTTATTTGGATTCAACCTCAATCTGAACTTCCCGAGCCTCTCAAACAACTTCAACAAGTTGACCAGATGCTCTTCCTCCATTTGCGACTTTGCTATCATATCATCAACATAGACTTCAATCTCATGATGAATCATATCATGAAACAAAGTGACCATAGCCCGCTGGTAGGTTACCCCTGCGTTTTTCAAACCAAAAGGAATTACCTTGTAACAAAAAGTCCCCACGGCGTAATGAACGTCGTTTTCTCCATATCTTCCGGTGCCATCTTGATCTGATTATAACCGGAAAAATAAGGTGCCGGCATAACAGAAGAGTCTCCACCTTTCGTTATTTATCCCTTAGAGCGGGAAAGGAAACGATCGGAAAAACCTGACGAATAGGGTAAGACAAGGTCATCGCAACCATTGTCTGGGTTCGGGAGTCGGTTACGCAAGGGGAAGGTATTAGCACCCCTCACATCCATCGTACTCGATGGGATCCATGCTTGTTGTGTTTACTTGGACGGGTTGGTTTATCTATCTACCTATCAAGGCTGGCTTAAAAAGAAAAGAAAATGACTCGGCAAAGCGTCGCGCTCTATGCCTACGTATTCTCATCAGAGAATGAGAAATCAGAGTCAACATAGTTCGGGCTACTACGGGTTATGGGGGAAGGTGGCTCGCCAATACATCAGTATTGTGCCTACGTACTCTCAACAGGTATGAGAGATCAGAGCTTACGTAGTTCGGGAAACTACGGTTTATTTTCTGTATTTTACGAAAGAAGTGTTTTTTATTGTGTTTGCAATTTCAATCGCACTAGAGACTAAGACCTGAGAGTGAATGCGTCGCATGTCACCCATAGGGTACCATACTAAACATCCAGACTGTTGAAAAGAAACTCTCCAACAATCCTTTCTCAGATAGCTTAAGGCTCGTAACGTACGAAAGAAATCATTCATGATTACTGTATCTTAAGCTGTTTTGAGAGGAGAAGAGAACAGGCTCAACTAGGAGGGAGACTATCAAGTCCTACTGTTGTCATGCCAAGGATTCATCCTATAGTTGAGGTTTGAAACAGGGAACTCCTAGAAGTTATCATGCATAGGTTTCAACCTAAAGTTCTATCATCACTTCCTTATCAAAGGAAATGGGAGTCCTAAGGGATCATGTCAATGATAAATAGCAACAGATAAAGCATCAGCTTAAACAGTAAACAGATATACAGTAAACGACTGTAAAATGCATGCAATGCAAGTGAGGGAGGAAATGTGTGTGGGGCAGCAGCCTCCACAAGCTCGTCTCGACCTCAAGCCAGATATGAATAACTGTAATCATACAGGAGAAATAACATGCTATCAAGCAAAATACAGTAAACTGCAATCATACAGAGGAAATAGAATCATGCTATCAAGCAAAATAAACCACATGGGCAAGGGAGCAGGGCTCTACCGAATACCCGCAAGCAAAGCCATACAGTAACAATACAAGCAGAGGGAGCAACTCAACCTCTAGTGCAATCATGCTTCTAGATTAAAACTATTCTAGATATGGACTTATTCTAATGCATCAAGCAAATCAAACAAGACACCTCAATACAGAAAAGAAACAAAGAAAGCAGATCAACTCCTCTCTCAACCCCAAGCTTCAGCTTTTCCAACAGCAACTCAGTCTTCAGACTTCAATCACTCTTGACAAATATCAATTTGCTTCTCCAGGTTTCAACCCTTCATCATAAGTATCAACTTATTTTCTTCTTCAAGCTTTAGCTCTTTAATCAGTTCCACCTTCAGGCTTCACAGTAAGTATCAACTTGCCCTTTATTCCTCAGCTTCAGCTTCTCACTCAATCTCAATTGAATCCTCTTCATAAGTATCAACTCAATCTCTAAGCTTCAGTCCTTCAGACTAGTCATCAATCACTTGGAAGTATCAACTTCATCCTTCAATCTTTAAGCCTCAGCTCTTCATTCAATCTTCACTGGGTCTTCAAGTATCAACTTGCTCTTGTTCTTTAAGCTTCAGCTGCAATGGCAATGCTCAGGGAATCATCCTCTTCCACACTCTTTAATGAAGTCTTCACCTTCAAACTCAAGCCCAACATCTCTCAAGATACTCAAACCAGGAGAAATCACTTAACTGGATAAGCTGGGATATTGAACTGCTTATTGACCACCAAAGGTGACCTATAAGGGTTCAACATCAAAGAATGGTTCCCTCAAAAGTTCTACTTCCTAGGTACCATCACTTATCCCTCAAAAGGAGAGAGGTGAATACCATGGAAGGACCTTGAATCATGGGGAAGAATGGAGGTGAAAGATACCATCCATGTTTAAGAAAGAAATTAGCTAGGTCTAAACTCTACTTAGTTCCTAACCCTAAAACAACAACAAAACAAACAATATTCTCAAGCTCTCAAGCTCCTTCTTCAACTCTCAAGTCTTATTCTATGCTCCTCAATGCTCCTCAAAGCAAGACCAAGCTCTCCAAGCCAAGCAACAAACACAAAGCAAGAAAAACAAAATACAAGCCCACAAGGGCAACACAAACAACAATCAACTACAAAAATCATTTAAAAATAGTATACTATTATATTAAAATCTAATATAATTTCTAGGGGATCCTAGATACCTACCCTTAATACCCTATATGTCCCAATGTCTAACTTGACCTAGAATCCCAAAATTCTAGTGTTATTGTGGACCTATGTTAAGGATTGACCTAATTCTACACAACCTAAAGTCATCTAAGCAAAACTAATCCAAAATTGATCACAAAATTATGGAATAAATCCATAGGGGAGCTAAAGTCCTAATCTAACTATCCTAAAAAGAATGGCCTAAAATTCAAAGGGAACTAGCTAACCAAAATTCTACAAATATATGCATCAACATAAAAGAAATAAAAATGCTATTAAAAGAGAAAATACACAAAAAATATTAAAAATGCATGAAATGCCAATATTTTGATTTTATAATTTTCTAGACATTATCATGAGATGGGAGAAAAAATCCCCATGCCAAAATCATTAATTTTCTATTTATTATGATTTTTCAAAGATTGATGAAAAATAGAGAAAAAGAAATTAAAATGAAAAATGTTTGGTGCAGAAAGTAAGTATATTCAGTACAAATCATGAATGGGCTCAAAATGGGGGTTCAGAAAGCAATGCGTGCTAGGACCAATTATCATCAGAAAATCAATTGAGAAATTATAAAGAAAAAAGAAAAGGAACGGTGTAAAAAGCAATGAAATTCAGTACAAAACAAACATGGGCCACGAATGGGGGTACGAATATCAATCCTGCCCAATCCCCCTTTTAATGAAACGATGCGTTTTGGGGTGTCTTCAGACTTCCCTCTCCAAATGAAATTGAATCTCATCCGTGAGATCTCCCTCCAGTCAATGATTCTTCGCCTCATCCAATGGCCATGCATTCTTCTTCTACCTTCAGCTAGGGTTCATAGTGAAGAAGCCATGGAAACTCAGAGCTTCAAGCTCATCCTTCACCAAACTCGTATCACCTCAAATCTCCATGGAAAATTAAAATTCCAGACCCTAATCTGTCCAGAATTTCATGTTGAATCTAACCATAATCTCAAAATCAATTGAAACATCCTAAATCTTCAAACCCGATCCAAGATCAAAAATAAGCTCAAACCTCAACTTCAACCATTCTTGCAATTCATTACCTCAGAATGATCACCACTTCACACTGATCAAATCTTGACATCTAATTCATGCTATAGCTCACTATATCTTGAGTTCTTGGTCAAAAAAAAAATGGTGTCCTCAACTGAAACCTCACCAATTGCTCCCAAACTGTTCAGAATCCATCTCCTATTGGTCTCTAACCGTTCTAGCCTAACAATTCTCCCTAATTATGCCTAAATCATAGTGTAGAAGAAAAGTTACTAACCTGTTGAATCTTGATGAACAGATAGGGTAAACCTTCACTGCAAGCCCTCAAACTCTTCAGAATCAACCCTTGAGTGATGATCTTGCTACTGTTTGCAAAAGATTTGATGGAGAATGCTTGGATCTCAGAATTCGATTATGACTTGCAACCTTGAAAATCCAAATGCAAATTCTTCAAACCTCCATGGTTTTGCCTCCAATTTGGTCTGCACAGCTTCAATATGATCATAGGAATGTGTTTAGATTGAAAGAAAGAATGGAAATGGTTCAGAATATGGAATTCGATTTCAACTTGCAATGGAGGCAAGTGAAATGGCTATCTCTCTCTTCTCTCAAATCTCTCACCAACCTTGCATCTGAGCAAGTTCTATACATTATATAGAATGGTTTAGACTCATCTAGAACCATCTGGAATCATCCAATGAGAAATTGGAATTCTCATGTCATGAGTTTATGAATTCATCCATCTCATGTATCATCTCATGCCATAGCCCCTTGCAGCACTTGCCTTGACTTGAAAATCTCTTTAGATGAGATATATGACATGTTAAGATACTTAATTAGCTTGTGCATTGCCTTTTGTTGAGTTTTGCATTTGTACCTTAAGATGCAAGCAACCAATTTCCAAAGCAGCCCCATGATCTAGGCCTCAAATCAAAATTGTGGCTGAACCATTGTTTTTAGAATGTCTTTTAGAGTCAAAATGACCTATTATATGCCATGGTTTGGATGTGTAACTTGGAATTTCCAATTTCTAACTTGAACTTATTTAACTTATGCCTCCATTTTAGGTCATTTTTATCACTTTTTGCTACAAGCCTTTTCAACATCTCATGACCTCCCTACTAGCCTTAAAACATCATTTTAAGCAATTTTAATGTTGAAGATTTTTCCATTTGAAGCTTGGGAATAGGGGATATGGCCTTATGCTTGAAATGACCTGTAATGTCCAAATGACCAAAATGCCCTTGACTTGTCAAAGCCATAACTTGAGTTCTACAAATCCTATCAAGGAATTCTAGTACTCTCTAGAAAGCTAAGAAGATGAGGAACAACATTCATGTTGACCAAAAGTTCATAGGGATCATCCTTCTTGGGAAAAAGTTGGATGCAAGTTGGGTAACTTTCAAGGCCCCAGATTCACATACCTCAGATGACTTGTAACTTGTCAAAGTCACAACTTGAGTTCTATAAATCCTATCAAGGACTTCTAGCACTCAAATTAAATCTAAGAACAATCCCTACAACATTCATGTTGGGGGTAAGATGAGATGACAATCACATATTTAGCTAAACTGCCTTGAAGATAGGGGTCAAACTAGGGGATTTTACACTGTCAAGCCTTAGAAACCCTAGCTTGAAACTTCTCAAACTCTTCAATCATGATGAGTTTACCTTGGAATCATCCTTATAGCATCTCAATGCATCAATCCATGATCACATGGCTCTTGGATTAGGTCTCAACCTTCTCCAAATCATCAGTTGACCTAGGGTTGACCCAGTCAAACCCTAATTACACCATTCATGGCTAGGTCTCTTTAATCTTGTACAATGACCTATCTAGGCTTCATGATGGATTTCAAGACATCTCATAAGCTCCCTCAAAGATTCAAGTCCACATTCATGGCTTCAGAATCATCTGAGGAGCTCCCACAACTCTCAAGTTAGGGGGCACACAACCTTGGTCTCAACCAATCTCTCTGAGAATCTCTTAACTTTTCTGACAAAGGTATCAACCCTTGCACATTTGAATAACCTTCTTGGCCATCTTCAAACTCTTGTGTAGCTCTTGATTGGTAATCATACCTCTTGATCTCCTGCATGCATGTCAATGAAATGCAAGTGATAATGCTAATGTGAATGAGATGCAACACAAGCTAGGTAAAGAAATGTTGGTCAAATTTTGGGGTGCAACACCCACGGCGTAATGAACGTCGTTTTCTCCATATCTTCCGGTGCCATCTTGATCTGATTATAACCGGAAAAACCATCCATGAATGAAAATACGGAGTATTGAGCAGTATTGTCAACCAATACGTCATTGTGAGGGAGCGGGAAGTCATCCTTTGGGCTCGCCTTATTTAAATATTTGTAATCTACACATATTCGTACCTTCTCGTCCTTCTTAGGTACAGGCACGATGTCGGCGACCCACGGATGGTAAGTTGTTACGGCTAAAAATCCTGCGTCCAACTGCTTCTGGACTTCTTCTTTGATTTTCACAGCCATATATGGTCTTGTCCTTCTAAGCTTCTGCTTGAATGGCAGACATTCTTCACGCAACGGCAAGTGATGAACCACTATATCAGTGTCAACCCCGGGCATGTCTTCGTACGACCAAGCAAAAATGTCACTATACTCTCGAAGCATCTCAATCAATCCTTGCTTGATGTCACTCTGCAGCGCAGCCCCTATCCGAACATTTCTGACAACTTCTTCAGAACCCAAATTAATAACCTCGATTTCCTCCTGATGAGGCAGAATAATCTTCTCTTCTTGTTTCAAGAGTCTAGCTAGCTCTTCTGGCAAGTCTTCATCTTCATCAATCTCTTATTCATCTTGATATATCGAGTGATCAAAGTCGAAGCGAGTCATAGGAGGTTCTGAATCGGTGTCATCTGCAATGGGAATCCTGCAATAAAAATGGTTAAACACTTCAAATGATATGCAAACAAGCACAAACCACATTGCCATTTTACTGTGAAAGACAAAATAAGAAAGACAAGGATCACAAAATTTGAATGAGAAAAACGCCCTTTGATTAATTGATAAAGCAATATTTAAGCATAAACAATAAGGCCCTGAAACAAAAAACCGCTATGCTCCGGGTAGAACATAGGGTAGTACAATAATCAGGAAAACAAAGAATTAATGTTCTATTGTCACTTGAATGAATTCTTCAATAGACCAATTGCGCAGACTCTGTCCTGGAGTGCAAGGCTTGATCCAAGCGTCCATGTCGCAATCACTATCTCCCTCTTCGTCTGAAACCGTGTTGATCCTTTCGAAGATAACTCCTCCTTTAGTGAATTGCACGGGTCCCTTATAGCGCGGGGTGCTCTACGAGGATGAAGAAGAAGAAGATGAAGGGTGGTACCCCAAACCAAACTTATCCTGCTTGTTGGGAATCTCCAATACCTGGCCCCAACCTTGCGCTACCCCAGCCTGCACTGCTGTTTGGGCCTCCTTAAAAGAAGACATGGCCACCTCCGGCGCCTTGCTTACAACAGGAGATTTATATTTAATCTGGACTGTTTCAAAAGCCTGACAAAGAGTTTCGTGGATTTCTCTGTCCACCTCGACATATTTGAAGGATGATAAGTGATTGATCATTATATCCTCATCTCCGCACACTGTGACAACACTACCGCCAACCATATACTTTAGCTTCTGATGCAGTGTGGAGGTCACAGATCCTGCTGAATGAATCCATGGACGGTATAATAAACAACTATAGGCAGGCTGGATGTCCATAATGTAGAACACTACATCAAATACTTCAGGTCCCACCTGAATAGGCAATGTCACCTCTCCGAACAAGACCTTCTGGTGTCGTCGAAAGCACGTACTACCAAATCACTTGGCGTGTAGATCATACCTTGCATGTCCAACTTCATTAGGGCTTTCTTCGAAAGTACATTCAAAGACGATCCTGTATCAACGAGTACATGCGACATAACATCCCCTCAACATTCTATGGATATGTGCAACGCACAGTTATGGTTCCTGCCCTTCAGCGTCAAATCCAAGTCTGTGAAACCCAAACCATTTCCTGCATTTACGTGTGTGACAACCCCTTCGAGTTGGTTAACTGAAATCTCTTGCAGAACGTAAGCAGTATTCAGTATCCTCAACAATGCGTTCCGATGCGCTTCTGAACATAGTAACAAAGACAGGATTGATATTTTAGAAGGAGTTTGCTGCAAATGATCGACTATCTTGTAGTCACTCTTTCGTATTAGCCTCATAAACTCTTCTGCATCCTTTAACAAAGATTCCTTCTCCTCATCCTGAGAAGTTTCCTCTACCATGACTTTACTTTTTCCTTTGTCAACCCTATCAACAACCACTTCAGGTGACAAAAAGACTCGGCCACTGCGGGTAATTCCTCCGGCTCCCACAAGATTATCCACTGAATCCATAGTGGGACCATTCAAATCTAGTTTTTGTCTGTTGCAATACACTTCAGCTCCGTAGTTCCACGAAATAGCCTTGGTGCTTTCAAACGGTACGGGACCTGCTTTAGTTATGGTTTTTATTGGTGGTCTTGGCGCATAAATGGTAACAGTTTTGCACAGAATGGAAATCGTTGCAATCTTATCCCTTTCCTCAGCTACCAACTCTTCAACTTACTCTCAACAGGCCGATCAAACTGCAAGACCCTACTATCCATCATATCTTGAATATAGCCCTTCAAATGCACACATCCCTTAGGATCATTCAGACATTCATCATAATCTTCAGCACAACCTGGGAAAACACCCCCCTTCAACAGTTTAGCCTTCACAAAGCTCAATGGTGTCTTCAGCGCACTAGCATCTGTTACCAAATCTAAACCATCATCCTCGATGATTGCATTGACTCCGGCTTGCCCATGATTTGGCATAGGATTTTGTATGACGTTGGAAACGTCATTGGAGAAGTTAAATGCCTTGCTATCAATCATGTCTTGCACTTTATGTTTAAAGGCCTTACAATTATCGATATTGTGCCCCAGGGCACCTGAATGAAACTCGCAGCGAGCGTTCGCATCATACCCGGGTGGAGGTGGCCCAGTCAGGGGAGCCATAGTCCTCTTTTGAACCAACTGCAATTGTAACAAAGCTTGCAATAACTAGGAATACGGCATGGGAGGAGCGTCAAAATGTCTATTCACTGCCGCCCGGCCTCGGTCCTGATATCTTCTATAACCCTGCTGCTGTGGTTGTTGTTGTTGTTGTTGTGGTTGCTACTGAACTACGGGAATTGTAATACTAGCAACCTGTTGTTGCTGATGATTCTGACCTCTACCTCTCCCACGAGAACTGGACACTGAATTGGTATCTCCTTTTCGTTTCTTGTTACCAAATACCTTCTTACCTCCTCGTCCAACTGAGGGCATTTCACCGACACTAATATTCCCTAACTTGATACCATTTTCCACCCTCTCTCTGGTGATGATTAAGTCAAAGAAACTACCCAACATGCTACTAATGAGCTTCTCGTAATAGACGCCAGGCAAAGTGGCGAAGAACATATCAATGAGTTCACATTCCACCATGGGCGGCTGCACCCTGGCTGCTAACTCCCGCCACCTTTGGGCATATTCCTTGAAACACTCATTGTTCCTTTACGAAAGATTCTGAAGCTGGACCCTGTTAGGAGCAAGGTCGCTTTTATATTGGTAATGTTTCACAAAGGCCTCAGCCACATCCCTCCAAATGCGGACATTCACAGGTTCCAGACTCATGTATCACTCCAACGAAGGACCAGACAAACTGTCCTGAAAGAAATGAATGAGCAATTTCTCGTCGTTCGAGTAGGTAGACATTTTACGGTAGTAGGATCTCAGATGAACTCTTGGGCAGGTGGTACCCTTATATTTGTCAAAGTCTGGGACTTTGAACTTCAGTGGTACTCTCAGATCCAGGATCAGTCCCAGATTAGCCATATCAAGGCCCATGGAATTTTGACTTTCAAGAGACTTCATTTTTTCTTCAATCAGCTTGATCCTCTTATCAGCTTCGGAGGGCAACTCAACAACCACAACCCTCAGTTAGAATACATCGTCTTGTTTGTCTTCATACCAGAGTTGATCCATATTACCATGTATATCACATGTGGTATCAAGATCATAACCATTCCCATTAACATTACCATTTCCAGCATTACCAGAACCAGTGTTGTCGAAACCAGCAGCATTACCATTCCCTCCAGCAGTATGGATAACCAAAGTAGGCATAGAGTTATCAGCTCGAGGAGTCTCAACATGTGGAGGGTTGGTAGCATTCCCACCATGCAACACATCGCTGATATCAACACGTGCAATTAAGGGCTTCACTAAAGTACGGAGTTGCTCTTGTCCGTTAGCCACTCCCTGCATTACCTCCATAAACTGGGCCATCTGGTCCCTCATCTTCTGCATTTCTGCTTGCATTTTCTCCATCACTCTTCTCTGATTTCCCCTGGTAGGGTACCAGTGAGTTGTTTGATCGGCAATCCTAAAACACACTAACGAACCATAGGAAATAAGATTAACAGTTCTGATGCACCTGCAATGCAAAAATGCAAAATGCAGACATGTATGTATGCAATAGGGAAATTTCCCCCTCGATTCTAGTTTCCGGGAGAAACATACAACAATGGAAAGCCCTATAGACAAGCATATACCAGAAACTCCTCGTATATAATCACAGGCCAACATGCAATGTACAAGCAACAACAACTGAGTACAATAGAAAGGACCTCAACCAACAACCTAGTGATGGTCAGTACAACAAGCAAAAAGCAACAAAGCTACAAAGAAAAATAAACAAGATAGTCAAGCTGGATGACGAGACCGGAAGTCTTCTAGCAACTCCTGCGTCTCAGGATGATCTGGTCTAGCAAGTAGTCCCTGAATAAGTAGCTCTCGCTGGCTAATAGTGTACTGTAGACCCTCAACATAGTGTTCAAAGGCCCCTTCCCCAAAGCACTCCTCAAGCCTGCACCTCTTGGAATCAGCTCTCAACGTGCAATCCTTCAAGTTTGAAATAGCTTCATTCAGTATGTACTCATTGTCCCTTCTGAGTGATGCCTCTATTGAAATCTTCTCGTCTTTTGCTCTGAGCTGAGTCTTCAACCTGTTGATCTGCAGCTTCAACTTGTCCTCGCACTCTTTGTTGTTGGTGAGCGTAGCATTCCATTGGTTGTTAAACTTAGAAATCTCTAAGTAAGCTCTATCCAACTCTTTCTTCTTGGAAGCAAGAAGACTACTAACAACTTTGAAATCCAAGCCCAAACGCTCCCGAGAACTGGTCTCCTTGGTCAAATCTGTACCCAATTTGTTCACAAGCTCAGTTTGTTTCTTGAGAGAGTGAACAGCCTCAATCTTCTCACTTCGAAGTTGGATGAATTCTTTCTCCAACTCCTCATTAGATTTTCTCAACTCTTCCTTCTCATACCATAATTGATTGTACTTTTGAATGTCCACGATGGTAGGCTCCTCAATCATGAGAGAATACAAAGGCTCCACAGAAGGAAACGACATCAAAAACTTCGCAGCTCTCTCACGAATCCAAGTCAGGTAAGGGTCATGGGCCCGACTATCACTCTTCCCCAATAGGGCTTTCCCCTTTTTGTGAATATTGTTCCAAGCATGCTCAAGTCTGCCTAAGGCATCACCCTCCAACAATCCGGTGAGATACAGAGATTCCTGTATCTCCTCTTCCTTAGGAGGATCCTTTAGCGCGTATCCAAACTGCCTAACCAACAGAGATGGGTTATAGTTGATGCATCCTTTCCTTCCAACCAAAGGGACGTTAGGAAACCCACTACAACTATAAATGATATCTGTACCAAGCATACCCCTGTCAAACCAAGTAATGTTCTCTGCAGATAGACCCGTCAACCTCTCCGACCATTCTGAAGTACCCGCAATAGCAACAAACGGACCTGTCTTGGGCATATGACTAGCAAACCACCTGTACAATAAAGGAACACGACAAGCTACATTCTTTCCCCTTTGGTTCTCATTCTTGTAGTGAACAGAATGATAAACGTCTCCAAGAAGAGTAGGCACTGGGTTTCCCGAAGCCAAAATATGGAACGTATCCAAATCTACAAAGTCAGGGAGATTAGGAAATAATATAATGCCATAGATACAGAGAGCGAGAATGGCGCTAAACACAATCCAACAACCATCCTTAACGAATTGCCGAGCCTTATCAACCAGGAAAGCCAAAGGAAAACCAGGCACCCCATTCCATTTGGTCAACTTCCCCTCTAACTCTGAGGCATCCACATGTAATACAGCAACCAGCTTAGCCAGATCAGGCTTAGCCTCAGTATGGAAGAATGACATCTGATCAAGAATAGGCACGCCTAACAACATAGTATACTTCTTAAGGCCAAAAAATTCGTGCAATGTTTGTATTTAAGTCCCTCCTATTTTGTCGAGACGGAGATTTCAATCTCCATATCTCCGAATATGAGTAACTTAAATAGGGGCATCTGTCGCACCCTGATTTTTGACCGTAAGGTGCCACCTCTTCTTGCACCCTCATGTTGTTATTTGACTATATTTTCATTTAATATTTATGTGACTAACCAATTTTTGTGCAGACGCAGTAATATCGAGTGAGATGACGTTCATTCTCATAGTCAATCATTATGCATAGCTAACCGTTTTAGCCAACTTGTTCCTTTATTGTGTGAAAGATAGGTTACTATTGGAAGTTTAAGGAATCACGAAGTGATACACATAAGGGCTTATTATTCAATGATTGAGGTTTATGTCATCATTTGGATTCTGAATTTCGAAGAATTTTAAGTTCCGTAAAGTGCGGCGAAATCAAGAGTTTCTTTATAAACCAAACAATTAACCTTTCTAGAGTTTCTACAAGGAGTGAAAAGTTCAACCATTCAATTTTTACAAAAAGATGAGAGCAGGGTTCACACAATCCTCATTTTCAAAATTAAAACTTGAGAGAACAAAGTCAAGGATATCATGTGCTAACAAATCCATGTTTAAGATTTTCCAAACTCCATGTTATGTTGAGTTTTTCTCAAGTTGCCTTTGTTTACCATCTTTAAGCACGCGAGTTTTGATGCAAGTTTGGAAGAAACTATTTCAGACCCCAATGCATAACAGTTTTCATAAACTCAATGTAAAAACAAGCAGCCACTCTTAAAACTCATGAGCTTGACCGTGTAACAGTAATGTGGAAGCCTTATTTCAAATTCACTATACGTCACATGTAATGGAATGCTACAAGCTTGCTCAACATACATATAAATTAAGCCTAAAAGAAACTAGGTTCTACCTAATATACAAGCCCCAACAAGATTCAAGCCACAAGATATTATGGGTTGGTAATTATTTGATACAAGGGCATGCACCAGACCAAGACAAGAGTACAAGATCATTAACAATCTACTTCTACAAGAATTTTGAGAAATAAAGGATAGACAAGAATTTTCGAGAAACTCTTCTCTAGCTGACGCCGGTAGCCGATGATTTGATTGGGGCACACACCAGGGCCCGCGGCACTTGCTTAACGATACTCATGGCTTAGGATTTTGTTTCACTCCAGCCCGTCTTTGTACCGTTTCTGAACACACCCAAACATGCTAATTTGCCCAAACACAATGAGCTTACAACAGAGCTGATTACTTGTAGTTTGAATGAGCGAGTCAATCTACTGAGAAACTGCTTCTTTTGCTAATCTTCGTTCAAATGTGCATTCTACTGGAAACATAACAAGTATGCCAAATATAGACTTCGCCGGCCAAGTTCCTGGTTCAAATCATGCAAACACAAAATTGAATAATGCGTACGAGAATCATCTTGATACAGCTTTGAGGGGTCAGAAAGATGGACAAAATTTAAATACACTAGGTCTCGTTACTTTGAGCCAAGGAAAAGCCTTCCAAGATTACAACAGTAAGTTGTGTCGAGTTTGTGGTGGTACCATCTGCCCCTAGCAGTTCTTTAATACTCCGCCGTAGCTCCTGCGTAAAATTAATCAAGTTCTGCTTTGTAAGTACCTCATTAGAAAAACATCAAAATGTCTACGAGTTCAAGCTCCGCTTTTTTCGGTAAGAGTTAAGCGCTCACCAACAAGCAGAAGAGGCCTTCTTGCCAAAGTTGAAGTGACGCTATCGGCAAACGTAAGAGAATTCTGAGAACCTTCAGGAGAGAACATGAACGACCGTCACAAAGTAGAACACCGAAAATCAAAGGCAACACAGCTGCAACTTCAAGCCCTCGGTTCAGACGTGTAGTCATCATCGCCGCAACCGAATTTAGGAGAAATCTCATTACAACAGACAACAACGGGATCATTGGTTCTCCGTGTCAAGCATCCTGCAAACCAAACCGGCATACACGATTAAAGTAACTACTCTAAAAGGTTCATTTTCGAAGTGTAATCAAGGTTGGATCCTGAGGAGAAACTCAACCTGTCAAAACAAACCAAAGGATATAGAGCCACCGCATTTGAAACTCCTCGGTAGTAATCTACGATAGCATCTAACCAAGGCAAAAATTGGTGTTTCCTGTAAAGAGGGAAGTGAAAGCAGTTATCAGGAAGTAAAGCTGAAAGTGAAATATAACACCGACATGGCTTACCGGAATGGTCATGGGAAGAATTAGCAAGTTACGGTTTTCCCTGCATCAGTAGACTATGTATTTAATCCTACTAGTCAGAAAATACACCATGCAGGTCTTTTCTCAAGAGGAGCTTCTGAACATGTTGAGATCAGCTGCATCTTACCGTTCAGACAAATCAACTAGCAACCAATTTGCTAGACAACTCTTTAGCTAATGATTGTTCATTGGTCCGAATTACTGCATAAATTCTTCCAGACTTGAGTTCTACACATGCTCATGAACCAAATCCAGTAGAACCCACCTGATTGAAGAAAATAAGATAAATATACCAAGGGAAATTCTATTATCAAAGTAAAAAGATCTGCCATCAGCTGAAACATAGAAGTTAAATCCTATGGTGACCAAGAAAAGGGAGTATAAGGAATAAACCTCTGAACATAATTTCCTTTCCACATATATTGGTTTGGTTTCATGTCAATAGTTCCCTCTATTGAATACCATTGGCTTCTTGTTAAGGCTGTTTTCTAAGGGACAGGATGTCAGTAAAAACTCTATCTCTTGTGGCTTGTTCCATGTTGCACCCTTGAATCTCAACTAAGCAGGTTCTGTTCCAGGTTTTGAGCTTTGAAACATACAATCACGGGCAACCTCCAAATGCGCCTGCTCAACAGTTTTTCTTCCTCGCAACTCCAGTTCCTACACGAATTCAAATACATGAGATTAGAGAGCGTCTGGATCGTATTTGAATTCTAGTATTCAGATAAGTAATATCGATCGCCACATGTCAGTAAGTTGATTAAATACCTACAAAGTCAATCAAAAGAAACACAAGCTTCCGCCGCTGAAAGATTACGGTTTCCTACAAAGCATAATATGGAAAACCGTATCATTGCTGAGAAGTATGTTGCCATTACGCATTTACTTCCACTGTTATACACCGGCAAGAGGAAGAGTTACAATCTGGTAGTTGGGATTGCCATCAGTATGTTGTAGCCTATTTCTCCCCTGCATTCAGAAACAGTACATGTTAGAGCTGCAACTCCTGACACGCGTTTTCGACACTCCGATATTGCTGAAATTAGAATCATAAGTAAAGCAAGCGGATGCATATTATATTAAGCATGAGAGTTGTTGATACTACTGACTACCGTAACGTTTCATAGTCATCGTTGCTGAGTCCAAGAGCTCATCCGACTACGGCAGCCTACTTAACCTGTAAGGAGAAAGTGGAGGATCAATTCTAAATTGTTACACAACAGGCTAGATTTGAATTAAGAACTAAGAAGAAACTCATCGTTCATACCCAGCTGCCGCATAAACCACTCACTCCAGTCTTGGCTCATCTCTCCAAACAAACTCAGTTACGACATGAGGAGACCAAAACGCGACGCTTCACTACCACAAGTCAACTCCTGCTAAAAAAACCGAAGAAAGAATTCATTCCAAGTTTATTTTCCCAGACGTAATCATACCGGAACAGATTCAAAAAATCACAAACCTCCGTCTTCATTAGCCTCATCAGAATGTGAAATAAAGGCTCCCAACGCTTGCTAACTGGATTTACCCTTTTGAACTTTATGAGCCGACCTGGAATAGAAGCAAGTTCATTACCAATTATTATTTCCAAAACAAGATCAGACAGGATGAGATGGAAAGGGAATCACATTAAAACATTAACAGGATATCACAGACAAAATCAGCCGAAGATGGAAGGTTTTCAATTTTTGTTTCAATGCGTTTGAGAAATTAAGCTATAAAGAGAGTTCATCCACGCACAAATCCTCCATAGAGAATACACAAACTCAGAAATCCCTAAGCTGAAACCCTAACAGAAACAACCTAAATCGAAAATTGAGAAACTTATCTCTTTGCTTCACCATCGCGAAAGCCTTACCGGAATTCCTCAAATCGACATTTCCTTTCGACCACCGCTGGGAAATCGCGAGCGATCCACCCTTCGCACTCCCATCGCCAGAAATCCGCTCACTATCATCGCCTTGGGACCTGCGGGAGCAACCATTAAACCGTGAGGATTCTCCCCTAACATTTTATTTTTTTGTTTGTTTTAATTTGTGTAGAAAAACAGAGAAGAGGAAGGAGATGTAAATCGAAGCAGTTGGGAAAGCAAAGAAAAAGAAGGAGAACGAAGATGGAGACGCGATTGAGAGGAGAAAGGAGAAGACGGAAGGAAGAAGAAGACGAGATCGAGAGGGAGAACGACGCAGAGAAACTGGGGGGTGATTTAGGGTTTAGGCTTCTTTGTTTTTTAATCTTGTGTAATCCTGTGTATGCGTACCCATCATAATACAATACACTCATACACCACGACACTCAGATCACCATCACTCGATCCACAACACACACACACAACTAACACCCACCGTATGCCCCATGCGCCCGCACACACGATAACCATCGGCTCCCTTAATCTTCCGTTTTATTAATCATTAATAAACCTAATCACTAATTTAACTAATTAACCACTAAAATTATTAATCTGTTTTTAACAAACCATTTACCTTTAATTAATCAAGCCATATAATTTATTTCTAATCGATCTCTGTTAGCTAATAACTTTTCATTTAGTTTTTTTAATTAATTAATCAACCTATATAAAATAATAATCCATATTCTCATCAATTTATTTGTTTAACATGATTGTAACTTAATTAAATTATAATAACCCAACTTTTATTATATTAATCAAAGCCATTTTTTACACTTAGGATAATTTAGTTATAATGATAAAACCCTTTTCAATAACACAACTTTTATTTAATAATTTATTAACTTTGTTTTTTAAATTAACCAAAACTCATTTCATATTAATCAATTTATCTTGTTCTAGTTACTAATAATCTTTTATCTAAATTAACCTTTATTAATAAAAATTAATAAACCCTTTATTTAAAACAACCGTTTTTTATATAATAATAACCAAACGTACTTTTGTTAAGAAAAATAAATAATGGTAATCAAATTATAATTCACAATCAAAATCAACGTAATTTTCTTACAAACTAATTCACCCTTAAATTACCATTTGCTAAAATCAACCTCACCAATTAATCTATTTTTTTCTTCCTCAAATTAATCATTAAAATTAACTCGCTAAACTAATACAACTTCCCGCTTAAAATCAATCCGCCCAAAATAATCAAATACAACTCTTTTTACTAAAATCAAATCAGACGATTAAAATCGATCAACATCATAAAATACAACTTAACCGTGCATACTCCCATTCACGACACATTCACTCTCACACACTTCAACACTTTCATGCGTATGTGTATGGTTTTACTTTCTGCAATTTATCTTCCGCAAGTTATCTTTACCGCAATTCATTATATCTCGCATCGCATCCGTCCAAAGGAAAAACCTACATATGAGTCAACACTTGTGTGTAGTGCATTCACATTTGCATCATTCTCCCCACGTGATCCTTGATCCCATTCAAGTTGATCAATTAAGATAGATCCTACCCCATAGGAAGGACCTTGTCTTTTACCTTACAACATAGAAATAAACACAATACAAACAATCAATTCAAAACAAACAAATAATCAAACACATTAGAGAACAAATTTTAATCATCTTAAGCGAGATAGAATCTCCACCCCACATCAATACAGTCAATACCGTAGGAACTTTGCCTTAAGAGAGACAAAGGCGTACCTCGTTGATCCCTATCCGAGTACTTGATCCCTTCTCTTAAGATGATGCAAAGACTACATTCCTACAATTTGTGGCGGTTAAATCTCCCTTAAAATGACAACTCACCTTTTCTCCTAAAATCAATCAACCAACTACCCTAAACCCGTAGGAACTTTGACCACAGTCAAAGAACTCCTCAAACCCTTTAGGGGAACTACAGATACTCTGATTCCACTCCCGTAAGGATATGTAGGCATAAGATGCGACATCTTATCGAGTATACTTAGAAATAAACCTCTAGGTCCTTTAACCATTAAGCAGATAACCATAGCAATAAACAAACATAAAACAAGAAGTTCCTGTAGAGTACTACAGAAACTTAGGATGTTAGTACCTTCCCTAAATTTAACCAACCCCCGAACCTATAACTCTCTAGCTTGCATTTGCATTGCATTGTGGGTATTTCGATCTTTATCCCTTCCTTTGGACAAATCAAAGTTCGGTTGCAAAATGAAATAAAGATTCAAACTAATCAATAGTTTGGCATCCGATTTTCACCGCGACAGAAATGGCGACTTCACTGGGGATGCCTCAGTGGGTTTCCATATCTTTTTTTACTTGTTTATTGCTTTATATTTGTTATTTGTATAATTATTTACTTGTTTGTTTATTACCTTTGGGTTGATACTCTTGAGTTGTGAGACAAAGTCCTACACCCGGACTTGAGTGAACTTAAGATAGGATAGTGATATGTTCAAAGAGGCTTATAGGGGGTAGAATCCCGACGAAGCTGACTTGAAAATCACGCTCAATTGAGGCCCTCTCGAAAGATGTATTGTTGAACGAGTCCTTAATCGTGAAAACATGCACTATATTCGATGTTGGAGCCTATGATATTGAGGACCATAGTTACCTTAACCCCACTTTGACCTTTATTAGGATGTAGTGCGGGGCTACGAGGGGGTACCCCCGAAATAGTGCTACGCGACACTACACTCAAAAGAGGTTCTCTTGAGAATATTATTAACCACCGAGTACTTGGGAAGTTGATAATATCCGAAAGATGGGCCAATGACTTTGGGAACCTTATTAGAACCTTGTTCTGCAGGTACAATCAACCTTTAGTCCACAACCTTTGGGAATGGGTATACCTTTGGCTCCATGCTCGTTGCAAACCTAGGGTCCCCTTTGTTTATTTATCCTTATGTTTCTATGTGCTTACCTGTGTTTGTTGCATCCATAAGGCATCATATTGCATCGGTTTCATGGAATCCCGAGTTTATTTATAAATATTATAGAACAAATAGGGATTACAAAAAATATTTTTGAGATATTCTTCTAAGAGTCCTAACTTGAATGGCCTAAGGAAGTAGGATCTTAGATTGAAGAGAACTCGAAAGAAAAATATAAGAGGCGTTCCTTTATTATTAAGGATCAAATGAGGTTTCAAAAAGCTATCATCAACATTGAAGATCTAAGTAATCAAGGGTTTCCTCCCTTATTTTCCAACAAGAGATAGGGGATTTATTTTCCTCCATCACACTATTCTTTAGAAGTCGATCGTGGACAACTTATCTTCAAAAAGATTCAGTTAGTAGAGCAAATCAAGAAGCACGATGAAGGACTTCCTTAGGACTTTTACTAGCTTTTATTTAGCTATTGGGACAGGACTCTCATAAGAATGATCGTTTGTAATCGATATCAAAAATAATAATAATAATAATAATAATAATAATAATAATAATAATAATAATAATAATAATAATAATAATAATAATAATAATAATAATAATAATAATAATAATAATAAAAAACAAGTTTTCTTTGGTATTCAGTAATATTTATAAATACTTGAGTTCCATGAAACCTTTTGTTTTGTATTCCTGCATTTGCATTTCGCATTTTACATCAGCATAGCATCCTTTGCATTCTGGGGGGGTCTCACTCTTGCTTCATCTTCACAGACAAGCTGAATCACCAGTACAACACTCGAGCCAATCAACGCCAAAAGATGGACCAACTTGAACAAGAGAATAGAGTACTCCGTGATGAAGTTGCAACTCTGAAAGAAAATTTGGAAAGGTTGAATGGTATAGTTGAAGCTCTGTCTAACCAATCTGCACTCAACAATCAAGAAGTTCAAGGGACTGTTATCTCCGAAGTAGTATCAACACCGATCCCAGTGGTGTCCACTGTTGCTGAAGTGACCTACAGCATGCCGCCAGGTTTCCCGTGTGGGATGCCTCCTTATTTCACTCTGGCCGGTTATCGTCCACCTATTCCCGAGATCCCTGCCGTGACCACCGTTCAAGCTATTCCTACGATTACTGCTGTCATGACTACCGCACCTCCACATGTGAATGCTACTCCATATGTCCTAAACGAACCAATCTTCCATAGGGTACCCAACGAAACTGTGGGTTTGGAAGAAAGGATGGATGATTTTCAAGACCAATTTTCCGAGATGCAGAAAGAATTAAGAGTCCTTCGTGGAAAAGATTTGTTTGGAAAAAGTGCTTCTGACTTGTGCTTAGTTCCGAATGTCAAGGTTCCACCAAAATTCAAGGTCCCCAATTTTGAGAAGTACAAAGGGAATACTTGCCCTCAGAGTCATCTTATTATGTATGCTAGAAAGATGTTTGCACAAACTGATAACGATCAATTACTCATTCATTATTTCCAAGATAGCCTGACAGGCGCTGCACTCAAGTGGTACATGGGGTTGGATAGTACGAAGATTCGAACTTTCAATGATCTTGGAGGAGCCTTCATCAAGCAATACAAGTATAATGTGGACATGGCTCCTGATCGTGACCAATTGAGGGCTATGGCCCAGAAAGACAAAGAGAATTTCAAGGAATACGCTCAACGTTGGCGCGAGTTAGCCGCCCAAGTCATACCGCCGTTGGAAGAAAAGGAAATGACCAAGATTTTCCTGAAGACTCTAGGACCATTCTTTTATAAGAAAATGGTAGCAAGTGCACCCAATGACTTCACCGAAATGGTTAATATGGGAATGCGTTTAGAAGAAGGTGTTCGCGAAGGAAGACTAGTCAAGGAAGGGAGTATCCCCAATAATGCTAAAAAGTATGGGAGTGGTTTTATAAAAAAGAGATAACACGAGGCAAGTGTTGTACAGCAAGGACGATCCAAGAGAGGGTATCCGCCACCACATCAGGTTGCTGCGGTTCATCAGCCGCAACATCAACAAAATCAAAAAATCAGAGTCGTGTACACAAAAGACTGGACTTTGATCCCATCCCGATGACATACGCTGACTTGTTCCCATCTTTGATTCAAAAGGGTCACATCCAGACGAGATCTCCGCCTAAGGTATCCAAGAAACTTCCGTATTGGTACAAAGCTGACAAATTTTGCCTATACCACCAAGGTGCTCCAGGCCACGATACTGAGAACTGTTACGGTTTGAAGGCAGACGTTCAAAGGTTGGTTAAGGATGGAATTTTATCCTTTAAGGGTTCCATTCCTTATGTGCAAGGTAATCCGCCACCTCAGCATGGTTCGTCCTCCGCGAACATGATCCAAGGTCATTCGGGAAGCTCATATCAATATAGTGCCTGAAAATGGATCCGAAGGCGACATATCAGACAATTCTGCAAACTTCTCCGTTCCATACAAAGACTGAATAAAGTCCTGAGAAAGGCTCATCAGGGTGTTTTCTTATGCGTATTTCATTTCTTTGATTACAAGCATGTTTGGCTTGTATGGTTTGTTTATTTTGAATAATTAATGCAATAAAATGTTTGTCTTGAAGAAACCCATTTGTTTCACTCGTAAAATATTTTTCCTAATTTATAACGCCTGCTATACCCAATTATCTCACTTTGGTGAATGATTGGAGGGAGGATGATGAAGTAAAACGCATGATCTTGTGGTATACTTTTGAATAAAAACCCTACTGATGATGTAAGGCATTATTTCAAACCTCCCAAAATACCAGAAATAGTCAACCCTTCTTTTAAGCCTTGAGAAAGGATCTGTTCTTTCTCTCCCAAATCAAAACCTCATTCTTAACCTGGGGCAAGGTAATTTACAGACAAAACTTAAAAAAAAAAGAAGAGAATAAACATCTTCCGAAAATTGGGTGGGCACAAATATACTTTGACCCTTTATTCCTCTACTTTACAAATCATAAACTAAACCCATATATATATATATATATATATATATATATATATATATATATATATATATATATATATATATATATATATATATATATATATATATATATATATATATATATATATATATATATATATATATATATATATATATATATATATATATATATATATATATATATATATATATATATATATATATATATATATATATATATATATATATATATATATATATATATATATATATATATATATATATATATATATATATAACCCATAAAGTCCTAATTGAAGTGAGGTCTAGTCCGAAAGCATACTCGATGAGATAACATTTCCTGACTCCTATGAGCTATGCTCAATTTGACGTTGGCATTATAAATTAATATCCTAACTAGTGATTTTTTCACAAGTTATCGCGATATCCATTTTCAAAACCTCAAGACAAACATATGTGTTGCATTAATAATTTCAGAACTGACATTTATGAATTGCTAGATTTTCCTGATGTCTTAGAAAGATTACGTGAAGGAATCATCGATTGAATTTGAAGACTTTGCTGACCTGAGGAAAATTATTTCGTCCAAGAGATTTGATCCGTACAAGCTTGGATTCACCTATAACACAAGTTTGAAGACTCAATTATACCATTAATCAGGGGCAGTTACGTCGAGATTCTGCGAATCTCTCCAAGGGTTTGAAAACAGTGGGGAATTTGGACGCCATGTTTTCTATAAAATCCTCTCAAAATGACCTTTTATCGTGAACCATGTGACCTGGGGCATTTGAGGGTCGAAGGGGGTTTCTGATTTAGCTTCGCTCATCCAACGTATTCAACAACTTTGTTAACCCAGTTTCCCCAACGGATGGATATTTATTTTATCCACGAAGAGTCTCCAATTAAGAAACGGATTTGTTTCCGGTAGATCTCTATTCTCATCCTCAATAAGATCATTGAGATTATTTTGGCAATTTCCTCAGTAAGATCGAGATGGCAGAATATTTTCTATTCCCCAAATAGAAAGTTTTGAAGCCTTGAAGCAAGACCGTGATCCCATATATGGTTCTCCACCTGTCTACAAGTGATGTTTCTATCTTCGAAGATTGAGGGAATTTCAAAAGCAAATGTACATTCTCCGAGCAATGTTTGATCTGTGAAGATTTGGTTTGAGTGCCCAAAATGTTTTTTCATCTTAGCATACACATAGCATATAGATAGATAGCATGGCATATGCATTTTGCATCCTTTTGTTTGCTTGTTCTGTCACTCTGGCTGTGTTATCACCAAGTGACTGGGTGTGTCTTTTCCTTCCAAGTAGAATTGTTAGCCCTAGGCAGAAAGAGCACGATATTTCCGGTTCCCCATGAAGCTTGATCCTTATGGAAGACAGTTGTTTTAGTATGTTCCCATTTGAGTTCATACCTCAATGGTCGAGTCTTGCTTGACAGTTTCTCTTCAGTTATTTCCTGAATTGAACTTCGGTCCTTGACAATCACATTGTGGACATCTCCAACTTTTGATTGTGGATTAAGTGTGCATTTATTTCGCACTTAACTCCCCAGGAAGGGTTTTTATGAAGATAACTATTGAAGACGGATATTTCTCCAACAGTGTTATCAGAAGCTTCTCAACAATTTATATCTGGACTGCAACATCCTCTTTAATTGAGCAACTCGTTTTAATCAGGATCTTGTTCAAAATGACAAATAACAGTCTCCTCAAGACAATTTGTCCACCCCCAGTGGATTTATCAAGATTATCAAGTCATCAAAAGGCATTCCTCTAGAAATCTGTCAGAGAAACGCATTGAAGACATTACAAATATTTTTATTTGTTTGAGGACTTACAAGGATACACATTTTACAGCTACAACAAATATACTCCTCAGGAATGCATTCTCCAGCGAGTCTATCACACAAGCTTTAACTCCATCAAAGAGCATCTCTTCCAAGAATTTCGATGAAGTTTATTACAACTAGTCTCTCTTTATTTGAGAGGACATATTTTGCTGATCAACAGGCTTGCATCTCTTGAAGATCCCCGTTGAAGCTTTATAATCTCTGGTACATTTTGATTTTGGTCAAACACCTTGGCTTAGGCTATTATACGTTTGATAATAGGTAATATACCATTTGTTTTGGTCAGATACCTTTGCTTAGGCTGCCAAGATTGGTAGTAGGTCATCTTTCCTTTTGTGTTCACCTTTTCTTAGGCTATCATATGTTTAATAGTAGGTAACACGTATCTTTCAGTCGAACACCTTGGCTTAGGCTTCCATATGTTTGGTAGTAGGTGATCTCGACATCTTGGGGTTATTACCTTTGCTTAGGCTATCATACATTTGGTAGTAGGTAATACACCTCTCTTTTGGACAGACGCCTTGGCTTAGGCTACCATATGTTTGGTAGTAGGTGATCTCTCTGTCTTTGGGTTATTACCTTCGCTTAGGCTATCATATGTTTGATAGTAGGTAACACCTATCGTTTTGGGTCAGATACCTTTCCTTAGCCTGCCATACGTTTGGTAGTAGGTAATCTTTCCTCCTTTGGGTTATTACCTGTGCTTAGGCTATCATATGTTTGATGGTAGGTAATACGCCTTTCTTGTTTGTGTTCACCTTCTCTTAAGCTATCATATGTTTAATAGTAGGTAACACGCGTTTCTTGTTCCAACTGGATATCCTTGTCTAGGCCGCCACACGTTAGTAGTGGGCTACCCTTCACCTGCAAGATCTCGTTCCACTGTTCAAGCTACTGTATTCCTGGTGGTACTATCATATCTTACATTCATTTTAGAGAATCCACAATGCTAATTGTTATCTTTCCTCAAGACTCGCGTCGTTGAGTCTGTTCTTTGGGTGTCGTGTCTAGTAATTCCCCTAGGGCATCATTTCCTCACAGGAGCTCTGTCTAGCATTCTCATACCATTGCATATCATATGCATTTGGTGGCTTCTTAAGGCCAAAAAATTCGTGCAATGTTTGTATTTAAGTCCCTCCTATTTTGTCGAGACGGAGATTTCAATCTCCATATCTCCGAATAGGAGTAACTTAAATAGGGGCATCTGTCGCACCCTGATTTTTGACCGTAAGGTGCCACCTCTTCTTGCACCCTCATGTTGTTATTTGACTATATTTTCATTTAATATTTATGTGACTAACCAATTTTTGTGCAGACGCAGTAATATCGACTGAGATGACGTTCATTCTCATAGTCAATCATTATGCATAGCTAACCGTTTTAGCCAACTTGTTCCTTTATTGTGTGAAAGATAGGTTACTATTGGAAGTTTAAGGAATCACGAAGTGATACACATAAGGGCTTATTATTCAAGGATTAAGGTTTACATCATCATTTGGATTCTGAATTTCGAAGAATTTTAAGTTCCGTAAAGTGCGGCGAAATCAAGAGTTTCTTTATAAACCAAACAATTAACCTTTCCAGAGTTTCTACAAGGAAGTGAAAAGTTCAACCATTCAATTTCTACAAAAAGATGAGAGCAGAGTTCACACAATCCTCATTTTCAAAATTAAAACTTGAAAGAACAAAGTCAAGGATATCATGTGCTAACAAATCCATGTTTAAGATTTTCCAAACTCCGTGTTATGTTGAGTTTTTCTCAAGTTGCCTTTGTTTACCATCTTTAAGCACGTGAGTTTTGATGCAAGTTTGGAAGAAACTATTTCAGACCCCAATGCATAACAGTTTTCATAAACTCAATGTAAAAACAAGCAGCCACTCTTAAAATTCATGAGCTTGACCGTGTAACAGTAATGTGGAAGCCTTATTTCAAATTCACTATATGTCACATGTAATGGAATACTAAAAGCTTGCTCAACATACATACAAATTAAGCCTAAAAGAAACTAGGTTCTACCTAATATACAAGCCCCAACAAGATTCAAGCCACAAGATATTATGGGTTGGTAATTATTTGATACAAGGGCATGCACCAGACCAAGACAAGAGTACAAGATCATTAACAATCTACTTCTGCAAGAATTTTGAGAAATAAAGGATAAACAAGAATTTTCGAGAAACTCTTCTCTAGCTGATGCCGGTAGCCGATGATTTGATTGGGGCACACACCAGGGCCCGCGACACTTGCTTAACGATACTCATGGCTTAGGCTTTTGTTTCACTCCAGCCCGTCTTCGTACCGTTTTTGCACACACCCAAACATGCTAATTTGCCCAAACACAATGAGCTTGCAACAGAGATGATTACTTGTAGTTTGAATGAGCGAGTCAATCTACTGAGAAACTGCTTCTTTTGCTAATCTTCGTTCAAATGTGCATTCTACTGGAAACATAATAAGTATGCCAAATATAGACTTCGCCGACCAAGTTCCTGGTGCCTATCATGCAAACACAAAATTGAATAATGCGTACGGGAATCATCTTGATACAGCTTTGAGGGGTCAGAAAGATGGACAAAATTTAAATACACTAGGTCTCGTTACTTTGAGCCAAGGAAAAGCCTTCCAAGATTACAACAGTAAGTTGTGTCGAGTTTGTGGTGGTACCATTTGCCCCTAGCAGTTCTTTAATACTCCGCCGTAGCTCCTGCGTAAAATTAATCAAGTTCTGCTTTGTAAGTACCTCATTAGAAAAACATCAAAATGTCTACGAGTTCAAGCTCCGCTTTTTTCAGTAAGAGTTAAGCGCTCACCAACAAGCAGAAGAGGCCTTCTTGCCAAAGTTGAAGTGACGCTATCGGCAAACGTAAGAGAATTCTGAGAACCTTCAGGAGAGAACATGAACGACCGTCACAAAGTAGAACACCGAAAATCAAAGGCAACACAGCTGCAACTTCAAGCCCTCGGTTCAGACGTGTAGTCATCATCGCCGCAACCGAGTTTAGAAGAAATCTCATTACAACAAACAACAACGGGATCATTGGTTCTCCGTGTCAAGAATCCTACAAACCAAACCGGCATACATGATTAAAGTAACTACTCTAAAAGGTTCATTTTCGAAGTGTAATCAAGGTTGGATCCTGAGGAGAAACTCAACCTGTCAAAATAAACCAAAGGAGATAGAGCCACCGCATTTGAAACTCCTCGGTAGTAATCTACGATAGCATCTAACCAAGGCAAAAATTGGTGTTTCGTGTAAAGAGGGAAGTGAAAGCAGTTATCAGGAAGTAAAGCTGAAAGTGAAATATAACACCGACATGGCTTACCAGAATGGTCATGGGAAGAATTAGCAAGTTACAGTTTTCCCTGCATCAGTAGACTATGTATTTAATCCTACTAGTCAGAAAATACACCATGCAGGTCTTTTCTCAAGAGGAGCTTCTGAACATGTTGAGATCAGCTGCATCTTACCGTTCAGACAAATCAACTAGCAACCAATTTGCTGCACAACTCTTTAGCTAATGATGTTCCGAATTACTGCATAAATTCTTCCAGACTTGAGTTCTACACATGCTCATGAACCAAATCCAGTAAAACCCACCTGATTGAAGAAAATAAGATAAATATACCAAGGGAAATTCTATTATCAAAGTAAAAAGATCTGCCATCAGCTGAAACATAGAAGTTAAATCCTATGGTGACAAAGAAAAGGGAGTATAAGAAATAAACCTCTAAACAAAATTTCCTTTCCACATATATTGGTTTGGTTTCATGTCAATAGTTCCCTCTATTGAATACCATTGGCTTCTTGTTAAGGCTGTTTTCTGAGGGACAGGATGTCAGTAAAAACTCTATCTCTTGTGGCTTGTTCCATGTTGCACCCCTGAATCTCAACTAAGCAGGTCCTGTTCCAGGTTTTGAGCTTTGAAACATACAATCACGGGCAACCTCCAAATGCGCCTGCTCAACAGTTTTTCTTCCTCGCAGCTCCAGTTCCTACACGAATTCAAATACATGAGATTAGAGAGCGTCTGGATCGTATTTGAATTCTAGTATTCAGATAAGTAATATCGATCGCCACATGTCGGTAAGTTGATTAAATACCTACAAAGTCAATCAAAAGAAACACAAGCTTCCGCCACTGAAAGATTACGGTTTCCTACAAAGCATAATATGGAAAACCGTATCATTGCTGAGAAGTATGTTGCCATTACGCATTTACTTCCACTGTTATACACCGGCAAGAGGAAGAGTTACAATCTGGTAGTTGGGATTGCCATCAGTATGTTGTAGCCTATTTCTCCCCTGCATTCAGAAACAGTACATGTTAGAGCTGCAACTCCTGACACGCGTTTTCGACACTCCGATATTGCTGAAATTAGAATCATAAGTAAAGCAAGCGGATGCATATTATATTAAGCATGAGAGTTGTTGATACTACTGACTACCGTAACGTTTCATAGTCATCGTTGCTGAGTCCAAGAGCTCATCCGGCTACGGTAGCCTACTTAACCTGTAAGGAGAAAGTGGAGGATCAATTCTAAATTGTTACACAACAGGCTAGATTTGAATTAAGAACTAAGAAGAAACTCACCGTTCATATCCAGCTGCCGCATAAACCACTCACTCCAGTCTTGGCTCATCTCTCCAAACAAACTCAGTTACGACATGAGGAGACCAAAACGCGACGCTTCACTACCACAAGTCAACTCCTGCTAAAAAAACCGAAGAAAGAATTCATTCCAAGTTTATTTTCCCAGACGTAATTGTCGCTTGCGCGAAAATAAGGTGCCGGCATGACAGAAGAGTCGCCACCTTTCGTTATTTATCCCTCAGAGCGGGAAAGGAAACGATCGGAAAAACCTGACGAATAAGGGTAAGACAAGGTCGTCGCAACCATTGTCTGGGTTCGGGAGTCGGTCACGCAAGGGGAAGGTATTAGCACCCCTCACGTCCGTCGTACTCGACGGGATCCTCGCTTGTTTGTTTACTTGGACGGGTTGGTTATAATCTATCTACCTATCAAGGCTGGCTGAAAAAGAAAAAAGAAAAATGACTCGGCAAAGCGTCGCACTTTATGCCTACGTATTCCCGTCTGGAACGAGAAATCAGAGTCAACGTAGTTCGCCTAACTACGGGTGAAGGTGGGGAAGGTTGCTCGCTAGGATATCGCATCCTATGCCTACGTACTTTCATCTGGTATGAAAGATCAGAGCAAACGTAGTTCGGGAAACTACGGGTTATCTCCTGAAAGAAATGTTTTTTATTGTTTGCGATTTCAACCGCACTAGAGACTATGACCTGAGAGAGAATGCGTCCTTTCTCAGATAGCTTAAGGCTCGTAACGTACGAAAGAAATCATTCATGATTACTGTATTTTAAACTGCTTCGAGATGAGAAAAGAACAGACCCAACTAGGAGGGAGACTATCAAGTCCTACTGTTGTCATGCCATGGATTCATCCTATGGTTGAGGTTTGAACAGGGAAATCCTAGATGTTGTCATGCATAGGTTTCAACCTAAAAGTCTATCATCAAATCCTCATCAGAGGAAATGAGAGTCCTAAGGGATCATATCAATGATACACCAAAACAGACAAAAGCATCAGCTTTAACAGTAAAATGCATGCAATGCAAGTGAGGGAGGAAATGTGTGTGGGGCTTCAGCCTCCACAAGCTCGTCTCGACCTCAAGCCAGTCATGAAATAACAGTAATCATACTGAAGATAAACAACATGCTATCAAGCAATGAACAGATAAAAGAAGGGAAATGCCATCAGGCAAACAAACCACACTTGAGAAAGAATCATCTACTCTCTAATCCTAACCCTAACACAGAATCTGAATCAAATCTAAGCAAAGCCCTAAAGCAAAACTCTAAACAAGAGAAATCAATCCCAGTCTTCAAGCTTCAGAACAAGCTTACCAAAGAAAGGGAGCTAAGTAGGCAGACTCATAGTGTCTTCCTCAGGAAAGCACTAGGAGGTGTATACTCAGGAGTCATACCCTATGTGGCTCAACCACTGTGATCAGTTTACATTCCTCCTCAGGAGAAATTAAACTCACAAGCAGGCTCCAACATCACTGGATACTTAGGAGATCCTATCTGAACTAGTGGAACTAAATGAACAGACTCATAGGACCTTCCTCAGGAAAGTACTAGGAGGCTTCCACTTAGGAGTTGTATCCTATGTGGCTCAACAACTGTGATCAGTTTACATTCCTCCTCAGGAGAAATTAAACTCACAAGTTGGCTCCAACATCATTGGATACTTGAGAAATCCTATATAAACTAATGGAACTAAGTGAATAGACTCATAGGACCTTCCTCAGGAAAGTACTAGGAGGCTTCCACTTAGGAGTTGTATCCTACGCGGCTCAACAACTGTGATCAGTTTACATTCCTCCTCAGGAGAAATTAAACTCACAAGTTGGCTCCAACATCATTGGATACTTAAGAAAGAGGTGAGAAGAAAGAATGAAAGTCATTCATAGTGCCTTCCTCAGGAAAGTACCATGAACTTCCTCCAAACTTCAGGATCTCAAACCTCACAGACAGGGAACAAGCCAAGCTCTGGGTCTCTGAGTCTTGATCTACAATCTTCACTTCATCATGCTCTCCAACAAGGTCTTCAAGACAACACAAGCCCCAGAACAAATTCCCCCAAAACAACCCCCAGAGATGAACAGATAACCACAGCACATACAAGGTTATCAGGCAACTTCAGAAAATACCTAAAAATACTAAACCAAGGGGGAAAAATCTAACAATTATTCAAAAGGGTCTACAATATCTATCCATAACATCCACATATGCCTCTACCCAAGAATCAAGGCAAAACTATTTAAAGAAAATGAATTCTTTCGCCTATGCACGACCTAAACCCTAATTAGGATACCCTAAAGCTACCCTAATTAAACTAATCAAATTTTAATCTAAAAATCAAGAATTAAATCCTATGGGGAACTATGATCTAATATCTAATTACACAAAAAATAATGAGCCAAAAATCAATCAACAAATGCATGAACAAAATTAAACAAAATGATGTACCAAATGTAACACCTAAACTAACCATTTATTTGGAAAATGTGGGAAAAATATCTAATAAAAAATAAAATGCCATTTTTATTTTTTATAATTTTCTAGACATCCTAAAGAAAATAATGCAAAAAGAATCATTCAAAAATATTGAATTTTCATTTTATTATGAATTTTCTAAAATGCATGAAATATGGAGAGAAATTAAAAAGAAGAAAATAAAAAGATAAGAGAGAGGGGTGCAAATAGAAATTCACGCTAGTTGGTTTCATAATGGGCTGAAAAAAGGGGGGGTGCGCATAGAAAAGGGATCAGAGCCCACACGGACTCATTAATCAAAACGACGTCGTTTTGATCTTTGAATTTCCCTCCCATTTCTGAACGAATCTGGGCCGTTGGATGGTAGGAAAGAGTCAATATTTCAAATTCAATTAATGGTAGAGATTATGTCTTCTACCTTGGACACTTAGGGTTTCATGAATGCAGCCCCACACACGAATCTTCCAGAATCCATAGCTCCCTCATCTCTCCATGAAAACTCACGATCCAAACATCAAACTTGACCTACTCATTGCCCTCTACACAGCCATGGTCATGGATTTCATTAAGACTCACTCCACAAAGAGTTACAAAGCGCGCAAGGTCTGGTACCACTTGTTTCACATGGATATGCATGGAAATGGAATGGGCTCATATTAACCTAGAATGATCTACATCTTATGAGGATTACACTAAGCTAGAGAACTAAGATTATAGTACATTAAGGCATGAGTTCTTGCTCCCTAAACAGAAACGGCCATACAACAAACTTCCATGGAATGCTCTCATACTCACCAAGATTCATCTCTAATTGGTCTCTATCATGCTTACCCTAACAACAAACCTTAACTATGCATAATTAATGAGATTCAAGAGAAAACGCATACCTTGCAAGTGATGATGGCTATGGTGTTTCTTCTCCAATCCAAGCCTTGGTACTTGCTACAAGTGATCTTCAATGGACCTATGTGCTTCTGTTTGCAGTGGTTCTTGATTACACTTCTTGAATAAACCTATCCAACCCTTCATGCAAGTTGGAGTGATCACTTGGAATACATGAGCCAGCCACGAATTCTCTTCAATCTTTCTTGCCAAATACTCAATGTTGCTTGTAGATGATGATGATAATCAGAATTGTAGTGATTGATGAAGTTTCAATGGAGTTTGGGATAAAAATGCATTTTGGAGTGAAAGAATGGAAATGTGGTATGCAAACTCTAAGAATCACCAACCAATGCATGGAGTCACTCTAGGGCTTATATAGATGAGAATAGAAATGTCTAGAACTTTGGGGAACCTTCCATGAAGTTTCTAGAATGTATCACGTAATGAGAATTTGAATTTGTCATCTTGAGTGAATCCCATGCCATCTCATGATAAACCATGCAATCTTACTTAAATTCTCCCCATATGGTATTATGACATGAAAATAAGGTCTTACAAACCTTTATGTAGCATTTTTCCATCTTTCCTTTTGATGCCTTAAAGTGCAAGTAACAAATTTACAAAGCAACTCCAATTTTTAAGCCTAAACTCAAAAATGTGGATAAACCATTGTTTTTAAAATGTTGTTTCCAATCGAAATGATATATTGGATGACCCATTTTGAATTTGTAGATCTCCCGAACCAATTTTCAAATTCAACTTTTTCAACTTATAAGCCCTTTTTAGTTCATTTTGACCATTTTAAAATATCCATGCTCCATGCATTTCCAACAATTCATGACCTTCTTTCTAGACTTAAAATCCCATTTTGAACAACTTTCATGTTTTGAGTTTTTTCATTTGAGGCTTGGAAATAGGAGATATGGCCTTTGCTTAAAATGACCTATAACTGACAAATGACCAAAATACCCCTGTCTTGTTCAAACCATAAGTTGAGTTCTACAAATCCTATCAAGGACTTCTACCACTCAAATTAAATCTAAAAAGATGCCCTCCAACATTCATGTTGACCAAGAGATCATAGGAATCATCCTACTAGGGCAAAAGTTGTCTGCAAGTTGGGTGACTTTCAAGGACCCAGATTCACATACTTCTGCTGACCTGTAATTTGTCAAAACCATAACTTGAGCTCTGCAACTCCTATCAAGGACTTCCACCACTCAAATTAAAGCTAAGAACAAGCTATACAACATTCATGTTGTGGGGAAGATGAGATATCAATCACATCTAGAGCTAAAACTGCCTGGAAGATAGGGATCAAATTAGGGTTTTTAACTGACAATCCTTGGAAACCCTAACTCAAAACTTCTCAAACTCCTCAATCATGATGAGTTGGTCTAGGAATCATCTTTATAACATCTTTATGCATCATTCCATGATCTCATAGCCCTTGGATTAGGTCTCAACCTTCTCCAAATCTTCAGTTATCCTAGGGTGGACCCAGTCAAAACCTTAATTCTACCATTCATGGTTGAATCCTCTGAACTCTTGCATAATGACTTCTCTGGGCTTCATGATGGCTATCAAGACATCTCATAGGCTTTCTCAAAACATCAAGTTCATTCTCAAAGTCTCAGAATCATCTGAGGGGCACCCACAACTCTCAAGCTATGAAGCACACAACCCTGGTTTCAATCCACTTCCTCTGAGGATTTCTTGAAATTTCTGATGAAGGTATCCATTTTCAAACACTCAATGAATAAATAATTGTTGGTCAAATTTTGGGGTGCAACAGTAATCATACCGGAACAGATTCAAAAAATCACAAACCTCCGTCTTCATTAGCCTCATCAGAATGCGAAATAAAGGCTCCCAATGCTTGCTGACTGGATTTACCCTTTTGAACTTTATGAGCCGACCTGGAATAAAAGCAAGTTCATTACCAATTATTATTTCCAAAACAAGATCAGACAGGATGAGATGGAAAGGGAATCACATTAAAACATTAACAGGATATCACAGACAAAATCAGCCGAAGATGGAAGGTTTTCAATTTTCGTTTCAATGCGTTTGAGAAATTAAGCTATAAAGAGAGGTCATTCACGCACAAATCCTCCACAGAGAATACACAAACTCAAAAATCCCTAAGCTGAAACCCTAACAGAAACAACCTAAATCGAAAATTGAGAAACTTATCTCTTTGCTTCACCACCGCGAAAGCCTCACCGGAGTTCCTCAAATCCACATTTCCTTTCGACCACCACCGGGAAATCGCGAGCGATCCACCCTTCGCACTCCCATCGCCGGAAATCCGCTCACTATCATCGCCTTGGGACCTGCGGGAGCAACCATTACACCGTGAGGATTCTCCCCTAACATTTTATTTTTTTTGTTTGTTTTAATTTGTGTAGAAAAATAGAGAAGAGGAAGGAGATGTAAATCGAAGCAGTTGGGAAAGCAAAGCAAAAGAAGGAGAACGAAGATGGAGACGCGATTGAGAGGAGAAAGGAGAAGACGGAAGGAGGAAGAAGACGAGATCGAGAGGAAGAACGGCGCAGAGAAACTGGGGGGTGATTTAGGGTTTAGGCTTCTTTGTTTTTTAATCTTGTGTAATCCTGTGTATGCGTACCCATCATAATACAATACACCCACACACCACGACACTAAGATCACCATCACTTGATCCATAACACACACACAACTAACACCCACCGTATGCCCCATGCGCCCGCACACACGATAACCATCGGCTCCCTTAATCTTCTGTTTTATTAATCATTAATAAGCCTAATCACTAATTTAACTAATTAACCACTAAAATTATTAATTTGTTTTTAACAAACCATTTACCCTTAATTAATCAAGCCATATAATTTATTTCTAATCGATCTCTGTTAGCTAATAACTTTTCATTTAGTTTTTTTAATTAATTAATCAACCTATATAAAATAATAATCCATATTCTCATCAATTTATTTATTTAACATGATTGTAACTTAATTAAATTATAATAACCCAACTTTTATTATATTAATCAAAGCCATTTTTTACACTTAGGATAATTTAGTTATAATGATAAAACCCTTTTCAATAACACAACTTTTATTTAATAATTTATTAACTTTGTTTTTTAAATTAACCAAAACTCATTTCATATTAATCAATTTATCTTGTTCTAGTTACTAATAATCTTTTATCTAAATTAACCTTTATTAATAAAAATTAATAAACCCTTTATTTAAAACAACCTTTTTTTATATAATAATAACCAAACGTACTTTTGTTAAGAAAAATAAATAATGGTAATCAAATTATAATTCACAATCAAAATCAACGTAATTTTTTTACAAACTAATTCACCCTTAAATTAACATTTGCTAAAATCAACCTCACCAATTAATCTATTTTTTTCTTCCTCAAATTAATCATTAAAATCAACTCGCTAAACTAATACAACTTCCCGCTTAAAATCAATCCGCCCAAAATAATCAAATACAACTCTTTTTACTAAAATCAAATCAGATGATTAAAATCGATCAACATCGTAAAATACAACTTAACCATGCACACTCCCATTCATGACACATTCACTCTCACACACTTCAGTGCTTTCATGCGTATGTGTATGGTTTTACTTTCTGCAATTTATCTTCCGTAAGTTATCTTTATCGCAATTCATTATATCTCGCATCGTATCCGTCCAAAGGAAAAACCTACACATGAGTCAACACTTGAGTGTAGTGCATTCACATTTGCATCATTCTTTCCACATGATCCTTGATCCCATTCAAGTTGATCAATTAAGATAGATCCTACCCCATAGGAAGGACCTTGTCTTTTACCTTACAACATAGAAATAAACACAATACAAACAATCAATTCAAAACAAACAAATAATCAAACACATTAGAGAACAGATGTTAATCATCTTAAGCGAGATAGCATCTCCACTCCACATCAATACAGTCAATACCATAGGAACTTTGCCTTAAGAGAGACAAAGGCGTACCTCGTTGATCCCTATCCGAGTACTTGAGCCCTTCTCTTAAGATGATGCAAAGACTACATTCCTACAATTTGTGGCGGTTAAATCTCCCTTAAAATGACAACTCACCTTTTCTCCTAAAATCAATCAACCAACTACCCTAAACCCATAGGAACTTTGACCACAGTCAAAGAACTCCTCAAACCCTTTAGGGGAACTACAGATACTCTGATTCCACTCCCGTAAGGATATGTAGGCATAAGATGCGACATCTTATCGAGTATACTTAGAAATAAACCCCTAGGTCCTTTAACCATTAAGAAGATAACCATAGCAATAAACAAACATAAAACAAGAGGTTCCTGTAGAGTACTATAGAAACTTAGGATGCTAGTACCTTCCCTAAGTTTAAGCAACCCCCAAACCTATAACTCTCTAGCTTGCATTTGCATTGCATTGTGGGTATTTCGATCTTTATCCCTTCCTTTGGAAAAATCAAAGTTCGGTTGCAAAATGAAATAAAGATTCAAACTAATCAATAGTTTGGCATCCGATTTTCACCGCGACACCTGGATCTGGCTTATCTCTCAATGGAACATTCCCTCCCCACAGCACAACAATAATGATACAATGCGGAAAGTAAAATGCGAAAGTAAATAAAGTACATATATATAACACCCCAAAAGACAAACAAACAAGCACTAGGATTGACTCGCATAGGGGATATGTCTGTCCCCAGTAGAGTCGCCAGTTGTCGCTACTACGAAAAAAAAGGGGGCCGACAAAGACAGAAGATTCGCCACCGTTCATTATTTATCCCAAAAGAGGGAAAAGAAACTATCAGATAAAACCTAACGAAAAGGGAAAAGACGAGGTCATCGCAACCAAGTCCTAGGTTTGGGAGTCAGTTACGCAAGGGGAAGGTATGAGCACCCCTCACGTCCTTCGTACTCGACGGGATCCATGCTTGGTTGTCTATCTAAAAGGGTGTTTGAAACTATCTACGCTAAAGGTCTGGGACAAAAGAAAAGAAAAAGGTCTCGACAGAGCATCGCCGCTCTGGGCCTACGTATTCCCTCGTGCAATGGGAAAGTCAGAGTCAACGTAGTTCGGCTAACTACGGGTGAAAGGTGGGGGAAAGGTTGCTCGCCGAGACATCGCTGTCTCGTGCCTACGTACTCTCAATAGGTATGAGAGATCAGAGCAAATATAGTTCGGCTAACAAGAACACCAGTTGGTTCAAAATGTTTTACCCGAGTAGGGTTAAACCTTCGTTCTAGCAGATAGGGACGATGCCTATTTGCGGTAGAACCAAAGCTTAACAACACTCTTTTATGAAAAATGTTTTCCATTATTAAGATCCCGAAGGATAAAAAGATTTGAAGTGTTTTTGTGTTTTTTAGAGAAGAAGTGTTTTGAGTTTGATTTGTAACTCATGTTGCACTAAAGACTATGACCTAAGAGCGAATGCGTCGCATATCACCCAAAGGGTGTACACTAAACACTCTAGGCCATTGAGAGGAAGCCCCCCAATCACCATTTCCCAAGTAGCTTAAGGCTCGTAGCATACAACACTTGTTATTCTTTATTATGTGTTTTGAAAGTGTTTGAAGATGAGAAGATAAAGGACACACTAAAGGGAGACTGACTCAAACCTAAAAGTTGTCATGCAAAATGGACTTAGAGTTACGATACAAAAGGGAACTACCTAATGTTATCATGCATGGTTTAGCACCTAATGTCTATCATAACCTCTCTTGAATAAGAGAGGTTAGAGATCCTAAGGGAAGAAAGACAAAAGAAGAAGAAGAAGAAAGAAACATGAAAATGCAATTATGCAAACATAGAATGCACAAATAGGATGAAAGTGAGGGAGAAAATATGTGTAGGGAAGTAGCCTCCACAAGCCCATCTCAACCTCGAGCATGCATATGATAAATTCAAAGAGGAAAAGAGAAGGAGATGCACAAAAATGAAATCACACAAATGCACCAAAGGTGGGATAAAATGGCCTAAACCATTCAAACATCAACCACAATATCACAAAGCAATCAACATGAAAGGAGAAAACGAATCCCAACTCAAAGAGGAGTTAGATCATGAGAAGAAAACAGTAAGATGCCCCCAAATATCATTCAACCAAAGCATCATCATGATTTGTGCAAAAGATGCACAAAAGTGTCCTCATGGTTTACCATTCAAGTCATGCTTCAAATACCTCCAAAGGAGGGACTAAGCAAACTCAAATGGTGTCCCAAAGTCAAAGGACAAAAGTGGGGATGAGAAGAGAGTTCACAAAAGCAAAAGGATTCACACCAAAAGTAAATGCAAGCACATACACAAAAGAAAACAAAACATGCCACATATGAAAACCCTAGTTGAAAGCTCTAAAGGATGCACAAACCTGAACAAGTAAAACACAATGTTATGACCTAAAATTGAGCAAGCAGCAACCTTAACATGTTAGCAACATGAATCCAAAAGGATTGAGGGCTCAAAGGATTCATAAGTTTCATCTCCAAAGCAAACTAGGTCAATGTGTGTATGAACCTCCCTTAGGGGTAACTTGACTTGCAAGTTACCTCAAAATTAGGAAAAATATCCAAAAATAACCAAATAAAATGCAAGAAGTACATTAAGATGCTGGCAACCAGAGGCCAAGAAATTACAATCAAAGTCACTTCACAACATCACCAAAGAATTTGATTCACAAGGGTGCCCCATTGTGAAGGATGATTGTCGAGGTTCAAATGAAATGCTATCAAAGTCAAACCAAAACTCAATGAAACAGGGGCAAAATAGTCCTCAAAAATCACTCAACTCATTGTTAAATGAGGATTGATTTTCAATCATTGGATCAAAAGGAAGAATTAAAAACAAATCAAAAACAAGAACATGTCAAGAAATATTTCAATTAAAACACTTCCAATGGATAAATTCTTTTTAAATTGACAAATAAACCAAAAAAATAAAATAAAAATTCCTAAAATCAAAGGACATCTCAAAGTGTGTAGAAAATATTTTTGGGAAATTTTATCATCATGGTAAGTATTTTATTTTGAATTAAATCTAAACAGATCAAAACAGAAAATAAAAAAAAAAGCCAAAACAGTGTGAATAGCAACAAAACGAGGCAAAATCAATTAGGTTGCGCAAGGAGGGGGGTGTCAAAAGCAACTAAAGCCCAGATCAATCCAGCAATGAAACACTGCGTTTCATTAAACACGCTGGTAGTCAATAGATCCAATCAGCCAAGTCAAAGAGATTTGGATCGTTCATATACTCTCAGTCAAAGAGTCAAACAGCCATGCAAGCTAAACACATCAGCCAACCGGAGAAAAAAAACAGATGCCGAAACCACTGTTATGGTCATCTTCTCTGATGACACCTCCGGCAAACCAGATCCAAAACACAACCAAATCAAACAAAATTATATACCAAATTCAAGAGGAAGTTTAGTAGAATCCAAATCCAGGCTCAAAATCCATTTATCATGTAAGAATAAAGCAAATCGAACGAAATAAAAAAACACATGCTCAACTGAAATGTCACCAAACATCAACAATTGTGAACCAGAAATTGCCTATACACATAGGACTTTAGCACAAACCAACAATGGCACAATATAGATGCATAACGAGTGAGAAAATTAGATTTGAAGCTTACCTAACGGAGTCTCTCCGTTGGAGCTTCTACACGTGATAAAGCTTGATGAAATGTTCCAGATCCACTCAAGAAAGCTTGAAGAAGATGATTCTGGCCTTGAATTGCTTTAAGAATGCTTGAATTTGATTTCACGATTTCAAAATTTCCTTTGCTTGCTCCAACTGTGTTCTGCTCCAATTCCACGAAAATTGCTTCAATGAATGCTCAAAAATGATTTAAACTTTATATATGATGGATTGGGAATGGTTTTGAGGCCCAATTGTAGCTGAATTGTGAGAATTTGAAAAATGCCCAATTCTGATTTTTGAGCTCATGCACACGTACAAAAACTCCCTCCAATTGCCTTGTTTTTGACTCAAAACACTTGCTGAACATGTGCACAAATCATGTGGATGAGAATTGTTCCTTGGTTTGATCTAATGGTTGGAATTTGATTATGAAACTTCACCATGAAGTAACATGAAAATCCACGTGAAAATGACCTCAAAACTTGCTTCTGATTTTTGCATTGCATTTGTTATGTTTAAAGGACTCAAAAAATGCATAAATATGCCTTGTAAAAGTTCAAAATCAATTTAATTGAATTTCCCCTTTTAAAGACTTTTTCATAAAATTTCCTTCACCAATCTCCAAACCCTAGCCAAATCCATGAAAAATGAGTGTTCCATGATGAAATTGGGACCATTTGGTTGACTTTTGTTGACTGAAATCACATTCATCTGAGGACCTGTAACTTGTTAGCATCATAACTTGATTTCTAGAAATCCAATGGATGAGTTCTAGTACTCAAAAGAAAGCTAGAAACATGCTCTACAAGTTTCATGTTTTTATCAAAGTGAGATTCCACTTACATCTTGAGATATGTGGTCTTGAAGTTAGGCACTAAACAAGGGATTTTACACTGAGAACCCTAATTTAGTAACTTCTCACACTCTTGATTCTTCTTGAATGGATCTTGGAATAACATATCAAATGCCTCAACACAACATTCCATGATCACCATGACTTAGGAATGAGTCTTAATCTCCTTTAAAAACACAGTTGACTTAGGATTGACCAGATGGAAACCTTAGTTGCACCACTCTTGACTGTGGCTTCTTACACATGATACAATGATTTGGATAAGCTCCATCATGGTCCTCAAAGCACTCAATGAGATTCCTCAACATCCCATATCCATAATCATAAATTCACAAACCTTTGATGATCCCCAATTGGCCTCCAAGCTAGGAGATAATCCACTTACATCCATCTACTCTCTCAGAGAGCATTGACCACTTCTTGATGACTTGAAAAGCACTCATGCTTGAGTAAAACCCCTTGTTTAGGCTCAGAACTCTTGGTAACCTTTTCTTGTTATGCACACCTCTCCTGATCCCCTGCTAAATGAACAATGCTATGCAATGCAAATGCTAGAAGAAAAATGAAATGAAACATAAACCAAGATAATAAAAGGTTGGGTAAATTTTGGGGTACAACAATTATTTATATTTATATGTCATGAGAATGATCAAAGAAAACCAGATAATTCTGCACTTGTAACCGAATCGTAGCGAAATTGAGCAAATTGCAACGAAATCTCCAAACACGAATTTGCACCGAAGAAACTTGAGATAATCACTTAATTTGAAGAAAAAGCCAATAAAACTATGGAAAACCAAGTAGAATTGCAATATAATGGAGGTTAAGCTCAAGAGAAAAGCACTTCCAATGTGGAAGTTACTACTCTTTAATGGTGAATTTGAGCTCTAGTGTGGTTTTGGGAAGAAGATGAAGATGAATTTGAAGAAGTTGCAGAAAATGAAAAGAGAATTGAGAGAAATGAGAGGGTGAAGAATGAGAGTTGAGAGAGAATTGTGAAAATGGTTGAAGTTCAAGAGTGAAAAATGAGAGAATGAATAAGGGTCCTTTGTGAAATGATGAAGATTTGCTTATATACAGTGGAGGTTTGGAGTTGCTAGGTTTGGAATGTGCTTTGGAGTTTGCTTTGGAACTATCTTTGGAGTTAGTTGGACTCAACTCACTGAGGTGTAAGTTAACTCAGTTAGTTATTTAGTTAACTAGGTAGCAATCCCAATGCAAGTTTAAATCAAATGGTTCTCATGCTTGCAAATGAAGTTACATGGTGGTCTCAATTCAAATTGATGTATTGGAGTAAATGCTTTAAAGTGTCTTGAAAGGTATTGAAGTGTCTAAAGATGTCTAGAATGTTCCACACAATGCTAGAACCAAGTAGACCCTAAAATAGTAGAGGGAAAGTTGTTATCATTAAAAATGCAGCAAAATCTGCTTTTTTGCACAGGGTAACCGATTACCCTACTTTGCCTAGCAAAGTGGTAATCGATTACCACAGGCAAAACTTTCCTAATTTGCTTGAAAAATGATGTGGTCACAACTCCAATTTTCGACCTTTTTCTTTGATGAATAGACATATAAACCTTTTTTTGCTTATAATGATGATGTGATGTCCTTATGGAGATGTGATTAATCGAGCTTGGGAAACCTGAATATTCCTACAAAAAAAACCACAGGGAAAAAAATGTGAATGCGTATGCCATCGATGCGAATGTACATGCTTATGCAAAAGGCAAAAGGGGAGGTCAAATTTCGGGTTACGATAGCTGCCCCTATTTAATCTTCTTGGACCTGAATGTTCAAATTGCGCCATCTTTTCAATTATTCGAGGTGGAAGGAGAATAAATAAAATAGTAGCTCGAAAATTTGGCTAGAGAGATAAGTCAGTCAAAGGGAAGTATGTTCGATGCATATGCTATGTATGTTTGATCTTACATGATGCTTGACATCATGTTATGCAACTGTATAAATTGAGGTGATGTGTTGCAGGTAGGATGAGATTGTAGAAAAATGAAATCGACATCCTCATCTGGGAAAAAGAAATCCACGTATGACGATGATGCCGCTGGGGAAAGAGCCTAGAGATCTCAAACTTCCAACCTATTACCAATATTGCTGCTGGAGATGAAGAAACCTTCCAACCGTAGCTGACTCTGGCTGGGGAATGAAGGAACTATGAGTGATCTTCAAATAACCAACTCTTCCTGGGGAAGAACAAGCATGCCTCTGCTAGGGGAAATTACGGTTATGCTGGGAAAATGAAAGTTAAACAACCCTTTTAAAGAACCAAAACTTAAAGATTTCCAGTAAAGCGTACAATGCATAATGCTTTCCTGATTGATTTAACTTTTTATTATTCTCAACACTTTATATGATTATGTGATCGTAAATAATTTTTCAATTCGCAAACAAAATACTGACAAGAGACAAATGAGAGATCAAAAAATGAATTTTATTGAATAAGAAAATATTTGTACATAAGGTGTGTACAAGGATGCGAAAATCTTAGATGAGGAAATTTAAAATAAATTGAAAAAAAAGTAAATGATAATGGGAAATTTGATTTTGCATTGATTACAACATTTGCCACCATCCACTGTAAGTCTTGGTTCCAACACTACGTGTCCGTTGACGATGATTTGACTGATCATTTACCGTCTGAGGTCCAGCTATAACAAACTCAAGTGTTCACAGTCAAACGCCTTTATCCCTAATTTTTTCCTGGAGAGTTTCTATTTTTTTCGTCCACCGGGATACCCATTTTTGCCTAAGTCGCCCTTTTAGGTTTTCAACTTAGCGGGCTATTTTTTTGTTTGTTTTGTCCCTAACTTTTGCATGGAAATTTCTCTTTTTTGGTCCATCGGAACACCCATTCTTGCCTATATTATCCTTGCAGATGCCAATCTAGAGGGCTTTTTATTCATCATTTTTTTCAGGCATAACATTTTTCGACTGCGTCGGAGTTTATGGGTAGTGGAAACTCCTCCCCATCCATGGTGGTGAGGATCAGGGCTCCGCTTGAGAAGGCCTTCTTGATAACAAAGGGTCTTTCATAGTTGGGAGTCCACTTGCCGCATGAATCCGAGTGAACAGGAGAATACCTCTTAAGCACGAGCTCGCCTGCGTGGAACGCTCGAGGGAGAACTTTCTAGTCAAAAGCTCGTTTGAGACGTCTCTGATACAATTGACTGTGGCAAACGAATTTCAGGTGCTTTTCTTCTATAAGATTCAACTGGTTGTATCTGGATTGGACCCATTCAGCTTCATCAAGATTTTCTTCCATGATGACTGTTGGGACAGTGTTAAAGTGTCGGGTTTTTGTTATCGTCTCCACAGGGAATATAAGATTTTGCCACCATACGACAGTTGTTAAATTCGTAGTTTTATAGTAACAAAGGGTTTGGTTTTAAAATCGGTATCTTGCATCAAAAGTTATAAACAACGGTAAGAATTTGGGTTTGACAATTTAAAGAAAGATTGCCAAAGTTAGGTTTCAATGATCACTTTGCATGCATATGCTTAATCAACAAGATTTATAAACTCCATCTAGATAATAAACTCATTCACAACATCCTCTCAATGTGATTATCTCTAACTCACATTGTGGGTTTTACCGTTTTGATCCATTGTTGATATCTCACACAATCTATCAAACCGATAACATTAAAGTTTAACACTTTAAGTAAACATCTTCATTCTTAACTATCTCTAGCTTAAAAACAAAGATGGATGAAAATCTAGATTAAGAGTTGGAAAATATCTCTCAATCATAAACCAACACAAAGAGTTTTCAATAAAGCAAAGTTTTCATCATTCATTCATCATCCAAGAGTTTACCATACAAATGAAGATCAATACATTTACATACAAAGGTTGATGATCACCTACATCTAACCTTGACAACAAGAAGAACTTAGCCACTCATTCTCATGGTAGCTTTGAACAAAAAGTAAATGGAGAAGATGAAGAACATCCACTTCGAAGAATCGATGAAGGATGTGATTCCACTTCTCCTTGATTGCACACAAAAAATAGAAAAATGAAGAAGAACTAATGTTTTTAGGGTTCTAGAGCTCTATTCTTCTATTACAAGATTTACCCCCCCCCCCCCTTTTTCAAGTACATGGTGTGGGCTATATAAAGCAACAAATAAAGTAAAAAGGAAGTGCTTTCTGCGCACATTCACCAGGCGAACCAAAAATAACTTGGCACTTCAAAGTGCCTCTGGCTAGCAAACCGCCCTCTGAGATATTGTACATTCTCCAGGCAAACAATTCACTCGCTAGGCGAACATTCGCTGGCCTCACTCGCCAGGCAAACTTTGGGTGGTTTTGCTACTGGAATTTGCATGAGGAAAGCTACCACTTCTTAGCCAGCACCTTCGCCAGGAGAACGGTAGCGAAGCTTCGTTGGAACCTTCGCCTGGCAAACTTCCTATCCTTTAAGTCTGGGAGTTAATTCTGAATTACTTGCTCTAGCTCGCTAGCACTTGCCTGGCGAACATTCGCTGACATTCGCTGAGCTTCGCCAGGCGAATGCTTTAGTTTGCAACTTCTCCAGACTTCTTTATCTTGGCTCCCAAGGTGCTCTTATTAGTGTCAATCCTGCACACTAACAGCAACATTACAAACACCATTCACTTGGATCAAAACAAAATGAAACTAAACAAATTTGACTACTAAATCAAATACTATTAGATGAAAACGATTAAAAAGACTACTAAAAAGAAATCAAATATCTACTATAATTGGGATCTAACAATGACTCTAAGTGAAGGAATTTCGACTTCAATAGGTAGAACAACCTCCATACCATATACAAGCGAATATAGAGTTGCCCTAGTGGAAGTACGAATTGAAGTTCTGTAGCCATGTAATGTGAAGGGAAGCTTCTCATGCAAATTCTTGTAAGTCTTGACCATTTTCTGGACAATCCTCTTGATGTTTTTGTTTGCTGCTTCGACGACGCCATTCAACTTGGGTCGATATGGTGAAGAGTTGTGGTGATCGATCTTAAATTCTTGACACAACTCCTTCATCATCTTGTTGTTCAGGTTGCGTGCATTGTCAGTGATAATACTACTAGGAATACCATAGCGACAAATGATCTCTTTCTTAATAAACCTGGCAACCACTTGTCATGTAACATTTTTGTAAGATGCAGCTTCAACCCACTTAGTGAAATAGTCGATAGCAACTATAATAAAGTCATGACCGTTGGAAGCCTTCAGCTCGATCATTCCAATCATATCAATACCCCACATAGAGAAAGACCAATGAGAAGTTAGAACATTAATGGAGTTGGTGGCACATGGATCTTGTCACCATAGATCTGGCACTTCTGACATCTTTTGACAAAGTTATAACAATCTACCTCCATTTTCGTCCAATAATACCCAGCTCGAAGGATCTTCTTGGCCATAACAGGCCCTTTGGCATGTACAACCTTCATCTATGGATCTTATGACTGCGTCTGCTTCATGTCTATCCATGCACCTGAGCAACATAGAATCATAATTCCTCTTATACAGTACACCACCACTTAAGAAGAACTTGGCGTAGAGCCATCTGAGAGATTTCTTGTTAGTGATAGTGATACCCTCGGGGTATTCCTATTTTTCTAGATACCTTTTTATGTCGTAGAACCAAGATTTGTCGTCAGACCTGTCCTCGATTGCTAAACAAAGTGCTGGTTCGTTCAAATGATCAATCCGGATAGAAGGAGCTCTGTTCTTCCACTTGACTTTGAACATGGATGCCAGAGTGGCAAGAGCATTAGCTAGTTGATTTTCTTCCCTAGGAATATAATGAAAAGAGATTTTATCAAAATAGGGAATCAATTTCACGAAGTGCTTTTGGTGCGGAACTAGCTTGGAATCCCGAGTCACAAAGTTTCCTCTGACTTGGTCAATCATTAGAGTAGAATCTCCATATACCTCATGAATCTTGATTCTCATGTCAACTGTCACTTCAATTCCATAGATACATGATTCGTATTTAGCCACATTGTTGGTGCATTCAAAGTATAATCTGGAGGTGAAAGGAAGATTAAAACCTATCAGAGAGATGAGGATAGAACCAATTCCATGACCTTTAGCATTGGCAGCACCGTTGAACACGAGCGTCCATCACACCCCTTGTTCGGGTACTATATCAAGGTCTGGAGTCTCATAATCTCTGGTGAACAGAACATCATCATCGGGAAAGTCAAACTTCACTTGTTGATAACCTTCCACAGGTTGATGAGCAAGGTAGTCAGACAAGACGCTCCCTTTTATTACTTTCTGGGTAACATGTTACATGTCATACTCGGTTAGCAACATTTTCCACCGAGAAATTCATTTAGAGACAACAGGCTTCTCAAAAATGTACTTCATTGGATCCATTTTGGATATCAATAAAGTAGTATGGCAAATCATATATTGTCTTAGGCGTCGAGCAACCCAAGCTAGAGCACAACAAGTTTTCTCCAATAGTGAGTATCTAGTCTCACAATTAGTGAACTTCTTGCTCAAATAGTGAATTGCATGTTCTTTTCTACCGGTGTCGTCATGCTGACCCAATACACATCCCATTGACTCATCAAGATAGTGAGATACATGATTAAAGGCCTACCAGGAACCGGAGGTACTAAGATCAGTGGTTCTAGCAAATATTTTTTTATCTTGTCCAAAGCTTCTTGACAATCATTATTCCATTCAACCAATTGATTTTTTCTTAGCAATTTGAATATTGGTTCGCAGATAGCCTTCAGATGAGAAATGAATATGGAAATGTAATTAAGTCGGACCAGAAAGCCACAAACTTCTTTTTCTATTTTGGGAGGCGGCATGTTCTGAATTGCCCGAACCTTGTTAAGATCAACTTCAATGCCCTTCAGACTCACAATACAACCCAACAGTTTACCAGATCAAACTCCAAAGATGCACTTTACAGGATTCAACCGTAATCTAGACTTTCGGAGTCTGTCAAACAACTTCTTCAGATGATCTAGATGATCATCTTCAGTTCTGGATTTGGCAATCATGTCGTCCACAAAAAACTCAATCTCTTTATGAATCATATCATGAAAGAGAGTTTCCATGGCAAGTGGGTATGTTGCCCCTGCGTTTTTCAAACCGAATGGCATGACTTTATAGCAATATGTACCCCAAGGCGTGATGAAAGTAGTCTTCTCCATATTAGTTGGGGACGTCTTGATCTAATTGTATTTTAAGAAACCGTCCATGAATGAAAAAACAGAGAATTGCGCAATGTTGTCTACTAATACATCGATATGAGGTAGAGGAAAATCATCTTTTGGACTTGCCTTGTTGAGATCTCGATAATCGACACACATTCTAACCTTCCCACCTTTCTTCAGAACCGGGACAATGTTAGCAACCCATTCAGGATATTTGAAAGTGGCTAGGAACCCAACGTCAAACTGTTTCTTTACCTCTTATCTGATTTTAAGTGCCATGTCGAGTTTGGTCCTTCTGAGTTTCTGCTTGACAGGAGGACATTCAAGCTTGAGTGGCAAGTGATGCTCAATGATGTTGGTATCCAACCAGTTATATCTTGATAAGAATAGGTGAAAATATCAACATACTCTTTCAATAACTTGACCAACTCGAAGTGTACATGCTTAGCGAGGGATTCCCCAATCTTGACCTCTTTTCTGACATCTTCGACTTTGTTTTACAAGTTTCTCATTTGAACCCTTCACAACTCATGTTTCACAACTCACTTTGTTTTTCAATATTTTTCTACCAAGCAAGCATTCATTTTCATTTTTTTTTCTACACCGTATTCACAAAACGAGTGTTTCTCTTTTTCATCTTTTCTTTTCAATGCTTGCTTAGCTTTTCAAGAGTTGTGACAAATTATCATCTTACATTTTCGTTCTCCCCAACTTGTCTTTTCTCGTCCCCTAAGTGAATGCTCTTACTTTTTACGGCAAAAGAACAATTAATCAAAAATTCCAAGGTTTCAAGAACAAGATTTTTGAACTCTCGCTTTATTTCAAGCAAGGATTCAACTGTTTAGGCTCAAAAAGGTTTACGAATACTCTCTGTTCACGGGTATATTTGTATTTGGAACTGGTTGTGCTCAAAAGAAACAAGTGCCTTGATCCTCTCTAGAACTTCCACAAAATTATAAAAAACAACAAATAAAGCATGAATTACACGCATACACAAAATTCATCATCCATCCATAGCATATGTACACATAAAAAGAGGATTCTTACATTTGTGGTATAGGACCTAAATGACATATCAATCAAAAGAGTTGTAGAAGAAACAAAGGTACAAAAATTGTTCCTAGCATAACAAGTTCTACAACATTTTAAATTCTAGAACAAGGTAACTAAGTACCTTGTCAACAAATTTGTGATAACGATAATATCATCGCCGTCCCACTTGAAAGAATTCTTGCACAACTACAACAAAAAACTAAACATTGACAATAGGGTGTTAACATATTTGCAACCACCCTTGAATAAAACTTCACATAAAACTTACTAAAATAAAACTTTAAACCAAAAATAAATAATTAAAAACTCAAACACATAAATAAAAATGTTGAATCATAAAATGGTGCCTAACACCAATAATGTCAAAAGTACCCTGGAAGGTACAAGTATAAAACTTCAAATTCATCCAAAGTACATAACAAAATAACCAAATGAAACTACAAGATAAAAGAAAACATCACTTTGTAGCACAAAGTGAACAACAAAACACACAAGATATCACTCCTCCTCAGACATGTCATCATCATCATCATCATCGTCCTCTTCACCGTCATCATCATCATCATCAGCGTCAACATCATCCTCAACAGCATCCTCCCCCCTACCGAAACTGGGCCTGTCCACAGGCCATGCAGCATGTTCAAGGAATTGCTTCCTTGTCATCATCGGGTGGCTCCCAGCAGGATCACAAATTTGCAGCTGCAACAGCTGCATCGAGTCATGGAGATCACAAGTGGCACGCTGTTGAGCAGCCATCCAATCCCAATTATAAGCACAAATCTCTTGCTGAAAGGGATCGTAAACAGGAGGAGCCTGACCAGATCCAGAAGAATCACGGCTATGTCCGCCGGCAGCAGTACGTACACCAGAAGTCTCACCAATTGCAGGTTTAGCTCTACAGAATTTCTCCACATACTTGTCATCGATCGCAGTCGGGATATTGACCTGTCGTCTCTGAGGAATATCCACCCCAACATTAGCACAGAGTGACATGATAAGGCATGGAAAGGTCAGCGGGGCATTTTTGCGAGCCGCCAACCCGCCACACCCACTGAGTACAACCGCACGCATCTCATCCGCGATGATGCGGGCAATGTCTATCTGAATATTTTGTAGGATATAGTGGATCAAATGTGAAATAGGTAAGGGTACTGAGCTGTGGTGGGACCTTGCCACTACATTCGTTAAAACAAACAACAGAATTAGTTGCACCAGCGGCTTCATATCAGTCCTAAGGTACCGAATGGCTACCCCCGAAGAGTTACGCACTACATTGCGCCCATCCAAACATAAATCTCTGGTCATAGCATCCATATCGCGATGCTTATTCAGATCACGGTGGTAGTCGTTAATTTGGCTACCTGTCAAAGAGAGAGGGTTACCCAAAACCTGATTAATGGTCCTCCGATCAAACCTTACCATAACACCCCGAACCATCGAGGTCCAACTGAACACTTCGTCGTCATTAGGTAGGGCGTTAGCATAAAATTCCCGCACTATTTCAGCGTTGTAGCCATCAAGCGGGGTCATCAGACCCTCCCACTTCTTTGCCACAAACAGAGCGTCAATAGTGCGGTAGTCCCCTGTGTCATTCAGCTGGAACCTCTTCTCTGGCACAATGTTCCTCCTCTCGAGGGCTTCATAGCGAGCATGGTGAGTAGCGCCTCGGAAGCGGTCCTGGTCAAAGCGGATTAGTACGGTACGAGAGGTAGTGGCCTTCCTCTTGTGAGGGTTGATCATTTTTGGACCCATTCTGCATACACAAAAATACACAAACATAACAAACAGCACAAAACAAATTAGAAGAACTAACAGCACAAAACAGTAAGGAAAGAAAAAACTGTTGCATTCGCCTTGGTTCGCCAGGCGAATCCTGGCAAACGCTCGCTACCACTCGCCAGGCGAATGCCAGTGAAGGTGCAAAAATGCAGACAAACAGCACTTCTGCAATTGTGTTAGGACAAACCAAAGGTGCTCTATTCCCCATTCTCATTAACAGAAGCAATTTGAACATTCATGCATTAACTTTCACAGAAAAACAGAGCGGGGTTTCTTAACCTAACACAATTTCAGAAGCACATTCAAGGATCCCACAACATAATTGTACTAACATAAAAGCACAGAAGTAGAAGAACACAATAATCGCAATGCACAAACTGAAAGAAGAATAAACAAGAGAACATACCTTAGGATTGAAATTGAGGAATTTCCAGCAAGCCAAACAAGAGAGAAAATTTGGAGTGAATGTGAGAGTGAGGCAACGAAATGAGGCAAAGGGAGGTTAGGGTTTTCAGAATTGAAAATGTAACGGTTAATGGGCCCAGGTGGCCCATCCCAAAAGCCTCTTTTTTTTTAACTGATGTCACTCACTCGCCAGGCGAAAGCCAGCGAAGCTTCGCTGAGGCTCGCCGGGCGAATGCTCGCTGCCATTCGCCAGGCGAATGTTAGCGAACATGACAATATATTTAGGATCTGCTGCATTGCTCCACTTCACAAATCCACAGCCAAACTTTCTCAAAAATGCATAAAATGAACAAAAACATGTAAATACTTACAATGTTGAGGTGCCTCTCAACAAGCGCTTGTTTAACGTCGGATAAGCTCGACGGTCCAAGATGCTCACTCCGGAACATCTAGATGGAAACTACAGCTCTGTCAGTCCACAAGACCGCCAAGGTATATCTTCAACCGCTGACCATTCACTGTCCAACTGTCCTTTTTCTCCAAATCCTCAATGACAACTGCCCCGAAAGTTTTTACCTCTTTAACGCGGAATGGTCCAGACCACTTTGACTTCAATTTGCCCGGAAACAATCTTAACCTGGAATTTAACAATAGCATAAGCTGCCCCGACGCAAATTCTTTCTTATGGATCTTCTTATCATGGTACTCCTTTACTTTCTCCTTGTACAACCAACTTGAGTGGTATGCGGCATTGCGCATCTCTTCCAACTCAAGAAGTTGCACCTTCCTCTTATCACCGGCCAACTCTTGATCAAAATTTAAAAATTTAAAGGCTCATAAGGCCTTGTGCTCCATTTCAACCGGTAAATGGCAAGTTTTACCAAAAACCAAATGGAATGGAGTTAGCCCAATTGGAGCTTTATAGGCCGTGCGATACGCCCATAGAGCTTCATCCAACTTTTGCGACCAATCCTTCCTTGAGTTCGACACGGTTTTTTCCAAAATTCTTTTAATCTCTCTATTCGAGACCTCAGCCTGACCATTTGCATGCGGGTGATACGGAGTCGTCACTTTATGCGTTACACCGTAATGTTGCAGAACTTTTTTTAACGGTGCATTGCAAAAATGTGACCCTCCGTCACTTATCAACACCCGAGGGGTTCCAAAATGGGAAAAAATATTTCTTTTTAAAAAGCTTATGACCGTTTTAGAATCCGCTCTTGGTGAGGCAATCGCCTCAACCCACTTAGACACATAGTCAACTGCCACCAACAAGTATTCGTTTCCGAAAGAGGGTGGGAATGGTCCGACAAAGTCGATACCCCAACAATCAAACAATTCTACCTCTTGGATATTTTGAAGAGGCATTTCGTCTCTCTTTCCTATCCCACCACTCCTTTGACAACTGTCACAGTTTTGCGCATGGGCATTTGCGTCTTTAAAAATAGAAGGCCAATAAAATCCCGATTGAAGGACTTTATTTGCCGTTCTAGCCCCATTAAAATGACCGCCATAAGGCGAATTGTGACAGTGCCATAGAATACTTTGGGCCTCATCACCCGTAACACACCTTCTTAACAAATTATCACCTCCTAGCTTAAATAGATAAGGGTCATCCCACACATAGTACTTGGCATCCAAGAGGAATTTCCTCTTTTGATTAGGAGTTAGGTCGAGCGGCACAAAACCACTCGCCTTGTGGTTTGCAAAATCCGCAAACCACAGCCTCACTTGAACTTTGAAGAGTTTTTCATCAGGAAACTCTTCTCGGATTTCCTTTTCTAAGGTAGTCACCTCATCATTGACAAGGCGAGACAAATGATCTGCAACCACATTTTCCGAACCTTTTTTGTCTTTAATTTCTACATCAAATTCTTGCAACAAAAGGATCCACCGGATAAGCCTTTGCTTTGAATCCGGTTTGGTTAGCAGATATTTTATCGCCGCATGGTCGGTGTAAACAACAACTTTTGAGCCAATGAGATATGACCGAAATTTCTCAAGAGCATACACTATTGCAAGCAATTATTTTTCTGTAGTGGCATAATTTACTTGGGCCTCATTAAGAACTTTGCTCGCATAGTGTATGGTATGAAAAAAAATTTCTTTTCGTTGGCCAAGCACCGCTCCAATAGCATAGTCGCTAGCATCACACATTAGCTCAAAATTTAAATTCCAATTCGGAGCAACTATGATTGGAGTGGTGACCAATTTCTCTTTCAAAATCTCAAAAGCTTTTAAACATTCATCGGTTAGGAGAAATACCTGGTCTTTGGCAAGCAAATTACTCAAAGGTATAGCCACCTTTGAGAAGTCTTTGATGAATCTCCGGTAGAAACCGGCATGCCCAAGAAAGCTTCGTATTCCCTTTAAGTTAGCAGGAGGAAGCAACTTCTCTATCACATCTACTTTAGCACGATCCACTTCGAGTCCTTTTGACGAGACTTTGTGGCCGAGAAGAATCCCCTCTGTTACCATAAAGTGGCACTTCTCCCAATTTAGCACCAAATTAGTTCTCACACATCTTTCAAGCACAGTTTTCAAATTCTCCAAACATAAACCAAAGGATCCCCCAAACACCGAAAATTCATCCATAAAAACCTTCATTGTCTTCTCTATAAGATCGGCAAAAATGGCTTGCATGCATCTTTGGAAAGTTGCCGGCGCATTACACAACCCAAAGGGAATTTTGAGGTAAGCGAAGATTCCAAAAGGACACGTGAACGCTGTCTTCTCGTGATCGGCCGGGTCAACCGCAATTTGGTTGTACCCGGAATAGCCATCTAGAAAACAATAGAATTCTTGTCCCGAGAGTCTCTCTAGCATTTGGTCCATGAACAGAAGTGGGAAGTGGTCTTTCCGAGTTGCGGTATTTAACCGCCTATAGTCTATGCACATCCTCCACCCCGTTGCTACCTTTGTAGGGATCAACTCATCTTGCTCATTGCGAATAACGGTAATGCCCCCCTTCTTAGGAACCACATGCACCGGACTCACCCAAGGGCTATCCGAGATAGGGTAGATCATTCCCGCATCCAAAAGCTTTACAACTTCTTTCCTAACAACCTCTTTCATTGTAGGATTCAAGTGGCGTTGTGGTTGAGCCACCGGCTTGAAATCCTCCTCCATTAAAATTTTGTGCATACAATAAGAAGGACTAATTCCTTTTAGATCGGAAAGAGTCCACCCCATCGCTTCTTCATTCTTTTTTAACACATCAGTTAAAAGGGATTCTTCATTGTTTGTCAAAAGGTTGCTAATGATAACCGGCTTTTCTTTGGTTTCATCTAGAAATGCATACTTCAAATTGTTTGGTAACTCCTTCAATTCAATTATTGGCTTTTCATTCCTGACTTCCTTTTTCAAGACTTCTTCCTCTACTTCCCAAGGTTGCAACTCATTAAGACTATCGAGTTCTCTTAAACATTTATCAAGAGCTTATTCTTCTTTAAGAGTGAAAACTTCGAAGGAGTCATTAAGGGCTAGCTCCATGGGAGTTATGTCATGAACATGTTTTGCAACTTCAAATGTGGCTTCTTCACCTACATCAATCCGGAAACTATCACGCTTGTCATTTGAGTGCTTCATTGCTTCAAAAAGGTCAAAAGTGACCTCTTCGTTTTGTACTCTCACCTTCATCAAATCGTCGTCTACATCAATCATCATCCGAGCGGTTTTCATGAAAGGTCTTCCGAGAATTAGAGGCGCATCATCGTCCTCCTCCATATCAATAACAATAAAATCCACCGGAAGAAAAACTTGTCCACTTTTACCAACACGTCTTGAGCTACTCCATGAGGATGAGTAGTGGACTTATCGGCTAATTGTAACGTCATTCAGATGGCTTTAATCTCAATGTTGCCAAGCTTTTTCACAATAGACAAAGGGATAAGATTTATGCTTAACCCCAAATCGATTAACCCCTTTCCAACATAAACGTCACCAATGGTAACCGACAATGTAACTCTCCCCGGATCAACTTCTTTTCTCGGTAGAGTACGTTGGATGATAGCGCTACAACTCGCATCAAGCACTATTGTTTCTGGTTCCGTATACCTCCGCTTCTTTGTAAGTATGTCCTTCGTGAATTTGGCATACATTGGCATTTGTTCCAAAGCTTCGGCGAACGGAATATTGATTTGTAATTGTTTAAAAATATCCATGAACCGGGTGTAATGCCGTTCATTTTCTCTCCTAGATGGAGCATGTAGATAAGGTAAATTTTGAACCAGAGTAGTGCTCACTACCTCCTTCCCTCTAGATGCTCTAGAGTTTCTTTCTCTTTTCTTCTTCACTTCATCCACCTTCACTTTTTCACTTTCATTATTTTCAACTACACCATTTGTTTTGTTTTCACTTTCAACCACTTTTTCTTTTTCAACTTCACCATTTTTTTCATTATTTTCTACTTCCTCCTCACTCTATTCACCAACTTCACCATCAAGTTTGTCATAAATTTTTTTCTCTACCTCTCTTTTTTCACTCTCGTCAACCAACTCTTTCCCACTTCTCGTCTTAATCGCCTTACAATGTTCCTTCGGATTTGTTTGCGTGTTTGCCGAGAAAGATGGTCTGGCTTGTTGTTCTGCTAATTGCTTAGCGAGTTAACCAACTTGAGTCTTAAGATTTTTTATCGCCGCGTCATTGCTTTTTTGATTCGCCATAGACATTTGCATGAATTGCGTCAATGTATCTTCTAGCTTAGAAGTTGCAACCGGCGGTTGTTGAGGTATATACGGATTTTGACGGCTAGAGTTACCACCCCCATAACTTTGGTTATTGTGGTAGTTACCTCTAGGTTGGTACCCTTGGTTTCCTTGATAGTTTTGTTGTTGTTGTTGTTGATGAGGATGTTGATATGGTTGTTGTTGTTGTGGATGTTACCTCTGTTGGTAATCTCGCTGATTAGCCATGTAATTAACTTCTTCAAATCCGGGAGGCGGACAAAATCCGGTGTCATGTGCGCCCTTACAAAGCTCGCAACAAGCGATCTGCTTAACTTTTGATGGTTCTTTTAACTCTTTGATTTTTTGAGTTAATAGTTCCACTTGTTGTGAGATAAGCTTGTTTTGGGCAAGAATTGCATCATTCGTCCCTAACTCGAGCACACCCGGCTTTCTTTGAGTTACCCCTCGGTTATGGTTCCCTTGGTGATCATTAAGCGCCATCTTATCAATAATTGCAATTGCATCATCGGCACTTTTTGACATCAAAGATCCTCCCGCCGTAGCATCCAATAAGGTCTTGTGAACCGAAAGGAGTCCATTGCGGAAAATATGAACTTGAGTGAGCTCATCGAAACCGTGTCCTTTGCACTTTCTTAACATAGATTTGTAACGCTCCCAAGCTTTATTGAGTGATTCACTAGCTCCTTGAGAAAATACCGCAATCGCAGTTTTTGCCTCCATGAACCGGTTATGTGGAAAGAACCGTTCAAGAAACTTCTCTTCTAGAAGATTCCAATCCGTCATGATAGTTGTCGATTGATCAAGATACCACTCCTTCGCTTTCCCAATTAAGGAATGAGGGAATAGTCTCCTAAACAATGACTCTTCGTCAGCTTCGGTAGCTCCCGTTGCGCCCGCAATCTCATAGAATTTTGTAAGATGAGTGAACGGATCCTCATGGTTTAATCCTGTGAAAGGATTTTGATAGACTAGAGCTAGGATTCCCGTTTTCATCTCAGCTTGCCTTCCATTCTGAAGATTCCGTGCAAACTGAGTTGTATGTCTTGGACTGTTCATGCATGGAGTAGAATCTGGTGGTGGAGGTGGTGGTTCTACCATAATTGGTGTAAAATATGGTGGTGGTGGTGTAGTAGAAGAACTTTGTCCTTGTTCTTGTCTTTGTTGAGCAAGTTGCCTCCTCCGTCTTGTTTTGCTGTTCAATCTTCTCGCGGTCTTTTCTATTTCTGGATCAAAAAGGAGTTGGTCCTCGGGAATCTGTCCTCGCATAAACAGAAGCAGAAGCTGCACACTAAACCACACAAATTAACAAGCACAAGTCAAAGATTCAAAACTAAAAATTTAACAACTATTGCGACACTTGCAATATCATTTTATATTCCCCCGCAACGGCGCCATTTTGTTGGGACAGTGGTAAAGTGTCGGGTTTTTGTTATCGTCTCCATAGGGAATATAAGATTTTGCCACCATACGACAGTTGTTAAATTCGTAGTTTTATAGTAACAAAGGGTTTGGTTTTAAAATCGGTATCTTGCATCAAAAGTTATAAACAACGGTAAGAATTTGGGTTTGACGATTTAAAGAAAGATTGCCAAATTTAGGTTTCAATGATCACTTTGCATACATATGCTTAATCAACAAGATTTATAAACTCCATCTAGATAATAAACTCATTCACAACATCCTCTCAATGTGATTATCTCTAACTCACATTGTGGGTTTTACCGTTTTGATCCATTGTTGATCTCTCACACAATCTATCAAACCGATAACATTAAAGTTTAACATTTTAAGTGAACATCTTCATTCTTAACTATCTCTAGCTTAAAAACAGAGATGGATGAAAACCTAGATTAAGAGTTGGAAAATATCTCTCAATCATAAACCAACTCAAAGAGTTTTCAATAAAGCAAAGTTTTCATCTTTCATTCATCATCCAAGAGTTTACCATACAAATGAAGATCAATACATTTACATACAAAGGTTGATGATCACCTACATCTAACCTTGACAACAAGAAGAACTTAGCCACTCATTCTCATGGCAGCTTTGAACAAAAAGGAAATGGAGAAGATGAAGAACATCCACTTCGAAGAATCAATGTAGGACGTGATTCCACTTCTGCTTGATTGCACACAAAAAATAGCAAAATGAAGAAGAACTAATGTTTTTAGGGTTCTAGAGCTCTATTCTTCTATTACAAGATTTACCCCCCCCCCCCCTTTTTTTTCAAGTACATGGTATGGGCTATATAAAGCAACAAATAAAGTAAAAAGGAAGTGTTGTCTGCGCACATTCGCCAGGCGAACCAAAAATAACTTGGCACTTCAAAGTGCCTCTGGCTAGCAAACCACCCTCTGAGATATCGTACATTCGCCAGGCGAACATTCGCTGGCCTCACTCGCCAGGCGAACTTTGGGTGGTTTTGCTACTGGAATTTGCATGAGGAAAGCTACCACTTCTTCGCCAGCACCTTCGCCAGGCGAACGGTAGCGAAGCTTCGCTGGAACCTTCGCCTAGTGAACTTCCTATCCTTTAAGTCTGGGAGTTAATTCTGAATTACCCGCTCTAGCTCGCCAGCACTTGCCTGGCGAACATTCGCTGAGCTTCGCCAGGAGAATGCTTTGGTTTGCAACTTCTCCGACTGCTTTGTCTTGGCTCCCAAGGTGCTCTTATTAGTGTCAATCCTGCACACTAACAGCAACATTACAAACACCATTCACTTGGATCACAACAAAATGAAACTAAAAAAATTCGACTACTAAATCAAATACTATTAGATGAAAACGATTAAAAAGACTACTAAAAAGAAATCAAATATCTACTATAATTGGGATCTAACAATGACTCTGAGTGAAGAAATTTCGACTTTAATAGGTAGAACAACCTCCATACCATATACAAGCGAATATAGAGTTGCCCCAGTGGAAGTACGAATTGAAGTTCTGTAGCCATGTAATGTGAAGGGAAGCTTCTCATGCAAATTCTTGTAAGTCTTGACCATTTTCTGGACAATCCTCTTGATGTTTTTGTTTGCTGCTTCGACGACGCCATTCATCTTGGGTCGATATAGTGAATAGTTGTGGTGCTCGATCTTAAATTCTTGACACAACTCCTTCATCATCTTGTTGTTCAGGTTGCGTGCATTGTCAGTGATAATACTACTAGGAATACCATAGTGACAAATGATCTCTTTCTTAATAAACCTGGAAACCACTTGTCGTGTAACATTTGTGTAGGATGCAGCTTCAACCCACTTAGTGAAATAGTCAATAGCAACTATAATAAAGTCATGACCGTTGGAAGCCTTCAGCTCGATCATTCCAATCATATCAATACCCCACATAGAGAAGGACCAATGAGAAGTTAGAACATTAATGGAGTTGGTGGCACATGGATCTTGTCACCATAGATCTGGCACTTCTGACATCTTTTGACAAAGTTATAACAATCTACCTCCATTTCCGTCCAATAATACCCAGCTCGAAGGATCTTCTTGGCCATAACAGGCCCTTTGGCATGTACAACCTCACAACCTTCATGTATGGATCTTATGACTGCGTCTGCTTCATGTCTATCCATGCACCTGAGCAACATAGAATCATAATTCCTCTTATACAGTACACCGCCACTTAAGAAGAACATGGCGTAGAGCCGTCTGAGAGATTTCTTGTTAGTGATAGTGATACCCTCGGGGTATTCCTGTTTTCTAGATACCTTTTGATGTCGTAGAACCAAGGTTTGTCGTCATACCCGTCCTCGATTGCTAAACAAAGTGTTGGTTCGTTCAAATGATCAATGCGGATAGAAGGAGCTTCGTTCTTCCACTTGACTTTGAACATGGATGCCAGAGTGGAAAGAGCATTAGCTAGTTGATTTTCTTCCCTAGGAATATAGTGAAAAGAGATTTTATCAAAATAGGGAATCAATTTCACGAAGTGCTTTTGGTGCGGAACTAGCTTGGAATCCCGATCACAAAGTTTCCTCTGACTTGGTCAATCATTAGAGTAGAATCTCCATATACCTCAAGAATCTTGATTCTCATGTCAACTGCCGCTTCAATTCCATAGATACATGATTCATATTTAGTCACATTGTTGGTGCATTCAAAGTATAATCTGGAGGTGAAAGGAAGATTAAAACCTATCAGAGAGATGAGGATAAAACCAATTCCATGACCTTTAGCATTGGCAGCACCATTGAACACGAGCGTCCATCACACCCCTTGTTCGGGTACTATATTAGGGTCTGGAGTCTCATAATCTCTGATGAATAGAACATCATCATCGGGAAAGTCAAACTTCATTTGTTGATAACCTTCCACAGGTTGATGAGCAAGGTAGTCAGACAAGACGCTCCCTTTTATTACTTTCTGGGTAACATGTTAGATGTCATACTTGGTTAGCAACATTTTCCACCGAGAAATTCATTTAGAGACAACAGGCTTCTCAAAAATGTACTTTATTGGATCCATTTTGGATATCAATAAAGTAGTATGGCAAATCATATATTGTCTTAGGCGTCGAGCAACCCAAGCTAGAGCACAACAAGTTTTCTCCAATAGTGAGTATCTAGTCTCACGATTAGTGAACTTCTTGCTCAGATAGTGAATTGCATGTTCTTTTCTACCGGTGTCGTCATGCTGACCCAATACACATCCCATTGACTCATCAAGACAGTGAGATACATGATTAAAGGCCTACCAAGAATCGGAGGTACTAAGATCAGTGGTTCTAGCAAATATTTTTTTTATCTTGTCCAAAGTTTCTTGACAATCATTGTTCCATTCAACCAATTGATTTTTTCTTAGCAATTTGAATATTGGTTCGCAGATAGCCTTCAGATGAGAAATGAATATGGAAATGTAATTAAGTCAGCCCAGAAAGCCACAGACTTCTTTTTCTATTTTGGGAGGCGGCATGTTCTGAATTGCCCGAACCTTGTCAAGATCAACTTCAATGCCCTTCAGACTCACAATACAACCCAACAGTTTACCAGATCAAACTCCAAAGGTGCACTTTACAGGATTCAACCGGAATCTAGACTTTCGGAGTCTGTAAAACAACTTCTTCAGATGATCTAGATGATCATCTTCAGTTCTGGATTTGGCAATCATGTCGTCCACAAAAAACTCAATCTCTTTATGAATCATATCGTGAAAGAGAGTTGCCATGGCAAGTGGGTATGTTGCCCCTGCGTTTTTCAAACCGAATGGCATGACTTTATAGCAATATGTACCCCAAGGCGTGATGAAAGTAGTCTTCTCCATATTAGCTGGGGACGTCTTGATCTAATTGTACTTTGAGAAACCGTCCATGAATGAAAAGACAGAGAACTGTGCAATGTTGTCTACCAAGACATCGATATGAGGTAGAGGAAAATCATCTTTTGGACTTGCCTTGTTGAGATCTCGATAATCGACACACATTCTAACATTCCCACCTTTCTTCAGAACCGGGACAATGTTAGCAATCCATTCAGGATATTTGAAAGTGGCTAGGAACCCAACGTCAAACTGTTTCTTTACCTCTTATCTGATTTTAAGTGCCATGTCGAGTCTGGTCCTTCTGAATTTTTGCTTGACAGGAGGACATTCAGGCTTGAGTGGCAAGTGATGTTTAATGATGTTGGTATCCAACCAGGTATATCTTGATAAGAATAGGTGAAAATATCAACATACTCTTTCAATAACTTGACCAACTCGAAGTGTACATGCTTAGCGAGGGATGCCCCAATCTTGACCTCTTTTCTGACATCATCAGTACCAAGATTGATAACTTCTACTGGCTCTTTCTGTGGATGAATCTCTTTCTGCTCGTGCTCAAGGAGCCTTGTTAGTTCAGCCAGTAATTCATAATCTTCCTCACCATCTTCTTCGGCTTAGTTTGTTGGAATCCCAGATTTACAATGGATGTTTGCCATGTTGCTATCAACGCATTTATTTGTTCTGCATGTTTATGAATTATGTTTAGAATGAGCTATTTGAAAGGTAAAAATAAAAAGAAACTTTTTCCATTTATTTTTTGTGAAAAAGTAAAATAAAGAATGAAAGAGAGCATGATTTGAATGCAAAAAAGCTTTTGTTTATTGATCACACAATGTTTCAAAAGCGGGAGGCCCTTTATAAGCTATCCACTCATCTCGGGTGAGGACGAGGGAACCGGAAAGCAAAATGCATTACATGTTTGTGGGAAAAACCATGGGAACCACAGTAGATGTCTAATTGTTGAGCTTGAAGCCAGGAAGACACTTGCGCACAAAGCTTGCACTTCAATTACTATGACCAGAATCATCAATGGCGGACACTATATCACCCTCTTGGAAACCATCACTTTTGAACTTGATCAAGTGGCATTTCTGTTGACCGTGTGAGCTAGCTTATTGATCGGAGCAGTAATCTATTCCAAAATGATCATGCTTCTCAACTACATTCAGGATTTTCCCCTAGCCAGGAAAGACACCTTTCTCAATGGTCTCTTTAGCACTTTTGACATATGACATGGTAATTTTTGTTGATCTACTTGGATTGACAGAAGCGGAGCTGACATCTTTGAATTCAAGACATTGCAACGATACCTCAATTATGCCTTCACCAGTCTCGAAATATTATAAGGATGATAACTCGCTTACTAGCAAATCTTCTTCACAGAAAATAATGACCATTTGATCGTCAAACATGAATTTCAGTTTCTGATGCAATCTGGAAGTAACTGTCCCTACGACATGAATCCAGGGTCGACCCAATAAGAAATTGTATGCAGAATTGATATCCATCACTTGGAAAATGGTAAACAAATGCGACCCGATCTTAATGGGTAAATCCACTTCTCCAATACTTGCCTTCAAGAACCGTCAAAAGCTCTGACAATTAAAGTGCTTGGCCTCATCTCGCTCCCTTCTACAAGTAGTTGACTCAATGTGCCCTTAAGAATCACGTCGAGAGAAGAACCAATGTCCACAAGAACACGAGATAATAAAGACACTACGCCAAAATTGATATTTTGTATCGCCTAATTTAATAGCGCTTTTAAAAAAAGTGCTATTAAAAAGGAAACAAACACATCTATAATAGCGCTTTATAGTCGGACGCTATTATAGATTACAGAGAATGTGATTTTGATAGCACTTTGTAAAAAACCGCTATTATTAAACTTCACTAAGATAGCGCTTTCTTTAAAACGCTATTAATTTTCTTCACTAAGATAGCGCTTTTTTAAAAAATGCTACTAAAATGTTTCACTAAAATAGCACTTTCAAAGTTATCAAAAAACAAAAAAAAAACGCTATTATAATAAAAAAGCGCTATCTTAATGAAGAAAATTAATAGCGTTTTAAAGAAAGCGCTATCTTAGTGAAGTTTAATAATAGCGGTTTTTTACAAAGTGCTATCAAAATCACATTCTCTGTATTCTATAATAGCGCCCGACTATAAAACGCTATTATAGATGTGTTTGTTTCCTTTTTAATAGCACTTTTTTTAAAAGCGCTATTAAATTAGGCGATACAAAATATCAATTTTGGCGTAATGTAGGCTAACAGGCTAATCTGGTCTTATAAAAGGTCAGGGTCAAACCTAAAAATAAGTCTATGACAGACTACAAGCTAAACTTACGTTTCAGTTTTTTTGTCATACCAGACTTAGGCTTGGCAAAACTTAGCTCGACCTAGATTATTTTCACCCTTAAATACAAAGTCTAGAGAGCAAAATCACCCGTCTTTACATAAAATATAATTCTTAAAAATTTATTATATACATTGATCATAGAATTTAAATTAAATTTTAGCCAATCTTTTTATTTTATTTTATGTGTGATTCATTAAGTCTTTAAATTAAAAAGACGGTTAAATTAAATAAATATATAAGGTGTTAAATATATTTTCTAAATTTCTGAATTTGTTTGACTTTATTTGAAATTATTTCCACATAATTTAATTTTTCTTTTAAGTATTTTTTAATATGCATAAATTTAAAAATTATATATCATAAATTTATTTCAAGTTTAAAGTTACCGTCATTGAATGCAATATATAATTAAGAATTATTTAATTTCTAGAACAATATATTTTTATTTAGTGAAAATAAAATAGAAATTAGTGATTATGGTAAATTATTCTTATAAATTATAATTAATTTAGAATTAATATTTATTAATGAAAATAATTAACAATCTATAAAATATTCATTCTTATACATATTTTAGTTAAATAGTCATTCTTATAAAATATTTACAATTAGTATTACTTAATCAAAATCATTAACAATCTATAAAATAAATAGTCATTAATAATCTACAAAATATTTATTTTTATAAATAATTTTTCTTAAATTTTTCATAATTAATATTACTTAATCTAAATTATTCACGAGCTATTTTTATAAAAATTTTAACAACTAATTTGACTTAATCAAAATCATTAAAAATCCTATACAATAAAAAACTATTTTAAAATTTAAAATATTTGTCATCACTATTTCATCTTGATTCCTCTCGAAACATTGGCCAGTCAACTCTACCTCATCTTCATATTTGACTTTGTGTGTTTCAGGTTTCTTTTTTAATCCTTATTGTCTTGAACTCTTACGTTTTTTTAAACTAAAATTTGTAGTTTTTTTTGTTTTTGACTGTGTTTTATATATATATATATATATATATATATATATATATATATATATATATATATATATATATATATATAGTATTTCAATTAATCTCAGTATCTGCAACTATTAATTGTCGAGATTAGGTTTATCACCCTTATACAAAATCTGATTATACCATATCTGAGGGTGATTTTTGACCATTACAGATTTCATATTTTAAATATATTAAGGAGAAAATTTATTATTTTAACCTATGGTTAGAAGTGATTAATTGAATTACATTATGTAAATCACTTTACACTATCCTCCAATTAGAATTATTAATTTTAATATATATAAATATAGAATTAAAAAATTTATAATTAAATCATTTTAATAATTAATCCACATAGAAATAAAAATAAAGTCATTGTTCTCATTTTGATACTGAAAAATGCTTAAGACAATTAAATTTAATTTCAAAATTGTTATATTTTAAAATTAAAATTCTAAAATTTTAAAATTTATAATTAAAATATGTAACAATGTGTAACAATATGATTTTGATAGTGCAATATGATTTTACATTTTGATAGTGTATTTTAATTAATATATTTATAAAATTAAATTAGTCAAAACCCTTGAAGATTTACGAGTCAATTAATTAACCTATATTAATTTTAAAATTAATTTTTAGAATAAACAATTTCATAATATTTTTCTACAATCATAATGCATAATCCTAATAAGTGTTGAGACACACTTCATACTCAAAGTTTAGTTAGGATAATACTAGAAAATAATAATTATATAATCAAATCTAGATTTGAATAGTAAAACAATTTAACTATCAATTAAATAATAGCATTTGAAAATATATATATTGAAAAACTAGTTGTTTGCAATTTAATATTGGGGAAATGGGGAGAATTTAAGAAAATTTCAAATTATAACTCAGCATGCTTCCAAATATTGAAAAGAAATAGAAAACTGTCTCACTATAAATAGTATAGCTTATCATGCATTTGTTGGCTGCATATTATTATGATGTTTTCCACAAGGTATTTATAAATGGTTGTCTTATATATTAAATAGTTATTGTATCACATAAATCGCAAAACTAACTCTAATTTCAATCACATTAAGAAAAAAAATTAAATGGTTGTCTTAAATATTAAATAGTTATTGTATCACATAAATCGCAAAACTAACCCTAATTTCAATCACATTAAAAAAAAATGACGTGTCTAATTGCATGCTAATTAGTTGTTGAACATGCTACCTTATTCAATTGTTGCTGCTATGTGTCATGATAAATGAATAGAGCTCAGTTGAATCATGAAATAAATTTGATTAACATATATAAGTGAAAACAAAGTCACACTGTTCTCATTTTGATACTGAAAAATGCTTAAAACATTTAAATTTAATTTCAAAATTGTTATATTTTAAAATTAAAATTCTAAAACTGCTAAAGCTCAAAGTTTATAGACCTTAATACTAATTTTCACATTTTCCAATCACAAGTTTTGTAAGTTATGTAATGTAATTTGTTAAGAATAAATCATATTCGAGTGAATACAAATCCATGCCATTAAAGATACACATGGTTATGCAAAAAAGGCTTGTACAGTCTAAGTTTGTATTCTGTATGTGTATCATACCAAAACAAGTCATAGTTATTATATTCCATTATAGTTGCAATTAATTAATTTCAGTTTATTCAAAAATAAAAATTCACCTCAACCATAGAGAGGCAATACTTTAGAACAAGTTTGTTCCAAATTTGAGAGGCAATACTTTAGAATAAGTTTGTTCCAAATTGATAACACATTAAATTATTATAATTCAAAGTTTCAGCACATTAAATTATTCTTTAAAATATTATTTTAACTATTTTATCATAAAATTTTTTTAGATAATAAAATTTTAAAAATCACTTAATTTTAAAACTATATTAAATAGTTTTTAATAAAAATTATTTTTAAAATATAGTTTTTTTTTTAAATTTTGATTTGAACTATATTTTACTCTTGAATAATGTATGTTTATATTATAGGACGTCAAAAATCAATTTTTCAATTTAGAAAAAACGAATTTAAAAAATTTGTAATATCTTAAAAAAATACTTTTATTAAAATAAATTTTAAAAATACAATTTTTTTTTTCAAAACTAAAACAAACATTTTCTAACATACTAATTATGATTCATTAAGGTTCAAGTTTGTTCCAAACTATAATCATAATGTTTGCAATTTGAGCACTATAGTATCTAATTGCTAGCACAATCACTACTACAAAAATATTTTTTAATAGCGCTTTTTTTGCTTTTTAATAGCGCTTTAAAGCGCTATTAATCAAGGCGCTATTGTAAAACAAAATTTTTAATAGCGCTTTAAAAGCGCTATTATAGTTCTGGTAATTAATAGCGTTTTTTCAAAAGCGCTATTATAGGACCTGTATTTAATAGCGCTTTTACAAAACCGCTATTATAAGTCACATATTTGATAGCGCTTTCAAAAAAAGCGCTATTATAGCACCGGTAATTTGCTTTAATTTTGATAGCACTTTCAAACAAGCGCTATTATAGTACACATATTTAATAGCGCTTTCAAATAAAGCGCTATTATAAGACACATATTTAATAGCACTTTCAAAGAAAGCGCTATTATAATCCACATATTCGATAGCACTTTCAAACAAAGCGCTATTAAAATACCGATAAATTGCTTTGATTTTGATAGCACTTTCTAACAAAGCGCTATTATAGCACGCTCTCTTCAAAACACTATTGTAATACACTTTTTTTTTTACACCAAATCATTTTTTTTGTATATATATATATATATATATATATATATATATATATATATATATATATATATATATATATATATATATATATATATATATATATATATATGGCATTTGCATTTTACGATATTACGAAAATTATAAATGATTTTAAATTACATGGATAATATTGTATTAGATTTGCTTGGTCTAAACCATATATATCAATACACATAAGATCTGAATTCCGAACAACACTAGTTTACACTTGACAGTGGAAATTTTTCAACAAAGTCAGTAATGAGAACCATTAACTTGTGAAAGGATAACACTGAAACCATCTTCTTCTGTAACCTTCAGCAATCCCTGCAAATATATAATTATTTGTTATTTAATCATGCATGCACCATTAATATACTTCTTACAATTCAATACATACATACATGAATTGTATACAGTTCTTACCAAGGTAGCATATCACAGACAATGAGACCACCATCTTTTGCAGTTGTAATTCCAAGCAAAGAAGAACTATCTATATGCTTCCAGTTCTCCCAATTTCCATTCCTAACCAATGAGACCACCATCTTTTGATAGTACTGAGAAACCTGTCAAGAACATTTATATTAGAAGCAGTACTGAGAAACCTATCAAAAACCATCTTTTGACACATAAATATTGACAGTACTGATGACAACTGCAACATGCCATATTAAAAATAAATAATTACGAATTTTGAAATATCACTTATTAGTATTATTGTAGCATATAATAAGCATTAAAATAGCAAGAGTTATTTGTTCTTACATAGTAAGCAGTGACGGTGCCTGCAGAGTTTCCAGGTACAAGCTTGATAAGTGTGAGAACTATATGTATGAATAAGTACCGAGCCGGAAAGTGAGGTGGCATGCTTGCACACAAGGGCTTTCGTAGCCTGCTCCTCGGTCTCAAACTGAACCAGACCTTGTTTCTTACCATTCATCTCAAAGACTTTGCTATTGACAATGGTTCCATGCTCCTCTAGAACCATTATGACCCTATAACAAAACTTTAAGTCTCTATAGTACTTATAAACCGGTCAATAGAAATTAAATAGCAGATCAACCTGTAATGCAAGAATTTTGTCATTCATATGCAATTCTGAAAAACAATTATTACAGAAAAGCTCTCACCAGGCTTCCCCCCCCCCCCCCCCCGAGAGCACTGGACTCTCCACTGGTTCCACGCCAATCAGCTACATAAAGCAAAACAATGTTGAAATGGATTAAAAAATTATTAAAAGGACAACCGTTTCTACATACCTTGTCGATATCTTTTCCCTAAATTTATTATGTACTAAACTTGTTCATGTATAAACTGGCTTTAAGACAAACATAGTCTTTCGAACCCAAGAAGCCTGAGGCTTACATGGATTATCTAATACAAAATTTATTTCAGTTTTTATTTATTAATTGAAGGGTGGTTATACACAGCATTCGTTTGGCAAGTAATCAGAGCAGAGAAATCAATTCTTGTGCTGCATCCTCCCACTCTCTGAACCGGCATAGGGATCAATGACAACATTTATGACAGTTGGTTTCCTAGCAGAGAATGATTCTGAGAGAGCTGACTTTAGTTCATCAGATGTCCTAACAAGATAACCCTTTCCACCAAAAGCTTCCATCATAGTGTGGTACCCTGCATTTGGGACAAATGATGTCGGAGCAGGATCCCCTTTGTGAGGTCCATCTATCTCTTCTGGGCTTCTACGATCACCACCATATACACCACCATTGTTGAAAACAACCACCACCACAACCAGTTGGTATCGAACCAATGTCTGGATAAAGATAGAGCGTCAAATTATATGCTTGTGTTCAGAAAATGATTTGCAAGAGTAAAGCATATGCAGAAAAATGAGACCACAACATAGCATATAGTAAGAACCAAAAATTTATAAACTTAAAACTTGAGTGGTTTATACAATATTGAAATTCAGTTTTTAAACAAAAAGTGCATTTGGATCATGGTTCAAATTTACAAGCAAAATAACATTTTTGTTTGAAGGAAAATATATTCTCCGATTCAGACTAGAACAAGAGATATGAAACTTGTAAAGGCTTGGTTGGGGAAAAGGTAAACACCTAATTCCAGAATAACAAACTTGTTAACAAGTTTTCATAAGGTAAAAATCCAGATATCTCATATATGTGTGTCTTATGTTGCCCACTACTAACTAACAAATCTCTTTACTATCAGGAAAACCAGCTAAAATCTAAGCAAAAACACTCACAATATTGGTAATTGATTTAAAATGGAACTAGGGATTTTGCAGCATTGTACCATGGCTTATGTCTGTCAAGTATCACCAGATAAACACATTTATCTAATAGAGAACACCACACACAAACACGATTCTAAAACAATAGTAATGTAAAACAATGGAATATCTAATAGAGATCACAAAATATATACCTCAACTTCCATGGCACTGAACCCATATCCAGAATCTCCTTCAACGGCAACAATGAGGCGATCAGGATAAGCAACAGCGACAGCAATGCAATAACCAAGACCAACTCCCATAGTCCCCCAAGTGCCAGCATCCAACCTAGTCCTTGGCTCCTTCTGAACCAATACAGCTCGACCGACATCCATGGTATTAGCACCTTCAGAAACCACCACAGGAGCAGGACTTCCACCCCATTCCGAGATAGCATTTCTTATAATCCTCATAGGCGTAAGAAAATTAAACGGCACAACGTCCTTCACCAACTGAGCCTCCATCTTAGAAGCATTCTCCTTTGATTTTTTTGAAATAGCATCCACCCATGGATGAGTAAGAAACAGAAACGAAAAAGGAAAATAAACTTGGTTGAGGCAATTTACCGAACACTTAGTGTGCAAGTTGCAAAACGGTGGAAACGACAACAATTCGATACCGAATCGTAAACCACAACCTGCAACATACCCATCACAACCATTAGCAATAACATCGTAACTAACTTCCATGAACAATTCTAATAAAGTCCCATAAGGCCATACTTGTTCAAGCAATTCAGTCATCATAGCAATTCATTCACATGATAATCTCACTGTATTAACAATACAATAGCAACTTAGTTCATGACTTCAAATTCAAAACTAACTTTCATAACACTTTAACATATCATCCATTTCAATCTAACAATTTCCTTACATAACAATTAATTAACATGAACCAATCTTAACATCAAATAACCAAATTTACTAACGAATTTCTATAACAGTTTCTATTTTTCTAAACATCAAATTATATCCAATTCAACTTCTAACAGTCCAAAACCATCTAGCAACTATATGTTTGCAATGCCAAAATGCACACACCATAATAGAAAACTTCATGGCAATACAGCCTTATATTACAATCAACTTTTAACTGATTCATCAATTATACTTTTATCACAACTCAACAAACCACACTTAGCTGTCAGGTTCATCCTAATTTAACCATTCAATTAACTAAATATACTAACATCAACCTAAACTAATTCAAAGCTATCGCAAGTTACTAACTCTAATGCAAGATAGTTGTATAGAAAATTAATCTAGTGATTGAACCAATTATTTATTAAGATGATAATTGTAATTAGTTTTTCAACCCTTACCTCTGCATCTCTAAGTATATCCTCTGTAGCTACAAAACCATAGAAAACAAGGAATGAATGATTCATTTTGCTCCACCAATAATTCAACAAGTGATAGACATCGTTGTGTGCACTTATTAAAAGGATTCAGATGCCAAATGATGTTCAGTTCAACAAGTTGAAAACATCCAAATCATAATGAAAAAGATGAAGTGAATGCAATCAGTACAGCAAGTTTATATAACTTTAGTCGTTAAAATCCACTGTGCTTAAACATAAGTACAACAAATACCTAGTTTTGCACCCGAGTCTGCACTGAAATCTCTTAGTTTTTTCTTCAGGGCATCAGAATTGTCTGATACATTAAATTTGTTGTAGTGAATTATGCCAATAAAGTGGTGCTCTCACTAAGCCGGTAGCATTCCGAAAGTTGTGAGTCAAGGTATAAACAACTTGCAATGAAGAGTCACCAATAATATAAGCAACTGGAATTACATATGCAAACGAGCCTCCAACTGCTGCAGGTAATCTTGTTCCAGAAAGTGCTTGTAGAAGTGTGTTAATGGCAGCTACAAAAGGAAGGGTCTGTATAACCCTTGCCTTATCAACCTAGTATATAACAAGAAACCAAACAACTGTCAAAAGCAATAATATTGCATATCATAAGTATAAACAATGGATGAAAGTAACAACAGAAGGAAGCTGAAATTCAACTTACAGATCTTCCTCCCATAGCCGGAACGAGCAGTGAAGGTATCATGACACTCGTGCCAAGCATCAAAATGTAATTTTGAAATGCTAAAAGGATAGTTTCAGCTGCAAAAAAAGATACATTCACAATGAGGGGGAGAAAAATGCAATAGATAATGTAACGACAAAATATCGATAAGGTTATACAAAAAAATATACACATGCACACTAGACAGAATGTTCAACTGACAAATTATACCTTGATTCACAACGGTTTTCTGCATCAATGAGATGTTCAACAAGTCTCATTTAACAGGATACATCAAGTCTAAAATAGAACCATAAATCATTCATTGTTACACATACATAATTTAAACATGCTATTACAACAACAATAGATAGAATATTGAGCTTTTAGCATATCCACAACTTTCTGCACTTCAAGGATCCACAAAGACAAGGATATCCTTCTCCACCAACAAACTCATACTCATAACTATATGTCAACTCTTCACCCAAAGCAATCTGTTATCCAGAAAAACATTCAAATACTCATAATCATGCATTGCAATTTTTCATTCTTATAAACAAGAGAGTACTCACATCTCTATTTGCATAAAGACCAATATGTGCATGCTCACTATTCATGCTCTCTATAAAAACTTGATAATTTGCAAGATTCGGTGAACAACTGCAATAACGATAAGATCAAACCATCAATTATTTTCCAGTAAATACCATATATTTATGCATTAAATCTTTGCTTACCTGTTATTAATGAATCTAGACACATTTCCATATCGAGTAGAATCAATCATGTATCTGCGGGCATTTCCTTCGGTAATTCCACTCATATCATTACTGTGAGCCTTTTTTTTCCGTATCTGGTACAGACATAAACCTAGTAAGTATATCAAAGAAGACACACCAACGTTCCTACAACTTCGAACCTTTCTCGTCTTTTGTGCACCTCCGTCTTTTCTACAAATTCTCCGATATACTCACACACGAACGTTCCACAAAGAATGTCCTCGCCAGCCCTAACTCCCCATCCCTAAGAATCAAATAAAGCTTGTTAGCATAATAAGTCTTTTGAGTAATTTTGAATTATTTATCAAAAGAAGAACAATGGCAACCTTTTCCTTTGTTTTAAAGACTTCCAATTTAACTTGAACTCCCTTCTGCAATACTCTGTTCTGGCATGTTTTACTACATACCTTACACTTAACTGCATTATCATTATCATCATCATTGCGATTAGGAGGAGACTCTATCCATTGAAGAGCCTCGTTGTGATCATTACCAGAAAGTCAGAGTGTTTCTCCTAAGATGTTCCTTGCAATGAAATAATCATCCTTAATGACCGATACCGGATCAATATTCAATGGACTTTTCGGAGGTGCTGCACCTAAGTCTTCGCGAACCCTTCTCTTTGAAGTCGAACCACTGAAGTTTACTTTTGGTTTCCTTTTCAATCTACGACGTTTTGAATTTGAACTATTGTTTGTCTTAACACTGCTCAAATGCTTTCTGCAGAATGAAAAGCCAGGAAGTGAATGATGCTTGCATTTAGTACCAGCCATAGTTGTACCTCCACACATAGGCGTAGGAGCTTTAACTTGTTTTTCAGGTTTTCTGAAGAAATGAACAAAACAATATTTATCACTACCAATTGCTTGTCTCCTGCATTACCTTCCCTTGGCTTTGATAAACTTTTCGCACTGTCGACTCTTATAATTATCAGGTTCTACAAATAATTCAATAGCCTCTTCGTCATCCATAGGCATTTCCTCATCATCCATAGGCCTTTCTTCATCTTCCATGGGCCTTGATACCATTTCTGTGATGGGTGAAACATCAGAATCTACACCTTCGACTCCAATATCACTAAATTCATTCCTCAACTGACTAGGAAACTCAGTTTCCACGGGCACCTCCAAGGTACTTTTATGCGTCGAAGGTGTGCATGTACGAAGAATTTGATGTTTAGGCCTTTTAAAACCAGCTTGAAAGCTTGTTTGGCACAATCCATTAGAACTAGAAGCATGTGGCTGCGAGCCGTTACTGCGGGAAACCAAAAGATTTCTTGAAAACCATTTCATTACATCATGCTTCCAATTTTTCCATACCTCACCTAATTTTGGTTCTGGTGCTACATTCCAGAGACCGAAAACATCATTCCACAAAATGGAATCAATCAATTCCTAAACAACAGAATAAAATAATTAATCAAACAATTATAATAAAAGAAATATTTGATATCAAAATTATAAATACCTCATTTATCATCTCAATTTCTTCTGCAGTTTTTGCCATCTCACATCGATAAACCCAAGACTTAGAACAATGCAGTTTCCAATCAGCCACTATATAATGTTGCAGTAAGCTCTATAAATGAAAAAGATATACCACATTGTTACTAAGTAGTTGTGAAATTTTTAAACTACTAGTAAAATATAAGCTTAAGAAATAGAACTCACATTTTGCAGTCGCTGAACCATTCTTCCAATATCTGAATAGCTTCTAGAATCAGAAGCTTCCATAGCAAAATACTTCCAAGCCATTATATTGCGAGCATCTTCTATTAAAGCCTATATGTAATATAAATAAGTTATGCAAACAAATATTTCAAAGTATAAATAAATAGGAAATGTAAAAGAAGAATATGATATGAGCAAGAAGAACATACTTGAGAATGAATTTGTTCTTTAATATTCATCATTTCAATGACGAGGTTTTGCATTGTGAACCGTCGAGCCATAGTCAAGTCTTGTACAATTTCCAATCCATGTTGATGAGTTTCATATGCTATATGATAAAAACCTCCCTTTATAAGTTCAAATAAGCAGAGAAACCTACTGAGTCCTAAAATACTAAATCAACTAGCCTACCTGTGATAATTCTTACCAAAGCCTAGCAGCAGCAGGAGTTCAACACAAACCACACTTAAACTCACAGCAGCAGTCAGCCAGAAAAAACTTCCTCCAAGGATCTAAACAGAACTGAGGCACACAACAACAAGCTTAGAACCTCAATCAAATTAAACTCGCAAAACCCAGATACAATGTCTCAATCCTTCAACGCCCAAACCTAACCTGAAGAACAACAAACCTCCCTTCGACCCACCTTACTCCGCCGCACGCCGCTATCAACATCAGAAACCCATCGAAACCGTTAAACACCGGAAACATCCCTCCGTTAACATCAAAACAGAACCGGACCTAAACCCCTCTTTTAACCCTAACTTCAACATCCGAAAATCTTCAACACAGAATCCTCATTCCATCTCTCACCATTAACAGAACCACACACAAAACGCCGGAAAACTCCTTCAAAACCTCCATCGGAACCCCTTCCAGAAACCTTCACCTCCGACCGTTAATCCATCCCTCACTTCAAACTGGCTTCAAACCCATTTCATCCGTGAATCCAACTTCAAAACACCCCCAAAACCAGAACCGAAAGTGGAAGAGAGATTCAAAGTGAAACAACCGAACACCCAATCATAAACCCTAACCCCTCTTTCAGTAATCCAAATCTCCATTCCTTCCGCCGTAAACCTCAAACTTCAATCGATTTCCATCATCAAAACCAAACCGTTCAGAATAATCATCATCAACAAACGTAAACCAGATTCAGAAATAGAATAAGAGGAGATTGAGAGAGTTTGAAAGAGAGAGCCAGTGAAACGAGATTGAGAGAGAGGGGAATCCGAGTAATGATACGAAGAAGAAGGAATTTTGCGCCAAAACGAAAAACATTTGGACCAGGGAAAGGTTTTCATATTTTAATTAATTTAATTTAGTGGAATATTTTAATAGCGCTTTTTAAAAAAGCGCTATCTTAAAACACAATTATAGAAACGATAGCGGTTCTATAAAAAGCACTATTGTAGTTACATATTTTAATAGCGATTTTTAAAAAGCGTTATCGTAATGCTTTTAATAATAGCGCTTTTATAAAAGTGTTATTGTAATACAACATTTTAATAGCACTTTTTAGAAAAGCGCTATCTTAGTGAATACCTATAATAGCGCTTTTTTACAAAGGGCTATCAAAATCATATTCTCTGTACTCTTTAATAGCTCTTTACTATAAAGCGCTATTATAAATATGTTTGTTTCCTTTTTAATAGCGCTTATTTAAAAAGCGCTATTAAAGTAGGCGATACAAAAAACCAATTTTGGTGTAGTGAATCTAGGATAAACATCTCATGACATTTGTGCAACTTAATTTAAATATTGTTAAGTCAACTTAATTACTAGAAAGTACAATTGGTAAGTCAACTTAATTTCAACATTCTTAAAATACTTCCAACACATCTCAAAATATTTGAAACAATTGCAGAGTTGTTTTGTAAAAAATGTTAAAATTTGTAAAAAAGAATCAATGAACTTCAAACATTCAAGAATAACTTGAGGATATATTATAATGTTTAATATAAACATGTAAAAACTCGACACATCTCACAATATTGGACAATAATGGAGAACTGATTCAAATTTTTTAGATATAAAAGCAAATACTCGTTGACTAAAAGCAAAAATAAAAAATAAATAAAATGCTTGGATTTAAAAACTCAAACTCCAATTAAACTCAAATTCAAAAATGAATAATATTGAAAAAATAGGATTTATCAATAGGAATGCATTGAAAAACTTGGGATAAAGTAATTCATTAAAACAAAAATCCATAAACCAAAAGCTATAAAACTTATTTTAGTTTTTTAGTTTTCAAAAATGTTAAATAGAGAATGTTTTCAAAAATAATTTTGCAAAATTAAACTACTAAACAGATTTTATTGTTATCAAATTTTTAAAAACTAAAAAAACAGCTTTACAAAATCAAACTAATAGACTCTAAATATTATTACTATTATTATTATAGTTTCATCCCATTACATACAACTTCACCTTTTCCTTTGACTTATAACATCCCTAAAACTCACTATTTCTGGTCTAAGATTTTAATTGAGAATTTTCATTAACTTACTAAATTATGTGATTAAAATCTTGTTTTCTCTCTTTGAAAAATGGTTTAATTAGTAAGCAGGTTGAAATAGTTCATTAACATACGGTCTCAACAAGAATATAAAGTATAAAAACCTTTGTTAGTAAATGGAATGAATAATATATAATGGGCCTAGTCCGTGAAGAATGGTATTGTCTCAAGTAACACTTCAACGAATAGATATTCTAATATAAGAAAAATGATATTTCTAAATTATAGAAGAACATTTATAGGGTGTAAAGATGAAATGAAAATTGAAAAATATCTCATTCATTACTTTTGGAAAAGTGTAAAAATGAGAGACCAAGGGATTTTCCAATATATAGGTTTTGAAGATTCATTACTTTTGGAAAAGTGAAAAAATGAGAGACCAAGGGATTTTCCAATATATAGGTTTTGAAGGAGACATATTATAAGTAAGCATAAATTGAATGAAAGGAACAGGTATAACTTCAAGGAGGGTCATGCTTGATCATGGTTTTTTTTTTTTTTTTAAAGAAGAAGAAAGATGGACGAGTTGATGCTCTTATTGCATATTATTGAAGGGAGGCTTTATTCACTCATGAAGTTCTCTCTCTCTCTCTCTCTCTCTCTCTCTCTCTCTCTCTCTTTCTCTCTCTCTCTCTCTGATATATTACAAAAGAAATCTCTATATGATTTTGTTGTTTGTCTCTTAAACTTTACTTTAATTGTAGTTTTATATTTGTGTCTCCTCTTCAATTGTGCATATTTAATGATCAGTTTTTGGATTTGTATTTTAACATGGATAATTCAAACTATTTATGTTTACGCATGGTTCAAATCATGGAATCTGTGAGTCGAATCACAACATCAACATGAGTCAAGTTAGAAAGTTTCCTTCAGTCTCTTCCAAGTTTTAGTCAAATCATGACTTGCACGTGATTCAAATCACAACTGGCTTGAGTCGAATCATGCTATGTGCTTAAATCGGATCACAACAAAATAAGTTTCTCTTTAAATGCAATCTTGTTCCACATTACTTTGCCACTTGACTCAAATCACCAAGTGTTCTTGACTCTGTTACACCCTAATTTTGACCGTGAATTGTCGACTGTACATATCATAACATTTCACCATTTGTGCATCATATCCATTATGCATATCATCTGGCCATTATGCCTCTGAAATGCACGTCTTTCTGATTTTCGTTAAGCTCAGGTTTTGCAAGATCGAATCAAAGATCAGACTAAGTTATCAAGTCGAGATTATGGTTTTGTGCCAGATAACGAGTTATCTGTTGAAGTCAAGTTGCGTCAAGACAGTTGCGGGTGTCAACAATGCAGTTCATGTTCTTGTTATAGGAGAATTCAAGCTTCCTATTCAATTCAAAGTCGTTCAAGATGTCGTCCATTGACAAATTTCCAAAAATCATTCCAAATTCTATTCAATTTCTCTTTCCAATTTTCAATTCCATCCATTTTCAATTCATAATCACATTTCAATTCTCCTTCAATTTTAATTCATTCAAATTTAATTTCTCGATCCAAATCCAATCCATTACTTCATTTTTATCCAAAATTATCAAGTTTCCACTTCATGGAATTTTGAAACTCACAGTCAGGTCCTCATTCAAACTTCAATACACATTCAAGTTCCAAGCTTTTTTTAAAATTAATTATGTCCAATTTAATCTTCAATTCTATGTCAATTCAAGTTCAAGTTTCAAGAATTCCATTTAATTTCCTTCCATTTCTAGTTTCAATGATTCAAGTCAAACAAGCTCCAGGTTCAAGCTCATTCAATTTCATGTTTCAATTTAACCTCTTGTAAAGTTACTAAGTTCATGTTTCATTTCAATTCAAATCAAGAATTCAAGCCCCCTAAATTGCTTTCCAAAAGTCCAAATCATATTTTATCCAAAATAAATTTCAAATCCAATGTTCACAGAAACTCAATCTAATCCAATTCTAATCTCATTTCAAATGTCAATTTCATTCTCTATTCTAAACCCATTCAAGTCCAATTGAAAAATTTCAATTTCAAGTTTCATTCTAATCAATTTCAATTTTATTGCAAAGCTCAAGTTGTATTTCTTTCCAAGATTCAATTTCAAAACCCAAGTTTTCAACAAGCCCATGTTGCAAGATTGTTACAACAAAATTGTTCAAGCCTATACCATTCAATACAAGACATTGACCAACTTTTTCTTTAAAAAAACTAAATACAAAATAAAGTGATGAATATACAAATAAAGTAATGAACATTTTCTAGCTTTCAAGCTATAGTCTGCTACATCAGGGCCCACCTTTAATTGCTATCACCATTCTCCATCATGTGCCATAATACACCAAACCACCTCAAGGAAAATCGCACAAACCCTCCAAAATTGTACTGGTACCCCCACCTTATTCCCAAAGACCTGCGACCTAAATACCCCAAAAATTGCAAGCAGCCTGCTACCTCTAGTCTGCTATTACCGTGCTATACCAACAACCTGCTGCAACTTCGTACTGTAGCAACTCCCCACATCTTTCCAATAACACCACCAACACATACGAGCTGTAATTTTTTTCCCAAGGGGACAACACAACTACAACAGCTACCTACGAAAACCAGTATGTACCTGTAAGCCACACACACTAACTTTTCTTCAGCAAGCAAAGTCACCATTCTAAAAAGCACACATATGACAACAAATTAAAAAACATAAAACTTGCCAGTATGTACCTGCTGAAGGTGAGAAAATACTTAGAAGGGGGGGTTGAATAAGTATGTAGAAAAACTTAGTAATAAAAACTCAAGGATTTTTATCCTGGTTCATTGAACTCAACTACTCCAGTCCACCCTATCAAGAGTGAGTTGCCTTTCTCAAACAAGGACTTAATCCACTATTAAACCAACTGATTACAATAGTAAGCACTAAGAACAACTGTTCAAAGTCTTCTCAAGAACTATTGATCCTAACTGGATCTTCTTAAGGTTCTTTTACAATCAAATGTAATAATAATAATACAAGTGTTTAATTTTCTTCTAATAAAGCTTTATCACAACTGTAATTTTTCACTTAAGATTAAGAACAATGAAATAAATTCAGCAAATGAGTATAAGTTGTATGAGAGCTTGTAATGAATTTTTCAAGTGTTTCGTCAACTGAAGAAGATGAATGGAGTCTTGCTTTTATAGGCACAGAGGTCCAAGTAGCTTTTCACGTTGAAGGCTGTATACTAAAAAGGTCTGAGCCTTTTTGTCATTACATCACATGACCTTTTCTAGAAGTAGAATGCATAGAAAAATCCTTTTTGCCTGTGTTCTTGTGTCTAGCATAAATGAGGAAAGAGTCGTTTGGTCATTCCAACGGACATAACTTAGAATTCTTCTTCAACAAGTTTCACAAAGTATCATCAGAGTTTGGATAGATCAGAGCCTTCTGATGTTCATCAGAGTTTGCTGAATCAGAGGCTTTGCAGCATGTGTGCTTTCAACGTGTAATTGTTCAGAGCAGAGTTTAGGATCAGATCCTCAGTACTGGCAGCGTTGGTACTATCAGAGTCTTCTGAAATAACTGTGCTTGAAACTCTTCATACAAAATTCTTCAATACTTCAGATGCTTCTGGCTTCTGCTTCAGATTCTTCTGTAGCTTCTGCTTCAGATCCTTCTGTAGACAGCACTCAGAATCTTCTGTAGATAGCACTCAGAATCTTCTATAGATAGCACTCAGAATCTTCTATAGACAGCACTCAGAATCTTCTAAAGAATGCTTCTGATGCTTCAGAGCCTTGCATAATTTCCATGTTCAGATCTAATTTGCTTCCAGAATAATATTCACTTTAATATCTGCAGCAAACATTCTTAAGAAAAATTTTAGAGTATATAATTCTTTAATACAAAATTTCATAAGAGTTATCATCAAAACATAGAGATATTATTAAGAACCAATCTGTGTTCTAACAATCTCCCCCTTTTTGATGATGACAAAAAACATAAGAAATTTTTTTCAATTAACAATATAATTATAACTCCCCCTGAGATGGTGAATCTCCCCCTGAATTAAATACTTAGAAGGAATAGAAGCTTCCCTTTTTGCATGAGTATTCTCTTCAGAATCAGAGCCTGATTGTTCCAAAAATTAGATCTTGACTTTGGATGCATGTTTCAGAATCAGAGCTTGATAGGTTAAAACTAGATCTAGGGATCTCAAAGATACTCTTAAAGAACTTGTCAGAGTTTTCAAAAGTTCTGAAATACTAAGAGTTTACGTTAGTTTTAATTTATATGTCTGAATATTCATTTAGGTAGAGTTTATTTGAACAGTCAGATCCATTTTCTCCCTTTTTTTTGTCATAATCAAAAAGTAAAACTTTTAAAAGACAAATAAAAGGAAGTACAGAAAAGAAAAATCATGTAGAGAAAACATTGAGTCATTCATTCATTCATTCAGAGCAAAATAGACAAAACATCAGATAAATATTCAAGTACATGTGCACAAACATCAGATACAAAGAAAAACATAAACTAGGTGTTGCGGTTAGAATATGATATCAAATTATTAATTAATTTGATTCGCATCTTTAGTTCACAACCGCTCTTTGATTTATCCGAAGGAAAAGGTCAAAAGAGGAAAACCTAATTTTGCATCGTAAAGACAATGCGGGGAGAGATCTAGGTAAGGGGTTGGTTAAGCTCAGGGAAGGTACTAGCACCCTAAACTTCTGTAGTACTCTACAGGAACCTTTTGTTTATTGTATGCTTTTTTTATTTTTATTTATTATCTGCTTTAATATATATTGAGCTAAGGGATAGAGTGACCTAAAGACCTAAGGGTTAGTCATATCCCTTAGCTCAATATATATTAAAGCAGATAATAAATAAATAAATAAAAGCATACAATAAACAAAAGGTTCCTGTAGAGTACTACAGAAGTTTAGGGTGCTAGTACCTTCCCTGAGCTTAACCAACCCCTTACCTAGATCTCTCCCCGCATTGCCTTTACGATGCAAAATTAGGTTTTCCTCTTTTGACCTTTTCCTTCGGATAAATCAAAGAGCGGTTGTGAACTAAAGATGCAATTCAAATTAATTAATAATTTGATATCATATTCTAACCGCAACAGAAAATGGCGACTTCACTGGGGACCCTCCTAATTTTTAAGGGTTGCCCCTATTTTGTTTATTGTATGATATTTCTATTTTATTTTATTATCTGTATATATTGTACCTTGCTTGGGGTATCTTTGTTGTGAGATAAGTCCTACACCCGGACTTGAGTGACATTATTATAGGAAGGTGATATATTCGACGAGGCTTATAGGGAGTGGAATCCCGACCAAGCTGACTTGAGAATCACCGCTCAGTTGAGACCCTTTCGAAAATGGTTCGGTTGAACGAGTAATCGTGAAAACTTTTACTATTGTCGATTGGAGTCTGTGATACTGGGGGCCGTAGTACCTTAACACCACTTTGGCCTTATCTAGGACGTAGTGCGGGAACTATGAGGGAGTAATCCCAAGATAGTTGCTATGCGATACTACACTCAAAAGAGGCTCTCTTGAGGATATTGTTAACCACCGAGTCAATTGGGAAATTGATAATATCTGAAAGATGGACTGATGACTTTGGGCACTTCTTTAGAACCTTGTTCTGCAGGTACAATTACCCCATAGTACATACCTTTTGGGAAGGGTAGACCTTAACTTCATTCATTGTTCCTCTAACCTAGGACTTTGTTGTTTATGTGTATTTGTGCATGGCATTCACATAAACAACAAGTCCTTTGCGAATTTAAAAGTCCTACAGTTCAAAGTTTAAAACCTTTTCCAACTTTCCTAAAAAGGGAATATTTGCAATCGACCGTTGAAGTTATTGAAACTATTGCATTGCATTAGCATCATGTCTTACATGGCATCTTCCCCCGGGTTTCTCATGTCCAGTTTTCTTTATCTTCCAGTGTTCCGTTGAGTCGTCAAGCTGATTCCTCGACACAGATATCATACTAGAGCTAACTATAGACGCCAAATGTCAGAATAAGAGGAACATAATGCGGAGGTCCGAATGGAGATTGATGAGTTGAAAACAGGCATGACCAGGCTTACCGAGATGCTTCAAGTGTTGATTGCCAGAGGAGAGCCACCTCAGAGGACTGTCATTCAGGAAGTTTCAAGTGTTGATCCACCTCTTGTTTCAGTGCCGCCCTCTAGTTGGCCTGAGTTTGGTTTACCTCCTAACTACTCTCCACCTGTTGCATCTACTGCTATGATTGGTCAGGCTGTCAGACCGGTTTTTCAAGCTCTTGTCCTTACCGAGGCCCAACCTATGGTCCACACGGTTAATCAGACTATCCAAGCTCCCGTTGAGAATCCTCCCTACGAGTACAATGTTGCCGATGTTCAAGAAGATTTTATTGAGCCTGAGATCACCCGTGAACAGTTTCAGATCATAAACAAGAGACTCCAAGCTGTCGAAGGTACTGATTTCTTCAATGTTGATGCCGATAATATGTGCCTAGTTTCTGGTCTTGTTTTGCCTGCCAAGTTCAAGACTCCTGAGTTCGTGAAGTATCAAGGTCATTCATGTCCAAGAGCCCATCTAGTCATGTACTTCCGAAAGATGGCAGCTTACACCAACAATCAGAAGTTGCTCATCCATTGCTTTCAGGATAGTTTGAGTGGTGCTTCTCTTAAATGGTATATGAACTTAGAGCATAACAGTGTCCACTGCTTCCAAGATCTCGTCAACGCTTTTATGAAGCAATACAAATACAATTTGGATATGGCTCCCGATCGTCATCAGCTTCAAAGTATGTCTCAGAAGGAAAAAGAGTCGTTCAAGGAGTATGCTCAGCGTTGGAGGGAGTTAGCTTCCCAAGTCGAACCCCCTATAGCAGAGAAGGAACTGACAGAGATATTCATGGATACTTTGTCTTCTTTCTATTGGGAAAAGATGATTGGGAGTGTCTCTTCAAGCTTTACAGATCTGGTGACTATTGGCCAAAGGTTAGAAGAAGGTTTGAAAAATGGGAAGGTATCCAAAGCTGCCGAATTTTCCAATGGTGCAAAGAAATCCTATGGGAATTTCCATAAGAGGAAGGACGAGTAGACCAATGCTGTCATGACTGAATCAAGAAAGCCTCGCCAGGGATCTCAACCTGTTGTTGCTCCGCAGCCAACTCAGAATCCTCAACGTCCAGTTATTACATAAGACCAGTATCGAAATAGGAATCAATTTGATCCTATTCCCATGACTTACACAGAACTTTATCCTTACTTGGTTCAACGAGGGATGATCACTACAAGGGCTTTACCACCTCCTCCTAATCCTCCTCCAGCTGGATTTAGGGCTGATTTCCAGTGCGCTTTTCATGAGGGTGCCTTAGGCCACGACTTAGAGCATTGTTTTGCACTGAAAGCCAGAGTGCGTGAGCTGATGAGAGCAGGGATACTTGATTTTCCAGACAATCCTCCGAACATCCAGAAGAATCTTTTGCCAGGGCATCGGAAGTGAAGCTTCGGGCTGACCTCAGCAGGCTATTTATTTGTTTTAGACATGACAGTTTATCTTTGTATTGTTTTAATCACAGACCTTTGTTTCTCATTGTTTGTATTTTCCTTATTTTATTAGCTATTTATGTTTGTACTTTTATATTGATGAACTGAGCATTGCAACTTTTGATTTAATTCATTTTATCTATTATTTTCATCTCTATGCTTTATCTTTCAAATATTTACTTTTGTCCGAATTTTTGGTATGTAAAGATTGGAGGGAGGATGACGAAAACGTTATACCCATAACTGCTATCAGTATGCTTTCAATGAATCCTTATTGATGATGTGAGGCACTGTTTCAACTCCCAAACACTGGAGAAATAAGGAAGTTATCCCCTTGTCACCCCCTTCGAGCCTAGAAGTTGGAGTTTCTTTCTTTACAAAAAAAACCCGCAATCTTAGCCTGGGGATGGGTAGTTCTCAGTTAACTCGGTTGTGCTTTCCTGCAATACACCTTTCATATAAAAAGGTTGAATTCACAAGTTTTCCTTCGTACACAGCAAGTAAGTGTCGAAGATGTTTTCCAAGTCAAAAGCCGATGATGGTTCACCGTGATCATTAAGCTAGGCAGTCACTTTCTTTCAAAAAAAAAAGTCCGCTAAGTTAAAACCTATAAAGGAGACTTAGGCAAAACTGGGGCATCCCGCTGACTGTAATCTTCACAAGAAACAGCTCAGGCAAAATTTAGGGATAATGCAGAGAGGAGTTTTAAATCCTTACCCTAAAAATCCTAAATGTCAAAACAACCAAATGTTATAGGAAAGTAGTGACGGCCATCTCAAGATTCCCTTGACTTTCGAACCATCATTACTACCATCAGTGCAATTCCTAACCTATAGGAACCCGAATGCATAATATGAGTTAACTGAGCGTAGGATTGAAGATTATCACGTAGATTGGGTGGGAACAAACAAATTTTGATCCTTTATCCTTTGTTTCATAAACCGTGAACCAGGCCACGTTACAACCCTCAAAAGACCTAATTGAAACAAGGATATTTTGAAAGCATGCTATAGCAAGGTTGCGTAAGCTGACTCCTAAAGATCTTTGTGAATAATTTATTTTGGATGTACACTTGTATTAAACTTTGAGCGTCCTGGACCGCCGCGTTCTAACCGATGACTCATTTATTTTTCATCTTTCAAAAATAATTTTGATTTCAAAAGTTGCATGAACTTTGCATTACCATGTTTGTATGAATATTTTTGTTTGCAAACTGGCTTCCCTCTAAGGAAATTTCAAACAATCGAGAAACTTGGTCAAGTGATCCTATCAGGGGCAAAGTCGTCTCAGATCTGGTTTATCCATGAGATTTTCAAGACTCGGACTGGGGCAAACCTTCCGAGGGTACAGTAAAACAGTCATTTTCAGAATCAGACAAGCTGAAGCAATTATCAGTTCATCTGTAATGGACAATTTAATCTGGGGCAGTTTACTTGAAAGATCTCCAAGCGGCTTCCCATCCTTCCTACGAGGACCATCAACCTGATTACAATTTAGCAAGTGGCAGTGATCTCCGGGTTGAGGAATCAGTTTTCCAGTCTTGTCATCTTACCAACAGAGTCGAGCCTTGTCGTCGACATCTGCATTGTCATTTGACCATCTATCATAGCATGATTTATACACATGTGCATATCATGGGTGTTTTATCCCCATTTGCTTTTTCTCCCGAGGTCGTGTTTTACCCGCGTATTACCTCGTGGACGAAGTCCAATTTACCTGGCATCATGGGTGTTTTATCCCCATTTGCTTCTTCTCCCGAGGTCGTGTTTTACCCGCGTATTACCTCGTGGACGAAGTCCAATTTACTTGGCATCATGGGTGTCTTATCCCCATTTGCTTCTTCTCCCGAGGTCGTGTTTTACCCGCGTATTACCTCGTGGACGAAGTCCAATTTACTTGGCATCATGGGTGCTTTATCCCCATTTGCATTTTTCTCCCCGAGGTCGTGTTTTATCTGCGTCTTACCTTGTGGACGAATTTAGTTACTTGGCAGCATGGGTGTTTTATCCCCATTTGCATTTTTCTCCCCGAGGTCGTGTTTTATCCGCGTCTTACCTTGTGGACAAAGTCCAGTTTACTTGGCACCCATCGACTATTTCGTGTCATGTCTATCTGACGTTCTTCCAGATACGACGTGTCTCCTTTTCTACGTTCTTCCGAAATGTTCTGATGTTTGTCTCTCCCTATATGTTTTCCGGTGAGTCCTGAAGATCCCGCTCGATCTCTTCAAGGAATGTCCCGAAAACTCTAGCGTCTGTCGTTTACCTGGTCCTGTCTCCGTGTGGATCCTATGTTACCTTGTCACCACCGCGTGTCTTCTTCCCCAGTGCAATTCTTCGCTGCGCTGTCCCCTATGACGTCGTGTCGTCTGCATCCTTGCATTCATCATTCCATCATACGCATAATATTAGATTCATGGCATTGTCAGCATTATAGTTCGTGTTATTTTGTCCATATCATTGCATATCACTGCATCTAGGGGCCAAATTTCCGATTATCTGTATTTAAATCCCTTTCACCGCGATTTCTCGAGTCTCCGCAGCTCAAATCATCCGGTGAAGCTATTTAAATAGGGGCATCTGTTGCACCCCAAATTTGTCCTACCTTTACATGGTTTCTAGTGCCACTTTATTTTCAATGAATAAAATGGCACAATTGGCAAGAGACCGTGTGTAAGGAGTTGTGAGTGTAAGAGGTCGAGAGTTCGAATCCCACCTTCTTCACTTTTTGTTTTTCTTTTATTTTTATTCTAACTTTTCTATTTTCATAAAAAAAACAAAAATAGTTTTTTTTATTATTTAATTATTATTTTCGTATTTTATTTAAATTATTTTTTAAAATATATTATTTTTTTCACTTTTTTCCATATTATTCATAAAAACATCAAAAAATCCTAAAATTAGTGAGCCTCGTGCCTTCGACCCTCATGTTCTTCATTTTAATGAACTCTTTGGTGATAGGGTTGGAAGCAGGGAGAGACGCTTCGAATGTGGCATTCATCCATAGTTTCAACATCTAGAAAGGATCAGGTTTCCTTTTGTCTTAATTGTCTTAAGTGTTGTAACCCCTTCTCCAAGGGACTCATAAAGATTGGCTAAAATCATTGCGAGAAAGCCAGAGTGCCAAGAAAGTAACGTGCTCCTGATCAGAAACTTATTGGGTTTCATTATCATTGTAGTGGGCTATGTAAGTGGTGAAAGTTGCTTTGTTTGTGTCGAAACCTACGGATTCTTCATCTAAAAGGTTGGGATCATAATTTACCCCAATGAGTTTAAGGCCGATAATGGCAGCTACGTCGAACAATGTGGGTGTCACCATCCCACAAGGAAGATGAAAGTTGTTATAAGTACTGATCTTACCGAACGATCTGAATCTAAGATGGACCAATGACAAACGTTTGTGATGCTAGATGTGAAAGAGGAGGAGGGGGTGTACCTGCAAGGCACTCTGATGCTAAATTAAGAAAATGAGCAAGAGAGCGAGCAAGTACAAAATATGTGTGTTTCATGGTGAGAAATTGGATACCCGACCCTCTCGAATGAGAAGGGTTTTATAGTTCTCCCAGCGCTTGGCCATTGGTCCCTATTTTCTGGGCGAGATAACCGTTTCTCGAAGAATAGGTAAGTGCCAGAAATAGTCATTGGTACGGGCAGACGTGCCCATAACTAGCCATTGGCACGGGCAGGGATGTAGTTACGGGCACAAGTGTCTTGGCTGTTTCTGGATGATGGAACCGTGTGTGACGGGTAGAGCCTGACGGGGAGAGGTACCTTTGGCCAAGGGCCAATTGGTCAGCCTCTCCTGTATGCGGGACAGAAAGGTAAACTCTCCTGCAAAGAATTTGTACTTAGGCAATTGGGTCGTTCTGGGAGCAGAAGTGGATTGGTCCATGCCTAGCCATTGGTCCAGTTTGGAGCAGTAGCCTCCCAAGTCGTTGCTACCGGGCATAGTAGTGATGACTTTAAAGATGGTCTGCTTCCCGGGCATAGTCGTCATGAGCTCCCCTGTATTCAGATGAACACTTGCTCGTACACCATGAATATTGGTGTCGATGATCTTGGGATCCGGGGAGCCTAACGGTTGATGGGATCTGAAGAGTGGGGATGCCATGTGTGCCTCGAGCCGTGCGCTGCATTAAATGCATGATGATGGCTAGGCTAGGGTCATGATGATGCCCTACCGGCATGTGCTCGTGCACGTGTCTGAAGTTTGCCTATAAATAGTTAGAGAGTCTATTCATTCAGAACTTTTGCTTCTCTCTCCTATTGTGAACGTTTCTTCAACCGATTTTCATTGCCTTCAAGCCTGTTCCGACCACCGTATGATGTCCAATTAGAGCCCTTTTCATTCTAGAACTTCTTCCTCGACCATGTGAGTGCATCAAATCTCTTCTTATTCCTTGTTTTCCTATTTTGATGCCTTAGATTGCATGTGGTTAGGATTGAAATGACTTAGTTAGGGTGTACTTAACGGTGGATGTTGGTGGCAGACGGTGGCGCGGCCATCTATCTGTCTACTGTCGGCGGCGTAATTGCTGTTTTTAGGAAGGGTAAGTTAGCAACCCTTAGGTTCAGTTGATCTCGGGGTAGAGAAGACACGGTGGTTTCGCTGCTAAGGTGACATGGATTCCGGTGGTTTCCCCGTGGGATCACTGGGTTTTGTGACCAGGGACTATCCCCGAGTGTGTTAGGGAGAGCTGTCGGGAACCTTCCCCGTTTGTTTAGGTGTGCCATTTGAGTAGGGCTTAGGTCGAGGATTCTGTCTTTGGCCATTTGCGCGCCCTTTCATTTGACTAGCAGTGGAAGGATGGATTTGATTTTCCATCGAATTCACTATGTTCCTCTACTTTTTAGGTAAAAGAGATGTCACACGGGGCCGATGAAGAAGACAATTTTAGAGATTTGTCCAAGGATACAGAAACAGACGATGTTCCTCGTCTCCTTAGGCCGTGGGGACCTCTATTACACTGTCGTTGGTGGATGAGTGAATGGTGTCCAAGCCCATGGAGCACACATATCTTTTCGCTTCTTACACTGGGGACGCATTCACCACGGTGGGACCGAAGGGAGAATGGAGGTTCCACTTTCCTTTAGAAGATGACCAAATTTGCTCGATGTTCAGGGAGCGGTTTCCTACGTACGAGTATGTCTTTACTAGCATACGGTTGAGATTTCCCTTTACATATTTTTAGCGCGCCATCTTCATACATCTTGATCTGACGCCTTCTCAACTGCACCCAAACTCCATCTCCTTCATGCGGGCGTACGAGCTGGTGTGTGAGCATCTGCAAATCGGGGCCACCCTTCCTCTTTTCTTCACCATCTTTCACCTCCAACGGCAGGTGCCGGGGAGAAATTTTCGCTGGGTTTCTTTAAAGCAAGGGAGGAAGCTGTTCAAACCCTTCTCCAAATCTATTCGGACGTTTAAGGAGAGATTCTACATGATCGAACCGGTGTCGGAGAGGGCCATCGATTCAACTTTCGTATGGGAGGTCTCCACGGACGAGAACGAGGAGGATCTGATATATGAGGAGGGCAAAATAGTTTCCCGGAGGCTGTTTACCTTTTCTTTCTGCTGGAGCGGGGCTTACTTTACCTACTCAACTGATGAGTACATAGTTGCTCCTCATCAACTAGTGGAGGATAATCAGACCAACTATGCCAAGCTGGTGGCCTTTGTAGATGGCCTCCTTCTTGCCCAATGTGTGACTCGCGCGGGACACCTTTTGTACGAGGAGGACGGTGGGCTGCAGGTGGAAGCCCGATACATCAATACCAAAAAGCTCCTCAAGTGCAACACTCGTGAGGAGGCTTTTGAGCTCTTGGGTAGTTCTCGCTTTCTTTTATTCTACCCGAGATGTTTTCTTTTCTTTGCGCTTACGTGTTTTTTATTTTTGCAGGTAAGATGCCTTCAGCGTAGTGTCGCAGTGAGAATTGGATATCAAATTATTGGATTAACTTGAATCTTAATTCATTGGTTCACCACTGATCTTTAATTTGTCCAAAGGAAGGGAAAAAGATCAAATTACCCACAAGATGCAATGCAAATGAAAAGCTAGAGAGTCTAAGGTTCGGGGGTTGGTTAAACTTAGGGAAGGTGCTAGCATCCTAAGAATTTGTAGTACTCTACCGGAACCTCTTGTTTTATGTGTTATTGTTGTTTGCTAAGGGTAAAAGACCTATGAGTTTATTTCTAAGTATACTCGCCAAGAAATTGCATCTTGTGCCTACATATCCTGACGGGAATGGAATCAGAGTATTTGTAGTTCCCCTAAAAAGGATTAAGGAACCATTAACCGTTGGTTAAAGTTCCAAAGGGATAAGATTTTGTTGATTGATTCTAGGAGAAAAGACGAGTTGTCATCTTAAGAGAGACCATTTGACTTAATCACCACAACTTGTAGGAGATGGTCTTTGCGTGGTCTTGAGAGAAGGGCTCAAAAACTCGGATTTCATTAACGAGTATGCCACTAACTCTCTCAAGCGGAAAAGATTCTACATCTCTCGATAATATTATGGGGCAGGAGAATTATATCTCAACTATCAAGATGACTCACGTCTAATTCCCTTGTGGGGAGAATAGATGATTGAATTGTATTGAATTGGTTTATCTAAGTTGAAAGATAAAAGGGAAAAAGGTCCTCCTTAAGGGGTAGGATCTAAGCCTAAGCTGATCAACTTGAGAACTCAAGGATCAAGTGGGGAATATGATGCAGATGAGGTGCAATACGCACGATATATGAAGTCATGTTCAAGTTCTTCCTTTGGACGTGCACTTGCCATAAAATAAAGATAATGATAAAATAAATTCAAAACAACAGATATAGATGCTTAAAATAAGACAAGCACTAACGAAAGGATTTTGGAGCGGGGAATATGATGCAAATGAGGTGCAATACGCACAACTTATGCAGTCATGCGCAAGTTCTTCCTTTGGACGTGCATAATGCGTATAAAAATAAATATGATAGAGCACAATAATAACAAAATAAATCCAGACAACAGATATATACGTTAAAAAATAAGACAGGCGCTTAACGGAACGAGGTTGTGAAGATTAAGTCGGAGCTTAGAGGATAGGAATATCGCACGTTAATTAAATTTTACGTGAATTAATTTTAAGAAAATTATATTAAAAGATAAATTAGTTTTTAGTAAAATAAGACTTTTGAATTAATTAGGTTTTCTAAATAGAAATAATTTTAAATAAAAATTTATTAAACAAAAAAGAAAAGGTTTTCTCATTAAATATGCAAGTTATTTAAATTCGAAAAATATGGTTTTAGAAATAAAATATAAATTAAGTTTTAATAAAAGGTTATTAAGTTGGTGGAATAAAATAGATTGAAATAAATTAGATAAATTGATTTATTAAATAAAAGTAAATTAATTAATTATATTAGAAAGAAGATGGTCATTTAAATAAGGCAAAATAGTTAGATAAATAAATTAATTAAAATAAAAAATTATTAGTTTGTTTTAATAATTAAAAAAAGGTTGATTAATGATTAATTATTTAATTAAAAAAAGGTTAGGTTAATGATTAAGGTTAATTAATGCAGATTAAGTGGGTTAATGAAGGGTTAGGGGACGGATGGATTGTGTGTGGTGCGCCGAAAAAGGTCTACCGTGAGGGTGCAGTGTGGACTTGTGATGAGGGAACACTAAAGAATGGGTGGTTGTGACGTGTGGTGCATGGTAACTACCATGGGTGAGCATACATAGAATACAATATATAAAAATTAAAAAAAAAAAACTGAAAACCTTAGTCCATTCTTCTCCTCTCTATCCGCCGCTTGACCTCTTCTTTCCTTACTCTCTCTTCTTCTTCAATTTCATTCTCTTCCTCTCACCTCTTCCGTCATGATCCTTCTCATCCCTCCGTCTACTTCTCTCAACTTTCTCCTTTCTCGCGAAAATCTCTCTTCTTCTTCTTCTTTAACCTGTTAACCAAAGAAAATACAAAAATCAAGTGTTAGAGACCAAGGGTTTTTACCTTAAACGATATGGTGGCGACGACGGTGATGATGAACACGATTCGTGTTCTGAGCTTTGCGATTGTGGTGATTCGCGGTGGGTTTCCGTTGATGTTGGGTTTGTGGTGTTTGCGATCCTTGAAGGTTTTGATGGTTTTGTGGCCGTCGTTAGGGTTTTTACGGTCCGTTTGGTTTTTTGTGTTTTTGTTGATGGCTTTTGTTGAGATTTCTGGGTTTATTTGAGTTGTGATGAATTCATATTCTGAGCTCTTTTGTGAATCTTGGTGATGGTGTTTTTGTGTTTGTGATTTTCGTTATGGATTTGGGGCTCTGTGATGATTTTTTTTTATCCCTCTGTTCTGTGTGAACTTCTTCTTTTATAGTCTGCTTTCGAAGTCGATTTGAAGAAAGCAATTAAAGATTTCCTTTCTTGGAATGACATGTTTTGACATGTTTATGATTCTTTTCGTTTTCGTTTTTGGTTACTAATGATGTTTCCATTTTCGTGTGATTTGTTGAGGATCGTTTTGGAAAGTCTTTAACCGTGTTGGTTTGTGTTTGGAACTCTGTTGGATTTGGTTTTGGGACTGTTTTGGGAAGAAATCTGTCTTTTCAACCTTTCAATTTTTTCTCCTTTTTCTTTCAGGATGTTTCAGGTATTTCGTTCCTGTTTCAATCATGTAACACCCTTCTAAACCCCGCAGAATAATTATAAATAAATCAGAGTAATTATCATGCATTTCATAAAAGGGTGTCACATAAATTTTTAAAACATCACATAAATCTGTCATGCTTAATAACAATTAATATAAATTCCTGTTTTTCATACACTTTCACATTAGCATGTAGCAGCAGATTTGCTTTAATTATGATAGACATAATAAAAGTCTCATGCTCATCTCATTTTCAATACTTAGGCTTAAAAGCCAATACTTCATATAATTCAAAATAACAACAACAGAATAAAGTAGAGTACATAAAGTATCTCTCAAAATATGAAACCGAAACATTCCCCAGTGTTACATAATCAGAGCATGAATCAACCTAAAATAAATAAAGACACAAATCAAGCTACACCAACGACTACCTTGCGCTAGAAGCAACTCTACTCCTCTGTACCTGAGCGATGTCGTATAAAACAGCATTCTAACAGAAGGGTGAGAATTCACATAATTATTGAAATTATAAGATAATATATAATTTGTGGCATACAAACATAATCACAATTATTCTCACACTTCAAAAGTTTCATCAACACAATATCATTCAAGTAACCATACTATTCACAAGTATATACACATAACTCCATAATTCACCAATTAATCAATTTCACGTTGTTGCACCCTAAAATTTGACCAACCGGTTCTCCTATCTGGTTCATGGTTTAAATTCGTATTCGCATATCAGATGCATGATATTTGTACACAGACAGAGGATGTCAGAGCTACAACTTGGTTTTCATCTACCAGATATTTCAGATCCAGTCTAGATAATCAGGGTTTCATTGTGCGCTTCTCGGTGTTTTCAGCTCACATGGTGGTTTTTGGGATATTCTGATGCCCGGGGTTATTGTTTGCGTCGATCTGGTCTCGCGCGTTCTTTTATGGTGGTTTTTGCCTTTGTTTGCATTTTTTAGGGTTTAATAGCCTTTTTATGGATTTAAATAGATTTTTTATATTTTAAATAGGATTTTTAGATTTTTTTTAGAATTTAAATAGATTGTAAATATTTTTAATAGCTTTAAATCTTTTTTTTAGAATTTATAGAGTTTTTATAGGTTTTAATAGTTTTTTAATAGTTTTTAATATAATAATATGTTTTCTCTTTTATAGAAATTAATAGATTTTTCTTGTTAGAATTTACTAGGTTTTAATAGATTTAATATAGAGTTTAATATAGATTTAATCTTGTGGTAGATATTAATTTCTTTTATTAGGTTTAATATTAGTTAATAGTTTTTAGAAGTTAACTAGATATTAATTCTCCTTATTAGAGTTAATTAGGATTATTAGAGTTTTATAGCTAATTCCCTTTTAATAGAGTTTAATTAGGTTTTTAATCTTTTAATTAGAATTTGTTTAGAATTAATTAGATTAGGTTAATTTTTCATTTAGCATTTAATTGTAGGTTTAATTAGTTAATTAGGTTTAAGGTTTCATTAGTTGTTAATCATTTTCATTAATCCATTTGTTAATTCAGATTTTTGGGTCTTTATTGGTCTTTTTTCGGTTGGGCCCAGAGAGTTTTTGGAGGCCCAGATCTTTCAGGGTCGTTTTTGTCCATTTTTGTCCAAGAGAAGTGCCATGTGTCAGCACTATAAAGTGGCCACGCGTTCATCAATGGAGGCCCCCACCTCACAATCCACTCCATCCCAGAACCACCCACGCGTCCTCTTCTCTGGCTCCCTCTCCTCCTGCCACGTTCCCCACTATCTCCCTCTCTCTGCCAACGCACAACACACGTGGCATCACCTCCTCCTCGCCGGAGCACCACATCGCCGGCCATGCAAATCCGGTGACCGCCCCAACGGCCACCTCCCAACTAACTCCGGCCGCCGCTCAGCTCGCCGGAATCTGCAAAATTTGCAGATTCTCAAGATCTTCATCATTTTCCCCTCCAATCCCCTCCGATCTCCTCCGTCCATATCGCCGGAAACACCAAATTCATCAGCCCTTCATCTTTCTTCTCCGATCTCTGTCCATAATCAGAGTGCATTAACATCAACATCATCTTCACCAGACGTTCATCAGATCAAACATCCAAAATCTCCAGATTCACGAACATTGTAGATCCAAGATCCTCAGTGTGTTCTTCAGCGATCTACCTCCAGATTGCGTCGTACATCTCAAGGATTTTAGTTCTCCAGAGGACGTCATCGCGTGTCTTCTCTAGCGGATTTGTTTCCAGATCAAGGTTTTGTTAAGCTCCAACAACGATCTCCTTCAAAGATCGTCAAATCTCCAACAACGCCTTCCAGCACGAGCAAGAACCTTCGTCAAGATCTTCGCACTGAGACTTGAGATCGTCGACCAGAATCTCCACGACTTGCTCGCGTTCCATCTCTAGGTACGCCTTCCTATGATTCTTGACTGAGCTTTTTTTCGTTTTGCTGAGTTTTGTTTCGTTTTGTTTCGAAGAGGTTTTAGGTAGCATTTAGGGTTTTGAATGGAGGGGTTCGGTGAGATTTTGATTAGTTTAGCTTCAGGATCGTGAGGAATTAGTGAGAGTTTGAGAGTTTTTATGAGAGTAGTGTTTCTGAGAAGGAGAACTTGAGCGAGGTTTGTGTTAGCTGCGCTAGGGTTCAGCAGATGAACAGTGAACGATTTTGGGGGAAGAAGAATTGGTTTTGTTGGTAGATAAGTGGGTTAGGGTTTGGATCGGGCTAGGCCCAAATCAGAATTGCTGAGACTACCCTCCATTTACTCTTTATACCTCCCTCGTGTGAGAATGCTGAATAGACTGTGGATTGGGCCTAAGCCCCACTGCTATGCGCACCCCCCTGCATTTGGGCCCAGTCTGGGGTAACTGGGACGTTTGCTATTCGCCCCCTGGCTTTATTTTCATTTTTATTTTTCTTTGTTTTCATGCATGTTAGAAAAAAAGTCATAAAAAATAGTAGGATTATCCGATTAATTCCCTTCTTTTTTCTATAGGTTCCTAATTCAATTTAGAATTTTATAGTGCAAAAATATTGAATTGATCATGCATTTTCACTTTTATTTGCATTTTGGTATTTTAATTGGTATTGAATAATTGGTTTGTGATGTGTCTGCCTTGTTGATTTTATTTCTCTCATTTGGTATTGATTTTTGCTTTAGTTTTTTAGTATGTTGTACTAGGCTAATGCATGCTCCCCATAGGATTTTTGTGGATATTTTAGAGATTGATTGATGTTGTTTTAGGGTTAGAGAGTAGAGACCTCATAACTTGCTGGTTAACCCTTGACCATTCATTGTTAGGGATTGTTTGGTAGCCTTAGAAGTTGACTTAGGCTTTGAGATTTGATCTTGGGATCATAGAGCCATAAAGGGTTCCCCTAGATTTTTGGTAGATTTTTATAGGGTATTCTGTTATTTTTGCTTGAGCTTGAGAATAGGAGAAGTCTTGATGGCTTCTGACTTTGAAGTTCAACTGTGGTTGAACTTTAGAGATAATTTCTTTTGGTTTGAGGGCCTGTGGTTTCTTCTTGAAGATGGAGGTTGGATGAAGTCCTGTTGGAGCTTGCAAGGATGCATGGTTTGAGGTCCTAGTCTAGGAGCTTGTCCTCTGTTTGTGAGGTTTGAGATCCTGAAGTTTGAGGGAAACTTATGGTACTTTCCTGAGGAAGGTACTGTGGATGTCTTTCATTCTTTCTTCTCACCTCTTTCTCAAGTATCCAATGATGTTGGAGCCTTCATGTGAGTTTAGTTTCTCCTGAGGAGGAATGTAAACTGATCACAGTTGTCGAGCCACATGGGATATGATTCCTAAGTGGAAGCCCCCTGGTACTTTCCTGAGGAATGCATTATGGGTCTGTTCACTTAGTTCCTTTAGTTCCTGTAGGGTTTCTCAAGTATCCAATGATGTTGGAGCCTTCATGTGAGTTTAGTTTCTCCTGAGGAGGAACGTAAACTGATCACAGTTGTTGAGCCACATGGGATATGATTCCTAAGTGGAAGCCTCCTAGTACTTTCCTGAGGAAGGCACTATGGGTTTGTTCACTTAGTTCCCTTAGTTCAGGTAGGCTTTCCCAAGTATCCAATGATGTTGGAGCCTTCATGTGAGTTTAGTTTCTCCTGAGGAGGAACGTAAACTGATCACAGTTGTTGAGCCACATGGGATATGATTCCTAAGTGGAAGCCTCCTAGTACTTTCCTGAGGAAGGCACTATGGGTCTGTTCACTTAGTTCCCTTAGTTCAGGTAGGATTTCTCAAGTATCCAATGATGTCAGAGCCTTCATGTGAGTTTAGTTTCTCCTAAGGAGGAATGTAAACCGTTCACAGTTGTTGAGCCGCATGGGATATGATTCCTGAGTGGTAACCTCCTAGTACTTTCCTGAGGAAGGCACTATGAGTCTGTCTGCTTAGCTCCCTCTCTTTGGTAAGCTTGTCTTGAAGCTTGAAGACTGGGATTGATTTCTCTTGTGTAGGGTTTGCTTAGGGTTTTGCTTTAGGTTTTTGCTCAGGGTTTGATTAGGGGCTTTATTCAGGGGTTTGATTAGGGTTTGTTTAGGGGTCCTGCTCAGGGGTAGTTTCTTAAGTTTTGAATAGGTGTTTGCCAGGCTGGTTAGCCTGCTCTTTGTGTTGATTGACTTGTGTGGTGCTGTGCTGCATTAGACTTAGGGGTTCATCTAGATATTTCTGAGATAGGTGCATCTTAGAAATAGGATGTGTATGCATGAGAAGTTGAGGTGGTCCTCCTTCTGCTTGATTGTTATTGAGTGGCTTTGCTTGCTGGCATTTGGTAGAGCTGAGCTTCCTTGCCTCTGTGGTTTGTGGCCTTGGTGCCTTGCTTGTTTGGTTGTTGCATTCATGCATATTTCCAGTATTTCTTTACTTTGCAGTGATTCCTGTTTGCTGTTTAGTTCTGTTGCCATGATCCCTTAGGATCTTTAACTTCTCTGCTGTGGAGGAGTTATGATAGACATTAGGTTAGTCAACCAGGCATGATAACATCAGGTAGACTCCCCTTTTTAACCATAGTTTTAGGGTGTCTCTTTCCCATCTCAAAACAACAGAAAAACACTTAATAAAGGATAAAACAAAAGTGAATTCATTTCTTCCGTCAAAAGACTTAAACACACATCAAGACTTTTTGTCCTCCTGGACTGTGAAAACCCTTGGTTAAGGTGCATTTTACCATAAAACACTTGAACAGCTTGTGTCGTGCGTAGTCGAACTACGTTTGCTCTGATCTTCCATGCCGTGTGGAAGTACGTAGGCACAGGACGCGATGTCCTGGCGAGCAACCTTCCCCCGTCTAGACGTAGGTAGTCAAACTACGTTGACTCTGACTTTCCCATTGCACGAGGGAGTACGTAGGCCCAGAACAGCGTATGTTCTGTCGAGTCCTGTCCTTTTCTTTTTCAGACTGACCATTAGCGTAGATAGATAAACACACCCTTTTCCTTATAAACACCAAGCGTGGATCCTGTCGAGTACGACGGACGTGAGGGGTGTTAATACCTTCCCCTTGCGTAACCGACTCCCGAACCCAGGTTTTGGTTGCGATGACCATACCTTTTCCCGTTTTTTGCGAGGTTTACTTCGAGCGTTTCCTTTCCCTCCGTTGGGATAAATAACGCACGGTGGTGACTCTTCTGTTCAGCCGGTGCCGATTTTCGCAGTAGCGACAGCTGGCGACTCTGCTGGGGACCTTGTAGCATCTAGGGACTTTTCCCATCCCTTATGCTGGGACCGTTTCCCATCCCCTACGCGAGTCAATCCTAGCGCTTGGGTGTTTATCTGTTGGGTGTTGTGCATATGTGTTTTACCTTTCCGCACTTTACTTTCCCGCACCTTTACCTTCTCCGCATTTAACTTCAGCACTATATTATTGTGATTATTGCTGTGGGAGAGGGAGGTTACTGTGAGTGAGAAGCCGGACCTGGGCTTGAGTATGCACCTAGACATAGTTGCGGAGAGTAGTAGACGAACCTGTCTGCTGAGCAGGCACAGTTCCCTACGAAATCTGCGCTCAGACGAGGTTCTCTCCGAGGTGCTCCTTTCCGGTCCTGAGGATCGGAGGGGAGTCCAGACGTGAGGATTGTCGACTCTGGGGACCGATCATTTGGAAGTCATCTAAGTGAGGCCTCTTCATGACTTGATGATGCCACTCCTTCTGGGAATCGTATTGTCACTCATGAAAGTCTGTGACGCTGATGACCGCATAGGATGCCGTACCTTTGTCCGTGGATTAGGTCCATACCTGTGAGGGGGATTGGGTTATTGCAGGAAAACTGGCCTCCAGAAACCTTGATTCAGTATTTATCAGATGGTTTTCTTGGCTCGTTAACAGGAGTGTTGTTTGGATCAGATGGATTTCTTGTCCGAGGTTGATACTATTATCAGATGGTTTTCTCGTCAGAGACAGAGGTTCAGATGGATTTCTTAACAGGGTATTGGTATTTTGAGTATCAGATGATAGTCAGTGTCATGAGGTTCTGGTGACTGTGGTGGTTTCTGTTCTTGACATCACAGAGATGTTCCTTTTCAGGCTACAGCATGGCCTCTGTGTTCACTGATTGCATCATTTATCATATTGCATTTTTGCATTACCATTTGCATCCAACTAACGTGTGTGTATTGCAGGTACATATTTTCCCTCCCAGTTCCGGTGGTTGTTTCCTAGCAGACATGGAAGCCATGAAGAGAGTGTTACCCTACAAATTCCCGTCTCCAGATATCAGTCTGTTGTCAGAGTTAATTACTATTGCTAGGAAGAAGGTGATGGGAGATTTCAGAAAGACATATGGGAGGATCCTGACTTATGTTTACCAGCCCTCGGCTTATGAGATCAGCGGCATTTACACCCTGTTGCAGTTTTATGATGCTGAGCTCAGGTGTTTCGTATTTCCTGATTTTGTCTTGGCTCCTACCCTGGAGGAGTATTCTGCACTCTTGGATATACCGATTCGCGAGCAGATGCCTTTCTATCACACGGACGCTAAGCCTAATCTGGCTAAGCTTTCTGCTATTCTGTACTTAGGAGAGTTTGAGCTGACAGGGAAGATGATCAGGAAAGGAGATGCGTGGGGATTTCCGTTGGTTGTTTTGGTAGAGAAGGATCGGGAGTATGCTAAGAAGGGTGGCTGGGTTGTTTTTGATGCCATCCTTGCTGTGTGTGTTTATGGCATTGTATTGTTCCCAAACCAGCCTGATTTTGTTGATGCGGATGCTTTCTATATTCTGGCTGTGAAGAACCCAGTTCCTACCTTGCTGGGAGATATCCACCATTCCATTCACTACAAGAATGAAAAACGGCGAGGAAAGAATGTCTCTTGCTGTGTACCTCTACTGTGCAGGTGGTTTACAAGTCATATGCCGAAGTCAGGGCCTTTCGTCACTTCTATTGATTCTTTAGGATGGCCTGAGCGCTTGATGGGGTTGACTTCTGAGAATGTGGTGTGGGTTAATGAGGAGGTGTTAGGAGTTGAGGTCATATACAGATGCGAAGGGTTCCCTAATGTTCCCCTGATAGGAAGGAGAGGGTGTGTCAATTACAACCCTTCTTTATTAATCAGGCAGTTTGGGTATGCACCTCAGGAAGCGCCAAAGCCCGAGGAGATACAGGAATCTCTGTATCTTACTGGGGCGATAGAGGAAGAGATGTTGATCAAACTTAAGAAAGCATGGAAGAACCTGCATAAGAGAGGAAAGTCTTCATTTAGCAAAGGGGGTACTCGAGTTTTGGGTCCATATGTGGAATGGATTCGTGAACGAGCTACGAAATTCCTTATGCCTTATCCTGCAGTTCAGCCATTGTATCCTTCTCCGGTAGAGGAGCCTACCACTGTAGACATACGGGTATACAAGCAGCTGATGGCGGAGAAAGAAGAGTTAGCAAAGGCTAAAGAATCTTTAGAGAAAGAGAATGCCCAGCTTCGTCATGAAAAGATTGAAACAGGATATTTTTCCAAGCAACAGGCCGAAACTTTGAAACATCTGAAGACTACTTTATTGGAGATGAATGAAACCAAGAAGCGTCTGGAGTTAGATGTAGACTCAGTTAGCAGTGTATTGGCTACTAAGAAACAAGAGCTGGAAAGGGCTTACACGAAGTTAGCTAAGTTCAGAGAGCATTGGGACCTTACTATGGCCAAACGCAAAGAGCGGGAAGAAGAGCTAAAGATGCAGGTTGCTCAGTTGGGAGAACAGGTTAAGGTGAAGACTGAAGAGCTTGAAGAAGAAGCATGCCGTCGATACGAGGTCGAACGCAAAATGATTGATGCCATGAAGAATTTGGAAGATTGTCAGCGCAGAGCAGACACCAAGAGGCCCAAACCTGAGGATGGCGCCCAGGATAAGGCTTGGGAAGATTTTGTCAGAGATATCCAAGGAACGGTCAGGAAAAGGGATCAGTTGATAGAAGGCTTGATTTATCGACCGGATCACCCAGAGACGAAGAAGTTGTTCGAGGATTTCCACGATCGTACCCGCACTTGATTTCTTTCTTGTATTCTACGTGTTGAGATCACCACCAGGCATGTTGGTTGGGATCCTCCCTTATCATATCAGTTGTATGGAACATAGTTGTGTAACGTCTTGATGAGACTGTTTTTCCAATATATGAGGGTTCTTCTAAATATTGTCTTTATGGTTTCTCCTGTTTTGCTACCTTGACACTGGAATTGGAGGGGAAATATCCCCAACACACACATGCACGTTAGCATTTTTGCATTATTGTTTGCATAAATCACATTGCATTACGGGTTTGTGATCCATGTTCCTTATCATTCTTCATCCACATATCCAGGTATTTTCAGGATTGCAGAAAAGCGGGTCCACCGTTACTCTACCAGAACTAATCACAAGAAGATCATGGACAACGTGCAGAGTGAAATGCAAGAAATATGTGACAGGATGGCCATGCTCATGCAAACCATGGAGACCATCGCCAAAGGACAAGAGCAGCTGCAGAATCTGGTTCAACCGATAGTCGCACGGGCTGAAAACAACGGGACACCGCATGGTGAAAATATTGCTGCTTCTCCCCGAATCGAGAATCGTCAAAGTGCTGATGCTATGCCCGTAACCGGTTTGAATGCTGGAGAAACTGGTCCAGCAGGCGGAGGTGGGAACGCCGGTAATGTGAATGCCCATACAGATACTGCTGGAGTATTCGTGGGCAACGTCAACCAGGGGTTCAATGGGGGCGCTGAGAACGTCGGAATGAATGGTAATAATGGTAACCAGGGCTTCAATGGTATGAACATGGGGTATGGCAACATCGCTGGCGCCAAAGCTGGGTTTGGTGACTATGGTTATGGTAATCTGGGATATGGAACTGGTGTGTACAACGCTCAGGATATGGGCAATCTGAGGTACGACCCCAGGTACTTCCAAACGGGACCGGGCCGTGATGCAGATTATGTTGGATACGATGCAGTACCTCGCTGGGAGGATCGTCAGGAGGATGTGTTCTCTGGTCAGAATGAGGGTTATGAAAGAGCTAGGGATGACAACCATCGGATGAGATTGCTGGAAGAGAAAGTGAACGGATTAGCCAGCCAGAATGCTCTTGGGCTGGATATGTCAAATATGGGGCTGGTCCCAGGGTTGAGGGTCCCTCTGAAATTCAAAGCGCCGTCATTCGATAAGTACAAAGGGGATACATGCCCTAGGGTGCATGTGCGCGCATTCTACAGGCGGATGTCCGCATATTCTGAGGATGAAAAGATGCTAATGCACTTCTTCCAGGATAGCCTGTCAGGGCCATCGCTGGAGTGGTACATGAGCTTGGAGCCTACTCAGATCAGGAGTTGGAAAGAGCTGGCAGAGGCTTTTGTTCGACATTATCAATATAATAGTGATCTCTCCCCTAACCGAGTCCAACTGCAAAGCATGTCTCAGAAGTCTAGTGAAAGCTTTAAGGAATACGCCCAGAGATGGCGAGATTTGGCTGCTAGGGTACACCCTCCGATGGTGGAGCGCGAAATGATGGATATGTTCATAGGAACTTTTTCTGGAATGTACTACGACCGATTGCTTAATTTTTCGATGAGTACCTTCTCTGAGTTGATCTTGATGGGGGAGCGTATCGAAAACGGGGTGAAGATTGGTAAAATTCAAGCGAGTGAGTCCAGTTCCGCAGGAGGTAATAAGAAGACGTTTGGGGGTAAGAGGCAGGGTGATACCAACGCTATACACAATGCTCGACGGAGAAATAGAGGTTAGAACTGGCATCAGCAGCCGCAGGTTGCAAGTGTAACCATTCCAGGGCCTTCTCAGCAGCAGAGACAACAACCACAGCAGCAGGCTCAGCAGCAGCCAAATAATAATCAGCGCAGATTTCAGAACCCACGACCAAGGAGAGTATTCGAGGTACCGCCAGTATCGTATGCAGAACTACTTCAAACTTTGTTGAAATTGCAGCTAGTCGAGAAGAGGACCTTAGCACCACCAACTGGCCAGCCACCAGTCGGGTATGATGTTAATGAGCATTGTGACTTCCATTCGGGTGCGCCAGGGTACAATATTGAAAATTGCCTAGCTTTCAAGCATAAAGTACAGGATTTGCTTGATAGTACGGCTATTAACTTCGGGAAGGACGGTCCCAATATCACGCAACAGCCAATGCCCAAGCATGGTGGGGTTGGGGCCAATGCAATCCTGACAGATGATGAGTTGGACTTGGTTTCAGAAGTGAGCAAGCTGAAAACCCCTTTGAGTTACGTAAAGCAGCGCTTATTGAAAGGAGGTGTCTATCCCGGATGCAGTGAAAAGTGTGTTGATTGTTTAGTGCAACCTGGGGGCTGTGAGAAGTTGAAAAGGGGAGTTCAAGGTTTGATTGACGAAGGGATCCTGCAGTTTGACAGGTCTGTGGGGCCAGCGAAGTCTATTGAGACAGAATTTGAGAAAGAGCGCAGTGAGGTTGCTACGATCACCATTCCGTTCAAATCAGTGACGATTTCGGCATCATCGAAAAGGCCGACCATTACTATTACCAAGGCTAAACCAGTCCCTTACGAGAGCACAAAGGCAGTCCCGTGGAGCTACGGTGCCGAAGTGTATTGCAACGAGGAAAGGATTGACTTGAATGATCCGCCAGCGGGATTCGTAGATAACATAGTGGGAGCGGGTGGTATAACCCGGAGTGGGAGAATTTTCACTTCACCTGAGGTTGAAGCAGAGAGGCTTGCCAGGGGTAAGAACAAAGTTGTTGAGGGGGAATCTTCGGGGAGTAAGGAGAAAGAACCGATAACCAAAGATGTGGAAGAATTCATGAGATTGATCCGCAAAAGTGACTACAAGATTGTAGAGCACCTGCAGCAGACCCCGTCAAAGATCTCCATATTATCGTTGTTGTTGTGTTCTGAGGCGCATAGAAATGCCCTGTTGAAGGTACTTGAGACATCCTTCGTGCCGCAAGAGATTTCAGTCAATCAGCTGGAGGGAGTTATGGCGCATGTTAATGCTGGGCACGGTTTGGGATTCACGGATTTTGACCTAACGCCTCGAGGGCGTGATCACAATAATGCCTTGCACATCTCTATCGAGTGCCGGGGCACTATTTTATCCCATGTGCTGGTGGACACTGGGTCCTCGTTGAATGTGTTACCAAAGAAAGCCCTGTTGAAATTAGATACCCGTGGGTTGTTGTGCACACCTAGTGATTTGGTGGTAAGGGCCTTTGACGGAACAAAGAGGTCGGTATTCGGGTCCATAACGTTACCCATCCAGGTAGGTCCGGAGGTGTTTGATACAGTGTTTTACATCATGGACATCCAACCTGCATATAGTTGTTTGATCGGGAGACCTTGGATTCATGCCGTTGGGGCAGTAACTTCTACGCTCCATCAGAAGCTGAAGTATATGGTTGAGGGGAGTATTGTGACGGTGTGTGGCGAAGAGGATATCCTAGTCAGCCATTTGTCTTCCTTCAAATACGTGGAGGTAGATGGAGAGATTCATGAAACGCTGTGTCAGGCGTTCGAAGGGGTGAAGGTTAAAGAAGAAGCTCCGGTGAAGAGTGAAGGGCAAGAGGTGACCGTCTCTTCATATAAAGAAGCCAAGGCGTTGGTGCAAGCGGGAGAGACTCAGAAGTGGGGGCAAGTTCCAGACATACCAGTGAAGCAAGATAGGTATGGCTTGGGGTACCGCCCATCCCCCTCACAGAATGTGCCTAAGTACAAGGGACCTGTGGTGTTCACGCCCTGAGGGGTTAGCTTCGAAAGGATTAATGCCGTGTCTAATACGGAAGAAGTGGATAGCGACTGTGACATGGACGCATGGATTCGACCCAGCACGCCGGGGCAAAGCCTATGCAACTGGTCCATCCAGGACGTCATCCAAGTCACCAAACAGTAATGCATTGTTTTTTCAATCATTGTATGATCACATGCCTTGCCCGGGGCATCGTTGATCTCGTCTTAGGGCCTAACTGTTTACCTGTATGTTTGTATAATCAATAAATGACGACGTTTTTTACATTCAAATGTTGTGATCCTTTTCTTTCTGTTTTTTATTGTTCAATAAAATGGCAGCGTGGTTATGCATTTTGCTTGTATATCATTTTGAAGCACTTAACCGTTTCCCTCGCAGGGTTCATGAATTTTCAGATGACACTGACCAAAGACTTCCTATGACTCGTTTAGACTTCGAGCATCCGATCTTCCAAGCTGAGGAGGAGATTGTTGAGAATAGTGACTTACCAGAAGAGTTGAGTCGGTTATTGAAGCAAGAGGAGAGAGTCATTCTGCCTCACCAGGAAGAGATTGATGTTGTCAATTTAGGGTCTGAAGAATGCGTCAGGAATATCCGTATAGGGGCCGCGTTGCAGGTTGACATCAAGCAAGAGCTTATTGAGATGCTGCGCGAATACAGTGATATATTTGCTTGGTCCTACGAGGACATGCCGGGTTTGGATACTGATATGGTTGTTCATCGCCTACCGTTGAGGGAAGATTGACCACCAGTGAAGCAGAAACTCAGAAGAACTCGTCCTGACATGGCTGTAAAGATAAAGGAAGAAGTGCAGAAGCAATGGGATGCTGGGTTCCTGGCTGTCACCACTTATCCCACTTGGGTCGCTAATATCGTGCCTGTGCCAAAGAAAGATGGCAAGGTTCGGATGTGTGTTGATTATAGGGATCTAAACAAAGCAAGCCCGAAAGATGATTTCCCGCTGCCGCATATTGATGTGTTATTTGACAACACAGCTCAGTTTTCGGTATTCTCTTTCATGGATGGATTTTCAGGGTACAACCAGATCAAAATGGCTCTGGAGGATATGGAAAAAACGACCTTTATCACCCCGTGGGGAACCTTCTGTTATAAGGTGATGCCCTTTGGTTTGAAAAATGCTGGGGCAACGTACCAGCGGGCTATGACAACGCTCTTTCACGACATGATGCACAGAGAAATTGAGGTGTATGTCGATGACATGATTGCCAAGTCTCAAACAGAGGAAGAACATCTGGTTAATCTGTTGAAGTTGTTCAAAAGGCTGAGGAAGTTCAGGCTGAGGCTGAATCCCAACAAGTGTACCTTCGGAGTGAGATCCGGAAAGCTACTGGGGTTCATTGTGAGCAAGAAAGGAATCGAGGTCGATCCTGCAAAAATAAAAGCAATACAAGAGATGCCAGCACCGAGAACAGAAAAAGAAGTCCGTGGATTCTTAGGGAGATTGAACTACATTGCTAGGTTCATCTCTCACCTAACGACCACGTGTGAACCTTTGTTCAAACTGTTAAAGAAAGATCAAGCGGTGGTCTGGAACGATAATTGCCAAAGGGCATTTGAAAAGATAAAAGAATACTTGCAGGAACCTCCGGTGTTAATACCCCCAGTAGCGGGACGACCACTGATTATGTATCTGACGGTTCTTGAGAACAGTATGGGTTGTGTTCTCGGTCAACATGACGAGACAGGACGGAAAGAGCATGCAATTTACTACTTGAGTAAAAAGTTCACGGATTGTGAATCTCGATACTCTATGCTCGAAAAGACGTGTTGTGCATTGGCGTGGGCTGCCAAACGTCTAAGACAGTATATGCTGAACCATACAACCATGCTGATATCGAAGATGGATCCGATCAAGTATGTGTTTGAAAAGCAAGCGCTCTCTGGAAGGATTGCTAGATGGCAAATGGTATTGACAGAATACGATATCCAGTATGTTTCCCAGAAGGCCATTAAGGGAAGTGTTTTGTCCGAATATCTCGCCGAACAACCAATTGAGGATTATCAGCCTATGAAGTTTGAGTTTCCTGATGAGGACATAATGTACTTGAAGGCTAAAGATTGTGATGAGCCATTGCCTGATGAGGGTCCTGAGCGGAGTTCCCAGTGGCAATTGATTTTTGATGGGGCTGTCAATTCATACGGTAGTGGGATTGGGGCAATCATTACAACTCCCCACGGGTCGCACATCCCGTTCACTGCCAGATTGACTTTTTCAGTGACGAATAATGAAGCCGAGTACGAAGCTTGTATTATGGGGTTGGAGGAGGCTATCGATCTGAGGATTAAGAATCTGGACGTATATGGGGATTCAGCATTGGTTGTGAATCAGATTAAGGGAGAGTGGGAGACACGCCAACCTAATCTGGTGCCGTACATGAATTATGCGAGAAGGTTGCTACCTTTCTTTGATAGGGTGGAATTCCATCATGTACCTCGGGCGGAGAATCAAATGGCAGACGCCCTTGCAACATTATCCTCGATGTATAAAGTCAATCTCTGGAATGAGGCTCCCAGCATTGTCACATCTCGCCTTGATAGGCCGGCCTTTGTGTTTGCAATTGATAAAGCATCTGACGGTAAACCTTGGTATTTCGACATACAGAATTTCCTGAAGAGTAAGGAATATCCGGCTGGGGCATCCAGTCGTGATCAGAAGACCCTAAGGAGATTAGCAGGCAACTTCTATCTGAATCCCGACGGCGTTTTGTATAGAAGGAACCACGATTTGGTACTCCTCCGGTGTGTAGACGAGAAGGAAGCCAATTTACTCATGGAAGAGGTCCATGAAGGAACTTTTGGTACGCATACAGGTGGGCATGCTATGACCCGAAAGTTGTTGCGAGCGGGGTATTATTGGTTAACGATGGAAATGGATTGTTTCAAGTTTGCCAAGCGGTGTCACAAGTGCCAGATCTATGCTGATAAGATCCATGTTCCACCCAGTCCACTGAATGTTATGGCTTCTCCGTGGCCTTTCTCCATGTGGGGAATCGATATGATTGGCAAGATTGAGCCTACTGCTTCTAATGGGCATCGCTTCATCCTAGTCGTGATCGATTACTTCACCAAGTGGGTGGAAGCAGCATCTTACGCCAATGTGACGAAGCAGGTGGTGGCCAAATTTATCAAGAGGGATATAATTTGCAGATACGGTATTCCTGAACGGATCATTACTGATAATGGTTCGAATCTGAACAATAAGATGATGAAGGACCTTTGTCGGGAGTTTAAGATCGAGCATCATAATTCATCTCCGTACAGACCCAAGATGAATGGCACTGTTGAAGCGGCCAACAAGAACATAAAGAAGATTGTTCAGAAGATGGTGGTAACGTATAAGGATTGGCATGAGATGTTGCCGTTTGCTTTGCATGGTTATCGCACGACGGTGCGTACGTCAACCGGGGCAACTCCGTTCTCATTGGTGTATGGCATGGAGGTAGTCCTGCCATTGGAGGTTGAGATACCATCTTTGAGGGTTTTGCTTGATGTTCAGCTTGATGAGGCAGAATGGGTGAGAAGTAGAGTGAATCAGCTGAGCTTGATAGACGAGAAGAGACTGGCATCAATTGCACATGGTAGACTGTACCAGAGCCGGATGAAGAAAGCATTCGACAAGAAGATTCGACCTCGAAGCTTTCAGACGGGTGATCTTGTGCTGAAGAAGATTCTCCCACCGCAATCGGATCACAGGGGCAAATGGACTCCCAATTATGAAGGTCCATACGTCGTGAGAAAGGTCTTCTTCGGAGGAGCCTTATTGTTATCCACCATGGATGGTGAAGACTTTTCGTCCCCTGTGAACTCGGACGCAGTCAAAAAATACTTTGCTTAAAAATTGACCCGCTGGACAGTAAAAAGAGAGTCCAAGCAAAAATGGGGCATCCTGGCGAACCAAAAACAGAATAAAAAGGTTCGGGCAAAAGTTAGGGATAAAATGAAAAAATGTACACCCGCGAAGTCGAAAACCTACACTGGGCGGCTTCGGCAAAAAAGGGTATCCCGGTGAATTGAAAACCCGCAAAGGGCGATTCACGCAAAAGTTAGGGATTTAAGAAGCAAATGACTGTGGTCCAAGTTTATCTAGTGGTTTGGGAGCATCTGGGGGTCGACTATCCAAAGCAATCTCTTCCGAAGACAGAGATCAGGAAAGCGTCAGAGTCCGGCGAGTCATAGGAGGATCGGTTCATGGTGTTCGTCTGTAACACGTTGCCGACATATGTACAAATTTTATTCTATATCTTTGTACATTTCTGCATTTTGTTTATGCGCGACTACCTCTTTTCAGGAGTTGCATCCGATGTACAAATCTTGCCTATTCTCAGGTTGTTATCAATAAAGTGTGTTATTCAGTGTAGTGTGTGACTTTGGTTTTAATCTTTTACAGTTTTGTTTGTAAAAAACGCCGATGTTTTGATAAACTTACATGCGTGTAAACAGGCAGGCCTCGGTCGATGATTGTTAAAACCGGAAATTACCTGAATGGTTGTCGTGGGTGATTACCAAGATGTTTCTTTTTGCATAGATTGCCTTGTGTTTGCTTGTTGATTTTTGCAGGTATTCAAAAGCTCGCAAAGTTCCCCGCCAGAGTCCATGGCAGGCTAGTACCCTCTCCAGAGGATGAATGTTGTGCCTTTCCCCGGTAAAATCGCCCCAGGTAAAATTGAATGTTGTCTCCCCAGGAAGGTGGAGATTGCGTCAAAGGAAAAGGTCAATGTATCTTCAGTAGTTCAGAATTGGCTTATCAAGCAGAACAGGGTCCTCCCCAGCAAAGGTCGAGATGGATATGACTAACTCGCCCGAAGAGTTTCTTGTGTAGTGCGAATCAGAGCACACCGGTCAATCCCCAGTTCAGTGATAGCGGGATGGATTATCCCCACATGGCATAATCAGAGTGTTGATACCTTTTGAAAGCGGTTTCCATGATTGCTTTTCTCTTCCCCCAACAGGTTGATCCTTCCTCGTCAGGACGATCATTTTCAGCAGAGTTTGAAGTTTCGAGTTTGTGAGCTACTTTCCCAGCAGGACGGTCATCCCCAGCGGAGTTAGTTCATCTTTCCAACATTTATTTTGTTGGAAGCGTATCGGCGGTATTCCAATCATCCCCAGCGGATCCAGTTTGTCTTCAGCATTTATTTTGCTGAAGTAATCCTTTGCATAAGCATGCATCATAAGCACCTGCATTTTACACGAATATGTAGCATTTCCATGCAGTATGGAAGCATTACGGCATCATCAAACATGTGCATTTGGAGGCATAAGCAGGATTGATTACCCGTCCAGCCTCAGGTGTTTTCTCTGTCGATAAGTGAGATCGTGGTTTGCAGAGATGTATATGGTTTGTTTGCGGCACAGAACGCGCAGTGATCGTGTTTCCTCTTGTCAAGAGGGTTGTGGCGCAGGGCACGCAGTGATCGTGGTCATCGTTATGTTATGGGGTTTTTGCGGAAGAGATACGCAGTGATCGTATTCGTCCTGTATGTTTTGTTTGTGGCACAGAACGCGCAGTGATCGTGTTTTCTCCTGTCAAGAGAGTTGTGGCGCAGGGCACGCAGTGATCGTGGTCATCGTTATGTTGTGGGGATTTGTGGTAGAATACGCAGTGATCGTATTCGTCCTGTATGTTTTGTTTGCGGCACAGAACGCGCAGTGATCGTGTTTTCTCCTGTCAAGAGAGTTGTGGCGCAAGGCACGCAGTGATCGTAGTCATCGTTATGTTGTGGGGATTTGTGGTAGAATACGCAGTGATCGTATTCGTCCTGTATGTTTTGTTTGCAACGCCAAGACGCGCAGTGATCGGGTTTCCTCCTGTCAAGAGGGTTGTGGTGTAGAATACGCAGTGATCGTGTTCATCTTGTTACAGAGGGTTGTTGCGCAGTGATCGTGTTCGTCATGTCATGTTCCTCTAGCAGAGTTTGCTTGGTCAAGCACTTTTTTCCCCCCAGCTGAGTCTTTCTCAGGATGTTGTGGTGTCAGCTTAGAAGATGATAATGCAGATTTTCGGGTGGTCACCCGTAGTTTCCCCAGCCGAGTTATGTTCTCCAGCAGGGTGTTACTTCAATGAGTTACTTGGTTAAGTCCCTCATAGTCCCCAGCAGGGTATTCGCCACAGAGTTGTTTGGTTAAATTCTTCTTATTTTTCAACGAGGTTATTCTTGTCAGGGTGCTTGGTTAAGCTCCCAATTTCCCCAGCGGAGTGTTTTCAGGATACTTATTGCCAGAATAGGTATTTGACGGTCGTCGTCAGACTTTTCCCCTCAGAGTTGCTTGGTTAAGTTTCTCGTGCCCCTGCAGGGATGCCCGTTCAGGTATGAACGGAAGGTTGGTAAGTGAAATCAACATTTTCTCGCTGTTTAGTGGATGCTCGTTCAGGTATGAACGGAAGGTTGGTAAGTGAAATCAACATTTTCTCGCTGTTTAGTGGATGCTCGTTCAGGTACGAACGGAAGGTTGGTAAGTGAAATCAACATTTTCTCGCTGTTTAGTGGATGCTCGTTCAGGTATGAACGGAAGGTTGGTAAGTGAAATCAACATTTTCTCGCTGTTTAGTGGATGCTCATTCAGGTACGAACGGAAGGTTGGTAAGTGAAATCAACATTTTCTCGCTGTTTAGTGGATGCTCTTCAGGTATGAACAGAAGGTTGGTAAGTGGAATCAGCATTGTCTCGTCTGGTTAAACGTTTGCTCGTTTCTTCAGGTTACGAAAGGTTGATAAGTGAAATCAGCATTGTCTCGTTTGGTTAAGCGTTTGCTCGTTTCTTAGGATGCGGAAGGTTGATAAGAGAGATCAACAATTTTGCTCACTGATCAGTGTATGTTCACTTCTTTGGAATGGGATGGTCTATGGACAATATCAGATTATTTCATAAACGGGTTGATGGATATGTGCTTAGTTGTCGCTGTGGCAACGAAAAAATCAGTTCCCTGGTTAATTCTCCCCAAGCAGTGGTGTGCGCAATTTATTTTTGCGGTGGGCAAATTTCAGGGTTTTATTGGTATTCAACCGTCATTTACCTTCGAATGTGGGAAGGCTGAGCGCTCTTCACCCATTCAGGTCCAAGCCGCTTGAATAGGGGCAGCTGTTGCACCCTAAAATTTGACCAACCGGTTCTCCTATCTGGTTCATGGTTTAAATTCGTATTCGCATATCAGATGCATGATATTTGTACACAGACAGAGGATGTCAGGGTTACAACTTGGTTTTCATCTACCGGATATTTCAGATCCAGTCTAGATAATCAGGGTTTCATTGTGCGCTTCTCGGTGTTTTCAGCTCACATGGTGGTTTTTGGGATATTCTGATGCCCGGGGTTATTGTTTGCGTCGATCTGGTCTCGCGCGTTCTTTTATGGTGGTTTTTGCCTTTGTTTGCATTTTTTAGGGTTTAATAGCCTTTTTATGGATTTAAATAGATTTTTTTATATTTTAAATAGGCTTTTTAGATTTTTTTAGAATTTAAATAGATTGTAAATATTTTTAATAGCTTTAAATCTTTTTTTAGAATTTATAGAGTTTTTATAGGTTTTAATAGTTTTTTAATAGTTTTTAATACAATAATAGGTTTTCTCTTTTATAGAAATTAATAAATTTTTCTTGTTAGAATTTACTAGGTTTTAATAGATTTAATATAGAGTTTAATATAGATTTAATCTTGTGGTAGATATTAATTTCTTTTATTAGGTTTAATATTAGTTAATAGTTTTTAGAAGTTAACTAGATATTAATTCTCCTTATTAGAGTTAATTAGGATTATTAGAGTTTTATAGCTAATTCCCTTTTAATAGAGTTTAATTAGGTTTTTAATCTTTTAATTAGAATTTGTTTAGAATTAATTAGATTAGGTTAATTTTTCATTTAGCAATTAATTGTAGGTTTAATTAGTTAATTAGGTTTAAGGTTTCATTAGTTGTTAATCATTTTCATTAATCTATTTGTTAATTCAGATTTTTGGGTCTTTATTGGTCTTTTTTCGGTTGGGCCCAGAGAGTTTTTGGAGGCCCAGATCTTTCAGGGTCGTTTTTGTCCATTTTTGTCCAAGAGAAGTGCCATGTGTCAGCACTATAAAGTGGCCACGCGTTCATCAATGGAGGCCCCCACCTCACAATCCACTCCATCCCAGAACCACCCACGCGTCCTCTTCTCTGGCTCCCTCTCCTCCTGCCACGTTCCCCACTATCTCCCTCTCTCTGCCAACGCACAACACACGTGGCATCACCTCCTCCTCGCCGGAGCACCACATCGCCGACCATGCAAATTCGGTGACCTCCCCAACGGCCACCGCCCAACTAACTCCGGCCGCCGCTCAGCTCGCCGGAATTTGCAAAATTTGCAGATTCTCAAGATCTTCATCATTTTCCCCTCCAATCCCCTCCGATCTCCTCCGTCCATATCGCCGGAAACACCAAATTCATCAGCCCTTCATCTTTCTTCTCCGATCGCTGTCCATAATCAGAGTGCATTAACATCAACATCATCTTCACCAGACGTTCATCAGATCAAACATCCAAAATCTCCAGATTCACGAACATTGTAGATCCAAGATCCTCAGTGTGTTCTTCAGCGATCTACCTCCAGATTGCGTCGTACATCTCAAGGATTTTAGTTCTCCAGAGGACGTCATCGTGTGTCTTCTCTAGCGGATTTGTTTCCAGATCAAGGTTTTGTTAAGCTCCAACAACGATCTCCTTCAAAGATCGTCAAATCTCCAACAACGCCTTCCAGCACGAGCAAGAACCTTCGTCAAGATCTTCGCACTGAAACTTGAGATCGTCGACCAGAATCTCCACGACTTGCTCGCGTTCCATCTCTAGGTACGTCTTCCTATGATTCTTGACTGAGCTTTTTTTCGTTTTGCTGAGTTTTGTTTCGTTTTTTTCCGAAGAGGTTTTAGGTAGCATTTAGGGTTTTGAATGGAGGGGTTCGGTGAGATTTTGATTAGTTTAGCTTCAGGATCGTGAGAAATTAGTGAGAGTTTGAGAGTTTTTATGAGAGTAGTGTTTCTGAGAAGGAGAACTTGAGCGAGGTTTGTATTAGCTGCGCTAGGGTTCAGCAGATGAACAGTGAACGATTTTGGGGGAAGAAGAATTGGTTTTGTTGGTAGATAAGTGGGTTAGGGTTTGGATCGGGCTAGGCCCAAATCAGAATTGCTACTGGAGGGGATGCTCGAAGGCGACTGGACCTCCTTTCCCTTTTCCCTCTGAGTCTTCCGGTCGTCTTCAGAGAAGAGGATGTCGAGGTTATTGGAATTGATGTGAGGGAGCATATTTGCTTCGTCGGAGCTGCTGGGCATAGGCGATTGGGCATGAGTCTTCGGTCTGCCGACGATTGCATTCAGTCCCTTTGGCGCTGCTTCAAAACATCTCCTCGCAGACTCTATGTCCCCGTGTAAGGCTGCGACAAGGACTTTAGAGATGTAATATTCCATCTTCAGGTGTACCGTTGAAGGTAAGACCACGAGTTCGGCCAGAGTGGGTCGCCCAAGATGCACTAGTATAATGACAGACAATCTATCACCAAGAACTGTACTTTGATGGATCTGGCTATCTCCACAGATCCGAAGGTAACGATAAACTCAATATAACCCAGGGTTTGTCACTGATCCATTAAAACCTTATAGGTCAGAGCCCACGTAAGGAGTCAAATGTGATTCGTCCAACTGGAAAGTGGAGAGCAGCTGAGAGTATATAATGTCGAAGAGGCTACCTTGATCGACGAGGATTCATCGGACATCAAAGTTCGCCATTTAAGCCCTGACGAGCAGAGGGATGATGGCGTTGGGGGCTCTACCGAGGAGGTCCTCGCGGTAGAAGTAAATGGGGACAGACTCTCCCCTGATCCTGTCGAGGGTGGAGTTCTGGTTTGAACTACTGCTGATGAGTTGCTCAAATTTCCTCTTGACGGATCCTAGCATCACTCTGTTGAAACCTCCTTGTCGCTACCGCAAAAATAAGTTGCCAGCAAAATAGAAGAGTCGCCACCTTTCTTTATTTATCCCACAGAAAGGGAAAGGAAACGATCGGAAAAACCTGACGAAAAGGTATAAGACAAGGTCATCGCAACCATGTCTGGGTTCGGGAGTCGGTTACGCAAGGGGAAGGTATTAGCACCCCTCACGTCCATCGTACTCGATGGGATCCACGCTTGTTGTGTTCATCTGAAGGGTTGGTTATATCTATCTAAGCTAAAAGTCTGGTCTGAAAAGAAAAGAAGATGACTCGGCAAAGTGTCGCGCTCTATGCCTACATATTCCAGTCTGGAACGAGAAATCAGAGTCAACGTAGTTTGCCTAACTATGGGTTATGGGGAAGGTTGTTCGCCGAGATATTGCATCTCGTGCCTACGTACTTTAACACGACGTGAAAGATCAGAGCAAACCTAGTTCGGGAAACTACGGAACACAGGTTTGTTCAACTGTTTTTCCGAGTAGGGTTAACAAACGGTTCCAGCAGTTGGTGTATGCAGCTCGACCATTGGAGACTTAGGCGTTACCGTTTGCGGTAGAACTAGGAGTTAACGACACTCTTTACTTCAGAAAAGCTTTCCTTGAGTTAGGGGCCCACGGGGCAAAAAGGTTTGGAGTTTGTTTTCTGTTTTTTACGGAAGAAGTGTTTTTTAGGGATGTCTGTAGTCAGTACAGCTCTAGAGACTATGACTTAGGAGCGAATGCGTCGCATATCGTCCAAAGGACATATACTAAACACTCTAGATGATTGAGAGGAGACCGCTCAATAATCATTTCCCAAGTAGCTTAAGGCTCGTAACGCGCTTGTACTAACTTGCCTTTATTACGTTTTTTACTGTTGTTTTAGATGAGAAGAGAGAGGGCACAGCTAAGGGGAAACTGTACAATCCTAATGTTGTCATGCCAAGTTAATCCTATGATTGAGGTTAGGAGGGAACTAACTAAAGTTATCATGCATGGTTAGAACCCTAATGTCTGTCATAACTTCTCTTGAACGAGAGAAGTCAGAGTTCCTAAGGGAACATGGCAATGGTACACAGAAACAGACAAAACAAATACTATAAAGAAATAACTGTAAGTAAAATGCATGCAATGCAACAATACAAGCAGAAGGAGGCAACCTCAACTTCATAGCAATCAAGCAAAAAGAAAACAGCCAAAACAGACAATCAGGGGGAAACAGACTCAACCTCTATATGCAAATACGTCAATTAGAAAAAGAAAAACAACACATAAGCAAGGGGAGAACCACCTCAACCCTTAATGCAAACAAGCAGGGGGAGACCCACTCAACCCCTTAATGCAGATATGCACCTACACTAGACTATCCTAAACATGAACCATCCTAATGCAACACACCACTCAATCATGAATGAGGACAAGGATTTATGACAAATAAGGGATTCAACCCTACAAGTAATCAAACAAGCTTTTATCCTATGGGAAGGAATTGAAAGTTGGGAGGCTAGGGTGAGGTCCACAGGAACTTATCCTAGGCACTCAACCAACTAAAAGAGATTTGGGGAATCCTAGAGGTTTGGCTCCTTCAAGAGACGTGCAAAATTCCCACCACAGGAGGGACCGTGCTACCTCAAGAAGGTTCCTAAAAAGAATGGAATAAGAGAATTTTAGGAGAATGGAGATGAGAAGCAAGGTAAGTTCCACAGGAACTTACCACAGGCACTCAACCAACTCCACTTCCTGAGAAAGCTTGCTTAGGCTCAACTCCAATGTGAAAGGCAGGGAATTCCTCCACAGGAGGAATTATACTTACAAGGGAGGATCCTAATTAAGCAAGGAAGATTGAAAGGGGAACTAACCCTAGGGAAAGATCATCCACCTACTTGAATCTCTAAAGAACCTCAAATGTTACCTTCTAATGATCACCTATACTATAACCAATTTGTAAAATAGGGAACTAAGGGAAAATCAATCCTAAAAATTCTAAGGAAAATACCACATTATCTTATATGTGTTAACAAGCTATGGTACAAAAATCAGGGGCTAAACCTAGATCAAAAGGCTCAAACAAAATCCAAATCCAAAGAGTACACTAAAGGGATCCATTAATGAATACTCCTAAACAACTATCCCAAAATCCTATTTAGAATGATCTAAAAATCTCAACAAAAACCACAGAACATCACTAACATGTCTACAACCAGCACACAAAATTTCAATATCAAACTCAAAAGCATGAGTGAGAAATAAAATCATCAAGCTCAACACACAATTTCTCAATTATTAAAAACATACTAAAATAGAAAATATTCCATTAATGGAAAATGTATGAAAATAGAAATTAAAAAAAGTGAGAAAATTCTAAACACATCAAAGTATTCACATGATTTATTTCAATATTTATTGACAACGCTTCATATTTTTCTTGAATTAAAATCAAACTAGTATCAACTAAAAAAATAAAGGAAGAAAAAGAAATTAAAATGGAACAAGAGGGAGGTGCAGTAAGCAATAATTATACGTGTTATCTACACTGGGCCTTGCGCTGGGGGTGGGGATAGCGCTTGAAACTAAGCCCAACTGAGTTATCAAACTCAGCTTATTAATCACTAAACGAATCAGGCCAGGGGGGGTGCGTGGAGTAACAATTCCATGCGTTAACTTGGTTTGGGCCTGGAAACGGAGGTGTAGATAGTAGGTCACTTAAGCCCATTCAGAAACTTAAGTGATGTGTTGCATTAAATGGGAGTGCTGAGGTGTCTGATTCTCGTGCACACGATGCATGTACTCAGTCAATATTTTCCCCTCATCCAATGGCTAGCACATGTCTTCTTCATTTGAATTTGAGAAAAGGGAGGGAGTTGCAAACGGTGGTGCTCGTGGTGGCCGGAGAAGATCCGGTCGTCTTCTTCGGCGATAGTGTACAGTGACGGAAACTAAAACTCAACGAAACTCCAATTTCTTTATATCATTTTGCTCGTCTCTTTTCCTAGGTTTCAATTATCCAATCCTTTTTTCATTTTTGTCCATTAACAAAAGAGATATACGAACAACAACTTGGAATGCCATGGTAAAAATTGTCAAGATTCACTACGAAACCTATACAAAATCCATCAATGTTTTAAGTAGATCCTAACCACATGTATCTAAGGCCTGGAAAGTGCATAATTTAAGAGGAAATTTGAGAGGAAAAAACCTGGTTTGGAGCTTCGTGTATGGTGTTCTTCAGGGCTCAATTCTCTTCCAAAAGATGCAGAATCTTCCACTGAATGGTGATGAAGAGTTCTTGATGTTCAATTTCTTCTGAAACTTCCTCAATCTCCAAACTCAAAAATCCAACTTCAATCTTCTTCCACAAACTGCTCTAACTGATTCTCAACTGAAAATGGCACCAGAAGCTTCTGAAAATGATCCACAATCAGTTTATATTCTGTTTGAAACCTTTGGAGGCCCATTCATGGCCCAATTTATGATTTCCAACTTTCAATTTTTTCTCAAAAATCCACTTATGGTATGCACGAATTTGCCTTGCTCTTGCCCTGAATCCACTTCAGATCACTTGCTTGAGAGTTATGGAGTGTAATTGAGTTGGTTTTGCAGCCTTGATTTCAATCTAAGGTGCAAGTTTGAAATGTTACTTCACCATGAAGTAATCCACTAAATGACCATGAAATGAGTATCAAATCAAAAATGTAATAATTCCAAATGGTTTGGAATCTCTTTTCCAGTCAAAATGAGTACCAATTTGGTCTGAAATCATTCAATTGCCAATTATTTTGAATTTTTCTATTTTAATTCATTAAAATGGCCTTTTGGAGAAATTTCTTCAACCAATGCTTGCTCTAATCCATATCAATGGTTGCTTAGGTCTTGGTTGGACTAAAAATATCATTTTGAGCAACTTTGGTGTTGAACAAAACTGCATTTAAGCTTGCAAGATAGTGAAATGGACTCATGATTCAACATGACCTGTAATTCCAAATACCCAAAATACCTCTGACTTGTAAACCTCATAACTTGAGTTCTACAAATCCGATGGAAGATTTCTAGTACAATTTGGAAATCTAAGATCCAGACCTACGACTTTCATGTTGGCCAAAAGTTGAGGAGAAACATCCTTCTAGGTCAAACGTTCCTTGGAAGTTGGTTGACTTTTGCAGACAAATTTCATATTCATCTGATGACCTGTAACTTGTCTGGATCATAACTTGAGTTCCATAAATCCAATGGAGGACTTCTAGTACTCAAATTAAATCTAAGAGCATGCTCTACAAGTTCCTTGTTGGCCAAAAATTGAGATGAAGCTTGTATCTTGAGATAAGTGGTCTTGAAGTCAGGCACTAAATAGGGGATTTTACCCTAAGAACCCTAGTTTAGCAACTCCTCCCACTTTGAATTCTTCTTGAATTGGTCTTGGAATATCACCTCATGTATATCAACACAACTTTCCATGATCACAAAGACTTTGAAATAGGTTTTGATCCTCTTCAATTGTACAGTTGACTCAAAGTTCCTCAGATGAAAAACCCTAATTGTAACACCCTCAACTATGGCTCTTCACACCTAGCACAATGACTTGACTGAGCTCCACCATGACCCTCAAGGCACTCCATGAGCTCTATCCACACTCTATCCATGATCAAGGCTCCACAACCCACTAATGGTCTTCAATTAGTCCTCAGGTTAGAAGGTGAACCACATACTATCATCCAAACTTCTCAAGAACACAACCCTCTTCCTGATGACTTTGGTGACCTCTCAAGCTTGCACAAGACCTCTAGACAGGCTCCTCTTGATATAAACCACACTTGATCCCCTGCTATATGAACAATGCTATGCTATGCAAATGCTAGATCAGTGCAATGCTAATGCAATAAAACACAAACAAAGTAAGAAAAGGTTAGGCAAATTTTGGGGTGCAACAGCTGCCCCTATTCAAGTGGCTTGAACCTGACTGGATGAAAAGCGAACGGCTTTCCGCCAATCAAGGTAAAATACGGTTGAATACCAAAGAACCCGGAAATTTGCTAACCGAAGAAATAATATGCACAAACTGCTTGGGGAAAAAATCCAGAGAATTGAATCTGATTTTCACGGCAACAACTGATCAATTATCTGATACAGAACCTGATTTCAATATCAATCACTTGCGTGACGCCACAGGCGTTAAATCAATAATCAATCTTCCAATATACGCTACGATAAGCGGAAACCGAGCCACAGGACCATATCGAGATATCTTCTTTGACCTTCCACCTCTGAAGAAACGAGCAAAGCACTACGTAAAGTGCGAATCGTCAGCATCATTGACCTTCCATTTCCGCAGAACGGGCATACGCTAAATAAAAGCGAGAAACGTCAATATCTCTGACCTTCCATTTCCGCAGAAACGGGCATACGCTAAATAAAAGCGAGAAACGTCAATATCTCTGACCTTCCATTTCCGCAGAAACGGGCATACGCTAAATAAAAGCGAGTATCGTCAATATCTATGACCTTCCATCTCCGCAGAAACGGGCATACGCTAAAATAAAAGCGAGTATCGTCAATATCTCTGACCTTCCATTTCCGCAGAAACGGGCATACGCTAAATAAAAGTGAGTATCATCAATATCTCTGACCTTCCATTTCCGTAGAAACGGGCATATGCTAAATAAAAGTGAGTATTGTCAATATCTCTGACCTTCCATTTCCGCAGAAACGAGCATACGCTAAAAAGCGAGTATCGTCAATATCTCTGACCTTCCATTTCCGCAGAAACGGGCATACGCTGAATAAAGCGAGTACTGTCAATATCTCTGACCTTCCATTTCTGCAGAAACGGGCATACGCTGAATAAAAGTGAGTATCGTAAATATCTCTGACCTTCCATTTCCGCAGAAACGGGCATACGCTAAAAAGCGAGTATCGTCAATATCTCTGACCTTCCATTTCCGCAGAAACGGGCATACGCTAAATAAAAGAGAGTATCGTCAATATCTCTGACCTTCCATTTCCGCAGAAACGGGCATACGCTAAATAAAAGCGAGTATCGTCAATATCTCTGACCTTCCATTTCCGCAGAAACGGGCATACGCTAAATAAAAGCGAGTACTGTCAATATCTCTGACCTTCCATTTCCGCAGAAACGGGCATATGCTAAATAAAAGCGAGTACTATCAATATCTCTGACCTTCCATTTTCGCAGAAACGGGCATACGCTAAATAAAAGCGAGTACTTGTCAATATCTCTGACCTTCCATTTCCGTAGAAATGGGCATACGCTAAATAAAAGCGAGTACTTGTCAATATCTCTGACCTTCCATTTCCGTAGAAACGGGCATACGCTAAATAAAAGCGAGTACTGTCAATATCTCTGACCTTCCATTTTCACAGAAACGGGCATACACTAAATAAAAGCGAGTAGTTGTCAATATCTTTGACCTTCCATTTCCGCAGAAACGGGCATACGCTAAATAAAAGTAAGTACTGTCAATATCTCTGACCTTCCATTTCCGCAGAAACGGGCATACTCTAAATAAAAGTGAGTATCGTCAATATCTCTGACCTTCCATTTCCGCAGAAACGGGCATAAGCTCAATAAAAGCGAGTACTGTCAATATCTCTGACCTTCCATTTCCGCAGAAACGGGCATACGCTAAATAAAAGCGAGTACTTGTCAATATCTCTGACCTTCCGTTTCCGCAGAAACGGGCATACGCTAAATAAAAGCGAGTACTGTCAATATCTCTGACCTTCCATTTTCGCAGAAACGGGCATACACTAAATAAAAGCGAGTAGTTGTCAATATCTTTGACCTTCCATTTCCGCAAAAACGGGCATACGCTAAATAAAAGTGAGTACTGTCAATATCTCTGACCTTCCATTTCCGCAGAAACGGGCATACTCTAAATAAAAGTGAGTATCGTCAATATCTCTGACCTTCCATTTCCGCAGAAACGGGCATAAGCTCAATAAAAGCGAGTACTATCAATATCTCTGACCTTCCATTTCCGCAGAAACGGGCATACGCTAAATAAAAGCGAGTACTTGTCAATATCTCTGACCTTCCGTTTCTGCAGAAACGGGCATACGCTAAATAAAAGCGAGTATCGTCAATATCTCTGACCTTTCATTTCCGCAAAAACGGGCATACGCTAAATAAAAGCGAGTATTATCAATATCTCTGACCTTCCATTTCTGCAGAAACGGGCATACGCTAAATAAAAGCTAGTATTGAGCATCCGAAGACTTGAACAAGAAAATCTGCGGGGAAACTCTGACATCAACTGCCAGACATCCATCTTGAACAAAAATGGGTAACAAACTTCGAAGGCATAATCATGAAGCCTATTAATGCTGACGTAACAGCCATCCGAGGAAAACTCTACTAGGGAAATCCTGGCGTCACCCGCCAGACATTTACCTTGACAACCAGTAACGACCTCAAAGGTCTAATCCCTGAAATCTCTCCTTTTAAAACGCTGACGTAACGGCGATCTGAGGAAAACTCCACTGGGGAAGAAGGAACCATTCGGCTTGGGGAAACATGCCATGAAACGAACTCGAAATGGCTTGCCCCAGAATCTATAAAAACTTTTGACAAACTCTGCGGATATTGAGAGAAACGGCTCTTTCGCTTTCATCTTTTGCCCCAGCCTGTGGAATCTTTGTCATATCCTTTCAAAAGGGAACCCTAGATCTCTATACTCTGGCGGTTTGATACGAGCGGCTTCAGCACTTCGACCCTCGCGGAGGTGCTTCAAGTTAATCGCCTTCGGGATACGGATAGCTTTGGCGTTCTCGGGGTGACCTGCCCCAGCCTCGTCACGACTTTGCCCCTCATGGGTAGATCTGTGGAGAGTAGTACCCTTTGCTACGAGAGATTCATCAAATCTCGACCTGATTTCCCCGGATTACCTGATTTCTGGATGGCTGACTCCCATGCCGTGATCATTGGACATAGCTTGCCCCGGTTCACTGGAATATTCTGGCATCCTGCATTCTGTCCTGATCAATTCTTTCCATTGTGGAAACCTTCCTGCTGTCAAGCACTTACTCGCTAGTAAAACAAGTTGTTCTGCATACAAGACATATCAAATGCAATGCATATGGCAGTTTTGAAAATCCATTTCTGTTCACTGGGAAAACAATTTTGTGACATAAACATGCCAACATTAATACAACGTTGTAATGGGAATCCTTTCTAGGATTCAGTTCCGATGCGATCTTTACCGAAGTATGCTTTCGAAACAAACCTATTTCAATTAGGACTTTTAAAGGTTGTAACATGGTCAGGTTCATGGTTTAAGAAGGAAAGGATAAAGACTCAAAATTTGTTTTAACCCACCCATCCTTCTTGATGTTCTCTGATCCTACGTCCAGCTAATTCGAACTTAGCGTTCACCTTTCAAAGGTTGAGTGACAATTCAAGAACTTACACTTTTCGAAGTGACAGTCACTCTCTTTTTGTCTTTTGGCGTCCGGAGCCACACAATTTTGTTTCTCGTTTTTTCGTTTCCCCCTAACTTTTGCTTGGACTAACTCTTTAGAGTTCCTTCAATTTTGAATTCCAGCGGGGTACCCTAATTTTTGCCTAAGTCGCTTGCTTCCAAGATTCGACTTAGCGGGCATTTCTTTTCGATTCTTTTCTTTCTCTCTTTTTTGGAACAAATCGTATGACCTCGGCTCGTATGACTTGTTAAAGAGATTGTGACTGTTTCACTCCTGATCGACCAGGCTTAACCATTGTGGTTTTCGAGGTACGACCTATAGCGGTATGATTGATCCTCGAACGGACACTCCTTTTGTAATTTGAACGCTTGGTCAAATTAGCTGACACCTATCCTGCCCCGGGTTAAGATTGAGGGTTTTTCATTTTCAGAAAGAAACTCCTACAACTAGGCTCAAAGGGGTTAACAAGGGATTATCTTCCTTATATCTCCGGTGTTTGGGATTTGAAACAATGCATGTACATCATCAACAGGTTTTTATTCAAAAGCATACATTTGAAAGCTTGCGCTTCGTTGGATTTCGTCATCCTCCCCAGATTCCACTTAGACAAGCGTTTGAAATAAAAGAAAGCAGTAGAGTGAACACGAATGGATTAGTTCAAAACATGCATATTTATTTCATTATCAATATCAATTGAAAACAACATGCTTTACAAACGAAATTTGCAATCTAAACAGGAAAGAAACTACAAATGTAAAGAAATGACATGAAAAATGCAGATTGCCAGCTTCTAGGAACTGGGCTTTTGAACTTGACTTGTTGGCGGCTCAGCCGCTTCCAGCTTGTCCGTGGTTTGGCAGAGGATTCTGTACCATGTTGGGAACATCATCGGTGAAGTTTATGGCTTTACTGTCAATCAAATCTTGTAGCTTGTGCCTAAAAGCCTTACAATCGTCAATGATGTGCCCGGGTGCCCCCGAGTGGAACTCGCAGCGGGCACTTGCATCATAGCCAGGTGGTGGTCGGCCTGTCAGAGGGGCCAAGGCTCTCTTCTGAATTAACTGCAGTTGTAGTAACGTATGGATCATTTAGGAGTACGGCATTGGCGGCGTATCGAATACTCTATTTGCTCCCCTCGAATTCTGGTACTTCCTGTAGCCCTGTTGATTCTGCTGCTGCTGTGGCTGTTGTTGTTATTGAGGGCAATATGACCGTTGACTCCAGGAGGGAGATGATGTCTGATGCATGGACCCTAGGGGTTGTTGACTCTGAATGGTCAAGACATCCGGAGATTGAGCCTGAGATACCAAGGACTCCTTTTGTTCAGGTGCTTTCATCCTCAAGCTTGGTCTGGGCACAGGCAATAACTGAGGACAAGGGGATTCTGACACCATTGATTGCAGGATATACTCCTGACCTACTGCAGCTTCAGGAACGCCCACCATCTTGGCAACAGCTAGAATAGGACCACCAGGTACCGTTACGCTGCTCGGCGTGAATTCAATAGCTTCCGACTCAATCAGGTCCTAAACCTTGTGCTTAAAAGCATGACAGTTCTCGATGTTATGTCCCAGTGCCCCAGAGTGGAAGTCGCAACGGGTATTCATATCAAAACCTGATGGTATCTTACCCTTAGGTGGATCCAAAGTCCGAAGTTCGACCAACCGAAAACGAAGCAACACTTGCAACAACTGAGCGTGTGTCATTGGGATCGGATCGAAAGTTCTGTCAGCTGATTTTTCCTTCTGAGCGTACCCCCTCCTAGTCACATGATTATCCCGAGAAGCAACATGTTGAAGAGCAAAATTCAAAGCTCTTTGTTGCCTATTAGAGACCCGAGGCTCATCAACCCTTGGCACAGGTTCCACAGGCACAAGTGGAACAACCATCTTTGTTACGGCTTCAGGTAGTTGATCATCTTCTTTCCTGAGCACATTCTTTAACACCTCCATGATCAAGCCCACCTGGGTCTTCAGCTGCTGGTTCTCCTCTCTGAGTACCTGCTGGTCCAGACGCAACTCTTGCATGTTCCCCATAACCTGCCTCATCTGGCCTCGGACCTCACTCAGCTCTGCTCTTACCTGTTCCATAGCCTTGTGGGGATTTCTGTAATCTTCCTGATCGGATATCCTGAAATAACCTGCACCAACAGATGGTTAGGAAAACAGCTCAAGGTACATGTTATGCAAATGATTTATGCAAATGCAAACACGTATCCATGCATTAGGAGGAAGTCCCCCTCGATTCTAGCTCCAAGACAAATAAAGTCTACCGTCCAATCATGGAAAGAAACCCTCATATATATATATATATGAAAAGCCCGCGTGGGTAGCGTACAACAGCAACTGAATACAACTGAAGCAACAAGCATGACCCCAACCAACAAGCCTGGTGGTGATCAGCACCTCAATGCATAAAAGGTACAAAGAAATCAAGTGAGGCTATGAGCACGGAAATCCTATAGTAACTTCTTCGTAGCGGGATGGTCAGGCTGAGTGAGCAGGCTCTGGATCAACAAATCCCTTTGCCTGATGGCATCCGGAAGGTTTTCAGCAATGCTCCCACAAACACCTTCTTCAGAACGGTTTTCCACCTTACTCCTTTTAGCATCATCCCGGAGTTGATAATCCAGCAAGTTCGCTTTGGTCTCAACCAACTTATATTGGACATCTCGTCGGAGTGAGGCTTCAGCCTCTATCTTCTTATCTTTGGCCTTAATCTGAGCTTCCAACTGGGCTATCTGTTGCTTCAACTTTTCTTCCTTCTCTTTGTGGCTAGTCAGAGTGTTATTCCACAATTTCTCGTACTGGGTCAACTTCCGGTATGCCTTATCCAGATCCTGCTTCTTGGTGGTCAATACCCTGTGCACTGCCTTCAAGTCCAATCCAAGACGCTCTCTAGAATCGGTCTCCTTAGTCAAATTAGCGCCCAGGTGGTTGATCAACTCCGTCTGCTTCTTGCAGGTGTATACGGCTTCGCTCTTCTCGCTTTGGAGTTGAGCAATCTCTTTTTCCAGCTCTTCGTTAGCCTTGATCAATTCTTCATTCTTAGCTTGAAGCTGCTCATACTTCTGGATTTCGATCATGGTAGGCTCTGAAGGGCAGTCCGGCTTGACAGGAGGAAAAGGCATCAACACTTTCTTTGCTCTGCTAAGAATCCAATCCACATAAGGAGGATAAGCCTAATTATTGCTCTTCCCCAATGAAGTCTTTCTTTTGCGGTGAACGTTGTTCCAGGCATGTTCAAATTTGACCAAATCATCCCCCTCTAATGCACCAGTGAGGTACAAAGATTCCTGTACCTCTTCGTCCTTAGGAGGGCCCCTTAAAGCATACCCGAACTGTCTGATAGCGATAGATGGATTATAGTTGATACAACCTTTCCTACCCACCAGGGGGACATTAGGAAAGGTCCCGCAGCTGTAAATGATTTCACTCCCCAGGCGATCTCTATCAAACCAATCAATTTCTTCGGCAGACAAACTCATCACTACTAAAGGACAAGATGGACACAAAAAGGACAAGATTGCTAGAATCGAGAGGGAACTGCACACCTGCAACACAGATACGTGTTAAATGCAATGCAATATGAAAATGTAAATGCAAAATGCAGCAGGGGATCAAGAGTGTGGTGCTATGCTGTGTTGTGCTGTGAAGTGGCAGATCATAATTTTGCTTCATCAAGAATATACCACACTCTGATAATAAAGGCCTACTGAAACCCACAATACTGATTCACTATCAAGAAAACCAGGTTGTCTGAAGGTTACGGTTTCCTGCAATAACCCGACCCCGCTCACTGGTATGGACCTAATCACTGACAAAGGTACGGCATCCTATGCGTTCATCAGCGTCACAGACTTTCAAGAAACGATGATACGATACCCAGAAGGTGTGGTATCATCACCTCTTGAAGCAGCCTCACTCGGTTGAATCACAAATGATCGGTCCCCAGAGTCGACAATCCTAAGATCTGAAATCCTTTCAACGGCCCACTAGTCTGGAAATGGAAATCATCTCAAAGAACCTCGTCTAAGTGCAGATTTCGTGGGAACTAGTGCATGCCTAACATACAGGTTCACCATAAATCTGCTTCTAAAGCTATGTACATACTCAAGCCTGGGTCTGGCTTATCACTCATCAGAGCCCCCTTCCACAACAACACAATAGTAATAATATCATACTGAAAATAAAATGCAGAAGGTAAAAATGCGATAAATAAACACAACCCAACAAGTAAACACACAAGCGCTAGGAATGACTCGCACAGGGAACCAGAGTCCCCAGCAGAGTCGCCAGTTGTTGCTACCGCAAAAATAAGGTGCCGGAAAAACAGAAGAGTCGCCACCTTTCGTTATTTATCCCACAGAAAGGGAAGGGAAAGGGAAAGGTATAAGACAAGGTCATCACAACCATGTCTGGGTTCGGGAGTCGGTTACGCAAGGGGAAGGTATTAGCACCCCTCACGTCCATCGTACTCGATGGGATCCATGCTTGTTGTGTTCATTTGATGGGTTGGTTATATCTATCTACGCTAAAAGTCTGGTCTAAAAAGAAAAGAAGATGACTCGGTAAAGCGTCGCGCTCTATGCCTACGTATTCCCGTCTGGAACGAGAAATCAGAGTCAACGTAGTTCGCCTAACTACGGGTTACGGGGAAGGTTGCTCGCCGAGATATCGCATCTCGTGCCTACGTACTTTAACACAGCGTGAAAGATCAGAGCAAACATAGTTCAGGAAACGACGGAACACAGTTTTGTTCAACTGTTTTTCCGAGTAGGGTTAACAAACAGTTCCAGCAGTTGGTGTATGCAGCTCGACCATTGGAGACTTAGGCGTTACCGTTTGCGGTAGAACTGGGAGTTAACGACACTCTTTACTTCAGAAAAGCTTTCCTTGAGTTAAGGGCCCACGGGGCAAAAAGGTTTGGAGTTTGTTTTCTGTTTTTTACGGAAGAAGTGTTTTTTAGGGATGTCTGTAGTCAGTACAGCTCTAGAGACTATGACTTAGGAGCGAATGCGTCGCATATCGTCCAAAGGACATATACTAAACACTCTATATGATTGAGAGAAGACCGCTCAATTATCATTTCCCAAGTAGCTTAAGGCTCGTAACGCGCTTGTACTAACTTGCCTTTATTACGTTTTTTACTGTTGTTTTAGATGAGAAGAGAGAGGGCACAACTAAGGGGAAACTGTACAGTCCTAATGTTGTCATGCCAAGTTAATCCTATGATTGAGGTTATGAGGGAACTAACTAAAGTTATCATGCATGGTTAGAACCCTAATGTCTGTCATAACTTCTCTTAAACGAGAGAAGTCAGAGTTCCTAAGGGAACATGGCAATGGTACACAGAAACAGACAAAACAAATACTGTAAAGATATAACTGTAAGTAAAATGCATGGAATGTAACAATACAAGCAGAAGGAGGCAACCTCAACTTCTTAGCAATCAAGCAAAAAGAAAACAGCCAAAACAAACAAGCAGGGGGAGACAGACTCAACCTCTATATGTAAATACGTCAATTAGAAAAAGAAAAACAACACACAAGCAAGGGGAGAACCACCTCAACCCTTAATGCAAACAAGCAGGGGGAGACCCACTCAACCCCTTAATGTAGATATGCACCTACACTAGACTATCCTAAACATGCACTATCCTAATGCAACACACCACTCGATCATGAATGAGGACAAGGATTTATGACAAATAAGGGATTCAATCCCACAAGTAATCAAACAAGCTTCTATCCTATGGGAAGGAATTGAAAGTTGGGAGGCTAGGGTAAGGTCCACAGGAACTTATCCCAGGCACTCAACCAACTAAAAGAGATTTGGGGAATCCTAGAGGTTTGTTTCCTTCAAGAGATGTGCAAAATTCCCACCACAGGAGGGACTGTGCTACCTCAAGAAGGTTCCTAAAAAGAATGGAATAAGAGAATTTTAGGAGAATGGAGATGAGAAGCAAGGTAAGTTCCACAGGAACTTACCACAGGCACTCAACCAACTCCACTTCCTGAGAAAGCTTGCATAGGCTCAACTCCAATGTGAAAGGCAGGGAATTCCTCCACAGGAGGAATTATACTCACAAGTGAGGATCCTAATTAAGCAAGGAAGGTTGAAAGGGGAACTAACCCTAGGGAAAGATCATCCACGTACTTGAATCTCTAAAGAACCTCAAATGTTACCTTCTAATGATCACCTATACTATAACCAATTTGTAAAATGGGGAACTAAGGGAAAATCAATCCTAAAAATTCTAAGGAAAATACCACATTATCCTATATGTGTTAACAAGCTATGGTACAAAAATCAGGGGCTAAACCTAGATCAAAAGGCTCAAACAAAATCCAAATCCAAAGAGTACACTAAAGGGATCCATTAATGAATACTCCTAAACAACTATCCCAAATCCTATTTAGAATGATCTAAAAATCTCAACAAAACCACAGAACATCACTAACATGTCTACAACCAGCACACAAAATTTCAATATCAAACTCAAAAGCATGAGTGAGAAATAAAACCATCAAGCTCAGCACACAATTTCTCAATTATTAAAAACATATTAAAATAGAAAATATGCCATTAATGGAAAATGCATGAAAATAGAAATTAAAAAAGTGAGAAAATTCTAAACACATCAAAGTATTCACATGATTTATTTTAATATTTATTGACAACGCTTCATATTTTTCTTGAATTAAAATCAAACTAGTATCAACTAAAAAAATAAAGGAAGAAAAAGAAATTAAAATGGAACAAGAGGGAGGTGCAGTAAGCAATGATTCTACGTGCTATCTACACTGGGCCTTGCGATGAGGGGGTGGGGATAGCGCTTGAAACTAAGCCCAACTGAGTTATCAAACTCAGCTTATTAATCACTAAACGAAGCAGACCAGGGGGTGCGTGGAGTAACAATTCCATGCGTTAACTTGGTTTGGGCCTGAAAACGGAGGTGTAGATAGTAGGTCACTTAAGCCCATTCAGAAACTTAAGTGATGCGCTGCGTTTAATGGGAGTGCTGAGGTGTCTGATTCTCGTGCACACGATGCGTGTACTCAGTCAATATTTTCCCCTCATCCAATGGCTAGCACATGTCTTCTTCATTTGAATTTGAGAAAAGGGAGGGAGTTGCAGACGGTGGTGCTCGTGGTGGCCGGAGAAGATCCGGTCGTCTTCTCCGGCGAGAGTGTACAGTGACGGAAACTAAAACTCAACGAAACTCCAATTTCTTTATATCATTTTGCTCGTCTCACTTCCTAGGTTTCAATTATCCAATCCTTTTTCATTTTTATCCATTAACAAGAGAGATATACGAACAACAACTTGGAATGCCATGGTAAAAATTGTCACGATTCACTACGAAACCTATACAAAATCCATCTATGTTTCAAGTAGATCCTAACCACATGTATCTAAGGCCTAGAAAGTGCATAATTTAAGAGGAAATTTGAGAGGAAGAAACCTGGTTTGGAGCTTCGTGTATGGTGTTCTTCAGGGCTCAATTCTCTTCCAAAAGATGCAGAATCTTCCACTGAATGGTGATGAAGAGTTCTTGATGTTCAATTTCTTCTGAAACTTCCTCAATCTCCAAACTCGAAAATCCAACTTCAAGCTTCTTCCACAAACTGCTCTAACTGATTCTCAACTGAAAATGGCACCAGAAGCTTCTGAAAATGATCCACAATCAATTTATATTCTGTTTGAAATCTTTGGAGGCCCATTCATGGCCCAATTTATGATTTCCAACTTTCAATTTTTTCTCAAAAATCCACTTATGGTATGCACGAATTTGCCTTATTCTTGCCCTTAATCCACTTCAGATCACTTGCTTGAGAGTTATGGAGTGTAATTGAGTTGGTTTTGCAGCCTTGATTTCAATCTAAGGTGCAAGTTTGAAATGTTACTTCACCATGAAGTAATCCACTAAATGACCATGAAATGAGTATCAACTCAAAAATGTAATAATGCAAATGGTTTAGAATCTCTTTTCCACACAAAATGAGTACCAATTTGGTCTGAAATCATTCAATTGCCAATTATTTTGAATTTTTCTATTTTAATTCATTAAAATGGCCTTTTGGAGAAATTTCTTCAACCAATGCTTGCTCTAATCCATATCAATGGTTGCTTGGGTCATGGTTGGACTAAAAATATCATTTTGAGCAACTTTGGTGTTGAACAAAACTCCATTTGAAGCTTACAAGATAGTGAAATGGACTCATGATTCAACATGACCTGTAATTCCAAATACCCAAAATACCCTTGACTTGTAAACCTCATAACTTGAGTTCTACAAATCAGATGGAAGATTTCTAGTACAATTTGGAAAGATAAGATCAAGAACTACAACTTTCATGTTGGCCAAATTTTGAGGAGAAACATGCTTCTAGGTCAAAAGTTCCTTGGAAGTTGGTTGACTTTTGTAGACAAATTTCACATTCATCTAATGACCTGTAACTTGTCTGGATCATAACTTGAGTTCCATAAATCCAATGGAGGACTTTTAGTACTCAAATTAAAGCTAAGAGCATGCTCTACAAGTTCCATGTTGGACAAAAATTGAGATTAAACTTGTATCTTGAGATAAGTGGTCTTGAAGTCAGGCACTAAATAGGGGATTTTACCCTGAGAACCCTAGTTTAGCAACTCCTCCCCCTTTGAATTCTTCTTGGATTAATCTTGGAATATCACCTCATGTATCTCAACACAACTTTCCATGATCACACAGACTTATAAATAGGTTTTGATCCTCTTCAATTGCACAGTTGACTCAAAGTTCCTCAGATGAAAAACCCTAATTGTAACACCCTCAACTGTGGCTCTTCACACCTAGCACAATGACTTGACTGAGCTCCACCATGACCCTCAAGGAACTCCATGAGCTCTATCCACACTCTATCCATGATCAAGGCTCCACAACCCACTGATGTTCTTCAATTAGTCCTCAGGTTAGAAGGTGAACAACATACTATCATCCAAACTTCTCAAGAACACAACCCTCTTCCTGATGACTTTGGTGACCTCTCAAGCTTGCACAAGACCTCTAGACAGGCTCCTCTTGATATAAACCACACTTGATCCCCTGCTATATGAACAATTCTATGTTATGCAAATGCTAGATCAGTGCAATGCTAATGCAATGATACACAAACAAAGTAAGAAAAGGTTAGGCAAATTTTGGGGTGCAACACTCCTCTAGAGATGACCATGGAGGAGGGGAATTCCTCCCACGGGTTGTGCGCGGAAAACATGGAGGGGCAGAGAGTCCCTCGGGAACGCAGAAATATTCAGATCGTGAGATGCTCACGGCGACCTGTAGGCTAGTTTCTCCGAAGGAAGGTGTTTCTTCCTCGACCTTCTGGGTTTCTTGGGCGTCTGGTCGGGGAGCTTTCTTTCGCTTGGCAAACTGCTTTAGATTCCCTTCCCTGATGATTATTTTAATGGCATCCTTCAGGTGGATGCAATCTTCTGTCGTATGGCCATGGCTCTTGTGGAACCAGCAGTATTTGGACTTATCGGTGTTGGGTTTGGGCGGTATCTGCTTTGGGAACCGAACCCCTTCCTGACGAAATTATGAGTTGACATACTCAGTGATGATGTTCTCCCTTAAAACTGTTAGAGGGTGTATTCATGGAACCTGCCGAAGGGCCCCTTGTTGTTTCGGGTCTCGCGGGGACAGTCTTCTCGTTTTCTATCTCCTCGACGGGTTGTCGAGGGCTCGTCGATCCTGTTTGGACGAGCATTCTCCCTGTGTCTGTATTCAAGAGTAGAGTTAGCAGCCTCTTTCTCCTCGTATATAATGTACGACTAAACTTTGAGGAGAAAAGCATCCAATGTCGCGGGGGGTCGGAGGCCTATAGCTTTGGGGAAGTCTGTGCAAGGACGGAGCCCGCGCTCTTGCAGGAACCTCTTCATGTCATCAGTGGTGGAGAATTGGACGGCCTCCTTATTAAACCTTTCTATGTAGGCTCGTAGGGGTTCACCCATGCCCTGAATGATGGCCTCGAGGGAGGCTTCGATCTTCGGTTGTCGGTAAGAAGCTGTGAAATATATGGAGAAGAGTCTTTACAGTTGCCTCCACGAGGTGATGGAGTCGTCAGGGAGTCCTTTGTACCAGGTCATTGCCCCCTTCCTGAGTATGGTCGGGAATAACCTGCACTTGATGGCGCCCCGGACGCTGCGATAGTCGAGCAGCGCGTCAATGTTTTTGATGTGCTCGTCATGTTCGATTGTTCCATCGTATGTGCCTAGAGAAGGGGGTTTCTCTAGTCCCTTTGTGAGGTGCATGGCTATGATTTCCGGGGACAACGGGCCGCGAGGCTCGTCGTCGCTGCTACTAGTCCAAGAGGGGGAGTGGGCGTCACTTCTATAGGTGGGACAGTGGCCTCATCGCGGAGAGGAGGTTTGTGCTTGGCCCTTGGATCTGGGTGGTGAACATGGATGTCGCTACTCGAAAATGCAATGATGGCGAGGAGAAAACAAAAAGACAGAAGAGTCGCCATCGAACTTTATTTATCCCAAGAGGGGAAGGGAAAACATCGAGAAAACCCTAAGAAAGAAACGGATAAGATGGTCGCGCAACCAAGAGAAAGGGTTCGGAAGCCGGTTATGCGAAGGGAAGGTATTAGCACCCCTCGCATCCATCGTACTCGATGGGAACCAATTGTTTGTCTATGTGTGAAGGTATTTTCTAAAAGATACTTCTATGAAGAGTGTTCTAAGGAAGAGAGAAAGGTTGGAAACCTGGAAAAGAGACTCGGTAGGACCTCGCAGTTCTATGCCTACGTATTCTCAACGTGTATGAGAAAGTCAGAGTCAACGTAGTTCGGTGAACTACGGATAAAAGACAGGAAAGTGCTCGATAAGGATTGGGGCCTTTTTTGCCTACGTATCTTCACTTTAAAGAAGTGAAGAATCAGAGCAGCTGTAGTTCGGCCTACGGTTTACTGGTATTTTTGTGGATGATGTTGGTGTGCGTATTCTAGCAGTTAGGTATATTGCAGCTCGCTTATGGAGTCTTAGGCATTACCTGTTTGCGGTAGAACGGACGTAACATATCCTTTTTGAAAACATATAGTTTTCGCCATCAAGGCAAGATGTCACATTTGATTTGTCAAATTTTATTTTTAAGGATGAAACAGGTCCTCGAATAGTAACCCCCTGCGGGTAGTACCCAATTCTTTATCTCAAAAGATTTATTGTGAAAATGGTGTGGCGAATATAGTCACGTCTTCGTATTGAAAGACGAGTATCAAGACCACACGCTCTACAATGAGTATCTTAATACTCAGAGAGGAAGAAGTCTTTCAATCCTCTCTCTTTAGTACAATACAAAGAGAACTTCATTCTCTTATTAAAGATGTTTTGATCTTGAATGGTAAGTGCTTTACGACAGTGAACCCTAAAGGTAATGTCAAGCACTCGGGATAGGAAAAGGCATTCGCCTAACCACTCCACAACCATCCAAGTTTATTAGGAAAAGAGTTTTAAAATGCATTTGATACAAGATCAAGGTTATTAGGCTCACAGAGACAAAAGAAATACAAAAAAGTTGTAAAAAGAAAAGGTGGTGAATTGGTTTCGGATGACAATTACTTGAAGCTTAAGAAAGGCTCCTCGGGCCCAAGAAAGAGTCAAAAACTTGGTTCTCCCTCTTTATTTTGAAAATAATTGAATAGTTGTTAATTGGTCCAATGGTTTGTTGAGAAAATCCGTTTGACGTTGGATCAAGGGTTTGACTTATATTTGCGTAAAAAATCATGGTGGAATGGAAGTGGGTTTGAAAATGGCTCGACGACGAGTCGAGGGTTTTGATTGAAAACATAACCGACTTGACGACAAATCAAGGGTTAAGGTGTGAGAAACGATACTAGTCCCTAGGGGTGCTCCTAATATCGAAACCACAATGAAGTGTGACAGTGTGTGCGATAGGTTGATGGCGAACGCGGACGAGCACTCGACTTACAAAGGGGTGTTTGAAAATGGCTCGATGACGAATCGAGCATTAGTTTGAAAAACGGTTTAATCTATGCTAGTCCCTAGGGGTGCTCCTAGAAGATAAACCACAATCAAATAAATGCGAAAGCGTACATCAAAAATGGGAGAGGGGTACATGCAAATTACACGGGATTGCACGAAATAAAAGGTCTCATTGTCAGGTAACCCAAGAGGAAGTCGTGTGTGTGCAATGTGTCCTAAACTAAGCCTTGAACGAAAGTTGAACACAACTCCAAGCTAGGGTTTCTAACAAAGTCCAAAGATCCTTTACTCGGACAAACAACCAACAGTCTACCAATTTAGAATTTTATGGTTTTGGTAGTTATCATGTGTTTTGAAAGAATGTGAATAAGAGAAGAAATGAATATGAACAAGATATGAATAATATACAAGATATATGACAATATAAACAAGATAATATTCACAATAATATATCAAGATAAATATTAACAAGTATATGAACAAGATTATATAATCAAGATAATATTTGACTGAAAATAAAGCAGTTGTATATTGATGGAAATTAAAGTTAGTGGTTAGTCAATTTATGAATTGAATCGGGACGAAATGTAACGCTAAACCGTCGCAGCTTGACTTATGACTAAAGTCGAACTATAAGAGGTCACGTGAATTGATATTCATGCTAAAAACAAGATAGAGAAATGATATTGAGGATCATGCTCCGGTTTAATCGTGTCCCACAGACAAAAGAAAAATGGGATCTCGTCTTAATCATAAACTCATGTTAATTAATCGAGGGAAACCTCTCACGATCTCAAAGTATAGAAAAAATATCCAAATGATCATTTTCTACATATTTGAAATGATGAAGGTTAACAACCTCGAGAATTAACATTCGTGAATCCAAAGACTTCATTGATCGACGGTGAAATTGAAAAACAATAATGAGAAACGGGAAGGAAAGAGAAATAAAATGGAGTCATTTGGGCTCTCTCAGGCCCATTATCCACACAAAAACAGAGGACCAAGACAAACATGGTGCGTATTTTTTTTTGAAAAAAAATTATGAACCGAAGACACACGATGGGCCTTGAGCCCAGTCCAAACACCATTATCGGATCAACCGAGAAACACAAAAAAACCTTAAACTCATGGTCAAAGACACAATCGGTTTGTTAAAAGGGTAGAGAGAATCCACAAAACACCATGGTTCAAAAAAGATGAAATTATTTCCTCTTCATCATCGCGCATCAACAAACCGCAATAATCACGTGTGCAAACAGGGAGATCAACAAATCCAACTTTCACTGCCTCTTGCCTCTTGAGATCTGCAACGATGGCTTCCATCTATTCTCTTTTGGTTTTGAATCCAAGTTTGGAGTGGTTTTGTCTCGTCTTAGTTTCCTTCAATACCTCGTCTTCTTCTTCCCACTCTATTCAACTAGTTTAGGGATTTTGATTTGGGGATTGTGGGTATTGAAGATTTGAAGGATTTGATCGTGTTTGTTTATGTTGAAGGTAGTTGAAGAAGATTATGAAGGATTGTGTTTAATGGAGATGATTATTATTGTAGGTTTGGTTTGAAGGGGAGGATTGTGAGTATGAAGGGTGAGTGATAAAAATCAGCAGCGAAACAAACATTGTGAAATAACAAAATGGAAAATTTGAGGAAGAACAGTTGCAGCGTAACGATGGCTCTGAAGAGCCTCTCAAATGAAGAAGGGGGAGCTCCCATTTATAGCATCGTGAGGTGAGTTTTTATGTCTTTACGGTGACGCATTTGGTTTTTTTGAGCGTTTTGCGTTTGGGAATTTACAGCTGTGATATTTGGTAAGTCGTTTTGTACATACGGTATTATGATGCTTCCGTTTTGGTTTATCGTTATAGCGTGGTAAATTTTTTTTACTTGCAGTGTGTATTGATGGTGCGTCATGGTACGATTTGTGACTTATTGCACCAAAAGTTGGTTGCTGCAAGTGTATATTGGATGTGGCTTGAGGCATCATGGCTTGCTGAAGATATTGTGAAGGCGCGTTGTAGGTTCATATGGTGTTTCACTGTGGGATGTAGAAACCATAACAACTTTTTTGGTAGTGATTAAATAGTAACGGGCCTCTATTTTGTTACTTCTTTTTTATGAATTGTATAGTAGACTTCCTCCTTTTTTTGTGTATTTTTTGTGAAATTGTTATAATATCATGGACTGACCTTTTTTTAATGAAGAATGGATTATGTAAATAAAAAAATGGGCTTTTTTCTTTTTAGAATTTTAGAGAAGAGTGACGGCCTTTTATTGAATGGGCTTTTTGAATAATTTTGTGAAAATGAAGAAAAAGAAAATGGTAATGGGCTTGACTTTTGGTATACACGGGCTTGTGAATGAATTTGGCAATAACATCGCAATTTGTATCCTTGACTGGAAAACTGATCAGGAATCTCCCTTGGACTTGAACTGAATTAAAACGAGATCACCATCAAATTAGTCTTTGAACTTTGAAAGGATTGGAACTATGAGCCATGCATTCGTCCAATATTAAAATCATTGTGAACTTATTTGAATCAATTCATAACTTGCACAACTTATGCCAAATACCAGTTCGAATATGAATGAACCAAACAAAAAACTTCACTTTGAAGCACAAAACCTCGATTGAACCCTGATGGGTCTTAATCACGAAGCTCCTATTTTTGGTATAATATGATAACTTGATTCACTCACGCGTAACTTGAATTATCATGGAACCCTAACTGAAGCTTTAAGACACACATCACATAAATCTTGCATACCCTGGCTTATTTATATCCTGGCCTAACTGACAGGTGGATCTTAACACATACTACACTTATTCCTGACTTGATGAATCTCAAATGAAACTCAACTTAATTCATCTCAACCTTGTGATACCCTGAGCAAGCAGAAGCACCACACCCTTTTTTTTTCTTCTAAGTAATGGTTATTGGATGACTGCACAGGTCAAATATATATATATGGGTAGGAAAAATTTGAGGGCCCTTGGATCTGGGTGATGAACATGGAGATTCTACCGGGTGTCCTCTTTGGGTCCTCTTGGGCTGCGGGGGCTGCTAGTTCTGGGGAGAAATCTGGCCGCGTTTGCGGACGGTCAGGGTCTCGGGTTCCAGTGGCATTTGAGGGTTCCTCTCACGCCAGGAGGGGGACTTCGTCGCTACTGACGTTCTTTCCTTGGTGGATGGGATTTTGGGTGATGAGATCATTCTAATGCTTCAATTCTCGCGCTCTGGTTGAGGATCAGGAGGTTGGTTTTATTGAGAACCTCGAGGAGGGTCGTCATGGTCGGGTCAGCGTTGGGCGGAACTGGAACTAGCAAGTGTTGTGGGACAAGTAGGGCTTCGTCGTGATCTGCACGAACGAGGGATGTAGAAGTTGTGGCTTCGTCCTTTTGCCGGAGGACGTCGCCGCCATGAGAGGTGGAGGCCCCTTCAGCATCAGTCTTGCTGACAGGGAGGAAAGCAGAGTTATGAGCATCAAGGTTATTGTCACGAGAAGCCATGATTAGAAAATTGAAGAATTATTTTGGTCTTGTGTTCTTATGAAGAGAGAAAAAATGGGGATAACAAGTTTCCCACAAACGGCGCCACTGATCTTACCGAACGATTAGAATCTGAAATGGCCCAATGACAAACGTCTGTGATGCTGGGTGTGAAACAGGAGGAGGGGTGTATCTATAAGGCACTCCGATGCTAAAGTAAGAAAATGAGCAAGAGAGCGAGCAAGTACATAATATGTGTGTTTCAAGGTGAGAAATTGGATACCTGATCCTCTAGAATGAGAAGGTTTTTATAATGCCCCCAACGCTTGGCCATTGGTCCCTATTTTCGGGGCATGATAACCATTTCCCGAAGAATAGGTAACTGCCGTAAATGGCCGTTGGGACGGACAAACGTGCCCATAACTAGCCGTTGGCACGGGCAGTGATGTAGTTACGGGCATAAGCGTCTTGGCTGTTTTTAACGGGGAAAAGTATCTCAGGCCAAGGACCGATTGGTCAGCCTCCCCTGTATGAGGGGCAGAAAGGTAAACTCTCCACCAAAGAGGTTGAACTTAGGAAATTGGACCGTTCTGGGAGAAAAAGTGGATTGGGGTCATGCCTAGCCATTAGTCCAGTCCAGAACAGGTGTTATCCCAAAAATAAAGGGAAGCAGACAACATAGGTGGGCACTAACCTGGCCCCACCGTTGAGAACTGAATTATGTCAAAGATATCCATGTCTTCTCATACTTGGGATTTTACCTTCTCCACTTTCTCTAGCCAACTAAGATAATCAGAGGGGTCTTTAGAAAAAGGACATGACCTAAATACTCTAAAACTATTATTCATATACTCTAAATTAATAAGGTCCCTAGAGGCTATGGGCGAAGGAGATCCTTGACCATCAACCTTTGATTTTTCATCAATCTTAAGTTCTTCGCTAGTCCTAGGTCTTTGACCACTAGCTACGAGTTTATAACGAGGGTAGCTAGGAAAGAATTCCTTAACTTTGAGGGGATCAGCAGTAAGGTCATGAAGGGGACCTAGCATAGCGTTTACCTTACCAGAACCAAGAATGGGAATGAATACCAGATACTGGTATATCTTGCGTTTTTCTTCTTCGCGAGGTGGCTCGAGAATATATTGATGGTTGCCTACTGCGTTAGGACCCAAAATTTTCTCAACTGGAGCAAGCTCTCCAGATTTCTTGGATTCCTTAGTGTCTTTGCTGGTGTCCTTGGAAGTTTTGGTTGAAGAAGCCATTGTTGAGTTGAGTTTGCAGAAAGAAGATTTGAGAGAAGTGAGCTTAAGAAGATTAAGAGGGTGAAAAGTGTAAAAATGGTGGTTTTTACAATTTTATAGGTGAATGAAGTGAAGCAGTTACTGTATAATATTGATGATGATTAAAATCGTGGGACGCGTGTCATGTGAGGGTTGTGTGATGAGACGATAGCAGTTAAAATCTGACCCACGATCTCCTACGGACTAGATGTGTGATGATTGAAAAGATTCACACATGGGTTTGAGGAGACGTTTTGGGGAAAGTTGTCATGATGATGATGGTGTCATAGCAGTCCAAAGGTTTTTGGCGTCGAATATGAAAATTCAAAAAATGTCCTTTTTCTCCATTTTTAGTCGAAAATGACATTTTTGGGGGTAATTTGTTGGTTGGAAATTTCGACGTCGTGTTTTCATTTGAGAAACTAAGTAAAAGTTTCTTAAATCTGGCTAAATTCGACAAAAGCTAGTATGAATCTTTGTCGAAGTGGTTCTCATAAAGTAAATATGTTTGGATAAATACTTAGAAATATTTTCTAAGTGTAGAAAGTCACTTCGACGAAGGGATGTTATGAAGCCTTCCTTCGACAGAGATTTGAATTTCAAGATACAGATAAATAACTGTCTTTTGTCCTTATCCATTTCTTAGGAGAGACGTGTGGTGAACTATGACGAAATGAAAGCATGCAGGGCGAAACATGTCAGTTTTTGGAGAAATGTTCGTTGAAGACAGTTATTTTAACTTATTATAAATATGAGTCTTAGTATTAGGATTTCAGCGTGTTCAATTGCTGTACTGTCCTCAAATTCTACTCAAAGTATTCCAGTCAAAGTGAGAAAAGAGTTATTATTGAGGAATTTGAAAAGCCATATTTTATTCAATAGACATTTATTTCCATTTTATGAATTGTTCTTTACTTCACTTTTTATTTTGAAGTCCTCTTCTTAGTTGCATTTCCTTTATCAAATTTACAAAGTTTAATCTTTTCAACAACAATCAAAATAATCTTCTTACACAAATGAATATTGTCGAAGTGTTCATTAATTTTTCAAAAATACATTAATACAATAGCTATGTCCCCAGGATTCACTGGTTGATACCGCAAAGTAAACCAAATTTTTGTAAGACCAGCTGTTGTTAAGCAATTTTCACTCTAAAGAGTTACCTATAGAATTCTTCCCAAATCTTATTTGACGAAACTCAATAACTCACCTAATCAAAAACATAAAATACTCATGTCACTGATGGGAGGGAAGGGACACATAAAATACTCATGTCACTGATGGGAGGGTAAGGGACCCTCACCGTCCTGACTGTTTATAACCACCCATCAGTAGACTTTTACTTTTTTTCTATGGTTCTCAAAATCTTGCACCTTCACACTTTTTTTAACTCACATAATCAATTTACAACTTTTTTTTATAACTGATGGGAGGGTAAGGGATCCTCACCGTCCCATCTGTTTATAACTCACATAATCAATTTCCAACTTTTTTTTTCTTTTAAGTTATTCCAAATCTCAATTGTACTTACAGCTTCACAACCCCAAGATTTCACACTTACACCCCAAAGATCCAACATTCATATTTTATTTCAAAAATTCTATTTTTTAAAATAAATTATAACATTTTATTTTATTTAAATAAAAATCTCAATTATATAAATATTTAATAAAAATACACAAAATGTGAATTATTCCTAATAATTATATTTTCTCCAATTATTGTTAAATAATTAAAAATATCTAATTATTTCTAATAATTCAAATATATTTTATTTTATTTTTATGCTCTCAACCCTATAATCTCATTAATTATAAAATTATTAAAATACCCTTAAATATTCAAACACCAAAAATAACACCATTAATTAAATAACACATAAACAGTCTATAAATATATTTTTTCAAATATGATGTGTATGCATGTTGATACTTCTATATCAATGAAATATAAATTGACATAGAAGTATCGACATGCATACACATCGTAGTCGAAATATACACTTCATGCTAAAGTTTAATTATGATAGTAATATAAAATAATAATTATATAATAAAATCCATATTTAATTAGGAAAAAAATTTAATCATGATAGTCATTAATTAAATTTGGAAATATTAATATTGGAAAACTATTTGTTAGCAACCTTCCTTATTTTTAATTAATAATTAAATTTAAAATAAAGAGAAAATAATCGAAAATTTTACATAAATAATCCAATTTTTCAATTGTAATACCAAACTAACCAACCTCTCTCAAAAAAATGGCGCCTCCAATATTTTTTATATAAATTTTTTAGACTTAATATTACCTACAAATTTACAAAAATATTAAAAGATTTATAGGAAAATCCACAGTATCATCAAATCTGCAGGTAAATTTACATGTAGTTATAAAATATAAAATAAATACAGGAGGCGCTATTTTAATTGGCGCCTCCCTTTAATCTATTTTTTTGTTTGAAACAAGATTATATTAAAAATTATGTAAAATTATATTGAAAATTATGTAAGAAGATTGGTTAGTTTGATATTAAAATTTAAAAAAAAAATTATTTATGTAAAACTTTCAAATAATCAACCTGCTTAAAATACTTGAAACACGTCTCAAAATGCTAAAAATATTCGGGGCAGGGGAAAATTTTAAGAAATATTTAAAATTTAATTCAATATGCTTTCAAATATTGAACACATTTCACAATGCTGAAAATATTGAAAACAAATGCAAAACTGTTCTCTAATGAGTTTCAAGATGCTGCCAAATGCTCAACACGTTTCACAATAAATAGTATAGATTATCATGTATTTGTTGCCTGCATTCTATTGTGATGTTTAACTATTTTCAGTTATGGTCTAAGTTAATTAGTTTTCAATGTATTCGTAAACAGTTGTCTTCTATATTAAATAGTTATTGACAGTGTTTTAAAAATCAGACCGGACCGACCGGTCGGACCGGGAACCGGCCTAGTAATCAGTCTAGTTTACTAGTTCGATCGTCTGTGTCATCAAACCGGTAAAAATTGAGAAAAATCGGGTTGGACCGGGTTTACCGGTAACTTATTGTAATACATAAATTGCAAACTAACTCTAATTTCAATGATATTAAGAAATGTTGTGTCCAATTGCATGCTAATTAGTTGTTGAACATGTCCTACCATGTTCATGTTATTCAATGTAATTTCTCTTTAGTCTAAACCGCATATGAGTGAAAATAAAGGCCCGTTTATTTTAGTTTTAAAAAAATAATTTTTTTTGTATTTTCAAAAACGAATTTTATAAAATTGTTTTCAAAAATATTATTATATATTTTTTTATATTTGTTTTTTCTAAATTGTAAGACTAATTTTAATATCATATAACAAAAATATATATTATTTAAGATCAAAACATAGTCGAAATTATAATTTTTAAAAAAAATTGTATATCAAAAATAATTTTTATGAAAAACTATTTGAAATAGTTTCAAAATTAAGTGATTTTTTTAAATTTTTAATATCTAAAATTTTTTTCGTGTTGATATATCTAAAATCACATTTTAAAAATAACTATTCAAAATAAATTTTCATTTGAAACTTTTACGAAAAATTTCTTTGTAAAATTTTTTTTCTCAAAATTATATTACACTATAAAAATTATTTTTAAAAAAAATTTAAAACAAACGGACTCAAAGTCATATTGTTGTCATTTTAATATTGAAAATGCTTAAAACATGATAATTTAATTTCAAAATTGTTGTATTTTTAAATTAAAATTCTAAGACTACTAAAGCTCAAAGTTTAGTAGACCTTAATACCAATTTTCACATTTCCCAATTACAAGTTTTGTAAGTTATGTAATGTAATTTTATTAAGTATAAATCATATTTGAGTTAATACAAAGCCATATTGTTAAAGGTACACATTGATATGCACAAAAGGCTTGTACAGTCTAAGCCTGTAATCTGTGGTTTAACTTGGCTGCTAGTGTGATGTCTAGGCTGGATAAATTTCTTCTTTATGAAGGAATTATTAGCAAGTAGAAGATCGATTGACAATTTATTGTGACAGGGTGCTTTCGGATCATTGTCCTATATGAATCAAAAGCAACGATTTAAATTGGGATTTTGAGCCGTTTAAATTCTTCAACTGTTGAATATAACATGAAGAGTTTTTATCCTTTGTAGAGAAAGTAGATTTAAAAAACTTTTCAATAGGAGGCCAACTCTTGATGGTGTCAGTTTTAAGTGGTTTAATATCGAGGAGAGTAGAGGTTTTGAAGTTTCTTTGGTGCGTAAAGAAATAAAAGAAGTTATTTGGAGTGATGAGGAAGATAAGAGTCTCGGGCTTAAATTTTGCTTTTTTTCAAAGTTTATTGGGAGATTATTAAGAAGGACATTTTGAAGTTCGTAAACGAGTTCTATTGGAATGTCAAGATTCTGAAAGCAATCACCACTTACTTTCTTACTTTGATACCTAAGAAAGACAATCCTCAATATGTAGAAGAGTATAGACCAATTTGTTTGATCAGAAGTCTTTACAGAATCCTATCTAAGCTTTTAGCCAATAGAATGAAAAGGGTGATGAATGACTTGATTTCTAAATCTCAATCGACTTTTATGGCTCAAAGACATATGTTCGATGGCATAATGATTTTGAATGAGGTGGTGGGTTATTCCAAGAGGTTTAATAAGAAGTATCTTATTCTGAAGGTTGATTTTGAAAAAGCGTGCGACAAGGCCTCTTGGGACTATCTTAGGTTTTTGTTAAAATGTTGGGTTTTGGGAATGTGTGGATCCTTTGGATGGAAGTTCTTATTTTCTTGAGTTTTATGTCGGTGTTGGTAAATGGTAGCCCCACTAAGGACTTCGATGTGGATAAGGGGTTGCGCCAAGGAGATCCATTATCTCCTTTCTTGTTTCTCTTGGTAGTAGAATGGCTGGTTGGTCTCGTTTTGAATGCTTCTGATCAAGGAAATTTTTAGGGGTTTAAATTTGATGTAAGTATGGATGGTAATTTGACTCATCCCCAGTGGGTACCTACAAAATTACCCACAACGGATAGCGTAAAAACATGCAAAAATGAGTATGGGTACGAGCTCGGGTAGTTACCCACTTAAATAAGTGGGGATGAGTACAGGTATAGGCACCTTAGTACCCACCTCATCCTATACCCGCACAATATATATTTATATATTTTAATTTATATTAGTATATAAAAATAAATGTTTATAAAATTAAAAAAAAAAAAACTACAATCTTCAACTACTACATATTTAATATAAGTGATCATTTATTTTATAATTCAACAATAAATTTTTTTAAATTTTTTTTAATGTTTTTAAAAACTAAAAATATTATGATATTTTATACTTGATATATTTATTTTTATTAGAAATACGAGTAACGGATACGGGTACGACCACTTATATACCAATAGGGTACAGGGATGGGTGCCAAAGTTGACACCCAAGCAGGTATGGGCTCGGGTATGGAGATTTTTTCCAATTGTAGGTATGGGGACGGGTACTATAGTACCTTACCCAAACCCTGTCCATTGCCATCCCTAGATGCAAGTTTGAAATTTGATCTCCTTCAATTTGCGGACGACGCAGTTATCATCACTAATGGTTCCTTAGAAAATCTCATGAGTATCAAAGAAGTTCTAAGGGGGTTTGAATTGGTTTCGGGTATGAGCGTAAATTTTAATAAAAGCAGCCATTACGGTTTTAACATTCCCACATTGGATATGCAAGCAACTTTTGAACTTCTAGCGTGCAAAGTTGGTTCCTTTCCTCTCAAGTTTCTTGGAATTACTGTTGGAGTAATCCCTAGAAAGAAGTCAACCTGAGATTCTATTGTAACACCAGAGGCCGACGAGGGTGGGGAGTGCTCGCCGATGCACAAGAAATGACAGTGAGCGGCTCCTAGAAGTTTCTAGGAAAAAACCGAGTTCACATAGGAATGAGATAGATCCTAAGGTTGGGCAGGTATAGGATTGCATGGTTGAAGAAAAACTTATAAGGATTGATTGGTACTACCTATACTAACAAGTTGCATCTTTTTTCAGTAGCTTAACAAATAAGAACTCCATAGTTAAGTGTGTTTGATTTGGAGTAGTATTTGGATGGGTGACCTTCTGAGAAGATTCCTAGAAAGCGTGTGAGTGAGGACAAAGTGTAACACCCTTTTCTACCTCACAAATATTATGGCAAAATAACACAGATATGAGAGTAATTATTAAATTTCAACAAAAAGCCACCCAAAAGTGCATACATTTCCCAAATCAACAAAATAGGTCAAGGCTCCGTAAGCAACAGGTTTTTCTCAAAATACATCAAATTGCACAAAGCAGCGGAACTCAAAAGGCATAAATCAACAGTAATTCCTCCCCTAGAAATCACATGGCCAAGGAAACTCACTTCCTTCAACCAAAACTCACACTTGGACAACTTGGCATAAAGCTTCTTGTCCTTTAAAACCTGCAATACCACTCTTAGATGTTGCGCATGCTCTTCCTCAGACTTAGAATATATCAAGATATCGTTAATGAACACTACCACAAACTGATCCAAATAGGGATGAAAAATCCTATTCATATACTTTATGAATACACCAGGTGCATTAGACACACCAAACGGCATCACAATATACTCATAGTGTCCATACCTCGTCCTGAAAGCTGTCTTCGGAATATCATCAGGCTTAACGCGAATCTGATGATAACCAAACCTCAAATCAATCTTGCTAAAAACACAAGCACCCACCAATTAATCCATCAAATCATCAATCCTCGGAAGTGGATACTTATTCTTAATTGTTACCTTATTCAACTGCCGATAATCCACACACAATCTCATGCTACCATCTTTCTTCTTCACCAACAACACAGGAGAACCCCACGGAGAAACATTCGGTAGAATAAACTTCTTCTCAAGAAAATCTTCCAACTGTTTCTTTAATTCCCCTAACTCAGATGCAGACATCCGATAAGGAGCCATCGACACAGGACTAGTGCCCGCTATCACATCAATAGTAAACTCTACCTCACGCTCATGAGGCAAGTCACTCACGTCGCTTGGAAACACCTATGAAAATTCCCGAACAACTGGTAGTTTCATGCTCACTGCTTCATAATCAACTTGAAGTGATGCAAACAATGCAAACATTTGAGCCTCATCTTTTAAGAGTTCCTTTACTTGCTTGGCAGATACAAACACCAGCTCTCCACTATCACCAAACTCTGGGAACCTCACAGTCTTGTTGTAGCAATTGATATGAACATAGTTATACTCCAACCAGACCATTCCAAGAATAACATCAATCTTATGCAAAGGTAGACAAACCAAGTCCATCACAAAATTCTTATCATAAATGGTCAAAGGGCAGCTCAAACAGACTAACACAGTAGTCGCATAACCATTAGCCGGGGTATCGATAACCATACTCCCAATCATAGAAGATAATTTCAAATTCAATCTCTTAGCACATTCAAGTAAAATAAACGAATGAGTAACACCAATATCAACTATAGCAATCAATTCAAAATCATTAATAAAACAAGTACCTCTGATCAAGTTATCTGTCTTGGATTCTTCTGCACCGCTCAAAGTAAACACTCTGCCATTTGTCTGAGCAGCAGTAGCAGTCTTCTTCGGCTGCTGACACTGGGTACTGATATGACCCTTCTCTCCACAGTTGAAGCAAGTCGGAGATTCGTCTTTACAGTCATTAGCTCTATGACCTCTCTTGCCACAATGGTGACATCTCAGCGCCCTACAAGCTTCAGCATGGTGCCCTTTCTCGCCACACTTATAACACTTACCTAGAGCATTAGTCGCTCCCCCACTTGAATTTTTCCCATCTGAAGCCTTCTGCTTCCCCTTGTCACCAGAAGTCACATACGGCTTCCCTCTATACTGACCTTTCTCTTTCTTCTCACTCAGTTGCTTGTAGTGAGTAGATCGAGCTCGGCTATCCTCATCATAAATTCTGCTCTTGTCCACCAGTTCTGAAAATCGACGAATCTGCTGGTACCCAATTCCTTGCTTAATCTCTGCTCTCAATCCATTCTCAAACTTGAGACACTTCGACATCTTTGCGTCAGCACGATTGTAATGCGGACAAAACTTTACCAAGGACTCAAACTTTGCTGCATACTCAACCACTGTCATATTCCCTTGTTTCAGCTCAAGAAATTCCACCACTTTCTTGCCCCGAACATCTTTAGGAAAATAATTCCTCAAAAATTCTTCCTTGAACACAGCCCAAGTTATTGCAATGCCAGCATCTCCCAATCTCTGACGAGTGTTATCCCATCAGTTCTCAGCTTCCTCTGCTAGCATATGCGTACCAAACTGCACCTGCTGAGCTTTAGTGCACGCCATAACTCGGAAAATATTCTCAATCACTTTCAGCCACTTCTGCTCACCATCAGGATCATGAGTGCCCACAAAAGTCGGAAGATTATTCTTCTGGAACTTTCCCAAAGCACGGAACTCATCGGGAGGTCCACCATTCTAAGTCATCACTTGGGCAAGTGATTCCAGCGCATCAGCAATAGCACGATCATTCCTTCCAGCCATCTGCAACCACCAACGGGGTTAGAAGAAAACAACTCATTAACAGTGTTCTCACACTATTGACTGACAGGGGACTAGCAACATAAAAACTTGGCCGGACCGACCGACCTGCTCTAATACCACTAATGTAACACCCTTTTCTACCCCACAAATATTATGGAAAAATAACACAGATATCAGAGTAATTATTAAATTTCAACAAAAAGTCACCCAAAAGGGCGTACATTTCTCAAATCAACAAAATAGGTCAAGGCTCCGTAAGCAACGAGTTTTTCTCAAAATACATCAAATTGCACAAAGCAGCGGAACTCAAAAGGCATAAATAAAGGTTTTCCTCATACAGGAAGATAATCAAAATAAACTCAATTAAAACATAGTTTAACTCAAAAGACCCCAACCCAATGTTACATATTAGAGAAAGACCCTCTAAGTTAACCAAAAGGATAACAACTCAAAGACTTCAAAAATATCTTCGACGACGTCCAAGGCTAAACCTGGTCATCTGCATGTTACCCATATGGAGGTAACATTAAAACAGGCAGGGTGAGTAAATCGATTCATAATAATCAATGTATAAAAATCAACATTTAAAACGACGTCATATTCATATTCAACACATTGATATCCTTCAATAGGCCTCAAAGGCCACAACATCATAAATTATTCCAAATGACTCATAAATGCAAATGCAACAAGACTCAATGCATGTGGTACCAATCATCACAGCATGATGAACACTGGGCCATCAATCCTCCATAGATCCCCATCAATAAGATCGATTTTACCTGAGAACCGGAGCACATCAAGGCACTTCACATCTACAAAATGGGATTGAAGCCAAAGTAATCGAGGTCCTGAACCGAAGTCCGGATGCACATGAATGCATGACACACACGTCAATAATCATCCTCATAATAATAGCATGGTGCATCATCATTCATCATATTCATCATCATCACAATCATCATCATATCTTATGTCATCATATAATTCATCAAAGTCATGGTAATATCATCATAGTTTTTCCAATCAATACATCATAAAAATCATCATGTAATCATGTACACATCACATAAAACTCATTGTCAAACACATGTTAATGCGTCAAAGAAATCACATAATCAAACATCAAGTCATCACTGCACACGATAAACATTCGCGAAACTCTGCTACGTTCGCTGGCATGTTCTCTAGGAGAGTCTGGGGCGAGTTTCTCCGCTAGACAAAGGATTCTTCGCTAGGCGAGTCTGGGAACAACATGGTTCGCTAGGCGAACAGTGCGATAATAGAAAATTCTGCTACGCACCAGAACCTAAATCCACCCAAATGTCCACACGATTCACTTCCCTAATGCCCCTAAAACATCCCAAAATCATCTTTAAGGTCTTACGACGATAAAGGAACAATACCTACGGTTTATTAGGCTAATCCCGTATCATATTCACGCCCTAAATCACAAATTTCCCTACAATTATCCCAAGGCATTAGAGTTACTCATTATCTTGTATTCCTATCCCTTCAGGGTTAGACAAATAAAAATTCATGGTTTTGGCCACGAAGGCCTAACTTTTCCTTTTCCCCAATGAATTCCACGGTTAGATTCACAATAACAGATTTAGGCCACGAAGGCCAAATATCACTATTTCTCATATCCACCCTCAAAATCCCTTAAACCTTAAATCGACCTTAAATACATTGAAAGTTACACATGGAAAATCATGAAGGTAATACTCCTCATACCTTAATCGTCGATTCATAGCCTTCACAAATCTTTCAGGAAATCTCTCGAAGTTTCTGTCTCCAATCCTCTCCTCAGAGCTCTGGCCTCAATACTTTTCACAGTCTAACAAATGAATCCTAATCCCTTTCCAATTTCCTTTTTATTAAACCTAGTCTTGGGCCTCACAATTGAGCTTTCTCCATAATACCTTCACTAACTCTTCTGAATTGTCCCAATTGCCCTTATTCATATTATATTTATTTTAATTCATAATAATATTAATAAATTCATACTACATACTATTACTCAAAATAAATAACCCCAAAAATGAACAATTCTCAATAATCCACAAAACCGCTAAAAATCACCGAAAATTGAATATTCTCAATTAAATAAATAAATTAAAATATTCCAATTAAATTTGGGGTGTTACACAAAGCATGCTGAAAAGACTCGTGTTGGTTTGTAGATTTAGTTAGTAATCCTGAAAGTAGTATGGATCATAGAAATGGTATCATAGTAGACCTCTTCCAGTATGATGTGGTTCGAGGACGAACCAAGTGGAAGCTAGTGGACGTGTAACACCTAAGGCCAAAAAGGGAGGGGAGTAGTCGCTGGTCCACAAGAAATGACAATTAGCGGCTCCTGTCAACTTCTAGGCAAAAACCAAATTCGCATCAGAATGAGAGGGATCCTGAAGGCTATGTAGGTATGAGACTACATGGTTGAAGGAAAACTTATAATAATTGATTGATACTACCTATAATAACAAGATGCGTCTTCTTTTCGGTAGCCCAACAAATAAGAATTTCATAGTTAAGCATGTTTGACTTGGAGTAGTATTTGGATGAGTGACCTTCTGAGAAGTTTCCCGAAAAGTGTGTGAATGAGGACAAAACATGTTAAAAAAACTTGTGCTGGTTTGCGTGGTCAGTCAGTAATGATGAAAGTAGTCTAGTGATGGATCATCATGAGGGGGGAGCATTATAATTGGGTCAAATACTCTAAAGGTCAAAGACTCATCCAAACAAGTGAGAGAGACACCACATATTCATCCAAAACCTTAAGGTAATAGGTGTATGGGTCCTCTTACTAATAAAGTGTCCAACCTCCACTTTTTTAATCAATGTGAGACTTAGAACTCACACTTGTTTATCAACACAACTCACATATGTTTCTCAACATCTAGGGCATTACACCTATTTTGGTCAAATTGAAAAGGAAATTATCGACTTGGCATGGTAGAAATTTATCTATGGGAGGAAGAGTGACCCTTCTGAATTCAATTCTCAATAATTTTCCGATTTTCTACTTATCCTTTTTCAAAGCTCCAAACTCAATTATTTAGGAAATTATAAAGTTTAAAGATTTTTTTTTTATGGTTGTGAGCATGTTGGAAGATTCAACCTGACCTTACTAAGTAAATGGTATTGGAGGTTGATAAAAAGATATTGATTATAGTTGGGTTGATTTGCTAGTTTTCAAGTATGGAAATATTCGATCACATATTTTGGAGGACGTGTGCTCGGTCAAAGGCAGTAAAGACTCAATTTAGTGGCAGGATTTGAAGAGTGTTGGATTTTCCGGTTAGACCATAGAAAATTGGCTTAGATGTTCCTTAAGCAGCAAACTAAGCAACAACAATGTAATCAATTTTTGGAGCACTAAATGGATTGGTCACGATACTTTGGAAACTCTCTTTCCTAAAATTTACGCTCGATCGGAAAATCCTCTTTGTAAGATAGAAAACTTGGGGGAGTGACAGGATTCTGCTGGATTTGGGAGCTCAACTTACTTCGAAGGATTTTAGCATTGCAGAGTCGGATCAGCTGCATCAATAGGAGAGAATTTTGTTCTCGGTTTAGCCGAAGCAGAACCCTAAAGATGATTTTTGGTGGTGGTGTAATAATTTAGGATAAAAAGGAAATACTTTAGGATAAGATTTTTTTCAAATTGGTAACATATTAAATAATTATAATTCAAAGTTTCAAACAAATTCAAAGTTCTAGCCTAACATACTTCTTATGATTGATTAAGGTTGAAGCTTGTTCCAAACTAATCATCCCATGAAAATTTTGAAAATTTGTGCAACTTAATTTAAACATTGTTAAGTCAACTTTGTTATTAGAAAGTACATTTGGTAAGTCGAATTTTTTTTGTAAGCAAGTTATAATAAATGAGTACTAGGGGTACTCAAGCCTGAATGTAAAAGATAGAGGAAAACCTCAAAAATAAAGGAAAAATTGATACCCAGCTGAAACTTACGAAAGATAAAACAAAGGAATTTTGCTAAAATCATAAAATTTACATTTGGAATTATAAATTTCTCATATAGAATCCCACATCCAAGCCAACAGTTTTGCCTTCCACATTAAATTCGAAACACTCAACAATTCGTTATTCAAAATCACAACATTGCTAACAATCCAAATGCTCCAACAAACCGCCAACCAAATACACCCCCTTCCCAACTCTGACTTTCTTCCGCCTACAAAAATCCGACTAGAGCAAGAAACTATTTGCAATGCATTCAACCTGCTTCAACTCAATTCAAATCCACCTCACGACAGCATCCCACATAATCTTGGCAATATGACAGTGGAACAGAATATGAATTAAAGATTCCTCTTCAACTGATCATAAACCACAAGTTAACGTAGTAGGAGATGTGATGATACCACGAAGAAAAGTTGTGATTTTGACGACATACTGTCCAAAAAGCACCGCCAACCAAAGGTCTTTAATCTGAAAGGCACTGCCATTATCCAAACGAGCTCGAAGAAAGAACTAGTATCGTCAACAAAACTCATAACAGACAATGAATAAAACATAATTTTGTACTCCGTCAACTTAATTTCAACATGCTTAAAATACTTCCAACACATCTCAAAATACTTAAAATATTTGGAAAAAAAATTGCAGGATTGTTTCGTCAAAAATGTTAGAACTTGAGAAAAAGAATCAATAAACTTCAAACATCCAAGAATAACATAAGGGTATTATAATGTTTACATAAATAAACATGTGAAAATTCAAAACATCTCAATATTTGACAACAATGAAGGACTAATCCAAACTTTAGATATAAAAGCAAATAATTTATGACTAAAAGCAAAAATAATAAATAAATAAATAAATAAAAGACTTGGATTTAAAAATTCAAACTCCAATTTAAAGCTTAAACCGGACTCAAAAATGAATAACGTTGAAAAAAAAATAAGATTTAACCATAGAAATGCATTGAAAACTTTGAGACAAAATAATTCATTAAAGTAGAAGAAATCAAATTGTTGAAGATAATTGACAAACTATGATGAAGAGTGATGTTTTCTAACCTTGTGTTTTCTTCTTCGTAAAATATATTATGGAGTAAAATGGTGTTTCTACGGTGTTGTCTTTAGTGGGAGACCTTAATAGGTTTGTAAGAGATCAGAATTTTTACGTTTTTTTCTTCAGTCTTTGTCTTTTTTTATTTTTTAGTTTTCAACCTTTAGTGAAGGTTTCAAATTCTCGTAAAATTTTAGTTTTTTTTTTGTTTTCAATCATTCGACAGTGGTTCTAAACCCTTACAAAATAAACACTGAAATTTTACGGCGGTTTAAAGGGGCCGCTAAATATTTAAATCTGATTAAAAAAGCGCAAGAATCTAGTCTCTTACGTGAGAGACTTATCGAGGTCTCTCACGGTAGACAATGCTCGTCTTTAGACTATGAAGTGAAAGTTAACGTAAAAAAGTAGTGTACACTTTGTTTTTTATTTGTGTTTGATTGTGACAAGCAAGTTCAACATAGTGTTATTGCATTACTATCAATTAAAAGATTTGTTAATTAATATGTTGACTTTATGCAAGTGTAATTTTTATATAAAAGAAAAGGTAATTACGGGAGGATGTAACCAATCTTATTTTTTAGGTAGGTAGTTGAAGATCAATCTCGAAATCTAACATAAAAAAGTAGTTAAGAGTAAAATAAAAATATGGATACATTTGAAAATATTATGGAATAATAAGAAAGAAGAAAATATTAGAGAGCAAAGAATGAAGATTTGTACTGTATTCTTCTTATGTGTATCATTTACATTGCAATATAAGTCTTATTTATAGAACATATGTCGAGAATGTCAACAACTGCTTCGACTTCTTCTTTGAATGGAGTATCAACAATGTCTTTGACTTTGAAATCATTACTTGCTTCATCGAAATCATAGCTCATCAGTGGCTTGTCAATTTAATTATTTAGAATTCTAATCCCAGGCAGAATTTTCATCAATCATAATGTCTCGACTCATCACAACCTTATGATTAATTGGAATGAATAGCCTGTATGCTCCATTCTGATGATATCCTACCAGAATCATAGGTTCATTCTAATCATCAAGCTTCCTTCTCCTAGCATCATGAATATGCTTGTAGAAAATAGAGCCAAACACCTTCAGATGACTCACTGATGGTCGTTTTCCACTCCACACTTCTTCAGCTTTTGGTATGGCACCTATTTAGAATATAGACAGCAATCGAAACAGCTTCTCCCTATAAGGATTTTGGCAAATTCTTCTGCTTCAGCATGCATCTCGCCATGTCCAATATGGTCATATTTCTTCTTTCTGCTATTTCATTATGTTAAGGAGTATAAGGAGCAGTTATATCATGATCAATACCATGTTCTGCACAGAATGCTTCAAATATCCTGGATGTGTATTCACCATCTCTATCTGTTCACAAAACTTTAATTTTCTTCTCACCCTGATTTTCGACAAGTAACTTGAATCTCTTAAAGATTTCAAATACTTCATCCTTTCATTTGATCACATAGATCTAGAGCTTTTGACTGTACTCATCGACAAATGAGACGAAATACCTGTTTCGACCAATGGTAATCTCTTCAAAAGGACCACATACATCTAAATGTACAACTTCGAGTATGCAGGATGGTCTCATTGGCATAGTCGAAACAAAAGACTTCTTGGACTACTTTCCGACTATTTAACATTTGTAGAGTTTACCGGGCATCTCAAGACTTGGTATACCAGTTATCATATCTTGAGTGATCAGTTGATTTAACGACCTAAAGTTTAGCTGGCCAAACCTCAGATGCCACAACCAACTATTCTTGTGGTCGACAACTGTTTTCAGACACTGTACCTCAGTCAAACTGATCATGGTCTTAAATGTTATATTCTTCGACAGAGGAGATTTCAAGACCAAGTTATTCTGAATGTTGAAAAGTTCTAAGGCTCCATCTTTCATAACCACTGAGAACCCATTTTCGACCAGTTGTCCAACACTTAACAGATTGCACTTCATTCCAAAGACATAGAGTACATCTTTGATCAATGATTTTGCTCCATTACTCATTTGAATAATTATGTTGCCACTACCTTCAGCAAGTTTCACCTTACTCTTCTTCGACTCGTTGAAATCTAATAACCATGTTTTTTTTACCAGTCATGTGATTTGAACAGCTGAGTCAAGGAACCAGATCTTGGATTCGACATGGTCATCTGCAACTGCAGCCATAACCACCATATCATCAGAATCATCTTATTCTTGACGTGCAAGATTCGCTCCTTCATCCTTGCCTTTTGTCGAACCCTTGTCTTTTATGTACCAACAATGCTTGGCCAAGTGACCATACTTTTCACAATTATAGCATTGCACGCCTCTTTTCTCTACTTTGTCTTTCTGATAGGAAATTCCTTCTCCTTTTTTCGAGGATTCATAATTGCTATCGTTGATCTTATTCTTGTGAGGATTCGACCAATACTTCTTGTTGGAACCACCATTCTTCTTCCACGATTGCGCATGTAGTTCTTGTATCGAGTCTTGAACTCCTTTCCTTTCGACAATCTTAATCTCATGCGCTTCCAACAAACCAACCAAATCTTCAAGTTTTAGGGTTTCAAGATTGTTGGATTCTTGAATAGCTACGATAATGTGATCAAAGTGAGAGGTCAATATACACATTACCTTCTCAACTATCATCTTATCAATTAGGGTTTCACCATAACCCTTCATGAGATGGACGGGTTTCTGCACCTTCGACACATAACCTGCAATCTTTTTATTTTCTCCCATTGACAATAATTCATATTTTCGTCGCAAAGTTTGCAACTTGACAATCTTAACTTTCTTTCCTCCTTCATAGTGCTTGACAAGAATATTCCACATCTCCTTCGCCGATTCAGCATAAGCGATTATGTCAAAATTAGCCGCATCAATCGCCGATTGGATGTAGAACATCGCCTTGCAATCCTTCTTCTTGGCATCCTTGTGAACGGTTCTATGTGGTTTAGTTGCATCCTTACCAAGTGTAGGAAAGTCATTACTAATCACTTCTAGGGTTTCATGAAAGCCAAATAGAGATTGAATATGTTTTCTCCATCGAAGCCAATTCTTGCCGTCAAGAGTTCGAAGGGAGTTTGGTAAATTTCCGTTACCATTCATCTTTGCAGCAATTGATCAATAATAATCCACGATTTGATCAATAATAATCCACGATCCTGGAAACACGATCAAGAATCTAACCGGAGCTCTAGATACCAATTTGTTAATGTGTACGACACATTTAGTGAGGAGAGGAAGAGAGAATAAAGAAACAAGGATTGATATTATTAAATGAGTTGTTATAAATAATGATACATACTATGACTATTTATATATAACCCTAATTGGGATTGGGCTAATAAAATTTAGATTACATTTAAATATTAAATCTAATCTAATATTTTAACAAAATTAATAATCAATTTTAAAAATATATTTTAACTCAATGGTCCAAATTCATTCTCAGATTAAGATAATATTCTCATATGATATGTTATATATATATATATATATATATATATATATATATATATATATATATATATATATATATATATATATATATATATATATATATATATATATATATATATATATATATATATATATATATATTGAAAAAAAACAGAAAAATAATTTTTTGGGTAAAATTCCAAGTTTTGAAAAAGTTAAAACAGAATGTGTTGATCCCAAATGAGTAGGAGTCACCCCAGAAGTATTTAAGCTTTTATGTGTCGACCTAAACAGCATAGGAGTCGACCAAACAAGACGACGCTATTTTAGTTTGTTAAAGCATCAAATGGAGTCAACCCTAAAAGGTTATGGGTCGACCCACCCGAGCTTTGTATCGACACAAGAGCATGGTGTGTCGACCCAAATAAAGCAGTATCTTTTTAGAAATTGCCTTCGGTATGTATCGACCAATAACAGTCCAGCTATAACACTATTTTCAGGTTAAACCAAATTTTTTATGTAAAGATGTTTCTGAACTATTTTTAGATGTCCTAAGATGCAAATCTACGTCTATAAATAAAGAGACAAGTCCAATATACAAAAATACTAAGAGAATACTGTACTCACATATTTTAGATAAACAGATATTCTTTCAATTTTTTCACCATTAATATTTTTTTAATCAAATTTTTTTGCAATTAATAAATAGTCCTCTTTCCTCTATTAAATTTCATGGAAAATTGCCCATTTGGTATCATTTCTCATTTCTCTTATGTTTATTTTTTAGAACTTTTATAAACCTTTGTTTTGTTTTTGTTAAATTTAAATGCATAGCGCTTTGATTTTCTTTGATTTTCTTTATTGTGTTTTTTTCGTATGTATAAAGATTGTATTTAAAGTAATCTCAATATATAAAATTATTAATTGTCGAGAATAAAATTAGATTTACCACCATTATATACTATTTAATGGTGACTCTCGATAATTAATTATTATGGATGTCATATTTTAAATCTATTAAGTAGAAATTTTATAATATTTTTTAATAGAAATTTTATAACATTTTTTAAAATCAAATTAGTCAAAAATATGTCAATTAATTAACATATTTTATTTTAAAATTAATTTTTAGAATAAACAATTCATATTGTTTTCTTACAATCATAATGCATAATGCTAACAAATATTTATATTTTATTTAAATAGAAATATCGACCTGCATACACTTCATATTCAAAGTTTATTTATGATAATACTGTAAAATAATAGTTATATAATCAAATCTACAATTGAATAGTAAAACAATTTAATTATGATAGTTATTAATTAAATAATAGTTTTTGAAAATATAAATATTGAAAAACTATTTGTTTGCAACTTCACTTATTTTCAATAAAGAATTAAATTTAAATTGAAAAGAAAAAACAATTAACATGTTCAAAATAATTGAAACACATCTCAAAATACTAAAAATATTGGGGGAGGAGGAGAATTTAAAAAAAAAATTAAAATTTAACCCATGACTCCAAAAGTTCAACACATCTCACAATATTCAAAATATTAAAAAAAAAATGAAAAACTGTTCTCAAATGAGTCTCAAGATGCATCCAAATGAGTTTTACAATAAATAGTACAGCTTATCATGCATTTGTTGCCTGCATATTATTATTGTGATGTTTAACTATTTTCAGTTGTTATCTAAGTTAAGTAATGCATGAAATTTGTATGCTATGTTAATTAGTTTTCAATGTATTCATAAATGGTTGTCTTCTGTATTAAATAGTTATTGTAATACATAAATTGCAAACTAATTCTAATTTCAATGACATTAAGAAATATTGTATCCAATTGCATGTTAATTAGTTGTTGAACATGCTACTTTATTCAATTGTTGCTGCTATGTCTCATGATAAATGAATAGAGCTTAGTTGAATCATGAAATAAATTTGGTTAAGTATTAAGGAAAATATCCTACAATGTAAATCGTCTTAAATATAAATTATATATGAGTGAAAACAAAGTTATATGTGTTAAGTAAAATAAGTGTGAGTAGTGTGGATAATAGTTTCACATTGGATATGAATGTTGTGACTTTAACATTTATAAGTAGTATCTAATTGATAGCACAATCACTACTACAAAAGGCATAAACAACAATGTCATGGTCACCACGGTTCTTTTCTACACTGTAGTGACATCTCTAAACTAAGGTGCTATCATATTATTTTTGTTTTTTGATTAAAAATTATTTGTGTATAACAATGGTTGGGGAGTCAACCGTGGTGATACCATCAAGCTTTCATGGGTTTGAACCTCAACGCCCTCATATATATTATTCTTTTAATCTTAAGGCACACCTTTTCTTTTTTATTTATTTTTAAATAAAAAACTTAAAGGGTTATGACTATAGTTGATGAGTTCCACCGTTGTGATATATTTTATTTTTTATTTAAAAAATTTAATTATAAATTAAACTCTAACGCTTATTTATGAAATTTCACTATGAAAGTAATATATCATAACAGTTACTGGTATTGATCGTGGTGGTAGCTTTATAATATTACACACTCCTAGTTAGCTTGTCTCTTCAGTATCATTTTTTCTATTGAAAATAGAAACTAGACGAAACAATATTGTGAAACAATACAAGATTTCAACCCAAAACCCTAACGTTCAATACTATGAAACAATACACGATTTCAACCAAAACACCATCGTTCATCCTAGCTTGTCTCTTCAGTATCCATTCTTCACTGTGTATTTTTCATTTTCATCATCATCGTTAAGGAGGTTGGCAAGACCATCATGATCGTGACGTACGTCGAGAAGGAATAGTACACCAACCAAGTTGTCACCGTCGAGAAGGAAGACAACAACAACATCATCGTTGCCATAAGGAAGGGATATAACACCAATACCAACACCAACATCATTTACTTATTCATCACGTTTAGGGTACGTAAAATATTTTTTCCATGGATCTACAGTAAACTTCATTTGCCATTGTTGTGGTTGTTGTTGTTTATGTTCTTATTGTTGTTTTTGTTTTTTAACATAGATGTCAACCTTATCGAGTTCTACATCAGATACTAGCGAAGAAACTCTAACAAATAAGAGTTGTGCGAATGAAACTCAAAAAAATGATACTCAATCAAAAAGATCACAAAGAGGTGTCACAATGATGCCCCAATTCACATCAGTCTGCAACTCATTAGGTGAAAAAATTTCGATCGAGTTTGATTCGTTCTACAAAGTAGTGGATTGTGAATATTACTCTACTTTTAAGAGTTATGTTGTGTTCCTTACACGTAGCAAAGTCAGTATACTGATAGATGATTGGAAACAAGTGGATGATAAAGTCAAAGAAAGCATATAGACAGACGTTAAGGTATTACATACTATAATTTTCATATATTCGATATTACTACCTATAATTTCTAATACATACTTAAATATTGATTTAAATATAGTTGAATTTTGAGTTTACCGATGACTCAAAGTTGAAAAAAAAGTGGATATCTTATGTCGGTACTTGTTGGAAGGGATTTAAGTCACAACTCACGGCTGACTACATTAGAAAGCTTAAAAGCGGTCTTGCTCATCCATGGATTCGATATAGTTTTATATCGAAGAAGCAATGGAACAAGTTTGTGAAGATACATTGTTCTGAGGAATTCAAGATTAGTAATAGTCTTATGTAACCGATAATGTTATTCTAATAAGTTACAGATACTAATCATATATATGTTTCACTGTGTTAATAACAGGTTAAAAGCAAAGTAGGAATACAAAACAAGGCAAAGAACATGTATCTCCATAGATTGTCTCGTGGGGGTTACAGGAAACTTGAGAAAATAATCATGCTTGAAAAGCAACCAGAAACAGGAGAGGATCACATCCCATCTCCATCGTCAAAACATGAGAAATGGAAGAGGGTTTGGTTAAGACCAAAAGAAGAGTACGCCTCTGAGGCGTCAATAGTAGTTGCTGAGAAAATTGTAAGTATGACTTGTTTTGCTTATGTTATTTGTTATTTAAATGTGTTGGTAACAATATATGTAAGTTGCTCATGTTGTGTAAGATAAGTTGGTTGAGGCGGCCCGTGAAGGCACATTTGTTCCAGAAGCATGACATGACATATTAATAGAAGCTATTGGAACAAATGAGCATGGTGGGCATGTCCGTGGTGTAGGAGAAGGTGTCGGCTTGAGGTCATTCTTTAGGTCTCAAAGAAAAAGTACTGAAAGCCCGAAATTTAATGCACAAAGACAAAAGATTGAGAATGTTGAGAAGAAATTAGAAGAGCAAATTAGGATGTTAGAAGAGGAGAGGGAAAAAAGGGAGAAAGATATGGAAAGGTTTTAAGACTTATATTCAGTATGTGCTTTACTTGAGATGTTAGTGTTTTATCGGAAATGTATGATATATATTATGCTTATTTTTGTTTTATGTTCTAATTGAATATTATGATGTAGAGATTAAGTGAAAACCTCGAACAACGTATAAATAAAGATCACCATTATGTTGATGGTGATGATGATGATGATCAAACTCTAAGTAGATGTGTTGTATGTCGTGCTTCTATAAAAGGAAGTAATTGTTCAACCCCTCCCCCTCCAGATAACCGCAACGAGATAATGGACCCTAACAAAAATGAAATCACCATACTATACTTGAACGTTGCGGTGATAAATGATACGCAACCTCTCCCGCTAGAACATTGTCCATGTTTGGAGTTATTCTATTACAATCCAGATGACGTAACTCGGTGGATGTAAGTAGCTGGACATAGGGATATTGCAAGTTTGGTGCACGTAAGTATATAGTTGAATATACATGTCATTATAGAACATTATCATTTTTTGTATTTCCTCCCTTAATTTATTCATTTTCTTTAACCATTTAAGTACATTCACTGTGTTTGTATAGAGTTAAATAAATCGAGTATTTATGGAATCTTGGATCCACTTTTTATTCGATGGACGTTTAATCAACCAAAAAACATTCGAGACTACTTGAAAAAACGGTTATATGAGGGAGGAAAAGAATGTTACCTAGCATCATTTCTCAGTTCGTAAGTATTTTTGTAATTGATGTTTATGTATTCTATATTTAGTCTTGTTTTAGCAAATACTAATAATACATATGCTCGTGTTTATTTAGTGGTCATTGGAAATTGATCATCATATCACTTAAGACGGATACAGTAACTGTATTGTGTTCCTTGAATGGTCCACTCGAAAAGAAAATGAAAAAGATTATTAATTTGTAAGTGTATGTTTAATTCATTTTCTTTGACATTTTAATTTGTTTATTATGTAATATGTTTAATTCATTTTCAATGTACAGTGTTGTGGAGCAAGTGAATATGATGAACAATGTTAGAAGAAATCCCTCATGGATCTTTCCTAAAGTGAGTGACCCAATTACCCGTTTCTTTCATTTACAATCATGTGTGGTTATATTCATGTAATTATTTCTTAAATTTGTAGACGAGGAGACAACTCGGGACTTACGAGTGTGAGTATTATGTCATGAAACACATGTTAAACATTGTTCTTGCCGGCACTGTTGAGTCATGGGATAAGGTATATATGTCATAAAATATTTATATATATTAATATATAAGTTGACTATTGAATTATTATCATGCATGATATTCAATTTTTTACTCTTTCTTATGTAGATGTTTAACGACGAAACCCTATTCCCCGTTGAGGACTTTGTAGATCTTCGTAAACATTGGGCGTAAATCTATAATGTGCTTAAGAGTCTTGATGATTGATTTATTGAGATATGCTAATGACTTATTTTCTGTATTGATGATGTGAATATTACTTTTGACTTAAACATATTGTGTTTGATGTAAATATTAATTTTGGCTTTTGATACACAATGTTAGTAGTTTTTTATGCTCTTTATACATGTCTAACACAAATATAGGATGTTGTAAATTCTCTGATATGGTTATAATAGTTACAAGATAAAAATGGAAAGAATTTGAAAAACAGAGAATTGCATATTTAAAACAGAGCTAGTTTTGACAGTGGTTATAAAACCTAACTGTGGTTGTATATTGAACGCTGACTAGATTTTATCACAACGGTTGGATTAACTAACCGTTGTGGTATGACGCACGCTTCCTATAATACAACAACGGTCCTAGGACCGTGATTGTAAGTACCACATATACAACGACACACTACATAACAATGATTGGTCCAGCGTTGTTATATATCTTTCCCAATCGTTGTTAAATGCCTTTTTTATAATAGTGAATCTAGGATAAACATCCCATGACAATATGTGCAACTTAATTTAAAAATTTTAAAGTCAACTTTATTACTAGAAAGTACATTTGGTAAGTAAACTTAATTTCAACATGCTTAAAATACTTTCAACACATCTTAAAATGCTTAAAATATTTGAAAAAATTGCAGGGTTGTTTCGTCTAAAATGTTAGGACTTGAGAAAAAGAATCAATGAACTTCAAGCATCCAAGAGTAACTTGAAGATATTATGATGTTTACCAAAAGAAACATGTGGAAACTCAAAACATCTCATAATATTGGACAACAATGGAGGACTAATCCAAACTTTAGATATAAAAGCAGATAATCTATGACTAATAGAAAAAATAAAAAATGAATAAAATACTTGAATTTAAAAATTCAAACTCCAATTTAAAGCTTAAATTCGGACTAAAAAATGAATAACATTGAAAAAATAGGATTTAACAATAGGAATGCATTGAAAAATTTGAGACAAAGTAATTCATTAAATAGAAGAAATCAAATAGTTCAAGATACTTGACAAACCGTGATGAAGAGTGATATTTCCTAACCCTTAGTTTTTCTTCTTCGTAAAATATATTTTGGAGTAAAATGGTATCTCTACAGCGTTAGTCTCCAATGGAAGACCGTAATAGGTCTGTAAGAGATTACAATTTTAGCTTTTTTTTCTTTATTTTTTAGTTTTCAACCTTTAGCGGTGATTTCAAATCCCTGTAACATTTTAGTTTTTTTTTTCCAATCATTTAGTGGTGGTTTTAAACCCTTACAAAATAAACACTAAAATAAAATTTTGCGGCAATTTAAAACGATTGATAAATAATTAAAGTTGATTAAAAAAATGCAAAAATTCTAGTCTCTTATGTGAGAGACCTATCGAGGTCTCTCATGGTAGAGAATGTCTGCCTTTACATTGTGAAGTGAAATTTAAAGTAAAAAAGTAGTGTAAACTTTTTGTTTTGTTTTTTTGTGATTGTGACAAGCAAGTTCAACATAGTGTTATTGCATTGCTATCAATTAAAGATTTTGTGAGATATTGAATCAAACTCTAGTATAGTCGAAGTCTGTTCGTGAGTAATGCGTGTTGTAATCGAAGTTTGTTCTAACATGCATTAGTCAATATTACTAGGTTGTTAGCATGTTGAATTGGACCTTACTTGTAAGCTCAATTGTTTAAGTCAGTTTGTACCCTAAGTTAGCTTGTAATGGATAATTGTTAAAAAGTCCATTAGGTTAGTGCGCTAATTTTCTTATAAATAGCATGCTAGTCTCTCATCTTGGCATAAGGAAAAATAGGAAGATAAAATCCTAATTTCAAGAGAGAGGGTTATTTTGTTATTCTTGTATACTTATAATCTTGTTTCTAAGAGAAAGAAAAATAATAGCAGTTTATAACCAATCCTTGTTGTTCCTTGTTGTTTTACCTTATTTTTTTTGTTAACCCTAACCCTTGTAAGTTTCTTGAACATAAAGAAACAATTTATATTTTGTTTCAAGACATTCGGTTCACAAAAAATTAGTGCAGTGAGCATGGAGAAGATGCGTTCAACAAAGTATGAGATTGAAAAGTTCACCGGAGTGAACAACTTTGGTTTTTGGCGCTTGAAGATGAAAGCCCTACTGGTTCAACAGGGTTGTTTGGAAGCGTTAAAGGGAGAGGCAGCCATGGATGATACGTTAACGGCAAAAGAAAAGACGACCATGATTGAGAAATCTCACAATGTAATATTGTTGAGCCTTGGTGATAAGGTTCTTCGACGGTATCAAAGGAGACTACAACATCGGAGTTATGGGTGAAACTTGAAAGTTTGTACATTACCAAAACCCTGGTGAATCGATTCTACCTGAAGCAAGCTTTGTATTCATTCAAGATGAGTGAAGACAAAATGTTAGCTGAGCAGTTGAATATGTTCAACAAGCTGATTCTTGATCTTGAAAATATTGATGTAAATATCGATGATGAAGATCAAGCACTATTGTTGTTGTGTGCTTTTCCCAGAACACATGCTCACTTCAAAGAAACTCTTTTGTATGGAAGGGAGTCCCTGAGCTTTGAAGAAGTTCAATTAGCCTTGTATTCTAAGGACTTGAACGAATGAAAGGAGCATAAACCTTCGATGGTGGGCGAAGGTTTGGCCGTTAAGGGAAAATATTTGCGAAAGGATGGTAAGTTCAACAAGAGAAAAGGTAAAAGTAAACAGAAGTCTTATAGTGGCGAAACATCTGGTATTCGATGTTATCACTGTAAGAAGGAGGGTTACACAAGAAAGGTATGCCCTGAACTCCTGAAAGATCGTGGAGGTAAGGATAATGGCAACACAGCCATTGCACAAGATGATTTTGAATCATCTGATGTCCTTGTGGTTTCAAGTGGCGACTCAAGAAAAAGAGTGAATTATGGATTTAGGTTGCACTTGGCACATGACTCCAAACAGAGAATTGTTCGAGGAGCTATGTGATCAAAATGGTGGATCGGTGTTGCTAAGAAATAACAAATCTTGCAAAATTGCAGGTATTGGATCTGTGAGATTCAAACTCCATTATGAGTCAATAAGGTTATTGACTAAAGTCAGGTATGTACCTGATTTAAAGAGAAATTTGATTTCTCTTGGTGAATTAGACATAAAGGGATATGTTTTTTAAGGGGATAAAAGTATCCTAAGAGTTATGAAGGGGTCGAAGGAAGTCTTGAGAGGCGTGAAGAAACAAGGCTTATATACCCTTGAGGATGAGGTTGTACGTGGTTCGACAAATGTTGCATCCATGAAACCTGTCTCGAAGACAGAATTATGGCACATGAGATTGGGCCATGTCAGCGAAAAAGGTCTGGTCGAATTAGGGAAGCAGAACCTGCTAGGTGGTGACAAAGTCGAAAAGTTAGAGTTTTGTGAATCTTGTGTATTTGATAAATCCTGTAGGGCGAAGTTTAACATAGGCAAGAAAAGAACACATGGATTCCTGGATTACATTCATGCTGATCTTTGGGGGGCCTACAAGGAATCTTTCACACTCAGGTGCAAGGTATTTTCTATCCATCATTGATGACTATTATAGAAAGCTATAGGTATTCATTCAGAAGACACCTAAAGAAGTTTGGTCGGGACATCCACCTAGTCTCGACAGATTGAGAGTATTTGGTTGTGTGACCTATGCTCATATTAGGCAAGACAAGGTCGAACCTAGAGCTCTGAAATGCATGTTCATGGGATACCCTGAAGGAGTCAAAGCGATAGGCTATGGTGTCTAGAGCCAGGTCACAGGAGGTGTATCACCAGTTGAGATGTAGTTTTTAATGAAGTAGATATGGCTTTCGAGAAAACTAATGATGTTGACGAAGAGCTGAAACATAGAGAGATTCTTGTTGAGGTGGAGCATGTTGATGCTAAATTGCGTACTCTAGATGAAGTCGAAGAAGACGCGGAAGATATTGTCGAAGATGAGGGGACTGATAATGACTACCTGCTAGTAAGATACATGCCTAGGAGAGTCATCAAGCCACCTCAGAGACTTGGGTATGTAGATCTTATAGCTTATGCCTTAATCTATGCAAGTGAGGTTCTAGACAAAGAACCTAGAGACTATAAGGAAGTTATGAGGAATCGAAAGAAGACTGAATGACTGAAGCCCAAGGATGATGAGATGAAATCTCTTCATGATAACAACATATGAGAACTGATCAAGAAACCTTCTAGATCCAGGTTAGTCATCTGTAAATGGATTTTCAAAGTTAAGGAAGGAATCGAAGGAGTGTCGTCAAAGAGATACAAGGAAAAATTGGTCACTAGGGGGTTCACTCAGAAAGAAGGTATCGACTTTAATGATGTGTTTTCTCCTGTTGTCAAGCACAGATCCATTCGAATGTTGCTTGCCACGGTGGCCCAGTTTGACCTTGAACTTAAAAAGATGGATGTGAAGACTGTGTTCTTGTATGGTGATCTATATGAAACAATCCTTATGAGGCAACCTGAAGGGTGTGTCGAAAAAGGAAAGGAAGATTATGTGTGTAAGCTGAATAGATCCTTATATGGATTGAAATAATCTTCTTGACAGTGGAATAAGAGATTCGACAAGTTCATGGCACACTGTCACACCCTAATTTTTGACCTTAAGATTCTACCTCCCTGCTTTTATCTTTTTATGCATTTATTACCACTAATCAATTTGTACAGATACGATATTTTCATGTATAGATTCTCATGATTATACATCGCAGAGACAAGACGCGAATCATGGTGATTAAGGCTTTCTGCGTCATCGAGTATTTGTTGATATGAACGTGAGGTAGAATTCGAGGTTGAGGCTCTTCCAAATATGCTTCGGGTTTGTTTGCAAAGGGATTTGGTTTAGGCATCCCAAGAGACATCCGAATTTTGTTCATATTATTTAGAGTTCAATTGATGTTTTTTCATTTGGATAAGATTGGATTTATGTTCAAGATCAAGTCACTATTTAACTCCAAGTCATCCACATGTTTTAATAAGAAGATTAACAAGGTGCACAATGGAAAAGTTGGATTTGAGCCTGAAGATCTAACTGGGTGCAGAACCAAAGTCTGGTGGGCTGGACAAGAAGTTTTATGAAGGAACTATCAAGTCCCTTGGTCGTTTTAAAAAAACAGCACGCGGCAGTGTATGATGATGGAGATATATAAGTACTGGAAGCTTTTGGGGAAAAGGCTGTAAATCTACTAAGAAGATAAAACGGTCATCACTTGAACTCTTGGTTCACCGAGAAAGAAGAAAGAGAAAATAGTTAATAATAAACAATCTCCCAATGAGTCTACATCAATTTCAAACACCATTTACAGGACCAAATATAGCAAGGACCCCAATCCTGATACAAAAAACCTATTAGCTCTCCTTTTCAAAGAGAGGTTATCCCAAATAAGATAAATAAGAAGATAACTTGACATTAAGCTACATTGCTCCCATTTCTTTATAACATCTCCAAAGTTTCTAACGACAATGTCTTACAGGATCAAACTTGGTCGGTACTCCACAGTAACTTTAACGAGATTTAGACCTCCTGGAATTCATAAGACAAAGAACTTGACGACGGATCCGTTAGCGTCATCCTTGTAGGTTTAATTCCTCCTTTTGCTGAATGGTTACTCTACTGTGATTCTTGTTACTTGGGGAATTAGAAGTTCTCGCTACAACAGAGGATACTGAGAGCGCCTCACAACCATCTGAGAAAAAGACTGCCGGATAGGAATTCACATGAGACTCTCCTCTTGCTGAAGATGAAGACAACATCATCCAGAGCTAGTTTACTACACATAAAGAGAAGACATTTAGAGATATTGCAATTCAAAGTATACAAATTCTTGAGTTTCTAGAAAGTTGCTTTTGGAAATACCTTATGTTGAGCTCAAAGTATTTTTCGCTCGATGAATCGTTGACGTTGAAGGCTTCCCAACACGGTGCGACCGGCTGCAATACCAATTCCTTTTGTTGCGTAATTTTCTTCCGGGCTCGATCTCGACATGGACCGCAAACCAAAGCCTGCCACAACAAACATGGACCAAATCAAAAGCGCATGATGCGGTGCTTAATACTATCCAGAATTAGAATTTAAAGAGAGAGCCTAACCATGGAATGAGTATGGCTCCACTTCTTCCTCATGAGCATTGTATTCCTAAGCTCATTACTTGTTCTGATGATACTGAACCCATAGTCAAAGAAAGGCTCCGTGTATTTAATGAATTGAGTCAACCTGTGGAAGGATTTTACAGTAGCGGAGGAAAACTGTTAGAGTTTGAGCTTCCTGGAGGGATCCCGGAATCTTGGCCAAAGTTGCTGCAAGCGCTCAATCTAGATGATTATGAAGAGAAACAACATGTGGCAGCATAAGATATAAAGTTTAACATATAATTAAGTATTTCACTCTTTGCATGCGTATTCAGCATGTTATGCAATTTTGCAGGAAATAGAACCAATAAGAGTGAAAAATCTTGCAAAAGATAGATAGAATTTGGATGATATTGAAGAAGTAGAAAGAGTAGTTGTTGCAAAACCAGTCGCTTCAAGGCCAAATTATTCTACTTTCAAATCTTTCTCAGAGCTTCTAGCAGGTGCTATCAATGCCACTTCCCCAGTTGCATCTTCTTCTCAAACTACAACTTCTGCAATCAGACCAGTCCACTAGTATTCAAACAGTTTCATCTTGTTAAAGTGGATGTATTGCTTCAGTGCTACTAATTTGAGCAAGGGTACTGTGAAGATTTAATGCAACAGCCACGACTATCGTTGGTTGACTTTTCCCCCCAAAAAACAACTCATGCCATGACTTGCAGAGAAAGTCATTCGGAGTAAGACAGGGGAATAAGGTTGTCTTGAAAATTTGAACAACTCAACTCAAGAGCGGTTTCAGGCAGCACCGTTGCAAATTCAAACAGGGCCATGTTCAATTCATCCAACAATCAGTTCATTACCTTCTTCATATGATAGTTACAAACTTGTGACATTGGGCCTAAACTAACTGTTAGCATAAAAAAGGAACTCAGTTAACAACACAAACATGGATGATTATGCCATGGACATTCATAAAACACTCTACCAAATTGAAGATGTGCCTCAGAATATGGTTGAACGCAGGGCCGATGTTGTCGCTTGACTCAAGTCTCTTGAAGACGTTGTTGCTCCTCTTGTTGCTTTCCTCCAAAATGCTGTTGCCGCTCATGAATTGAAAGCTGATAAACACTATAATCTTCAGATGCTTAACACCAGATCAGTCCTGCACAAATAAAGGCATTATACCAATATGACAAGGTTCAGTTTGAATGTAGAAACTACTCTGGTGCTACTGACTATCTTTATCAGTACAGAGCTTTGTGCACCAAGTCCTGAATAGTTTGAGCTGCTACAAATAGAAGGATCAAACCCAACAAAAGTCTTTTAATTCTTGGAACTGTTGTTTCGAAATTGACCGAAGCTAAAGCTAGTCAGATACCATATAGGGACTCCAAGTTGACTAGAGTGCTTCAGTTTTCTCCCGGTGGTCATGGACGTGTATCTCTTATCTACATAATAACCCCTTCATCATCCTAGCACCAAAGAAATAGAGATGATGAGCCAATGAATTTACGTAAAGGAGTTTATCAAATACAATCAAGAAGTACAAGCGTGTTTCAAAGTTCAGGGCTGCTCCCAACACACTGAGGCTTTGGGCTCACCAATTCCGTTACGCCGTAATTACTCTGGGATGTCAGATTCCCTTGGCCCAAATTAACTGCTATTTTCCCCTGCCAAAAAACAATTCACAAGATTAGTAACCAATTAAAGGATACCTGTTTGGGAAAGAGGTCCAATTCACGGCAGCTAGCAGATTTTTTTGTCTGTCTCAAAACAACGTATCCAAGCAATCAAAACATTTCAAACGTAATTACCACAAAATCACATGGAGGGGGATTCTCATCAACAGACATTAACGTAATCAGACAGAAAAGGAAGGTTTTCAAATTTTGTCTAAAACCAAAACAGAAGGTTCTAATACAGTATTCAAGACATTTAATCAGAGTTTTAAACAAGAAATTTCATTCGAGGCCTATAAAAAGGAGGTGAACTCGCAGCTTTGAGGATCCTAAGGAAAAGAGACAAAATCACAAAAGCATGTATCATTCACGCACTCAAATAAACAAGAGAGGACGAGACTTATTTGACGAAAGACCACCTCCTAGAACCTCCGTTGACCCTGGCCGTCCCGCCTTCGTTGAACAGCCGCTACAGATGGGTTCTGCTCCCGGTTCAGAACACCATTTGCGACCACTCCCTCGTTGATTTTTCCGTTTGATTTTTGTTTTCATTTTGGGATTTAGGGTTCTATGATTTGGGGATTGTGAGGGCGTTATTGTGTTCTTGTTTTTGTTTTCCTTCGTTGTGTTTTTTTTCTGTTTGTTTTGCAGAAGAAGAAAGGCGAAGAGATGGGTGGATCGGAGGAGGAGAAGATCGAGGATCAAAGAGAGGAGAGGATTTGAGATAGCGAGAGAGGCGACGAAGGGGAAATTAGGGGGGGCTAGGGTTCCCATTTCAATTTTGTTTATTGGCTGTAATCTGATGTGTGTATGCCCACCATAACCATGATGCACCCACCATTCACGACACTCAAATCTCTAACGAATTTGATCTAACGGTCCACACTGCGCACCCATCGTAAGCCACGCGAACCACACACACACGATCAGTCTGAACCCCTTTAATCCTGCTTAACATCTAATTATCTCCACCTAATCTTAATTAACTAATAATCACTTAACCTAATTATAACTTAACTACCCTTTTTTCTTAGTTGATCCTTAATCTACTTTTTTAATATAATCATTAATCAGCTTTTTATTTTAAGCACACTATAACCTTTTATTAATCAATATTTTTTTCTAATTATTTAATAAACCCAATTTATTTGCTTTACCACTTATTATAATTTCTTCAATTTAATAACTATTCTATTAACTAAAATGTATTATTATTTTGTTCATATTTCTAAACAAATAAAGACCTTTTTCTTTATATAAATTGAAGTATTTTATTTGTTAAGAAAAACACTATTTTTTTTAATAAGAAAACCATTTTCATAATTTTAAAAGCATATTCACTTGTTAATAATAATAACTTCATTTAATAAAAATCTCAATAATAAAATAATAAAACTTCTTTTTTTGGTAACCAATGATCGATTTATTTTATAAAATAATTTATTAATTGGTTCATAACCCTAAACCAATCCACCCTCTAATTCGATATTTCCTTTAAAACAAAGTACAACCCCTTTCTTAAAATCAATTCACCCCTTTTAATAATTTCTCTTAAAACTAATCCCGTTTAAAACAAATTCAACCACCCCTTAAATCGATTTCACCTAAAATTAATCAAGTCAACCTCCCTTAATTCAATCGTGCACGCTTCCGTATCTGCACTTTCACAATTCACACACTTTAGCGCTTTCATGCATTTATGTATGGACCTACTTATTCGCCTTTATTTTCCGCAATTTATCATTTCCGCATTTATCTTATCGCGTTGCATAACGTCCAAAGGAAGAACCTGCGCATAACCTAAACAATTATGCGTATGCATTACATTTGCATCATATTCCCCTATAATCCTTGATCCCATTCAAGTCGATCTTCTAAGTTTAGATCCTACCCCATAAGGAGGACCTTTTATCTTTACAACATAGAAACAAACTTAATCAACTCAATCAAACAACATTCAAACACATTAGAGAATAAGATGTTAATCATCTTAAGCGAGATAAAACTTCTACCCCATAACAATACAACCAATTTTCCTACAAAGTTGTGGCGGTTAAATCAAGTAATCTCCCTTAAAATGATAACTCATATTTTCTCCTAATATCAATCAATCAACTACCTTTATCCCGTAGGAACTTTGACCACAGTCAAAGAACTCCTCAAACCCTTTAGGGGAACTACAGGTACTCTGATTCTACTCCCGTAAGAATATGTAGGCATAAGATGCAATATCTTGTCGAGTATACTTAGAAATAAACCCCTAGATCGTTTATCCTTTAAGCAGATAACCCTTAGCAATAAACAAACATTAGGATGCTAGCACCTTCCCTAAGTTTAACCAACCCTCGAACCTATAACTCTCTAACCTTTGCATGTGCATTGCATTGTGGGTATTTCGATCTTTTTCCCTTCCTTTGGACAAATAAAAGTTCGGTTGCAAATGAATTAAGATTCAAGCTAATCAATAGCTTGGTATCCAAATTTCACCGCGACAGAAATGGCGACTTCACTGGGGACACCTTAGTGGGTTTCCCTAACTTGCTTTTTTTTTTTTATGTTTGTTTATATTTGCTTAATTGTTTACTTGTATACTTGTTTGTTTATTGCCTTTGGGTTGATATCTTTGAGTGGTGAGACAAAGTCCTACACCTGGACTTGAGTGAACTTAAGATAGGATAGTGATATGTTCGACGAAACTTGTAGGGAGTCGAATCCCGACCAAGTTGACTTAAAAATCACGCTCAATTGAGGCCCTCTCGAAAGTTGTATTGTTGAACGAGTTTTAATCGTGAAAACATACACTATTTTCGATGTTGGAGCCTATGATATTGAGGATCGTAGTTACCTTAACCCCATTTTGGCCTTTATTAGGATGTAGTGCGAGGACTATAAGGGAGTACTCTCAAAATAGTTGCTACGCGATGCTACACTCAAAAGAGGTTCTCTTGAGAATATTATTAACCACCAAGTAATTGGGAAGTTGATAATATCCGAAAGATGGGCTAATGACTTTGGGAACCTTCTTAAAACCTTGTTCTGCAGGTACGGTCAACCTTTAGTCCATATCCTTTGGGAAAGGGTATACCCTTTAGCTCCATGCTCGTTGCAAACCTAGGGTCCCCTTTGTTTGTTTATATTTGTGCATCTATGTGCTTACTTGTGTTTGTTGCATTCATAAAGCATCATACCTCATTGGACTTCATGGGATTCATCTTTGTTTATGAACATTGTAGGGCACTATGGATTCCAACAGAAGACATACTTTGAAATACACTTTTAAGAGTCCTAAATTGGATGGCCTAAGGAAGTTGGTAGCTTTGATTGAAGACCAAGAAAAGTTCAAGAGCAAATATGGGAAGCTAATATCTTTATTGATTCGCCAAGTGGACGAAGGACTTCTTTCCACCTTATTACAGTTCTATGATCCACTTTATCACTGTTTTACATTCTTAGACTTTCAACTATTACCTACATTGGAAGACTACTCCTTTTTGGTTGGTCTGCCTATCCTAAAAGAATCTCCCTTCCCTTTCTTGGAGAGCGACCCTGAGGAAAGAGATATTGCTAAGGCTCTTTATCTAAAGGTATCCGACGTCAAGGGAAACTTAATTAGTAAAGGTGGTATTTTTGGTTTGACTACGGATTTCTTAATCAGTAAAGCTATGTTTTATGCCGATTATACGAACAGGACTCCATTCGAGGCAATCTTCGCCCTACTTATTTATGGGGTGTTTCTATTTCCAAGTTTTTAGGGGTTCATCGACCTTAACGCGATTAAGATTTCCCAGTGCCAACTCTTTTGGGGAATACTTATCATTCTGTGCATCTTCGAAACTTCTATGATGGAGGGATGATCACCTGCTGTATGCCCTTACTCTACAAGTGGTTTATTTTGCACTTGCCTAAGTCTAGTTCTTTTTCGAATCTCGATAAAGGGCTATGGTCCCCGAGAGTTATGAAGTTGACCCATTCAAACATTGATTGGTATAGCCGAGCATATGATGGGACGTTAATTATTGATGGTTGTGGGGATTTTGCTAATGTGTCGTTACTTAGTTTTATTGGAGGGATCAGTTACAATCCGGTCTTAGCTCTTCGACAGTTGGGATATCCGTTGAAGGAACCACCTAAGAGTGTTCAGGTGAAGAGCATTTTCTTTAGGGATAACAAGGAACTTCAAGACAAGATTCTGGCTGCATGGGAGCATTTGCATAAGAAAGGGAAGAAAAGCCTGGGGAAACTTAATTGTGTGTCCTTGGAACCGTACCTTCAATGGGTCAGAAAAAGGGAAATCAAATTGAAAATGCCCTATTCTCGTCAGGATCCTATACCTTCGAGAAGAGAACCCACCTATGTCTTTATGTCTGAAGCTGAGAAGTTAGAGATCATATTGAGGAAGGCGCACCATGAGTTAGAGTCGTGGAAGAACAAGTATCAAGTGGTTGTTGCAGAGAATGATGAACTTCAGAAACAGAAGGATGAACTTCAGAAATAGATACAGTTGAAGGATGAAGAATTACTTCCTTAGGGCTTTCATTAGCTTTTATTTAGCTATTTATTTAGGACTTTTAAAAGCAATTATTTGTAATTCGTTTCAAAATTAATAAAACGTTTTCTTTTACCGCAATGTTTATAAATAGTTGGGATCCCATGAAGTCCTACTCATCTTGCATTGCATTCTTTTTCTTTATTCACTTCAAGAAACTCAATTTTGTTTCACAGGTATTGTAACGATGGACTTCAAACGAGAAACAGTGAAGTACACTTTTCAGAGTCCTAACATTGAAAGCTTAAGAGAGCTAGCAGATCTTATCGAGAACCGTCACGCTTTTGCAACAGAATATGGATGAGCCTTCTATTTTCTCGAGCTCAAGATGAAAGAGGGACTGTTGGAGACCCTTGTCCAGTTCTACGATATGCTGTACCATTGTTTCACCTTTCCAGATTACCAGCTAATGCCGACCCTGGAGGAGTATTCTGAATTTTTGAAGATACCCGTGACCATTCAACCCATGTTTACCGGATTGGAGGACACGCCCAGTGACCAAGAGATCGCCAATGCTACCCGTCTCAGTCTAGTAGACGTTCAAGCTCATTTAACCACCAAGGAAGGATTCCTTGGATTTCTGGAAGATTTACTGATTGAGAAAGTCCGTTATCACGCTGAAAGGAAAGAGGTCTCGATCATGGAAGCTACCTTTGCCTTGTTAGTCTATGGGATTTTCTGGTTCCCAAAGATTGATGATTTTGTCGACATGGATGCAGTTAAACTGTTCATCCTCAAGAACCCATCTCCTACCTTGTTAGCTGACACGTACCCTTCGATCCATTCGAGGAATGCTGAAGGATGAGGACACATTGTTTGTTGTACCACCTTGTTGTATTCATGGTTTATCACCCGCCTAGCTCGGCATCCATCTGTTTGGGAGCAGATAGAAACACCCCGTTGGTCTGAAATATTCATGGCCCTTACTCACTCTGATATTGTGTGGTATGACCCTACTTATGAAGGTGTTGAGATGATTCATAGCTGTGGAGGATTCCCCAATGTACCTCTTATTGGGAGGGAGGGATGTATCAGTTACAACCCTGCTTTGGCTCGCCGACAATTAGGGCACCCAATGAACGAAGTACCTGACCCAAATTTGATGGAGGGGATCTTTTTCAAGGAAGGAAAGGATCCAGACTTGAAGGCTACCATAATATATGCATGGAAGTACATCAACATGGAAGGAAAGACCGCTTTAGGGTTCCCTAATTATGCTGCCTCTGAAGACTATCTGCGTTGCGTGCGCGAGAGGGCTCTCGACCTCAAGATGCGTTTCCCTTTTCACGAACCCATGGTGTTGAATTTTCACGATCCCGATTGGTTTGATGAGAGTGAGGTAGATCAATTGAAGGCCGCCTTGGATGAGGCTCGGAAACTGAAGGCCGCTTGGAGGAACAAGTTTTTCACCCTCAAGGTAGAGAAAGAGAAGTCTCAGAAGCTGCCAGAAATAGAATCTGCAAGGAAAAGGAAGGCGCGAAAGGATTTATTTTCCCCTCACACCTCTTGAAGAATTGTCACCAGGGATGATCTTCCCTCAGCTACTGTGGCCTGGAAAGAATGTATAGATCGACTCATCAGTGAGAAGGCCGAATTGCAAGAACGTGTTAATCAGCTGGTAGAGGAGCTTTGTACGCAGAAGGAGCATAAGAAGTAGATCTCTGAGTTCTCTTTTGCTTTTGTTTCAATGTAATAAACTCTTAAAAGAGTACTTTACTTTGTAATTCTTCTCGAATATCGAAAATAAAATAAGTTTTTATCCAACGTTATAATACCGAAAAAATAATTAGAGTTTCTTGAAGTTTCATACTCATTTGCATTTTTGCATCGACATATCATCGTTTGCATTCCAGGGTCTCACTCTTGCTCCACCTCCACAGACAAGCTGAATCACCAGTACAATACTCGCGTCTATCAATGCCAAAAGATGGACCAACTTGAACAAGAGAACAAGGTGCTCTGTGATGAAGTTAAAATTCTGAAGGAAAGTTTGGAGAGGTTGAATGGTCTAGTTGAAGCTCTGTCCAATCAAGCCGCACTCAGCAACCAAGAGGTTCAAAGGACTGTTGTCTCCGAAGTTGTGTCAGCACCGATCCCAGTGGTGCCTACTGTTGTCGAAGCGACCTACAACATGCTGCCAGGTTTTCCGTGGGGAATGCCTCCTCATTTCACTCCTGCTGGCTATCGCCCACCTATCCCTGAGGTCCCTGTCATGACCGCTGCTCAAGCCATCCCTGCCACTGATGCCGTAATGACCACTGCACCACCACATGTGAATGTTACTCCATGTATTCTGGATGAGCCGATTTTCCATGGGTCTCCGACTGAAACTGTGGGTTTTGAAGAGAGGATGGATTGTTTTCAAGACCAATTTTCTGAAATTCAGAAAGAATTAAAAGCCCTCCGTGGAAAGGATTTGTTTGGAAAAAGTGCTTCTGACTTATGTTTGGTTCCTAATGTCAAGGTTTCGCCAAAATTCAAGGTTTCGTATTTTGAGAAGTACAAAGGAAATACTTGCCCTCAAAGTCATCTCATCATGTATGCCAGAAAGATGTCTGCATAAACTGACAATGATTAATTGCTCATCCACTACTTCCAGGATAGTCTGACAGGCGCTGCACTCAAATGGTATATGGGTTTGGATAGTGCGAAGATTCGATCTTTCAACGATCTAGGTGGGGCCTTCATCAAGCAGTACAAGTATAATGTAGACATGGCTCCTGACAGAGATCAGTTGAGGGCCATGATGCAGAAAGATAAAGAAAACTTTAAGGAATATGCTCAACGTTGGCGCGAGTTAGCCGCGCAGGTTACGCCACCATTAGAGGAAAGGGAAATAACCAAGATTTTTCTAAAGACCCTTGGTCCTTTCTTTTACGAGAAAATGGTCGCAAGTGCACCCAGCGACTTCAGCGAGATGGTGAATATGGGGATGCGTTTGCAGGAGGGGATCCGAGAAGGAAGATTGGTCAAAGAAGAGAATGCTCCTAGCAGTGCTAAGAAGTATGGAAGTGATTTTGTGAAGAAAAAGGAAAAGGAAGTGAACATTGTACAAGAAGGAAGACCCAGAAAAAGGTATTCACCAGCATATCAGGTTGCATCAGTATCGCCAGTATTCAACGCTCCAGCTTATCAGCCGCAACCACAACAAAGTCCACAATCTCCTCAACATAATCGGCTATTCAACAATCAGGGTCGTGTGTTCAGGAAGATAACCTTTGATCCCATCCCTATGAAGTATGCTGCCTTGTTCCCAGCCTTGATCCAAAAAGGTCACATCCAGACAAAAGCTCCACCCGAGGTTCCCAAGAATCCTCCTCCTTACTATAAAGCTGACAGATTTTGTCTTTACCATCAAGGAGCTCTAGGTCATGACATTGAGAGTTGCTTTAGTATGAAAGCAGATGTCTAGAGGCTCATTAAGTGCGGAATCTTATCCTTTAAGGATTCTAATCCCAATGTGCAGGACAACCCATTGCCTCCACATAGTTCACCCTCCGTAAACATGATCCAGAGTTACTTAGAAGGAAGTGATCAGGAAGTTTCAGATAAGAAGACTGAAGAAGTATGTGTTATAGTGCCTCACTTCAAGGAAGTGGGGCGTATTGAGATCATGTATGATAGTAGAAAGTCGACCGTTACTCCCCTGGTAATCAATGTGCCTGAACCTGTCCCTTACACTTCTAGTAAGGCTATCCCGTATCGATATAACGCTACGATGTTGGAAAATGGAAGGGAGGTACCCTTACCCACTTTGCCTTTGGTTGTTAACATTGCAGATGTCAGCAGGGTAACAAGAAGCGGCCGAGTCTACCCTTCAGTGCCTTCGAAAGACAAGGGAACCTGAGTAGAGCAACCGAGTTCGAAGGACCCAATTGTGGATCAATCTGGTGGATCCGACTTACTCAAACAAGACGAAGTGCTGAAGGTAATCAAGAGAAGTGAATATAAAGTTATGGATCAGCTCTGCAGACCCCGTCTAAGATCTTCGTCCTACAGTTGCTAATGAGTTTTGAGGCACATAGGGGAGCGCTCCAAAAGATATTGGAGCAAGCATATGTAGAACAAGATGTTACAATGGAGCAATTTGATAATATCATCGGTAATATTACTGCATACGACAATCTGGGCTTCAATGAGGAAGACCTCCCAGAGGAAGGAAAGAAGCATAATATGGCCTTGCATATTTCTGTGAATTGTGGGAACGATTCTTTGTCCAGTGTGTTGGTTGATACTGGATCCTCTCTGAACGTGATGCCTAGAACCACTTTATCCAAGTTATCTTATCAGGGACCACTGATGAGGCCCAGTCATGTCATCGCCAAAGCTTTTGATGGATCTAGAAAAGCGGTAATTGGTGAAGTAGATTTGCCGACAACCATCGGTTTGCAGACCTTTATGATCACGTTCTAAGTCATGGACATTCGCGCGGCTTATAGCTATTTGTTAGGGAGGCCATGGATACATGAAGATGGGGCAGTTACCTCCACCCTGCATCAGAAACAGAAGTATGCTTTTGAAGGAAAAACAGTTATAATTTGTTGAAAAAGAGCTTTGGTGGTGAGTCACTTGTCATCGTTTTCGTATGTTGAAGCTGAAGAAGAGGTTGGTACGCAGTTCCGGGCTTTATCTATCATAGGCGACAGTGTTCAAAAACCTAGAGTACCCATGTCATCATTCAAGGATGTGCAGCAGGTTGTGAGCAGTGGTCCTCTGCACAGGTTGGGGCAAAATGTTGTTTTTTCCAGAAAATAAGAACAAGAAAGGTCTTCGTTTTTCTAGTGGGTATGCTCAACAGGTCATCAGAAATCAAGAGTTCCCGCCAATCAACGAGGTGTTCCGCAACGGAGGGGTCATCCATCCTCCTCATATCAACGATGTGTCCGAAGACGAGTATGAAGGTTACATATCAGATGGTTCAGCAAGTCTCTCCATTCCATTTGAAGATTATGAGCCCTATATGGAAGATCCAGGTTATGTCTCAGACGACTTTGATTATAGTTTTGGAGTCTATGCTGTCACTGAAGAAGATTTTGATGAAGATGTTCCAGATTTCGCGACTCCGGGAGTACTGGTCAAGAATTGGAGTGTGGTTGAAGCCTCTGCTGTGATTTATATATCAAAGTAAACATTTGTTTTTTAAAGTTTTCGCTCTGCCCAAGGCGAAAATGTGTTGTGTGGGCTTGCTTTTAATAATTCCCTTTGCTCTGCCCAAGGCAAAGGTGACCTTATTGGGCATTTCTTTGTTCGGATTTTGCTATCATCAATAAATATTTGTTTCCATTTGTGTGCTTTTCTTTATTTATTATTACTATGTTGGAAAATAATAATGAGTAGCATCTCGCGTACACACACTTTCCACTTTATAAAACTAATTAAAATAAGATCACATGCGCATATTGCTACACCCATTACATCCCGGGAATAATGACCCTCTTCCTTCACCAAACTTCGAATTCCCTGTGTTTGAGGCTGAAGACGAAGAAGACGATATTCCAGAAGACATCTCCAGACTGCTTGAGAAAGAAGAAAAGGCTATCCAACCTCATCAAGAGCCAGTGGAAGTAATCAATTTGAGAACAGAAGAAATCCGTAGGGAAGTGAAAATTGGAGCTCTGCTCAAGCCCGATGTGAAGGAGCAGTTGATTGAGTTGCTCAAAGAGTTTGTTGATGTGTTCGCGTGGTCCTATTAAGACATGCCTGGATTGGATACTGCCATAGTTGAACATCGCCTGCCATTGAAACCAGATTGCCCGCCAGTTAAGCAGAAACTTAGAAGAACTTGGCCCGATATGGCTCTGAAGATCAAGGAAGAGGTACAAAAATAGATTGATGCAGGTTGTCTTGTCACTGCCGAATATCCGCTTTGGTTAGCCAACATTGTGCCTGTTCGGAAGAAGGATGGGAAGGTGCGTATGTGTGTGGATTACAGGGATCTGAAAAAGGCCAGTCCAAAGGATGATTTTCCATTACCTCACATCGACATTTTGGTCGACAGCACTGCGAGATATGAAATCTTCTCTTTTATGGATGGATTTTAAGGATACAATCAGATCAGAATGGCTCCCGAAGACAGAGAGAAGACGTTGTTCATTACTCCCTGAGGCACCTTTTGCTATAGAGTTATGCCATTTGGATTGAAGAATGTCGGGGCAACATATCAAAGGGCTATGGCTACTTTGTTCCATGATATGATGCACAAAGAAATTGAAGTTTACGTGGACGATGTGATAGCTAAGTCAAAGACTGAAGATGATCATGTCGAGCATTTGTTGAAACTGTTTGGTCGATTGAGAGAATACAAGCTCTGTTTAAATCCCAACAAATGCACGTTCGGAGTGTGGTCAGGGAAATTATTGGATTTCATTGTCATCCAGAGAGGTATTAAAGTGGATCCTGATAAAGTGAAGGCTATTCAGGAGATGCCAGCTCCATCTACAGAGAAACAAGTCAGAGGATTTTTGGGACGTTTGAACTACATCTCCCGGTTTATATCTAATATGACTGCTAAGTGTAAACCTATTTTCAAGCTGTTGAGGAAAGAACAAGGGTATGTTTGGACCAAAGATTGTCAAAAGGCTTTTGATAGTATCAAAGAGTATTTGCTTGAACCACCTATTCTGATACCGCCGATGGAATGGCGACCTTTGATCATGTATTTGACTGTGTTGGAAGATTCGATGGGTTGTGTGCTCGGTCAGCGAGATGAGACCAGAAAACAAGATCACGTCACTTATTATTTGAGTAAGAAGTTTACCGACTGTGAGTTCAGATACACTATGCTTGAGAAAACTTGTTGTGCTTTGGCGTGGGCCGCTAAGCGTCTGCGACAATACATGTTGAGTCACACTACTTGGTTAGTTTCGAAGATGGATCCTATCAAGTATATCTTTGAGAAGCCCGCATTGACGGGAAGGATTGCGAGATGGCAGATGCTGTTATCAGAATATGACATCGAATACCATACTCAGAAGGCCATTAGAGGAAGTATTTTGGCTGACCATTTGGCACATCAGCCTATTTTGGATCATCAACCTTTGAATGATGATTTCCCGGACGAAGAGGTTATGTATTTGAAAATGAAGGATTGTGAAGAACCTCTACCAGGTGAAGGACCTGATCCCGGTTCTCAATGGAGTCTGATTTTCGATGGAGCCGTCAACGCTCATGGGAGAGGAATATGCGCGATTATCGTGACCCCCCATGGGTCTCATATTCCATTTACCTCTAGGCTAACATTTAAATGTACCAATAATGAAGTCGAATATGAAGCATGTATTATGGGCCTGGAGGAGGCCGTGGACTTAAGAATTAAGAATTTGGATGTATTCGGTGATTCTGCTGTAGTCATTTATCAAATCACAGGAGAACGGGTAACTCGACAGGATAATTTGGTCCCGTATAGAGATTATGCAAGAAGACTGTTACCTTTCTTTGACAGGGTCGATTTTCACCATATCCCTCATGATGAGAATAAGATGGCAGATGCATTGGAAACTTTGGCTTCCATGATTGTAGTGAATTCCTGGACGCATGTCCCCAGATTGAAGTAAGACGTCTTGACAGACCCGCCTTCGTCTTTGCCATTGAAGATGTTGAAGATGACAAACCCTGGTACCATGATATTGAAATGTTTCTCAGAATGCAAGAGTATCCTTTGGGAGCCTCCAACAACGATAGGAAGACACTGAGAAGGTTGGCCGGTAATTTTCTCCTGAGTAATAATGTGTTATACAAGCGGAACTTTGACATGGTCTTGCTAAGATGTGTTGACAAGCGGGAAGCAGACATGTTAACGGCGGAAATTCACGAAGGGTCCTTTGGTACTCATATGAATGGTCATGCTATGGTCAAGAAGCTCTTAAGAGCCAGTTATTATTGGATCACAATGGAATCTAACTGCTACAAGTTTGCTAGGAAATGTCACAAGTGTCAGATCTACGCCGACAAGATTCATGTGCCTCCAACTTTGTTGAATGTTATCTCGTCTCCTTGGCCATTCTCCATGTGGGGAATAGATATGATTGGAATGATAGAACCAAAGGCATCTAATGGACACCGATTCATCTTAGTGGCAATTGACTACTTTACTAAGTGGGTCGAAGCAACGTCTTACGCTAATGTAACCCGGCATGTGGTTGTCAAATTTATCAAGAATCAACTCATCTACAGATATGGTGTGCCGAGCAGGATTATTACAGATAATGGGTCCAACTTGAATAATAGTATGATGAAAGAACTGTGCAAAGAATTCAAGATCGAGCATCATAATTCTTCTCCCTACAGACCGAAAATGAATGGGGCTATTGAAGCCGCCAACAAGAATATTAAGAAGATAATTCAGAAGATGGTAGTCACATACAAAGATTGGCATGAAATGCTCCCGTTTGCTCTACATGGATATCGTACTTCGGTATGTGTTGCACCCCAAAATTTGACCAACATTTATTTACCCATCAAGTGTTTGAAGGTTGATACCTTTGTCAGAAGACTCAAGAGATCCTCAGAGAGACTGGTTGAAACCAAGGTTGTGTGTCTCATAACTTGAGAGTTGTGGGAGCTCCTCAGATGATTCTGAGACTATGAGGATGGACTTGAAGCTTTGAGAAAGCTTATGAGATGTCTTGAAAGCCATCATGAAGCCTAGAGAGGTCATTGTACAAGAATTCAGAAGATTCAGCCATGAGTGGTGGAATTAGGGTTTGACTGGGCCAACCCTAGGTCAACTGATGATTTGGAGAGGGTTGAGACCTAATCCAAAAGCCATGTGATCATGGAATGATGTATTGAGATGCTATAAGGATGATTCCTAGACCAAATCATCATGATTGAGGAGTTTTAGAAGTTTTAAGCTAGGGTTTCTAAGGATTGACAGTGTAAAATCCCCTAGTTTGATCCCTATCTTCAAGGCAGTTTAGCTCAAGATGTGATTGTCATCTCATCTTCACCATAACATGAATGTTGTAGAGCTTGTTCTTAGCTTTAATTTGAGTACTAGAAGTCCTTGATAGGATTTGTAGAGCTCAAGTTATGACTTTGACAAATTACAGGTCATCTGAGGTATGTGAATCTGGGTCCTTGAAAGTCACCCAACTTGCATCCAACTTTTTCCCTAGTAGGATGATTCCTATGGATTCTTGGTCAACATGAATGTTGTATAGCATCTTCTTAGCTTTCTAGAGAGTACTAGAAGTCCTTGATAGGATTTGTAGAACTCAACTTATGGCTTTGACAAGTCAAGGGCATTTTGGTCATTTGGAGGTTATAGGTCATTTCAAGCATAAGGCCATATCTCCTATTTCCAAGCTTCAAATGGAAAAATCTTCAACATCAAACTTTCTTAGAATGATGTTTTAAGGCTAGTATGGAGGTCATGAGATGTTGAAATGGCTTGTATCAAAAAGTGATAAAAATGGCCTAAAATGGAGGCATAAGTTAATTAAGGTGAAATTGAAAATTGGAAATCACAAGCTATAAATCCAAACAATGTCATGTAATAGGTCATTTTGACTCCAAATGACATTCTAAGAACAATGGTTCAGCCACAATTTTTATTTGAGGCTTGGATCATAGGGCTGCTTTGGAAATGGCTTACTTGCATATTAAGGTACCAAAGCAAAACTCAAAAGAACTCAATGTACAAGTTGGTTATGCATTGTAACTCATCATAAATCTCATGTGGGGAGAAATTCAAGTCATAATTGAAGGATACAAGGAGCTTGGCATGAGATAGCATGTAAGGAGAATTGAATCAAAATGTCATGACATGAAAAGTTCAATTTCTCATTGGATGATCCTAGAGGGTTCTAGATGATTCTAAACCACTCTATAAGATGATTGTAACTTGCTCAGATGCAAGGTTGGTGAGAATTAGTGTAGAGAAGAGAGAGTGAAATCAAGAATCTTCCATTGCAAGTCAAGTTCAATTTCTTCATTCTTCTTCATTTCCAATTCTTTTTTCTTCACAAACACATTCCATAGATCCCTCTGAGTGTGTGCATACTGAATTGAAGTTCCATTGATGGAAGATTGAAGGTTTGGCCATTGGATTTGCAAGAAGCAACTCATCATCGAATCTTGAAGTGCAAGCTTTCTCCCTCAGATTTTTTGCAAACAAAAGTCTTATTATCATCCAAGGATCATTCCTGAAGAGTTTCAAGTGGTGAATTGAAGATCTACTACCTCTGTCAATCCAAGAAACCAGGTTTGCAAATTCCTCCCTACATCATTATTTAAGCATGGATAGGTTGAATTATTAGTGTAGAATGGCTAGAGACACCTAGGTGATGAATTCTGAAGAGTTTAGGATCATTTGGTGGAGTTTGAGAGTGTGACATCATTTCTTTATGGAGCAAGAACTTGTGATATAGTGAGTAATAATGCAAGTTTGATAGTTGGTTTTGATTAGGGCAATGTGGTGATCATGTTAGTATAAAGAAATCTAAGATTTGTTGGAATTGAGGTTTGAGCTCATATTGGATTCACCATCGGGTTTTATGATAGAGACCCTTTCAATGAAAACCAAGATTAGGATCGTGATCAGGGAGAAAAACTGAGCAATTTAGTGTTTTGAATTGTTGAATTTGATGCTGATTTGAGGTAACACGAATGGATGGAAGTCTGAGTATGAAGCTTGTGGTTCTGCGTTTTCATGGAGTTTCATGGCAAACCCTAGGTTGGAGGAAGAAGATGAGTCCCAGCCGTGAGATGCTAACTTGACCATTGACCTGAGAACTAATCCAACGGACGAGGTTCAATTGCATTTTGGGAGGGAATCTGAATTGCAATGAAACGCGGCGTTTCATTAAAAGGTTTCTTGGGCTTATGTCAGGATTTGATAATCCCACCCCCAATCAAGGCCCAATTGGATGATGCACTATATTTTGTTTCTATTTGCACCGTGGTTTTCCCTTTTTCTTTTGGTTTTTTAATTGTTTTTCTGTTTAATAAATGGGTCTAGCGCTTTGCTCTTTGAACCCCCCAGTCTGGGCCCACGCGCATATTGCATTGTATATGTTTACTTCCTGCACCCCATCCCTTCATAATTCATTTTATTTTTTACCATTTTATTTCAAACTTTATAAAATCATATCAAATGGAAAATTAATGATTTTTTAATGGGAGTTTTTTCTCCTATTTCATATTTATGTCTAGAAAAATATAAAATAAAAATATTTTCCTTTCATGCATTTTTAATATTTTTTGTATATTTTCTACTTTTATTGCATTTTATTGCTTTTATGTTGATCCATGAATTTGTAGAATTTTGTTTAGGTAGTTACCTTAACATTTTTAGGTCATTCTTTTTAGGATAGTTAGAAATAAGCTTTAACTTCCCCCTGGATTTATTCCATAATTTTGTGAGGATTTTTAGTGTAGTTTTGATTAGATGACATTAGGTTGTGTAGAATTAGGTCAAACTTCAACATAGGTGCACAATAACACTAGAATTTTGGGTTTTTAGGACAAATTAGACTATAGCACATATAAGGGTATTAAGGGTAGGTATGTAGGATCCCTTAGAAATTATATTAGGATTTAATATAGTAGTATACTATTTTTAGTTGATTTTTGTATTTGATGATTGTTTGTGTTGCCCTTGTGGGCTTGTATTGTTGTTTGATTTGCTTTGTGGGCTTGGAGAGCTTGGTATTGTTCTAAGGAGCATTGAGGAGCATAGTAGAAGACTTGAAGATGCATTGAGGAGCTTGAGAGCTTGTTCTTTTGTTGTTTTAGGGTTAGGGATTAGGAAGAGTTTAGACTTAGATAACTTCTTTCTTAAACATGGATGGTATCTTTCACCTCCATTCCTCCCTATGATGCAAAGTCCTTCCATGGTATACACCTCTCTCCATTAGAGGGATAAGTGATGTACCTAGGAAGTAGAACTTTTGAGGGAACCCTTCCTTTGATGTTGAACCCTTATAGGTCACCTTTGGTGGTCAATAAGCAGTTCAATATCTCCAGCTTATCCAGTAAGTGATTTCATCTGGTTTGATTATCTTGAGAGATGCATAGCTTGAGTGTGAATATGAAGACTTCATTGAAGAGTATTGAAGAGGATGAATCCTTGAGCACTGCCATTCCAACTGAAGCTTGAAGAGCAACAAGAGCAAGTTGATACTTGGAGATCCCTGAAGATTAGGTGAAGCCTGAAGGTGGAGCTGATCAAGAAGCTGAAGCTTAAAAGGAGAAGATAAGTTGAAACTTATGTTGAAGGCTTGAAACCTGGAAGAGCAAATTGATATTTGTCAAGAGTAATTGGAAGTCTGAAGACTGAGTTGCTGTTGGAAGAGCTGAAGCTTGGAGTTGAGAGGAGTTGATCTGCTTTCTTCTGTTTTCTTTGCTGTATTGTTGTGTTTTGTTTGACTTGTTTGATGCATTAGAATAAGTTCATATCTAGAATAGGTAGAATCTAGGAGCATGATTGCACTAGAGGTTGAGTTGCTCCCTCTGCTTGTACTGTTACTATGTGTCTTTGCTTGCGGGTATTCGGTAGAGCCCAGCTCCCTTGCCCATGTGGTTTGTTTGCCTGATGGCATTTTATTCCATTTTATCTGTATGATTGCAGTTTACTATTATTGCTTGATAGCATGTTTTATATTTCATTATGATTACTGTTATCCATTCTGGATTGAGGTTGAGATGAGCTTGTGGAGGCTGAAGCCCCACACACATTTCCTCCCTCACTTGCATTGTATGCATTTTACTATTAAGCTGATGCTTTGTCTGTTTTGGTGTATCATTGACATGATCCCTTAGGACTCTCATTTCCTTTGATAAGGAATTGATGATAGAATTTTAGATTGAAACCTATGCATGACAACTTCTAGGAATTCCCTGTTCAAACCTCAACCATAGGATGAATCCTTGGCATGACAACAGTAGGACTTGATAGTCTCCCTCCTAGTTGGGCCTGTTCTCTTCTCATCTCAAAACAGTTTAAGATACAGTAATCATGAATGATTTCTTTCGACGTTACGAGCCTTAAGCTATCTGAGAAAGGATTGTGGGAGAGTTTCTTTTCCACAGTCTGGATGTTTAGTATGGTACCCTTTGGGTGACATGCGACGCATTCACTCTCAGGTCATAGTCTCTAGTGCGGTTGAGATCACAAACACAATAAAAAACACTTCTTTCGTAAAAGACAGGAAATAAACCGTAGTTTCCCGAACTACGTGAGCTCTGATCTCTCATGCCTGTTGAGAGTACGTAGGCACAAGATGGCGATGTCTTGGCGAGCTACCTTCCCCCATAACTCGTCATAGGTCGAACTACGTTGACTCTGATTTCTCATTCTCTGATGAGAATACGTAGGCATAAAGCGCGACGCTTTGCCGAGTCATTTTCTGTTTCAGCCAGCCTTGATAGGTAGATAGAATAAAACCAACCCGTCCAAGTAAACACAACAAGTGAGGATCCCGTCGAGTATGACGGACGTGAGGGGTGCTAATACCTTCCCCTTGCGTAACCGACTCCCGAATCCAGACAACGGTTGCGACGACCTTGTCTTACCCTTTTTCGTCAGGTTTTTCCGATCGTTTCCTTTCCCGCTCTGAGGGATAAATAACGAAAGGTGGAGAATCTTCTGTCATGCCGACACCTTATTTTTGCGCAAGCGACAGTACGCACATCAACTGGGGCAACTCCTTTTTCACTTGTCTACGATATGGAAGTTGTCTTCCCGATAGAGGTCGAGATTCCCTCCATGAGGATATTGATGGAAACAAAATTATCAAAAGCTGAATGGTTCCAGAGCAGATATGATCAGCTAAACCTAATTGAAGAAAAGAGGATGACATCCTTGTGCCATGGGAAGTTGTACCAGCAGAGGATGAAGAAGGCATTTAACAAGAAAGTTCGACCCCGAGAATTCAAAGAAGGCGGCCTTGTGCTCAAAAGGATCCAGTATTTCCTCACCGATGCTAGAGGAAAATGGGCTCCGAACTATGATGGGCCGTATGTGGTAAAGAAGGTTTTCTCAGGAGGCGCCCTGATGTTAGCAACAATGGACGGAGAAGAAATCACCCTCCCCGTGAACATGGACGCTGTCAAGAAATACTTTGCTTAGAACTTAGGAAGTTCTAGTTTGACTTAGGAACGAAATCAGTATTCCATCGATGTAATCAATATTATTACTTTCCAACATTGTAATATTGAAGTCGCGTTGTTCTGCCGACTACCATTTTTAAATGAAGTTTTTCCAATTGTGGCGTGTTAAATATTTCCATTGTGATGGCAAAATCCTGAATAATATCCCTTTAAACAGAGTACCTTATATTTATTTGATATATGAATAACAAAAGGATGTCCGTGGACGTTTATTTCATCCACGGAGACGGTTCCGTCATGCCCCGTACAGGACAGGTGAAGACTTCCCTCAAGAGGTAACCGACTTGTGGAGTTTTGGTTTGAGTGGGGACTTTGGTTTCCGGCTCGTTGGTTTTGTTAGCATATGCACAACATATAGGTAGATGGCATAACATTTGCATTTCTGCATCTTTGTGTTTGTTTGTTCCGTCACTTTGGTTGCGGTTATCTCCAAGTGACTGGGTGAGTCTTATCCCTTCAAGTAGAGTTGTCAGCCCTAGGCAGAAAGAGCTCAACACTTCTATTTCCCCATGGAGTTTGATCCTCGTGGAAGATGGTTGTTTTGGTACATTCCCATCTGAGTTCATACCTCGATGATCGAGTCTTGCTTGACAATTTCTCTTCGGTTATTTCCCTAAGTGAACTTTGGTCCTTGACAATCACATTATGGACATCTCCAACTTTTGAATATGGCTAGGGCGTGCATTTATTTTGCATTTTACCCCCCAGGAAGAATTTATGAAGATCAGTATTGAAGGCGGATTTTCCTCCGACAAGGATCTCAATAATTTACATCTGGACTGCAAGCATCCTCTTTATGTGAGCAACTCGTTTTGATCAGGATCCCCTTCAAAACGAAAAATGGCAGTCTCTTCAAGACAATATGTCCATCCCTAGTGGATTTATCAAGATTATCAACCCTTCGGATGACATCTTTTCAGGAATCCGTCAAGGAAGTTTGTCGAAGACTTTACAAATATTACATAGTTTTACAGCTACAACAAGGGTACTCCTCAGGAATGTATTCCCCCGTGAGTCCTTTACAAAAGTTTATCTCCATCAAATGGCATCTCTTCCGAGAAGTTTGGTGAAGTCTATTACATTCGATCTCTCTTTATTTGAGAAAACATATTTACAAATCAACCTGCTTACATCTCTTACAAAGATCCCCAGTGAAGTTTTACAATCTCCAATACATTCTGAATTACTGTTAAAGTTCTACAATCTACAATGACATTTTAAAATCCCCTGTGAAGATGTTCTCCCGAGTTCTCATCATTTTGGGTAGAAACCGAGACCCGTTCATGGCAAACACACCATGAGTCGTTAGGGAGGTTTATTTCAAGAAACCAAGACCTGTTCATGGCAAATACACCATGAGTCGCTGGGGAGGTTTATTTCAAGAAACCGAGACCCGTTCATGGCAAACACACCATGAGTCGTTGGGGAGGTTTATTTCAAGAAGCCGAGACTCGTTCATGGCAAACACACCATGAGTCGTTTGGGAGGTTTATTTCAAGAAACCGAGACCCGTTCATGGCAAACACACCATGAGTCGTTGGGGAGGTTTATTTCAAAAAAATTGAGACCCGTTCATGGCAAACACACTGTTGCACCCCAAAATTTGACCAACTGCTTATCGCAATTTGGCTCATGTTTCGACTCATTTCATTTTGCATTTGCATACCACGTACATTGCATTTTTTCCAGTCAGATTGACTTTATCGGGATTACAGCCCTCCAATCGCGCTTTAGGCATTTCAGGCCAATACGAGGACGTATTTTGAGAATTTGTGCTCGTTCCCTGTGTTTTCAGCTATCGCTGTTGTTTTTGAGGACGTCTCGGTGTCCGAGTTTTTACCGGTTATTTCGATACAGTCGCTAATCGATTTAATCGGCTTCCTCGTTGTTTTTAGATTTTTCCCCTTGTTTTCTAGATTTTTTTAATGGATTTAATTGATTTTTCTAGATATTAGATGGATTTTTAATAGCTTTAATAGATATTAAATGTTTTTTTTAAATAGTTTTAGTTTTAATTTCTTTTTTTAGGAATTACTCTAATTCATTTTTAGATAATGGTTTTAAAATGATTTTTAATAGGATATTTCCTTTACTAGTTTTTTAAATAGGACTAATAGAGTTTTTTCTATTTTTTAGTTGTTTAGAAATTAATAGAATTTTAATAGTTAATTCTCTTTTTTAGATTTAATTTAGATTTAGGATTAAATAGACATTAAGTAGATCTTAATCATTTTTTTAGATGTTAATTAGGGGCTTAGTCCATTTTAATTGGGTTTATTAGCTTTAATTAGGTTCATAATAGGCTTAATTGTCATTTAGGCTTTAATTGCTGTTTTAATCTTTGTTTAGTATTAATTGGGTTTAATTAGAGTCTAATCAGAGGTTAATTAGCTGCTAATTCGTGGGCCATGTGTCTGTTGTGGAGGCGCAGTCCAAGTTCTCGCGCCACCTGTCCTATAAGAGGCCATCCACGTGTGCTTTTCTCAGTTCACCACTTCACTTCCATGTTTCACATGCAGAAGAGGCCACTTCACCCTTCTGCATGTCCCCCACTTCCGCCACCTCACCCCACACTTGGCACTCCCTCTCTCTCTCCAATCCCCCACGCGTCCTCCCCACACCATGCATGTGAGCCACGTGTTTCATCCTTCTCCTCCGTCCCCCCTTCACCGGCCGGCCATGCAACCGCCACCGGAAGGTCGCCGGAGCCACCCTAACCATCACCGGAAGCCGTTTTTCGCCGGAAATCTGAAATTCACTGATGGATGTTCATCTCCTTCATCCGTCACCTTCATCCAACTGTCATCGGTAATTCCATGAACTCGCCGGAAAATGCATAGGTTCGCCGGAATCTTCATATGGTCATCATAAACATTCATCCCTTTTTCCAGAACTTCGTCAGTTCCGCCGTGATTCTTCAACCTTCATCCTCGTTCTTCATGATTTTCCAGAAACGATCCAGAAGATCCGTTCGTGTTCATCGCTTCCCCAGAATATTCATCTTCCTCAAAGAATTCCTCAAGATCTTCATAAGAACGTTCCCAGATTATCACGGATCCAACAATCATTTTTCCAGAAACCTATGAAGATCCTTCAAATCTTCAACATCGTTCATCATCTTCTTACCACCTGCTTCGATGATTTTTTTTTCCAGATCTACAACACCTCAAGATCCGTTCAAATCTTCATCAGATCTTCATCGCACCATGCATCGTGTTCCAGCTATCGTCCGTCAGTTTCCAGATCAAACGTTAAGGAGTCCATCAAGCATTCAACGAATCTCCTCCAAGATCTCCCTCAAACTTCAATAAACCGTAAGATCCTTTCATCAACTTCGCAACTGAATGAACCACTTCATCATCCTCAACTCCTCACGTGAACTCCAGAATCTCCAACATGCAATCCTCACAGATTATCAGCGAGCTTCAAGATCATCAAGACTCTTCATCTCCTTCGAGCTTCTCCATTGATCTTCGACAAAACAACTTTTTCCAGAGGTTTGCTTCACGAATGGCAACGGCGGAGGGTTCTAGATCACGATCGTTTTTGGTTGTTTGTTCTTTCATTTGCTTGTACAGGTTCTGAGGTGAGACTGATTGCGAAAGGACGAAGACGAGATTGAGAGACAGAGGGTTTGAACGAGAGAGAGTCTGAAGGGGAGAGAGGAGCGGCGCATGTGGAAGAGGTGAACAGTGATTAGGGTTGCGTTTTGTGGTACGTGGCTGGTGAATTGGGCCTTAGGCCTGTTGTTGTTTTTTGCCCGTACACCCTCCGTTTTTCCTTCCCCCCCCCCCCCCCCCCCCCGCCCGTTTGTGTGTGTGTAGTTGGGCTGGGCCCATTCGGCCACACACCCCCGTTTTTGGATAGTCGCACCTCCCCTCCCCGTTTTTGGGCATTTTTGCTGGGCTCTGGGCCCAGTTTCCTTGGTTTTACCATTTACACATCCTTTGTAATCAATGCACCCCCCTGTACTCATTTTTGTTAATATCTTGTATGGTTTTAATTGTATTTTTTTTAGAATAGTTTAATAATTCTAGAATATAATTAGCATATTGATTAGCATGTTAGGGTTATAATTAGGATTTAATTTTCTTTAGAGAATTGTTTTAGTTTAATGTGCTTAGACTATAATCGTTAATATATTTTCTCTTAATAGAATTTAAATAGAATAATTCCTAGAATAGGTTGTAATTAGCATATTGTACTCTTTAGGGAATGTTAGATAATATTTCTCTTAGAGTTCCCCTTTATATTTTCTAGAATAGGAATTTAGCATTTATTCCTTTATAAAAGAATTTAGGAATTAGATATCTTTAGGAGTTTATAGATTTAATTCTTTAGAATATTTTCTAGTAGAATTTAATCGCTGTATTTTAGGAGTAGCATTTTTCCATTTGTTAGTGGATTTGTCTCCTATTTTCTCTCCTATTTTCGTTTCTGTCTGATTTTACCCCCGATTTTATTTTTGGCTGGCCGTGTGACATGATTCAATTGGAGAATGATTTTCGATATCATTTCTCCATCTTGTCTTTGACACGGATATCAATATGCTACCTCTTAGAGTTCGATTTCTCGTATAAGTCGAACCATGACGGTCTAAGTGTTACATTGTTCTTGATTCGAGCATCATCATCAAAGATCCAGAGAGGAGAAGATTGGAATGGAGCTTGCGCGCACGTCAGGAGCCCAGGAGCTTCTTCGTTCAACATCATCATCGTCTTCTTCAAGTCTTCAGGCAACCGTCGAGTGTTGTGAGCTGTATCGTTAGATACGTAGGAAATGACAGTTGAGGAGTTCTTCTCAATCGTCTAGGATGTCTAGTATGGTACGCTTTGGGTGACATGCGACGCATTCACTCCTATGTCTTAGGTTCTTGCGTGTATGTCCCGAGTTCCTTCCCGTTGGGGCGTAGGCCTGCTTCCTCTTTGTTCTCTCCCCCGTGCGATCGAAACCCTTTTTCTCTCGCGTTCAGGCGATTGAGACCCTTTCTCTTGCCCCCGTGCAATCGAGACTCATTTAGTCGAACTACGTTTGCTCTGATCTCTCGTACCAGACGAGAGTACGTAGGCATAGGATGCGATATCCTAGCGAGCTACCTCCCTTTTCCCCGTTTTAGCTGTAGTAGGCTGAACTACAACTGCTCTGATTTTCTCTGATGAGAATATGTAGGCATAGGATGCGATATCCTAGCGAGCACACTAACAACTAACCTTTTTGTTCTCCCGCTGCCGTGCGATTGAGACTTTCCCGCTGACGACTGATGTTATCCTTTTCTCTTGCCCTTGCACATTTGAGACCAGACCGTAGTTATAGTTCCCGTAGGTTCCCGTACCTCTAGAACCAACCTGATCTCTCACCCCTGTGTGATCGAGAACACCCCTGTCTAGTCGTAGTTAGCCTGAACTACGTCATGCTCTGATTTCTCTGACGAGAATACGTAGGCACAAGACGCGACGTCTTGCCGAGCAAACTTTCCCCGTAGTTTCCTGAACTACGTAGACTCTGATTTCTCATTCTCTGATGAGAATACGTAGGCATAGAGTGCGACGCTCTATCGAGTCAGTTTCTTCCCGTTTAGATCTAGCAGCCGTAGATAGATTGCTTTTCACCCGTAGACAAACCAGCAAGCGTGGATCCCGTCGAGTACGACGGACGTGAGGGGTGCTAATACCTTCCCCTTGCGTAACCGACTCCCGAACCCAGACAATGGTTGCGATGACCTTGTCTTATACCCTATTCGTCAGGTTTTTCCGATCGTTTCCTTTCCCGTTCTGAGGGATAAATAACGAAAGGTGGCGACTCTTCTGTTGTGCCGGCACCTTATTTTCGCGGAAGCGACAGCTGGCGACTTTGCTGGGGAATTGATAGTTTCCTAGGGATCCAACGTCCCGTATGCGAGTCAATCTGAGGGATCCAACGTCCCGACGAGATTCAATCCTAGCGCTTGTTTGCGTGTCTGTGGGTGTTTATTTTTGTGTTGTATATTACTGATGTATTTACATTTCCCGCACTATATTATTATCTGTTGCTATTGTGCTGTTGTGGGAGGGGAGCTGTGATGAGTGAGAAGCCAGACCCAGGCTTGAGTGTACCTAGAATTAGTTGTGGAAATTAGTGGGCGCGCACTTGCTTGGCAGACGCTAGTGTCTCATGAAATCCACGCTCAGACGAGGTTCTCCCGGTTGACTTCTTTTTCAACCCTTTGGGTTGTGGGGGTTGTTGGTTTGGAGGATTGTCGACTCTGGGGACCGATCATTTGGAAGTTGGCTAAGTGAGGCCTCTTCAGGACATGATAATGCCACACCTTCTGGGTATCGTATCATCAGTCTTAAAAGTCTGTGACGCCGACGACCGCATAGGATGCCAAACTTGTGTCAATTTAGGTCCATACCCGTGAGTGGGAGGGTTTTTGCAGGAAACTTGACTTCCAGCCTACCCGGTATTTCGGTTTTCTATCGTCAGAGCAGACTTATCCCGCCAGCAGCGCAGCAGTAATCAGAGCTTTGTGGGAGCTGTGATCCCGTGTTTGCTGCATCTTGCACTGCATTTGCATAAGCATCTTTGCATCATATTGCATATCATTCTCCAGCTAGCCAGAGCTCTTATCCAGCCGTTGTTTTGATTATGAAGGTGAGTGTTGAAGACGAAAGGGGTTGAAGCAGACTTGAGCAGAATCAAGCAGTGAAGTCAGTTGAAAGTTGTTGGTAGCTATGTCAGAGAGCATCTTCCAGTTTGTTGATACCTTGTCAGGTTTCATTGTGACGTCCAATCCTCTGTATGGTTCTGTGCATGATGAAGACTTCCCGCAAGTGAACAACCTTACTGCAGCTCGGCTTGTACAACCTTCTGTTGAAGACCAAGGTCTACATGAGCAGTTTGTTGTCCGAAGTGAACGTTCTCCTTCTGTTGATACCTCAGACTATCAGGGTGTTGTTTTCCCTGTGCCAACTTCCCGAAGAGATGTCCCGATGACCAAGACTGGAGACCCATTAGCTCTCGTGTATGCTAAAAGGTTTCGTGCATTGGATGAAAGATTCAAAGCCTTGAAAGGTAAAGACGCTGTTAACCCTAATGCTGCGGACATGTGTCTGGTTCCTGGCCTAGTGTTACCTCCGAAGTTCAGAGCGCCGAGGTTTGAAAAGTACAAAGGAGATAGTTGCCCGAAGCAACATTTGGTGATGTTCTGCCGAAGAATGACTTCGTTTGTGCACGACGACAAGTTGATGATTCACTGCTTTCAAGATAGTCTGACTGGGGCATCTCTGAGTTGGTATATGCAGTTAGAGAGTAATCAGATCCGATCATGGGTGGATTTAGCCAATGCTTTTCTGAAGCAGTATGACTACAATCTTGATGTAGCTCCTAGTCGCATGCAGCTGCAAGAATTATCTCAAGGGAACAATGAACCTTTCAGGAAGTATGTTCAGAGATGGAGAGAATTCGCTGCTAGAGTGCAACCGCCGCTTCTCGACTGAGAGTTAAAAGGCATGTTCGTAAACTCCTTGCAGAGCCCGTACTTCGAAAGAATGCTTGGAGTTGCACCAAATTTCTCTGAATTGGTAAGGGCAGGAGAGCGCATCGAGTATGGTGTAAAGATTGGAAGAATCCAGAATGTTTCAGGCGGTCAGGCTAGTGAAACTGAATCTCTCTATAGCTGTCAAACTGAAGAAGGAATTGTGATCAATGCAATCATGACAGATGTTGGGTATTCTCAAGACGAATCGGTGAAATCTGTTGGTTCTTCGTCTTCTCAGCGGTCAGTATCCTCTGTGTCTCGACAGACAATTGTGCCTGGGGCACCACATCGGGAACCTTATGTCGCTCCTCTTGCAAATCCATGAGCCCGTGGCCGAGGTTATCAGAATCAGTGTCAGAATCAGAACCGACCTCATAACAACTTGGAACGAAGGAGTGCTTCTTCCCATCCAGTGCCTGTGCCGTATAGCCAGATTCTGCCTCAGTTGATTCAGAATTATTTGGTGGAACCTAAAGCTCTTAAGCCCGTGCCAGAGCCTTACCCTCCTGGGTACAATCCCCACGCGCAGTGTGGATACCATGGTGGATCCCTGGGGCATTCAACTAAAGATTGCAAAGCTTTCCAGGAAAAAGTGCAACAATTGATCGATAAAGGGTGCATTTCCTTTCCAGAAGGAGTTTTGGTTGTGCATGACAACCTCTCAGCTGTCTGAGCTCGTAGATTCAGAGGGTTATTTCCAGAGGCCAGTGGTCCAGACGGGCAGACGTCCTCAGCATTGGCAGCCCTCAGACTTTTTATCATTTGCATTTGTAGTTTCTTTTCTATCAGTTACTACTTACTGTTAAACATTGTTTGTTTCGAATGGTAATATAGATAAAGTGACTATGCATTTTTTCTGAATTAATCATGTCGTTGTCACTCATTTACTGCATTTCACGGACACTTGCACTTTATTTACTCCACTTTATCACTATGATTAGCAAAGATTGGAGGGAGGATGACGAAACTGAATACTCATAACCGATGATCGTATGCTTTCGGATAAAACCGTGCCTATGATGTACAGGAATTGTTTCAAATCCCCCAAACACTGGAGATATAAGGAGTTAGTCCCTTGTTAACCACTTCGAGCCGAGAAGTAGGAGTTTTTCGGACTTTTAACCCTCACATCTTAACCCGGGGCAGGGTAGTCGTCAGTTAGCTTGACCGAGCGTTCAAGTCTTATGGAGGAGTGTTGTCTTTCGAGGACCAATCACATCGTATCTTTCCCCAGAGGTCGTACCTCATCAACCACAATGGTTAAACCTCACCAATCAGGAGTGAGACAGTTATAAACCTCTCGGATGAATCCAGACAACCAGTGTCGCAAGACTTGTTCCAAGAAAAAGAAAAAAAGGGAAAAAAGAAAGCCCGCTAAGTAAAAAGAAAAGAAGAGCTGGAAAGCAGATACTTAGGCAAAAAACCAGGGCATCCCGCTGGACTTCAAAAGAAAAATCGAAAAGAACTCTGAAGAGTCAGTCCAGGCAAAAATTAGGGAATCAAAAGAATGAAAAAGAAAGGATATAAAAAGAAAAATCCTCGAACAAGGACAAAGTCGTGTAGATACAGACACCGAAAATGGAAAGGAGTAACTGTCACTCCGAAAACCTTGTGAATTCTTTAACCAATTGTTCCCAACATTCAAAATACCTCTCGAAGAGGCGAGCGCTCGAGCCAAGTTAACTGAACTTTAGGATCGGAGATCATCACGTAGAAGGGGTGGGTACAAATCATGACTTGAGCCTAATATCCTTTGTTTCACGAACCGTGAACCCGACCACGATACAACCCTTAAAAGACCTAATTGAGGCAGGGTTTATTCTGAAAGCACATTACGATAAGGTTGAGTAACCTGACTCCTACATGATTTGCTAATCATATCCTTGTTGTATTTTTCACTGATCAAATCAGCGCTACGTTTGAACTGTTGGCTCATTCGTCACTCACTATCATGACACGTAAATGAGTGACAACATTTTTTCAAAATCTGCATGAACACTGCATTAAAATTACCATTCGTGAATAAACAATTTTAATTGCAGGGCAATAGTTGATATGAAGGAATTCCAACGGGGAATAGTCAATCAGGACTGAATCGTAGCAGTCTGGATCAGAATGGTATGTTGTGAAGCCCTGTGGGGCATTGACTTCCAGTGAGTTTGGAATCATTTAGTCTGAGGACAAGTCCCGAAGCATCGGTTGATTATGGGACAGATTATTCAAGAAGCAGTTGATCAGAAGTGGATCTTCTCGAGACCCAATCAGGGGCAGTTATCCAGAACTCTTGTGATTTGAGGGCATATCCCTCCAGTGTTCAATCAGGGCAGGTTAAGTCGCTCAACGCTCGTTCAGGGGCAAGCTACTTCAGAAGTATATTGAAACCAACCATGCTGAGAGTTGGTTAGTTGAGGATGAATCCTTCCGTTGTACAGATGTTGGGGCAGGCCATCTGAAGATTTTCTCGCTGCCAGCCGCTTTCTGCTCAGAATGAATTTTCCCAAAAGTCGGATTGGGGCAAGTTGAATTGCATTGGGGCAAGTTGTTCAAATGAGTTTGTTCACCCTAGCAAGAGTTGAGTGTCGGGGAATCGTGTCATTACCCTACCAAAAAACCTAAATCTTCTGAAGAAGTCTTGCTGCCATTGGATTGTTATCCTACAGCCTAACCTGTTACTTGGCAGAACCTTGTAACCAAATCGTTTTAAAGTCCAGTTGTCGTCTGGCAAGCCGGAGGTCAGTTCTCGTCTGAAATCCAAACCGGAAACCAGCCCTGTCTGGTCACCTTTTCTGTAACCTATTGTTCAACCAGTTCCCGTCTGGCTAACGCAGTTTTAAGTCCAGTTCTCGTCTGGCAAACCAGAAATCAGTTCCCGTCTGATATCTAAAACCTAGAAGTCAGTTCTCGTCTGACAACTTAAACCCTTTTGCCACCAGTTCTCGTCTGGTAGTCTACCACCTTGAATGCTAGTTCTCGTCTAGTATTTCCCTTTCAAATCCACTTTTGTTGGTAACCAGAAATAAATCCCTATCACCATGAACCTATCCCTAAACCAGAAAAAGCCTAAGTGTATCCGGCCCGATGATTCCTAGTGACTCGTATGTTGTCACATTCCCCGACACAAGGCTCGAGTGATCCCAACTCCATGATTGGTGTTTTGTATTCCCTGTGTTGATGTTGTTGAATCAGGATTATTTTCTCAGCAGAGAAGTACAGTTTGAGATCGTTTCCCCTGAGCAGTTTGAGATTGCAGCAAGTTGAGATGGCATGTATCCCTTATCAGAGTAGGGTCAAGATTATCCTCAGCAGGGCGAGATTGATGTTCCCGGCAGAGTATGGCCATCCCAAGCATTGAACGGTGATCAGCCTGATGTGCTATGTTCCCAAGTGGGTTGAGACTGAAGCTTCCCCTGACCGGAAGATTTGGGTTTATTTCCCCAGCAGTGGGACTGATGCAATGTTGTATCCCCACAGAGTCCGAGTCTGACTCCTTTCCCCTCCGAGTCCAGGTCATTGACTCATTCCTCAAGCAGAGGTCGACGGTGATTCCCTCACTGAGTAATCTCCAGACGAGTAGATTTTGATGTCAGACAGAGAAGAGTTATTTCTCAGCAGATTGCTGCGTACCCTATAAGGACTTAGGGTGTTCTAAAAGGACCGTTCAGGGTTGTTTTCCTCAATGAAGTGAGATTCAATTTCAGTGATCGATTGTTATCTTCCGCAACCGCCAGAGGTGTTTCCTTGATAGGATTGGTATATCGCCAACAGAGTTGTACACTGAGTAGCTAAAGATTGATATCCCCAGCAGTGTTGATACACAGGTATTCCTCATCAGACTTGATAGTCCAGCAGGTGTTACCCAGAAGGGTCAGTCTCCGTAAGGCGTATGCAAGATTATCTTTAGCAGACCAGGATTGATATCCCCGATAGAGTGTAGCAGCATTCCCCGCAGAGTCTGAATGCGGGACCAGGAGCATTGATATGTATCCCCAAGCAGAGAAGATTCTCTCCCCAACCGGATGTATCCTGAAGGATCACCATCTCCCCAGCTGAGTCAGGCGCCGAAGCATGTGTTCATCCCCCAACACCGGGTCACAAGTGCAGGTCTCGTAGAAGACTACTCGCAAGTGTTCAACAATTGATAGTTCAAGACTGAAGTCTCCATCGGAATTGGAATTCCCCACAGAGTTGTATTTTCCCTGGCAGGCAGGATGATTCTTTCCTTCCCCCAGTCGAGTTTGCAGATCCCCAAGAGGGTTGAGTCCTTAGAAGCCGTTGGAGCCATGATTGGTTTTCCCCAGTAGAGTATTGAATAGCTGATGCTGTATTTCCCCATCGGAGTCGTTATCTCCAGGAAAGTTTTAGCCGCGAAGGCCGTGCAGTTTATTTCTGCGATTGACATCGCTTTCTTCAGCAGGTCCAGGTTCTCGTAGAGCTTCGTTCCCCTGCAGCAGTCAACTGAAGTTCGTTTCCCTAGGTAGAATCCAATTGAGATTGGTGTGACTTCTTCTCCTCGGCAGGATGATTCCTTCCTCCACCAGAGTGGTTCTTTCTCCTTGACAGGAGGATTCTCCCTTCAGCATTTATTTTGCTGATGGGGTCATAGCATTTTGCATGATTGCATAGCATTTACCCTAAAAGCGCGTAGCATTTCCACCGTGTGGAGAATTGCGCCATTGTCAAAGCATATGCATACGAAACATGAGTTAGGGCGTTACCGTTCTTGTTTCGCAGGTGTTCCTCCGCAGAGTCGCTTGCTCAAGATGATTCTTGAATTCCCCAACAAAGTCGTTTACCCAAGATGATTCTTGAATCCCACAACGAAGTGGTTTGCTTAAGATGATTCTTAAAATCCCCAGTGAAGTCGCCAGAGTTGTTTGCTCAAGTTGATGCTTGAAATCCCCGACAGAGTGTTTTCTCAGGATGATCCCTGAAATCTCCAGCAGAGTTATTGGTTCAAGAGGATTCTTGAAGTTCCCGATGGAGTTGTTGTTCAAGATGATTCTTGATTTCCCCAGCAGAGATGATTCAGTCATAATGATTTCTGAATCCCCGAAGCAGAGTTACTTGATAGTTATCCAGAATCCCCAGCGAAGATGCGTCATCCCCAGCAGGTTTTAAACATAGAAGTTGAAATTTCCTTGGAAACTTAAGGATTGAAGTCCGGCAGCGGTGCCCGAAACCCCAGACTTGTTGATGAAGTCCAACTGTATTGACGAAGTAGTTCTCTCAGCCGACGCGGAGTGCCTAACGGTAAAAGTTTGGATATCCTTATTTGGTTCATGATTGACCCAAAATTCTGTTCCCGACTTACTGACGAAGTCCGGCTGACGCCCGAAAATTTCTTCGAATGCCCGACGACATGAATAGCTTGATTGTTAAAAGTTCCTAATGACCTGACGAGTCCCGAGGAATTCTGATGCCTGACGACATGATCAACCATGTATTACCGGTTACCGAGTGACCAATGACCCCTTGATGAATTGAGGACGAATATCTACAGCAAAATTAGATGATCATCTTGACGGAGACTTAAAATCAGACTTTTCACCGGTTACCGTGTGACCAATTCCCTAACAGAGTTGCCGTGCAACTGCCATGCTCAGTTTTGAAGATGTGCCTACCAATCAGAGTACCGTTTACCTGTGAGGTTGGCCAATCGCCCGTTACCGTGTAACCAGTGATCCCTCAATGATTTGAGGACACAATGATATCAGATAAATCAGAGAATCATCCTGACGGAGGTTCAGATCAGTATTTCTCCAGCTAGTTGCCGTGCAGCTATTTCAGTTTCCGAAGATTTGTCCCCATCAGAGTACCGTGTACTTGTGTAGTTGGCAAATTTCTGGGTTCTTTGGTATTCAACCGTCTTCTACCTTTGAATGATTGAAAGTTGTTCGCTCTTCAACCCTTCAGGTCCAAGCCGTTTGAATAGGGGCAGCTGTTGCACCCCAAAATTTGACCAACTGCTTATTGCAATTTGGCTCATGTTTCGACTCATTTCATTTTGCATTTGCATACCACGTACATTGCATTTTTTCCAGTCAAATTGACTTTATCGGGATTACAGCCCTCCGATCGCGCTTCAGGCATTTCAGGCCAATACGAGGACGTATTTTGAGAATTTGTGCTCGTTCCCTGTGTTTTCAGCTCTCGTTGTTGTTTTTGAGGACGTCTCGGTGTCCGGGTTTTTACCGGTTATTTCGATACAGTCGCTAATCGATTTAATCGGCTTCCTCGTTGTTTTTAGATTTTTCCCCTTGTTTTCTAGATTTTTTTAATGGATTTAATTGATTTTTCTAGATATTAGATGGATTTTTAATAGCTTTAATAGATATTAAATGTTTTTTTTAATTAGTTTTAGTTTTAATTTCTTTTTTTAGGAATTACTCTAATTCATTTTTAGATAATGGTTTTAAAATGATTTTTAATAGGATATTTCCTTTACTAGTTTTTTAAATAGGATTAATAGAGTTTTTTCTATTTTTTAGTTGTTTAGAAATTAATAGAATTTTAATAGTTAATTCTCTTTTTTAGATTTAATTTAGATTTAGGATTAAATAGACATTAAGTAGATCTTAATCATTTTTTTAGATGTTAATTAGGGGCTTAGTCCATTTTAATTGGGTTTATTAGCTTTAATTAGGTTCAGAATAGGCTTAATTGTCATTTAGGCTTTAATTGTTGTTTTAATCTTTGTTTAGTATTAATTGGGTTTAATTAGAGTCTAATCAGAGGTTAATTAGCTGCTAATTCGTGGGCCATGTGTCTGTTGTGGAGGCCCAAGTTCTCACGCCACCTGTCCTATAAGAGGCCATCCACGTGTGTTTTTCTCAGTTCACCACTTCACTTCCACGTTTCACATGCAGAAGAGGCCACTTCACCCTTCTGCATGTCGCCCACTTCCGCCACCTTACCCCACACTTGGCACTCCCTCTCTCTCCAATCCCCCACGCGTCCTCCCCACACCCTGCATGTGAGCCACGTGTTTCATCCTCCTCCTCCGTCCCCCCTTCACCGGCCGGCCATGCAACCGCCGCCGAAAGGTCGCCGGAGCCACCCTAACCATCACCGGAAGCCGTTTTTCGCCGGAAATCTGAAATTCACTGATGGATGTTCATCTCCTTCATCCATCACCTTCATCCAACTGTCATCGGTAATTCCATGAACTCGCCGGAAAATGCATAGGTTCGCCGGAATCTTCATATGGTCATCATGAACATTCATCCCTTTTTCCAGAACTTCATCAGTTCTGCCATGATTCTTCAACCTTCATCCTCGTTCTTCATGATTTTCCAGAAACGATCTAGAAGATCCATTCGTGTTCATCGCTTCCCCAGAATATTCATCTTCCTCAAAGAATTCCTCAAGATCTTCATAAGAACGTTCCCAGATCGTCACGGATCCAACAATCATTTTTCTAGAAACCTATGAAGATCCTTCAAATCTTCAACATCGTTCATCATCTTCTTACCACCTGCTTCGATGATTTTTTTTCCAGATCTACAACACCTCAAGATCCGTTCAAATCTTCATCAGATCTTCATCGCACCATGCATCGTGTTCCAGCTATCGTCCGTCAGTTTCCAGATCAAACGTTAAGGAGTCCATCAAGCATTCAACGAATCTCCTCCAAGATCTCCCTCAAACTTCAATAAACCGTAAGATCCTTTCATCAACTTCGCAACTCAATGAACCACTTCATCATCCTCAACTCCTCACGTGAACTCCAGAATCTTCAACATGCAATCCTCACAGATTATCAGCGAGCTTCAAGATCATCAAGACTCTTCATGTCCTTCGAGCTTCTCCATTGATCTTCGACGAACCAACTCTTTCTAGAGGTTTGCTTCACGAATGGCAACGGCGGAGGGTTCCAGATCACAATCGTTTTTGGTTGTTTGTTCTTTCATTTGCTTGTATAGGTTTTGAGGTGAGACTGATTGCGAAAGGACGAAGACAAGATTGAGAGACAGAGGGTTTGAACGAGAGAGAGTCTGAAGGGGAGAGAGGAGCGACGCATGTGGAAGAGGTGAACAGTGATTAGGGTTGCGTTTTGTGGTACGTGGCTGGTGGATTGGGCCTTAGGCCTGTTGTTGTTTTTTTCCCGTACACCCTCCGTTTTTCCTTCCCCCCGTTTGTGTGTGTGTGGTTGGGCTGGGCCCATTCGGCCACACATCCCTGTTTTTGGATAGTCGCACCTCCCCTCCCCGTTTTTGGGCATTTTTGCTGGGCTCTGGGCCCAGTTTCCTTGGTTTTACCATTTACACATCCTTTGTAATCAATGCACCCCCCTGTACTCATTTTTGTTAATATCTTGTATGGTTTTAATTGTATTTTCTTAGAATAGTTTAATAATTCTAGAATATAATTAGCATATTGATTAGCATGTTAGGGTTATAATTAGGATTTAATTTTCTTTAGAGAATTGTTTTAGTTTAATGTGCTTAGACTATAATTGTTAGTATATTTTCTCTTAATAGAATTTAAATAGAATAATTCCTAGAATAGGTTGTAATTAGCATATTGTACTCTTTAGGGAATGTTAGATAATATTTCTCTTAGAGTTCTCCTTTATATTTTCTAGAATAGGAATTTAGCATTTATTCCTTTATAAAAGAATTTAGGAATTAGATATCTTTAGGAGTTTATAGATTTAATTCTTTAGAATATTTTCTAGTAGAATTTAATCGTTGTATTTTAGGAGTAGCATTTTTCCATTTGTTAGTGGATTTGTCTCCTATTTTCTCTCCTATTTTCGTTTCTGTCTGATTTTACCCACGATTTTATTTTTGGCTGGCTGTGTGACACGATTCAATTGGAGAATGATTTTCGATATCATTTCTCCATCTTGTCTTTGACACGGATATCAATACGCTACCTCTTAGAGTTCGATTTCTCGTATAAGTCGAACCATGACGGTCTAAGCGTTACATTGTTCTTGATTCGAGCGTCATCATCAAAGATCCAGAGAGGAGAAGATTGGAATGGAGCTTGCGCGCACGTCAGGAGCCCAGAAGCTGCTTCGTTCAACATCATCATCGTCTTCTTCAAGTCTTCAGGCAACCGTCGAGTGTTGTGAGCTGTATCGTTAGATACGTAAGAAATGACAGTTGAGGAGTTCTTCTCAATCGTCTAGGATGTCTAGTATGGTACCCTTTGGGTGACATGCGACGCATTCACTCCTATGTCTTAGGTTCTTGCGTGTATGTCCCGAGTTCCTTCCCGTTGGGGCGTAGGCCTGCTTCCTCTTTGTTCTCGCCCCCGTGCGATCGAAACCCTTTTTCTCTCGCGTTCAGGCGATTGAGACCCTTTCTCTTGCCCCCTGTTGCACCCTAAAATTTGACCAACCGGTTCCCTATCTGGTTTATATTTCAATACATTTTGCATTCGCATTCGCATACGGCATGCATGGCATTTTTATCAATCAAGATTGACTTTTATCAGGATTAGAGCCCCTGGTGTTTCAAGCAGTACAGGCCAAGTTTGTTGAAAATTGGGGCTCGTTCCTGGTGTTTTCAGGCTATCTCGGTGCCCGGGTTTCGCTACGGTTGCGTAATTGGGTTTTAATCGGTTTAATCGGCTTCCTGTCATTTTTTAGTTTTTTCTGTCATTTTTCTGGATTTTTAGTGCGTTTAATGAATTTTTTCTGGATTTAATAGAGTTTTTTTTAATATTTTTAGAGTTTAAATAAATTTTCTTTTCATTTTTTAGAAATTAATAGTTTTTTAAAGTTTTAATAGATAAATAGTTTTTTTTCTTTTAAAAAGAGTAGATAAAAGAATAATAATAAATAGATAGTGGTTTTTTTTTAGAGTTTATTGTAAAAAAAAAAGGAGATTTAATAGAATAAATAAAAAAAATATAGAGAGTAAGTGGGTTTTTCAGATTTGTTTTTTTTTTTATTTTTTTAGAATAATTTTTTAGAATAAATAATAGTTTTTTTTTTTTTTAGATTTTTAGATTTAATTAGGTTTTTATTTTCTATTTTCGTTTTTAGATATTAATTAGGATTAATTTTAGGTTTAATTAGGGTTTATTAGATTTTAATTAGGTTTAGTGTTTAATTTTCGTTTTTAGTTAATTATAGATAATTAGAGGTTAATTAGATTTATTTTGATCTTAGTTTAGGGTTTAATTAGGTTTAGTTCTAATCAGTTTTTAATCTGAAATTAGTGTCATTTGGGCCTAGTATGCAATATCCATTGTCCAAAGCCCAGAATCCAAGTCCAGGTCCAACGCCACATGTCATTTAAAAGGCAATGCCACGCGTATGCCAGAGTCTTGGCCACCTCATTTTTTTCTCTCTCCCCAGAACCTGCCACGTTTCCACTTCACTCTCTCTCTCCACTGACACGCATAGCACCTTCACCACACGTGTCTCTCCCTCGTTTCTCCCTTCTGCCACCTGCCCCTCGCCAAACACTCCCACCGCCGGCCATGCAACCATCCTAACCAATCCCTTCCGGCCGCCGTAACCTCCCGCCGGACCACCAAATTCATCGGAACCTGAAGAAATTTCCATATTTCTTCATCCAATCTTCGTCTGTGCTTCTTCAACACCTCACCGGATAAATCATCACGGCGTTCGTCTTGGCCAAAGCTCGCCAGAATCATCATCGGAGAGCTCATCAGAAGTTTTGTTTCTCCCAAATCCATGTGAATCTCGTCTATGTTCGCCCAGATCTTGACAGCTCCATAGATCTTCATCAGTGTTCACGGGATTCTCCAGAATTCACATCAATTCAAGAAGATCCTTCAGATGTTCTTGGCCAAATTCCCAGATCTTCGTCCATAGAGTGTTCGTCGATTGATCATCAGGATCTTCAATCGGTCACCAGAATACCTTCGTGTTCATCATTCTTCAGAATATCCTCCAGAATTCATCATGAGATTTCTCCCAGAGACATCGTTAATCTGCAAGCGTCTTCGCCAAGATCGTGCGCCTAAGATCTTCACCCGCTCAAGATCTCACTCCAGAATCTTCAAAGATTTCTTCCCAGAGTCGTCGTCTCCACTAAATTCTCCAGGTTTTGATTCTTCATCCTTCACTCATTACACCTTCGTAGTGGTCTAGTTCGCATGATGGTTAGGTTTTGAAACGGATTTATATGAGAGTTTAAGTGTTGATTTGGTGAGGCAAGTTATGTTTAGGGTGGATAGATTGAGAGATGGTTTTAGTTTGTTTCAGAGGTCAGAGAAGGGGAATGTGAGCGGCGCCGTTAGGGTTAGTGTGGAAGGTGATGAACAATATTCAGGTTAGTGTTAGGGTTTTGTTTAGGCTGAAGATGGATTATCGTAGATCTTGGGCCTTAAGCCCAATTGCTTTCGATGGCTATACTTCCATCCTGCTCGTGAACCCCCCTCCCCTGGGTTGTGTTTGGTTGGGCCTATCACCATTGCTAGTTGCCCCCCCGTCGAGGCCCTATGTGGTTTATCCAAGGGGATTCTCACTAACTGCGCCCCCCTTGTTTTTGTTCTGTATTATCTCCTGAACAAACATGGGCCTTGTAGGAATCACTAGCTGCACCCCCATTGGAAGCCCAGTTTGGATAACCAAGGCAATTCGCTGCTTTTTGCGCCCCCGTTTTTCTCTCAGTTTTGTGGTTTTTCTGAGTTAGCAACCTGGGCCCAGCGCATTGCTGAGCGCACCCCCCTCCTGGGCCCAGTTGTTTTCTGAACTAATAATCCTGCTTTTACCACCCCCCTTGTTATCCTTTTAATTGATTTTCTTTTATTTCTTTTAGTTTGTTATGCTTTACAAAATAATTCATATAAAATCAAAAAATGATCATTTTAATGTAGGGATTTTTGCTACATTCCAATAATTGTGTGAAGAAAATTATAATAAAAATAAAAATATTATTCTAAGCAATTTCCTATTTTTGGTGATTTTTGCATTTAATGACATTTTATTTTCATATTGTTTGTACATACATTTTGATGATTTCCGTTTAGTCATTTAAATTCGTATTCTGATCCCGTTCTTTTTGTATTAGCTAGATTAGAGCATTAAGTTCCCTTAGAGATTTGTTTCATATTTTTGTGATTAAATCTTGATTAGTTTTGATTAGAAAACATTAGGATAGTATAATTAGGGTTTAAAATCAACATAGGTGCATTGTACCATTTTATTTTTGGGTTTTTAGCTTGAATTTGGATATGGGACATATAGGGTATATAGGGTAGATATAGAGACTCCCCTTAGAATTAATCTTAGAATTTTAAATACTATTTTACTATTTTTAGTATATTTTGCAAATTGTATGGTTGTATGGTGTGCCCACTTGGGGTTTATGTTTGTCTGTTTGGGTTTTGGGTTTTTATTTGGGGTATGGGCTTGGCTTGAGCTTGTGGAGCATGAAGAATCAAAGGAGAAGATTGAGGATGATACTCAAAGGTGGATGCATGAAGATTGTCTGGATTGAAGGAGCTGATTGAAGACATAGGATAATAGGAGTAAGTAGAGCCTTAGAATAGACTGAATTTTTTTGTACAAACATGGATAGCTTCCTTTGCTTCCATTCTTCTCAATGATTAAAAGTCCCTCTATGATATTCACCTCCCTCCTTTGGAGGGATAAATGGTTGTATCTAAGAGGTAGAACTTTGAGGGAAACGGTCTGTTACAATGTCAACTATTCATAGACTTCCTTTGGTTGTCAATGAACTGTTTGACATTCAACTTCTTCTGATAAAATCAATTCTTTACTGGAGAGCTTGCCTTGAAGAAAGAAGCCATTGAAGATAAAGGTGAAGATCAAAGATTGGCAAAGATGAAAATTGTTCATGTCAAAGCTGTGCAACTGTTAAAGCTAGCATTTTACTGCTGTCTGATGCTGTCAACTGGTGAACTATGCTTGCTTGAGCTTGGGGATTTCTGGGAGATGGAAGCTTAGTGTAGCTTGGGTATCATCAGAGTTGGATTTTTGGGGTTTCATTAGGAGATTGCTGTTGATTAACTGTCAGAGTTGGAAGTTTTTCAGAGCTGCTGCTGTAGGAGCTGTTGAGCTGTCAGGGCTGAGTTTTTGGGGTTTATTTTCTTTACTGTATTGTGTGTTAATCTTCCCCTTGAGTTTGAGGTGAAGCTGTTTCACTTTGCTCATTGTTTTCTAGGTTCGAGGTTGAGTGGGACTCCCTTGCCTCGCTTGTACTGCTGGATTCATGCATTTTACTGCTTTACTGTATATATGTTGTTGCTTTCCCGTTTATCCCCTCGGGATCTCTGTTTCTCTCTGTGCAAGAGAGAAATATGACAGACATTAGGTGTTAACCCATGCATGACAACATTAGGGTAGATTTTGATCCCCTTTTCAACGATAGGTTTTAGAGTTGCAGTTTCTCTTCTATCTCAAAACAACCAGAAAAATACAATAAAAGGATAAACATCAATAAAAAACAGTTCTTACGTAAAAGACTGTGAACCAATCAAAGAGTCATTTTTGTCCGCTTGGACGTGTAATCAGGAGAAAACTTTTTCAGAAGGATAAAAGATAAACAAATAAATTTGTGTCTTCCGTAGCCCGAACTACGTTTGCTCTGATCTTTCATGTTGTATGAAAGTACGTAGGCAGAGGATGCGATATCCTAGCGAGCAACCTTCCCCTCCTTTCTCGTAGGTAGGCGAACTACGTTGACTCTGATTTCTTGTTCCAGATGGGAATACGTAGGCATAAAGTGCGATACTTTGCCGAGTCATTTTATTTTCTTTTAACCCCAGACCTGTAGAATAGATAGAATAACAATCTGTACCAGAAACAAGCGTGGATCCCGTCGAGTACGACGAACGTGAGGGGTGCTAATACCTTCCCCTTTTGTAACCGACTCCCGAATCCAGGATTTGGTTGCGATGACCATTCCTTTCCCGTCTTTGCGTTAGGTTTACTTTGAGCGTTTCCTTTCCCTCCTTTGGGATAAATAACGCACGGTGGCGACTCTTCTGTTCAGCCGGCGCCGATTTTCGCAGTAGCGACAGCTGGCGACTCTGCTGGGGACTCCAACGGTTCCCTACACGAGTCAATCCTAGCGCTTGTTTTCCCGTCGAGGATTTTGTATGGATTTACATTTTCTGTATTTTACATTCAGCATTATATTATTGTTATTATTGCTGTGGGTATGAGTGGGTTCTATGATTGAGAGATAAGCCGGACCTGGGCTTGAGTGCACTTAGAATTAGAGTGGAAATTAGTGGGCGCGTGCATGCTTTGCATGTACTAGTGTCTCATGAAATCCACGCTCGGACGAGGTTCTTCTGGTTGACTTCTTTTTCAACCCTTTGGGTTGAGGGGGTTGTTGGTTAGTTGGATTGTCGACTCCGGGGACCGATCATTTGGAAGTTGGCTAAGTGAGGCCTCTTCAGGACAAGATGATGCCACACCTTCTGGGTATCGTATCATCAGTCTTGAAAGTCTGTGATGCCAACGACCGCATAGGATGCCATACCTTGTGTCAGTTATTAGGACACCTACCTGTGAGAGGGATTGGGACATGCAGGTAACTTGACCTCCAGATTACCGGTTTTCTTGATTGAGATTCAGTAGTGTGATATTTGAGGACAGTGTTATTAGGTCTGTCAGAGACCAGGTTGGAGCATTGTGGATGATCTTGAGCAGTTTGTGGGTCTATTTGAGGCCAGTGTTGTGGATTGAATTTCTCAGCCAGGGGCACTTGATCCCTTGTTGCATTGCTTGCATATTGCATTGTTTGCATCATCATGTGCATATCATTAACGTGTGTCTGTGCTGCAGGTGCATTTGCATACTTCCCGATTCTAGTGCCCCAGACTTCTATCTGTTATTATGAGTACTTTGAGGAAGACTGTTGCGTATAAGTTGCCTACCCCTGATGTGACTTCTCTGTTGGGTCTGATTTCCCTAGCTGACGATGATGTGAGGAGAAGTTTTAGAAAGAGTTATGGGAAGCTATTGAATTTGGTTTGCAGGCCAACTACATATGAGCTGAATGGGTTATACACATTGATGCAGTTATATGATCCTTCCTTGAGGTGTTTTATGTTCCAGGACTTCATTTTGGCTCCGACCATGGAGGAGTACGCTGAGTTTCTAGAGTTGCCAATTCAGAATAGAGTGCCCTTCATTCACTTTGATGCTAAGCCTAAGCTGGAAGACTTAGCTGTTCCCTTGCATATGGATCCTGCAGAGCTGTTGTTGACTTCCTGGCATGGAGTTTCTGGGTTTTCTCTCAATTTTTTGGTTGGCAAAGCTCAAGAATATGCCAAAAGTGGCTGCTGGATCGTGTTTAACGTTGTTCTTGCCTTGTGCATCTATGGGATTATACTGTTCCCTAATCTGCCTGAGTTCGTTGATTTGGATGCATTCCACTTGTTTGCTGCAGGCAACCCGGTGCCTACCTTGATTGGATATTTCTGTCATTCCTTGCATTATAAGAATGAAAACAGATGGGGGGAAAATGTCCATTGTTGTGTACCGCTGCTGAATATGTGGTTTGAGAGCCATCTGCCCAAGAAGGGTCCTTTTGTTGAATCTGCATATACAGCTGAATGGTCTGAGCGTCTAATGGGGCTTTCTTCAGAAGACATTATCTGGTTCGACAGAGATTTATTGGGGTCAGAGATTATCTTCAGTTGCGCCGGGTTTCCCAACGTTCCTTTGATTGGAAGGAAGGGATGTATTAATTACAACCCATCTTTGTTGGTTCGACAGTTTGGGTATGCTTTGAAGAGTCCGCCGAAGGAAGAAGAAATACAGGAATCTCTGTATTTCACTGGTGAACTGAGTGGGGAATTATTGGCCAAGCTTCAGCGCGCTTGGAATCATATCTGCAGAAGAGGGAAACCATTGCTAGGCAAGAATGATTGTCAAGCCTATATGTCTTACAAGACGTGGATTCAAGAGAGGGTAAGACAGGTGCATATGCCTTTTCTAGCAGTATCACGTCCTGCTCCCATTCCAGTGGAGGAACCAACTATTGTGGCTATTGAGGTCTATGAGCGGGTTGTGAAAGAAAAATAGGACTTGATAAAGATCAATGAAGAGTTAGAGAAGGAATTGGCTCAGATGCGGAGGGAGAAGAACAAGGCTGTGTATTCCTTCCAACAGCAGACTGAGTTGGTAAACAGGCTAGGTGTTGAACTGACAGAAGAGAAAAAGAAGCGTGAACGCCTGGGAAAAGAATTCAGAAGCTCTCATGATATGTTAGAGTCCAAGAAGAAGTCACTCGATGCCGCCAACCGGGAAATCTCTTCGTGCAACAAAACGTGGAATGCTACGCTAACCAACAACAAAAAGAGGGAAGACAAATTGAAACAGCAAATTTCTGAACTCGAAGATCAGTTGAAGGCTAGCAAGAGAAAGTATGAAGAGGAGGTGATGACAAGATATAGTCTTCAGAACTCATTGAACAAAGCCATCGAGTGCAAGAAGGATGCAGTGTCTCAGAAACGGAAGTTAGAGGATCGCTTTGGAGCAGGGGCATGGGGGGAATCTACTGGTGATTTACGACATGTTCTCAAGCGAAGAGATTTACTTGTCGAGGGTTTGCTTACTCAACCAAATCATCCCAAGACTAAGAGATTATTGGAGGAGTACCAGGCGTATGGTCGCACTTGACTATCTCATGTATTAATGTGTATGCTTTATTTGCATTGTGCTGGCCATCACCAGGATTGTTGGCTGAGGTCATGCCTTCTTATTGTACGCTCATAACATTGTATTCTTGACTTGATGGGTTTTTCTGCAATATATGAGATGTTTTTCTATGATTGGGTTTCGAACTTCTTACTGCTATCACTGTCACCGCACTGGCACATTAGCACTAGAATTGGGGAGTGATATTCCCTAATGCACATACACATGTTGCATTTGCATACACATTCATATTGCATTACAGGTGATTATTGAAATATATCTCATTTCCTGCATTATCCAGGTTTTTCCAGGATTGAAAGTCAACGTCCTCACCGATACTCTACTCGTACCAACTGCAAAAGAGTTATGGACCAGGTGCAGAGCGAGATGTAGGACATGCGTGAGAAGTTGGCGCTGTTCATGCAGACGATGGAGACAATTGTGAAAGGGCAGGAAAACTTGCAAACTTTGGTTCAGCCATTGCTGGTGAGAAATGCTGGGCATGGAAACAAAGACCACAATTCTGTACATGTTGACACCATTCACGGGGATGGTACTCCTACACCTGTAGCTCCACCTGTGGTGAATATACCTGTTGTGAATGTGAACAATGGCGCTGGCGCCGGGAATGGTAATACAGGAATCGGTAATGAGACTGTCATTAACAACGTTGGGTTCAGAGACGCCAATCTGGGTGGGGATAATAATGGAGGTAATGGCTTTGGTAACAACGGATTTGGCTATAACGATCAGGGGTTTGATTATGCTAACCAGGATGGGAAATTTGGCTTCAACGCTCCGGGTTTCGGACATGATGGATTTGGTAATGCCAATCAGGGCTATGGTGGATTCGGTAACGGAAATGGTGCTGGAATGATGCCTTTTGGACCTGCCGGGGTCACTCAAGGATATGGTAACAGGGGACGGGGCCCTGTAATGAATCAGACTAGATTTGGTCGTAATAATGGGTATGATGGGTACGGAAATGAGAATGCTAACTGGATGGAAGACCAACAAGAGGATGCTTTCTCTGGTAGAGGTTTTGAAGGTCCTGTAGACAACACTCAGCGAATCAATATACTCGAGGAGCAGATGAAAGGTGTTGTGAATCAAAGTGATGTTGGTTTAGATATGACCACAGTGGGTTTGGTGCCTGGCCTGAGGGTACCGCTGAAGTTTAAAGCTCCCACATTTGACAAATATAAGGGAGATACCTGTCCGAAGGTGCATGTGCGGTCATACTACAGACGGATGTCCGCTTACTCGAATGATGAGAGAATGCTTATGCATTTCTTTCAAGACAACTTGTCTGGTCCTTCCCTTGAATGGTACATGGGGTTGGAGCCTACTCAGATAAAGACATGGAAGCAACTGGCCGAAGTGTTTGTGACTCATTATAAGTACAATAGTGACCTGACACCGAACAGGGTCCAGCTGCAGGGGTTGTCACAGAAGAAAGATGAGAGTTTCAAAGAATATGCGCAGAGGTGGCGCAACATGGCTGCAAGGGTTCATCCTCCTTTGGTTGAGAAGGAGATGAATGATATGTTCATAGGAACGTTCACCGGTATGTTTTATGATAAGCTGTTTCCCGCTTCTTTGGGCAGTTTCTCGGATCTAATCTTGATGGGCGAGAAGGTTGAAAGTAATATTAAAATGGGGAGATTCCAAGCTGAGGACTCCACTTCAGTTGGAGGTAAAAGAAAAGCTTTTGGTGGTCGCCGTCAGGGTGACACAAGTGCAGTATTCGGGGGCCGAGGCCGAGGCCGGGGCAGAGGACGGAATCAGTACAATCATCCGCAACAGGTGGCAAGCGTCACAATTCCATTTCATCAACAACCAATACCACTACAACAGATACTGCCACAGCAGCAACCACAGCAGCAAGGGCAGGATTATGGACAGAGAAGGTTTCAGAAGACGAAAAGGGTGTTCGACGCTCCTCCTTCTACCTATGCAGAGTTGCTTCAAACATTGTTGGGGTTAAATTTGGTAGAAAAGAGGACTCTAGCACCACCTAAAGGGGCGGTACTTCCGTACGGGTACGACACCAACAAACACTGCGAATTTCACTCCGGGGCGCCCGGACATGACATAGAAGCTTGCCACGCTTTCAAGCATGTAGTGCAAGATCTGTTGGATAGCAAGGCCATAAATTTTGGACAAGCAAGTCCGAACATAGTAAAACAGCCAATGCCCAACCACGGGGCAAATGCTATTTTGACTGAGGAGGGTTTGAATCTGATCATGAATGTTGATGAACTGAAAACGCCGTTGTGTGAAATAAAGAGCAGGTTATTGAAAGGAGGTGTGTATCCGGGCTGCGATGAATTTTGTCTAGAATGTTGGACCCAAGCTGGGGGCTGTGCTGAATTGAAGAAGGGTATTCAGACCTTGATAGATGAAGGCACGTTGCAATTTGACAGAACGGCAGTTGAGAAACCTGCGGAAGTATTAGCTGATGAGCAAAGTGATGTCGCTACGGTGACAATTCCCCGAAAAACGATAACTATAACGGCGCCAGCCAGGCGACCGACGATCACTATCATAAAGGCAGGGCCAATCCCTTATGAGAGCACTAAGGCAGTATCCTGGACTTATGGGCTGGAAGCGTATTGTGATGGGGAGAAACTTGATATCAGTAAACAGCCAGCCGAGGTTGTGGACAATGTCGTCGGCACTGGAGGGATGACAAGGAGCAGGAGAATTTTTATATCGCCTGAGGTAGAGGTTGAACGATTGGAAAAAGGTAAAGGAAAAGTGAATGAGGATGTCCCTGTGCAGAGGAATGAAAAAGAAACATCATTGAAAGATGTAGAAGAGTTTATGCGCCTTATCCGTAAGAGTGACTATAAGATTGTTGAGCACCTTCAACAAACGCCGTCGAAGATATCCATAATGTCGCTGTTATTGTGTTCCGAAGCCCATAGGAATGCATTATTGAAAATCCTGGACACGTCGTTTGTACCCCAAGATGTTTCTGTGAATCAGTTGGAGGGGGTGATGGCGCACGTGAATGCAGGCCATAGCTTGGGATTTACGGATTTTGATTTGACTCCGAGGGGAAGAGAGCATAATATGGCGTTGCACGTCTCAGTTGAATGCAGGGGCGCAGTCATGTCCCACGTGCTGGTAGATACCGGGTCTTCCTTGAACATGCTGCCAAAGAAAGCAATGATGAAATTGGACATCAGGGGGATCATTTGTACGCCTAGTGACTTGGTGGTCGGGGCATTTGATGGTACACGGAGGTCAGTCTTTGGATCCATAACTTTGCCTCTGCAGGTAGGGCCGGAGATTTTTGAAACTGAATTTTACATTATGGACATCCAGCCAGCATATAGCTGTCTTCTTGGACGACCATGGATCCATGGTGCTGGGGCAGTCACATCTACCTTGCACCAAAAGCTGAAGTACATGGTGGGGGACAGCGTGGTCACAGTTTGTGGAGAGGAGGATATACTGGTCAGCCATCTGTCGTCATTCAAGTACGTGGAAGTCGACGGCGAGATTCATGAAACACCCTGTCAAGCCTTTGAAAGGGTGCGCATCAAAGACAAAGTCCCAGGGCCGAGTAAAGCATCAGAGGTGGCAGTATCATCATACAAGGAGGCTCAGGCTCTAGTGAAGACTGGTGAGACAAAGGGCTGGGGCAAGGTCCTGGATATTCCCGTGAAGATGGACAGATTTGGGCTGGGATATCAACCGTCATCATCAACGCCTGCTGCAGGGGCACCCCGTTTCAAAGGACCAATAACAATCATGGCTAGTGGAGTATATCACGAGACCATCAACGCTGTTTCAGATTCCGAAGAAGGAGACAGCGACTGCGATATGGACGCCTGGATTCAGCCGAGCGTGCCAGGACAAGGGCTTTGCAACTGGTCTATTCAGGAGACTGTTCCTGTGACAACTAAACAGTAATACTTTGTTTTCTTAATTGTTGAACAATCCGGTGTCCTACCCAGGGCATCGTGATTTTGCTTAGGGTTGTTCTGTTATGTACATTGCACTGTTTAATTGTTAAATAAAAGGCGTTTTTTCATGTACAAATATTGTGATCCCTGTTTTTCCTGTTTTTATTTTTTTACAATAAAATGGCAACGTGGTTATTCGCTTTGTATGTATTTTGAAGCATTTAACCATTTCCTTTGCAGGATTACTATTTCAGATGACATCTATGAACCGCCTATGACTCACTTCGACTTTGAGCACCCGGTATTTCAGACTGAAGAAGAGATTGTTGAATATGGCGACGTTCCAAAAGAGTTGTCCTGGTTGGTAAAACAAGAAGAACGAATCATTCTGCCTCATGAGGAGGTCATTGAGATCGTCAATCTGGGGTCGGAAGGGGTCGAAAGGAACATCCGTATAGGGGCCGCGCTGCAGAGCAACGTCAAGCGAAGATTGGTTGAAATGCTCAAAGAGTACAGCGATATTTTTTCTTGGTCGTATGAGGACATGCCTGGGCTGGATACGAATATGGTTGTGCACCGTCTGCCGCTAAAAGAAGAATGCCCGCCGGTTAAGCAGAAGCTCCGAAGAACTAGACCGGACATGGCTGTGAAGATTAAGGAGGAGGTTCAAAAGCAGTGGGATGCTGGTTTCCTAGCTGTTACAAAATATCCCTCATGGGTCGCTAATATTGTGCCAGTGCCAAAGAAAGATGGTAAAGTGAGAATGTGCGTAGATTACCGTGATTTGAACAGAGCAAGCCCGAAAGATGACTTTCCACTTCCTCACATCGATGTGCTAGTCAACAACACCGCTCAATTCTCCGTATTCTCCTTCATAGATGGCTTCTCGGACTATAATCAGATAAAAATGGCGCCAGAAGACATGGAGAAGACTACCTTTATTACGCCTTGGGGAACATTTTGTTATAAAGTGATGCCCTTCGGATTGAAGAATGCTGGGGCAACGTATCAGCGTCCAATGACGACTCTCTTTCATGACATGATCCATAAGGAGATCGAGGTCTATGTCGATGATATGATTGCCAAATCCCAGACGGAGGAAGAGCATCTGGTGAATCTGCTGAAGTTATTCAAGAGGCTTAGGAAGTTCAGGCTGAGACTGAACCCTAACAAATGCACCTTCGGGGTGAGATCGGGTAAACTGCTGGGGTTTATCGTAAGCGAAAAAGGAATAGAGGTTGATCCTGCGAAAATAAAAGCAATACAAGAAATGCCGACGCCTAAAACAGAAAAAGAGGTGCGCGGGTTTTTAGGGAGATTGAACTACATCGCTCGGTTCATATCTCACCTAACAGCTACGTGTGAGCCGTTATTCAAGCTGTTGAAAAAAGACCAGGCTGTAACATGGAATGAAAATTGTCAAAAGGCGTTCGATAAAATAAAACAGTATTTGCAGGAGCCTCCTATTTTGATACCTCCAGTGGCATGGAGACCCTTGATTATGTATTTGACGGTTCTTGAGGGGAGTATGGGTTGTGTTCTCGGTCAACATGACGAGACAGGGCGTAAAGAGCATGCGATATACTACCTGAGTAAGAAGTTTACTGACTGTGAATCTCGGTACTTAATGCTCGAAAAAACTTGTTGTGCGCTAGCCTGGGCCGCCAAGCGTTTGAGGCAGTACATGCTAAATCATACAACCATGCTCATCTCGAAGATGGATCCTATCAAATACGTATTTGAAAAGCAGGCACTATCAGGGAGAATTGCCCGTTGGCAGATGGTTTTGACTGAATATGACATCCAGTATGTCTTATAGAAGGCTATAAAGGGGAGCGTGTTATCAGAGTATCTAGCTGAGCATCCTATTGAGGACTACCAATCGATGAGGTTTGATTTTCCTGACGAGGATATCATGTACCTGAAGATGAAAGATTGGGAAGAACCGTTGCCAGCTGAAGGGCCAAAGACGGATTCCAAGTGGCAGTTGATCTTTGACGGAGCTGTAAATTCCTACGGTAGCGGAATAGGGGCAATCATCACTACTCCACATGGGTCGCACATCCCATTTACTGCTCGATTGACCTTTCCGGTTACCAATAATGAAGCCAAATATGAAGCTTGCATCATGGGGCTTGAAGAAGCCATTGATTTGCGAATCAAAAATCTGGATGTATACGGAGACTCAGCTCTGGTGGTGAATCAAATAAAAGGAGAATAGGAAACACGGCAGCCCAATTTGATACCGTACATGAATTACGCGAGGAGATTGTTGCCTTTCTTTGACAAGGTCGAATTGCATCATGTGCCGCGAGCCGAAAATCAGATGGCTGACGCCCTGGCCACATTGTCTTCCATGTATAAAGTCAACTTCTGGAATGAGGCTCCCAGAATTGTTATCTCTCGACTTGACAGACCCGCCTTCATATTTGTCATTGACGAAGCATCCGATGATAAACCCTGGTATTTTGACATCCAGAATTTCCTGAAGAACAAGGAGTATCCGGCTGGGGCATCCAGTCGCGATCAGAAGACTCTCAGGAGATTGGCTGGTAATTTCTATCTGAACCCGGACGGGGTCTTATACAAAAGGAATCATGACTTGGTGCTGCTACGTTGTGTAGACGAGAAAGAGGCGAAGTTGCTTACGGAGGAAATACACGAGGGTACATTTGGTACGCATGCTGGTGGGCACGCTATGACGAGAAAGCTGCTGCGGGCAGGCTATTATTGGCTAACTATGGAAACAGACTGTTTCAAGTTTGCGAAAAGGTGTCATAAGTGCCAGATCTATGCAGATAAGATCCATGTGCCTCCAAGTCCTCTGAACGTGATGTCGTCACCGTGGCCATTCTCGATGTGGGGAATTGATATGATTGGAAATATTGAGCCGACGACATCTAACGGACACTGGTTCATTTTGGTAGCAATTGATTATTTTACCAAATGGGTGGAAGCGGCATCATATGCAAATGTGACCAAGCAGGTGGTAGCCAGGTTTATCAAACGAGATATCATTTGCAGATATGGAATCCCTGAGCGAATAATTACCGACAACGGTTCGAACTTAGATAACAAGATGATGAAGGAACTGTGTCAGAGTTTCAAGGTCGAACATCACAACTCTTCTCCTTACCGACCCAAGATGAATGGCGCTGTCGAAGCGGCCAATAAGAACATAAAGAAGATTGTTCAGAAGATGGTGGTGACCTATAAGGACTGGCACGAGATGCTACCATTCGCTTTGTACGGTTATCATACAACGGTACGTACATCAATCGGGGCAACCCCGTTCTCGTTGGTATATAGAATGGAAGCAGTGTTACCACTGGAAGTTGAGATTCCTTCCCTGAGGGTATTACGAGATGTCCAACTCGATGAGGCAGAATGGGTGAAAGACAGATTGAACCAACTGAGTTTAATGGATGAGAAGAGGCTAGCTTCTCTAGCATACGGTCGGTTGTACCAGAGCCGGATGAAGAAAGCGTATGATAAGAAGATACATCCTCGGAGCTTTCAGACGGGCGACCTTGTGCTGAAGAGGATTCTCCCGCCACAGACAGATCACAGGGGCAAGTGGACCCCCAAGTACGAAGGGCCATACGTTGTCAGAAAAGTCTTTTCAGGAGGAGCATTTTTGTTGTCCACCATAGACGGTGAAGACTTTACGTCGCCTGTGAATTCGGACGTAGTTAAAAAATACTTTGCTTAAAATTGACCCGCTGGACAAAAAAAAGAGAGTCCAGGCAAAAATGGGGCATCCTGGCGAACCAAAAACAGAATAAAAGGTTTGGGCAAAAATTAGGGATAAAAATTTAAAAAAAAATGTGTACACCCGCGGAGTTGAAAACCTACACTGGGCGGCTTCAGCAAAAAAGGGTATCCCGGTGAACTGAAAACCCGCAAAGGGCGGTTTACGCAAAAGTTAGGGATTTAAAAAAGCAAATGATTGCGGTCCGAATTTGATACTACGTTGCACATTGGTGCGGGAGAATACACCTGGGGATTCGATTATTAGATACAATCTCTTCCGAAGTTTGAATACCGGGAAAGCGTCAGAGTCAGGCGAGTCATAGGAGGATCAACTCATGATGTTTGTCTGCATCACGTTGCCGACATATGTGCAAATTTGATTTGTCACCGTATTTATGCTTCCTGTGCATACTTGTATGTTTGTTGTGCGTAACTTCCTCTTTTCAGGAGTTACATCCAGTGTATGAAACTCTGCCCATTCAGGGGCCCAATTAATAAAACATGTTATTCAATATTTGATGCTTGTTCTTTACTGTTTTGTATGTGAAAAACGCCAATGTTTTAATAAAACTAGCAAGTGCATAACGTTGCTGGCCATTTCCAATAATTGCTAAAACTTCGAATTAACTGAAGATGATGTCACTAACGCTAACCTGAATAGATTTGGTTGTATAGACTTGTCTTGTCTCGTTTGTGGTTTTGCAGGGTTCTTGCCCATATGAGGTGGACGATCAGAAGATTGCAGTCCTAACCAGAGGCTCGTAACGAAAAGACTTGATCGTTATGCGAAGTGAATCCCCATGCAGGTCGCACTTCATTCCCTGAAGCTGAGATGACAATGTTCCTTACTGAAGAAGGATCAAATTCCCCAGCTAGTCGCAGCTTATCCGAAGGATATTCTCCAGCAAGGTCATTTACCCCCAGCAAAGTTCGGTGATTCCAAGATTGTAGGCTGTATTCAGACAGTGTGGTGTTCCCCAGAAGGATTCCCTATCCCGAGCAGAGTTGTTTAGCCTCAGAAGACTAATATTTCCAAACTTGTGAGCTGTACCCAGACAGTCTATTCCCCCCAGCGGAGTCGGTTAATTTTCCCCAAGAGAGTCGTTTTGTCCCCAGCGGAGTTCTCTCTTTTTTTCAGCCAGTGTTTTCTTTCCTCCCAGTGGAAATCGAAGGTTAAAACTCTCCCCGACAGAGTTGGTTGTGTGTCCTGGCATTTATTTTTCCAGAATGCTTTGTGATACCCGTTCACTCCCCAGCAGGGTGATAGTTGTCCTCGACGGCCAAAATTGATGAAGCAAGCTTGTTAGAGCTATCCCAACAGTTCGAGCCTGCATTTGCATTGGCATGTGGTGTCATATTTGCATCCACCAAACACAAAAACGCGTAGCATTTCCATATTGCACGGAGCATTACGCCATTATCAAACATGCACATTTTGGAACATAAATCAGGTTGGTTAACCTTTTGCATTTCAGGGGTTTATCAACAGGAGTATGGAGTTTATTTCTCAACTGGAGTACAGAATTCGTTTCTCGACAGGAGTATGGAGTTTATTTATCAACAGGAATATGGAGTTTATCCTTTTTCCGATAGGAGTATGGAGTTTAAAATATCAAATGTATTTTCAGACAATCGGAGTATCGCTGAGAGACAGGTGATGATGTGATTCAATTCAGTTTTCCCCACAGAGTTATTAATGAAGAGGATCCGAACAGCGGAACGTATTTTCAAGTTGGTTGCCGCGACAGCGTTTCAGGGTTTCATAAAATCAAAATTTCGGGAGTGTTCACTTGTTGATGAGATGAGTGTTCGGTGTTTATTTTTCAGAATATCCCCAGTAGAGTTAGCTGTTGTTGCAAACACGCAAAGAAGATATGTGCAAGACAGTCTTTCCGTATGAAACAGGCGGATAAGAACAAGAAATAATCGGTAAAAATCAAAAGGATGAATGTTCTTCTGTAGGAATCAGGCAGATGATGGATTTACTCCGTATGGAACAGGCGGATGTTAAAAGAAGTTGCATCGTAAGCAGCAGGCGGATGCATTTGAAAAGCTCTTTCTGTAAGAATCAGACAGATGAGTTTTTTCCGTAGGTAGCAGGTGGATATCAAAAGAATTGTTCTGTAAGAATCAGACAGATAAGTTCTTCCGCAGGGAGCAGGCGGACATGTAATGGATTGCACCGTAAGAAGCAGGCGGATGTAAGAAAAGCTCTTTCTGTAAGAATCAGACAGATGAGTTTTTTTCGTAGGTAGCAGGCGGATATCAAAAGAATTGTTCTGTAAGAATCAGACAGATAAGTTCTTCCGTAAGAAGCAGGCGGATGTTAAGATCACTTGTTTTGTATGAAGCAGGCAAATATGATAGTTTTCTCGTAAGAAGCAGGCGGATGTAAGAAAAGCTCTTTCTTTAAGAATCAGACAGATGAGTTTTTTCCGTAGGTAGCAGGCGGATATCAAAAGAATTGTTCTGTAAGAATCAGACAGATAAGTTCTTCCGCAGGGAGCAGGCGGACATGTAATGGATTGCACCGTAAGAAGCAGGCGGATGTAAGAAAAGCTCTTTCTGTAAGAATCAGACAAATGAGTTTTTTTCGTAGGTAGCCGGCGGATATCAAAAGAATTGTTCTGTAAGAATCAGACAGATAAGTTCTTCCGCAGGGAGCAGGAAGACATGTAATGGATTGCACCGTAAGAAGCTGGCGGATGTAAGAAAAGCTCTTTCTGTAAGAATCATACAGATGAGTTTTTTTCGTAGGTAGCAGGCGGATATCAAAAGAATTGTTCTGTAAGAATCAGACAGATAAGTTCTTCCGTAAGAAGCATGCGGATGTCAAGATCACTTGTTCTGTATGAAGCAGGCAAATATGATAGTTTTCTCGTATGAAGCAGGCGGGAGTAGATAGTTTTTCTGTATGGAACAGGCGGATGAATTTTTCGTATTCAGATAAACGGTGGTCCCGTGATAGACAGGATGTGTTCAGATATTTGAAAAACAAAAAGACAAAAATATTTCCCCGGTGAAGTCACTAAGCTTATTTCTATTGACAAGTTAATCAGATTCGTATCAAATGTAGATCAGTGTCTCGTATGAAGCAGGCGGGCGTGTATAGTTTTCTTCCGTAAGAAGCAGGCGGACGTAGATAATGTTCCAGTACTCACAAAGCTAGTTTTTCCGTATGAAGCAGGCGGGTTGTAGCTAGTTTCTCCGTACGAAGCAGGCGGATGAGTTTTCCGGTATAATTTTGAAAAAAAAACAATGCTTCCCCAGCGAAGTCGTCCAGGTTATTTACAGATTTGATGTTACACAGGAGATTAATATTGAAATCAGAAGTGTTATCAGGTGATCGATCAGTTTGTTGCCATAATAATTGGATTCAGTTCTCTGGATGGTGTTCCCCAAGCGAGGGTGCAGTTTATTTCTGCGGTTGGCAAATTTTCGGGTTTATTTTGTATTCAACCGTCTTCTACCTTTGAATGATTGAAGGTCGTTCGCTCTTCAACCCTTCAGGTCCAAGCCGCTTGAATAGGGGCAACTGTTGCACCCTAAAATTTGACCAACCGGTTCCCTATCTGGTTTATGTTTCAATACATTTTGCATTCGCATTCGCATACGGCATGCATGGCATTTTTATCAATCAAGATTGACTTTTATCAGGATTAGAGCCCCTGGTGTTTCAGGCAGTACAGGCCCGTCAGAATGAAAGTTTGTTGAGAATTGGGGCTCGTTCCTGGTGTTTTCAGGCTATCTCGGTGCCCGGGTTTCACTACGGTTGCGTAATTGGGTTTTAATCGGTTTAATTGGCTTCCTGGCATTTTTTAATTTTTTCTGTCATTTTTCTGGATTTTTAGTGCGTTTAATGAATTTTTTCTGGATTTAATAGAGTTTTCTAATATTTTTAGAGTTTAAATAAATTTTCTTTTCATTTTTTAGAAATTAATAATTTTTTAAAGTTTTAATAGATAAATAGTTTTTTTTCTTTTAAAAAGAGTAGATAAAAGAATAATAATAAATAGATAGTGGTTTTTTTTAGAGTTTATTGTAAAAAAAAAAAGGAGATTTAATAGAATAAATAAAAAAAAATATAGAGAGTAAGTGGGTTTTTTAGATTTGTTTGTTTTTTTTATTTTTTCAGAATAATTTTTTAGAATAAATAATAGTTTTATTTTTATTTTTAGATTTAATTAGGTTTTTATTTTCTATTTTCATTTTTAGATATTAATTAGGATTAGTTTTAGGTTTAATTAGGGTTTATTAGATTTTAATTAGGTTTAGTGTTTAATTTTCGTTTTTAGTTAATTAGAGATAATTAGAGGTTAATTAGATTTATTTTGATCTTAGTTTAGGGTTTAATTAGGTTTAGTTCTAATCAGTTTTTAATCTGAAATTAGTGTCATTTGGGCCCAGTATGCAATATCCATTGTCCAAAGCCCAGAATCCAAGTCCAGGTCCAACGCCACATGTCATTTAAAAGGCAATGCCACACGTATGCCAGAGTCTTGGCCACCTTATTTTTTTCTCTCTCCCCAGAACCTGCCACGTTTCCACTTCACTCTCTCTCTCCACTGACACGCGTAGCACCTTCACCACACGTGTCTCTCCCTCGTTTCTCCCTTCTGCCACCTGCCCCTCGCCGGACACTCCCACCGCCGGCCATGCAACCACCCTAACCAATCCCTTCCGGCCGCCGTAACCTCCCGCCGGACCATCAAATTCATCGGAACCTGAAGAAATTTCCAGATTTCTTCATCCAATCTTCGTCTGTGCTTCTTCAACACCTCACCGGATAAATCATCACGACGTTCGTCTTGGCCAAAGCTCGCCGGAATCATCATCGGAGAGCTCATCAGAAGTTTTGTTTCTCCCAACTCCATGCGAATCTCGTCTATGTTCGCCCAGATCTTGACAGCTCCATAGATCTTCATCAGCGTTCACGGGATTCTCCAGAATTCACATCAATTCAAGAAGATCCTTCAGATGTTCTTGGCAAAATTCCTAGATCTTCGTCCATAGAGTGTTCGTCGATTGATCATCAGGATCTTCAATCGGTCACCAGAATACCTTCGTGTTCATCATTCTTCAGAATATCCTCTAGAATTCATCATGAGATTTCTCCCAGAGACATCGTTAATCTGCAAGCGTCTTCGCCAAGATCGTGCGCCTAAGATCTTCACCCGCTCAAGATCTCACTCCAAAATCTTCAAAGATTTCTTCCCAGAGTCGTCGTCTCCAATAAATTCTCCAGGTTTTGATTCTTCATCCTTCACTCATTACACCTTCGTAGTGGTCTAGTTAGCATGATGGTTAGGTTTTGAAACGGATTTATGTGAGAGTTTAAGTGTTGATTTGGTGAGGCAAGTTATGTTTAGGGTGGATAGATTGAGAGATGGTTTTAGTTTGTTTCAGAGGTCAGAGAAGGGGAATGTGAGCGACGCCGTTAGGGTTAGTGTGGAAGGTGATGAACAGTATTCAGGTTAGTGTTAGGGTTTTGTTTAGGCTGAAGATGGATTATCGTAGATCTTGGGCCTTAAGCCCAATTACTTTCGATGGCTATACTTCCATCCTGCTCGTGAACCCCCCTCCCCTGGGTTGTGTTTGGTTGGGCCTATCACCATTGCTAGTTGCCCCCCCGTCGAGGCCCTATGTGGTTTATCCAAGGGGATTCTCACTAACTGCGCCCCCCCTTGTTTTTGTTCTGTATTATCTCCTGAACAAACATGGGTCTTGTAGGAATCACTAGCTGCACCCCCATTGGAAGCCCAGTTTGGATAACCAAGGCAATTCGCTGCTTTTTGCGCCCCCGTTTTTCTCTTAGTTTTGTGGTTTTTCTGAGTTAGCAACCTGGGCCCAGCGTATTGCTGAGCGCACCCCCCTCCTGGGCCCAGTTGTTTTCTGAACTAATAATCCTGCTTTTACCACCCCCTCTTGTTATCCTTTTAATTGATTTTCTTTTATTTCTTTTAGTTTGTTATGCTTTACAAAATAATTCATATAAAATCAAAAAATGATCATTTTAACGTAGGGATTTTTGCTACATTCCAATAATTGTGTGAAGAAAATTATAATAAAAATAAAAATATTATTCTAAGCAATTTCCTATTTTTGGTGATTTTTGCATTTAATGACATTTTATTTTCATATTGTTTGTACATACATTTTGATGATTTTCGTTTAGTCATTTAAATTCGTATTCTGATCCCGTTCTTTTGTATTAGCTAGATTAGAGCATTAAGTTCCCTTAGAGATTTGTTTCATATTTTTGTGATTAAATCTTGATTAGTTTTGATTAGAAAACATTAGGATAGTATAATTAGGGTTTAAAATCAACATAGGTGCATTCTACCATTTTATTTTTGGGTTTTTAGCTTGAATTAGGGTATGGGACATATAGGGTATATAGGGTAGATATAGAGACTCCCCTTAGAATTAATCTTAGAATTTTAAATACTATTTTACTATTTTTAGTATATTTTGCAAATTGTGTGGTTGTATGGTGTGCCCACTTGGGGTTTATGTTTGTCTGTTTGGGTTTTGGGTTTTTATTTGGGGTATGGGCTTGGCTTGAGCTTGTGGAGCATGAAGAATCAAAGGAGAAGATTGAGGATGATACTCAAAGGTGGATGCATGAAGATTGTCTGGATTCAAGGAGCTGATTGAAGACATAGGATAATAGGAGTAAGCAGAGCCTTAGAATAGACTGAATTTTTTTGTACAAACATGGATAGCTTCCTTTGCTTCCATTCTTCTCAATGATTAAAAGTCCCTCTATGATATTCACCTCCCTCCTTTGGAGGGATAAGTGGTTGTATCTAAGAGGTAGAACTTTGAGGGAAACGGTCTGTTACAATGTCAACTATTCATAGACTTCCTTTGGTTGTCAATGAACTGTTTGACATTCAATTTCTTCTGATAAAATCAATTCTTTAATGGAGAGCTTGCCTTGAAGAAAGAAGCCATTGAAGATAAAGGTGAAGATCAAAGATTGGCAAAGATGAAAATTGTTCATGTCAAAGCTGTGCAACTGTTAAAGCTAGCATTTTACTGCTGTCTGATGCTGTCAACTGGTGAACTATGCTTGCTTGAGCTTGGGGATTTCTGGGAGATGGAAGCTTAGTGTAGCTTGGGTATCATCAGAGTTGGATTTTTGGGGTTTCATTAGGAGATTTCTGTTGATTAACTGTCAGAGTTGGAAGTTTTTCAGAGCTGCTGCTGTAGGAGCTGTTGAGCTGTCAGGGCTGAGTTTTTGGGGTTTATTTTCTTTACTGTATTGTGTGTTAATCTTCCCCTTGAGTTTGAGGTGAAGCTGTTTCACTTTGCTCATTGTTTTCTAGGTTCGAGGTTGAGTGGGACTCCCTTGCCTCGCTTGTACTGCTGCATTTATGCATTTTACTGCTTTACTGTATATATGCTGTTGTTTTCCCGTTTATCCCCTCAGGATCTCTGTTTCTCTCTGCGCAAGAGAGAAATATGACAGACATTAGGTGTTAACCCATGCATGACAACATTAGGGTAGATTTTGATCCCCTTTTCAACCATAGGTTTTAGAGTTGCAGTTTCTCTTCTATCTCAAAACAACCAGAAAAATTCAATAAAAGGATAAACATCAATAAAAAACAGTTCTTGCGTAAAAGACTGTGAACCAATCAAAGAGTCATTTTTGTCCGCTTGGACGTGTAATCAGGAGAAAACCTTTTCAGAAGGATAAAAGATAAGCAGATAAATTTGTGTCTTCCGTAGCCCTAACTACGTTTGCTCTGATCTTTCATGTTGTATGAAAGTACGTAGGCAGAGGATGCGATATCCTAGCGAGCAACCTTCCCCTCCTTTCCCATAGGTAGGCGAACTACGTTGACTCTGATTTCTCGTTCTAGATAGGAATACGTAGGCATAAAGTGCGATACTTTGCCGAGTCATTTTATTTTCTTTTAACCCCAGACCTGTAGAATAGATAGAATAACAATCCGTACAAGAAACAAGTGTGGATCCCGTCGAGTACGACGGACGTGAGGGGTGCTAATACCTTCCCCTTGCGTAACCGACTCCCGAATCCAGGATTTGGTTGCAATGACCATTCCTTTCCCGTCTTTGCGTTAGGTTTACTTCGAGCGTTTCCTTTCCCTCCTTTGGGATGAATAACGCACGGTGGCGACTCTTCTGTTCAGCCGGCGCCGATTTTTGTAGTAGCGACACCCCCGTGCAATCGAGACTCGTTTAGTCGAACTACGTTTGCTCTGATCTCTCGTACCAGACGAGAGTACGTAGGCATAGGATGCGGTATCCTAGCGAGCTGCCTCCCTTTTCCACGTTTTATCTGTAGTAGGCTGAACTACAGCTGCTCTGATTTTCTCTGATGAGAATATGTAGGCATATGATGCGATATCCTAGCGAGCACACTAACAACTAACCTTTTTGTTCTCTCGCTGCCGTGCAATCGAGACTTTCCCGCTGACGACTGATATTATCCTTTTCTCTTGCCCTTGCGCATTTGAGACCAGACCGTAGTTATAGTTCCCGTAGGTTCCCGTACCTCTAGAACCAACCTGATCTCTCACCCCCGTGTGATCAAGAACACCCCTGTCTAGCCGTAGTTAGCCTGAACTACGTCATGCTCTGATTTCTCCGACGAGAATACGTAGGCACAAGACGCGACGTCTTGCTGAGCAAACTTTCCCCGTAGTTTCCCGAACTACGTAGACTCTGATTTCTCATTCTCTGATGAGAATACGTAGGCATAGAGTGCGACGCTCTATCGAGTCAGTTTCTTCCCGTTTAGATTTAGCAGCCGTAGATAGATTGCTTTTCACCCGTAGAAAAACCAGCAAGCGTGGATCCCGTCGAGTACGACGGACGTGAGGGGTGCTAATACCTTCCCCTTGCGTAACCGACTCCCGAACCCAGACAATGGTTGCGATGACCTTGTCTTATACCCTATTCGTCATGTTTTTCCGATCGTTTCCTTTCCCGTTCTGAGGGATAAATAACGAAAGGTGGCGAATCTTCTGTTGTGCCGGCACCTTATTTTCGCGGAAGCGACAGCTGGCGACTCTGCTGGGGAATTGATAGTTTCCTAGGGATCGAACGTCCCGTATGCGAGTCAATCTGAGGGATCCAACGTCCCGACGAGAGTCAATCCTAGCGCTTGTTTGTGTGTCTGTGGGTGTTTATTTTTGTGTTGTATATTACTGATGTATTTACATTTCCCGCACTATATTATTATTTGTTGCTATTGTGCTGTTGTGGGAGGGGAGCTCTGATGAGTGAGAAGCCAGACCAAGGCTTGAGTGTACCTAGAATTAGTTGTGGAAATTAGTGGGCGCGCACTTGCTTGGCAGGCGCTAGTGTCTCATGAAATCCACGCTCAGACGAGGTTCTCCCGGTTGACTTCTTTTTCAACCCTTTGGGTTGAGGGGGTTGTTGGTTTGGAGGATTGTCGACTCTGGGGACCGATCATTTGGAAGTTGGCTAAGTTATCCTTCGATTTCAAGTTTTTCACCTGTTGACTAAACTGCCATATTCTTGGCATGCGTGCTACACCCTTATATTTTGGGGAGTCCCCTTTGCTGGTTGTCTCCTTTCCCCGTGGAGTCTCGCTCAGTTGAGCCTGTCTTTTCATTGCTCCTGCGTGTTGTGTCTAGATTCTCCCCTGTGGATTTGTGTTTCCACAGGACCCTTGTCTTGCATTTCATATCATTGCACATCATTTGCATTCAGTGGCTTCTTAAGGCCAAAAATTCTTGCAACTTTTGTATTTAAGTCCCTCCTATCTTGTCAAGACAAAGATTTCAATCTCCATATCTCCGGATATAAGTAACTTAAATAGGGGCATCTGTCACACCCTAATTTTTGACCTTAAGATTCTACCTCCCTGCTTTTATCTTTTTATGCATTTATTACCACTAATCAATTTGTGCAGATGCGATATTTTCATGTATAGATTCTCATGATTATACATCGTAGAGACAAGACGCGAATCATGGTAATTAAGGATTTCTGCGCCATCGAGTATTTGTTGATATGAACGCGAGGTAGAATTCGAGGTTGAGGCTCTTCCAAATATGCTTCGGGTTTGTTTGCAAAGGGATTTGGTTTAGGCATCCCAAGAGACATCCGAATTTTGTTCATATTATTTAGAGTTCAATTGATGTTTTTTCATTTGGATAAGATTGGATTTATGTTCAAGATCAAGTCACAATTTAACTCCAAGTCATCCACATGTTTTAATAAGAAGATTAACAAGGTGCACAATGGAAAAGTTGGATTTGAGCCTAAAGATCTAACTGGGTGCAGAACCAAAGTCTGGTGGGTTGGATAAGAAGTTTTATGAAGGAACTATCAAGTCCCTTGGTCATTTTAAAAAAACAGCACGCGACAGTGTATGATGATGGAGATATAGAAGTACTGGAAGCTTTTGGGGAAAAGGCCGCAAATCTACTAAGAAGATAAAACGGTCATCACTTGAACTCTTGGTTCACCGAGAAAGAAGAAAGAGAAAATAGTTAATAATAAACAATCTCCCAATGAGTATACATTAATTTCAAACACCATTTACAGGACCAAATATAGCAAGGACCCCAATCCTGATACAAAAAACCTATTAGCTCTCCTTTTCAAAGAGAGGTTATCCCAAATAAGATAAATAAGAAGATAACTTGACATTAAGCTACATTGCTCCCAGTTCTTTATAACATCTCCAAAGTTTCTAACGGCAATGTCTTACAGGATCAAACTTGGCCGGTACTCCACAGTAACTTTAACGAGATTTAGACCTCCCGGAATTCATAAGACAGAGAACTTGACGATGGATCCGTTAGCGTCATCCTTGTAGGTTTAATTCCTCCTTTTGCTGAATGGTTACTCTATTGTGATTCTTGTTACTTGGGGAATTATAAGTTCTCGCTACAACAGAGGATACCAAGAGCGCCTCATAACCATCTGAGAAAAGGGTTGCCGGATAGGAATTCACATGAGACTCTCCTCTTGCTGAAGATGAAGACAACATCGTCCAGAGCTAGTTTACTATACATAAAGAGAAGACAGTTAGAGATATTGCAATTCAAAGTATACAGATTCTTGAGTTTCTAGAAAGTTTCTTTTGGAAATACCTTATGTTGAGCTAAAAGTATTTTCCGCTTGATGAATCGTTGATGTTGAAGGCTTTCCAACACAGTGCGACCGACTGCAATACCAATTCCTTTTGTTGCGTAATTTTCTTCCGGACTCAATCTCGACATGGACCGCAAACCAAAGCCTGTCACAACAAACATGGACCAAATCAAAAGCGCATGATGCGGTGCTTAATACTGTCCAGAATTAGAATTTAAAGAGAGAGCCTAACCATGGAATGAGTATGGCTCCACTTCTTCCTCCTGAGCATTGTATGCCTAAGCTCATTACTTGTTCTGATGATACTGAACCCATAGTCAAAGAAAGGCTCCGTGTATACAATGAATTGAGTCAACCTATGGAAGGATTTTACAGTAGCGGAGGAAAACTGTTAGAGTTTGAGCTTCATGGAGGGATCCCGGAATCTTGGCCAAAGTTGCTGCAAGCGCTCAATCTAGATGATTATGAAGAGAAACAACCTGTGGCAGCATAAGATATAAAGTTTAACATATAATTAATTATTTCATTCTTTGCATGCGTATTCAGCATGTTATGCAATTTTGTAGGAAATAGAACCAATAAGAGTGAAAAATATTGCAAAAGATAGATAAAATTTGGATGATATTGAAGAAGTAGAAAGAGTAGTTGTTGCAAAACCAGTCGCTTCAAGGCCAAATTGTTCTACTTTCAAATCTTTCTCAGAGCTTCTAGCAGGTACTATCAATGCCACTCCCCCAGTTGCATCTTCTTCTCAAACTACAACTTCTACAATCAGACCAGTCCAGTAGTATTCAAACTGTTTCATCTTGTGAAAGTGGATGTATTGCTTAAGTGCTACTAATTTGAGTAAGGGTACTGTGAAAATTTAATGCAACAGCCACGACTATCGCCGGTTGACTTTTCCCCCAAAAAATAACTCATGCCATGACCTGTGGAGAAAGTCATTCGGATTAAGACAGGGGAATAAGGTTGTCTTGAAAATTTGAACAACTCAACTCAAGAGCGGTTTCAGACAGCACCGTTGCAAATTCAAACAGGGCCATGTTCAATTCATCCAACAATCAGTTCATTACCTTCTTCATATGATAGTTACAAACTTGTGACATTGGGCCTAAACTAACTGTTAGCATAAAAAAGGAACTCAGTTAACAACACAAACATGGCTGATTATGCCATGGACATTCACAAAACACTCTACCAAATTGAAGATGCGCCTCAGAATATGGTTGAACGTAGGGTCGACATTGTCGCTTGACTCAAGTCTCTTGAAGACGTTGTTGCTCCTCTTGTTGCTTTCCTCCAAAATGCTGCTACCGCTCTTGAATTGAAAGCTGATAAACACTATAATCTTCAGATGCTTAACACCATATTGGTCCTGCACAAATAGAGGCATTATACCAATATGACAAGGTTCAGTTTGAATGTAGAAACTACTCTGGCGCTGCTGACTATCTTTATCAGTACAGAGCTTTGTGAACCAAGTCCTAAACAGTTTGAGCTGCTACAAATACAAGGATCAAACCCAACAAAAGTCTTTTAATTCTTGGAACTGTTGTTTCGAAATTGACCGAAGCTAAAGCTAGTCACATACCATATAGGGACTCCAAGTTGACTAGAGTGCTTCAGTTTTCTCTCGGTGGTCATGGACGTGTATCTCTTATCTGCATAGTAACCCCTTCATCATCCTAGTACCAAAGAAACAAAGATGATGAGCCAATGAATTTATGTAAAGGAGTTTATCAAATCCAATCAAGAAGCACAAGCGTGTTTCAAAGTTCAGGGCTGCTCCCAACACACTAAGGCTTTGGGCTCACCAATTCCGTTACGCCGTAATTATTCTGGGCTGTCAGATTCCCTTGGCCCAAATTAACTGCTATTTGCCCCTGCCAAATAACAATTCACAAGATTAATATCCAATTAAAGGATACCTGTTTGGGAAAGAGGTCTAATTCAAGGCAGCTAGCATATTTTTTTGTCTGTCTCAAAACAAAGTATCCAAGCAATCAAAACATTTCAAACGTAATTACCACAAATTCACATGGAGGGGGATTCTTATCAACAAACATTAACGTAATCAAACAGAAAAGGAAGGTTTTCAAATTTTGTCTAAAACCAAAACAGAAGGTTCTAATACAACATTCAAGACATTTAATCATAGTTTTAAACAAGAAATTTCATTCGAGGCCTATAAAAGGGAGGTGAATTTGCAGCTTTGAGGATCCTAAGGAAAAGAGACAAAATCACAAAAGCACGTATCATTCATGCACTCAAAGAAACAAGAGAGAACGAGACTTATCTGACGAAAGTCCACCTCCCGGAACCTCCGTTGACCCAGGCCGCCCCGCCTCCATTGAACAACCGCTACAGGTGGGTTCTGCTCCCGGTTCAGAATGTCGTTCGTGACCACTCCCTCGTTGATTTTGCCGTTTGATTTCTGTTTTCATTTTGGGATTTAGGGTTTTATGATTTGGGGATTGTGAGGGCGTTATTGTGTTCTTTTTTTTGTTTGCCTTCGTTGTGTTTTTTTCTGTTTGTTTTGCAGAAGAAGAAAGGCGAAGAGATGGGTGGATCGGAGGAGGAGAAGATCGAGGATCGAAGAGAGGAGAGGATTTGAGATAGCGAGAGAGGCGACGAAGGGGAAATCAGGGGGGGCTAGGGTTCCCATTTCAATTTTTTTATTGGCTGTAATCTGATGTGTGTATGTCCACCATAACCACGATGCACCCACCACTCACGACACTCAAATCTCTAACGAATTTGATCTAACAGTCCATACTGCGCACCCACCGTAAGCCACGCGGACCACACACACACGATTAGTCTGAACCCCTTTAATCCTGCTTAACCTCTAATTATCTCCACCTAATCTCAATTAACTAATAATCAATTAACCTAATTATAACTTAACTACCCTTTTTCTTAATTGATCGTTAATCTACTTTTTTAATATAATCATCAATCAGCTTTTTATTTTAAGCACACTATAACCTTTTATTAATCAATCTTTTTTTCTAAATTATTTAATAAACTTAATTTATTTGCTTTACTACTTATTATAATTTCTTCAATTTAATAACTATTCTATTAACTAAAATGTATTTATTATTTTGTTCATATTTCTAAACAAATAAAGACCTTTTTCTTTATATAAATTGAAGTATTTTATTTGTTAAGAAAAAAACTATTTTTTTAATAAGAAAACCATTTTCACAATTTTAAAAGCATATTCACTTGTTAAAAACAATAACTTCATTTAATAAAAATCTCAATAATAAAATAATAAAACTTCTTTTTTTGGTAACCAATGATCGATTTATTTAATAAAATAATTTATTAATCGGTTCATAACCCTAAACCAATCCACCCTCTAATTCGATATTTTCTTTAAAACAAAGTACCACCCATTTCTTAAAATCAATTCACCCCTTTTAATAATTTCTCTTAAAACTAATCCCGTTTAAAATAAATTCAACCACCCCTTAAATCAATTTCACCTAAAATCAATCAAGTCAACCTCCCTTAATCCAATCGTGCACGCTTCCGTATCCGCACTTTCACAATTCACACACTTTAGCGCTTTCATGCGTTTATGTATGGACCTACTTATTCGCCTTTATTTTCCGCAATTTATCATTTCCGCATTTATCTTATCACGTTGCATAACGTCCAAAGGAAGAACCTGCGCATAACCTAAACAATTGTGTGTATGCATTACATTTGCATCATATTCCCCTATGATCCTTGATCCCATTCAAGTCGATCTTCGAAGTTTAGATCCTACCCCATAAGGAGAACCTTTTATCTTTACAACATAGAATCAAACTTAATCAACTCAATCAAACAACATTCAAACACATTAGAGAATAAGATGTTAATCATCTTAAGCCAGATAAAACTTCTACCCCATAACAATACAATCAATTTTCCTACAAAGTTGTGGCGGTTATATCAACTAATCTCCCTTAAAATGATGACTCATCTTTTCTCCTAAAATCAATCAATCAACTACCTTTATCCTGTAGGAACTTTGACCACAGTAAAAGAACTCCTCAAACCCTTTAGGGGAACTATAGGTACTCTGATTCTACTCCCGTAAGGATATGTAGGCATAAGATGCAATATCTTGTCGAGTATTCGAGTATACTTAGAAATAAACCCCTAGGTCGTTTATCCTTTAAGCAGATAACCCTTAGCAATAAACAAACATTAAAATAAGAGGTTCCTATATAGTACTACAGAAACTTAGGATGCTAGAACCTTCCCTAAGTTTAACCAACCCCCGAACCTATAACTCTCTAACCTTTGTATGTGCATTGCATTGTGGGTATTTCGATCTTTTTCCCTTCCTTTGGACAAATCAAAGTTCGGTTGCAAATGAATTAAGATTCAAGCTAATCAATAGCTTGGTATCTAAATTTCACCGCGACACACGTATAAGTTTCATTAGAAGTCAGTTCGACCACTGTGTTTACTTCAGATTTTGACCTGGTAATTCATTTATTATTTTGTTCCTTTTGTGGATGATATTCTAATAGCAAGCAATAATATCGAAGATGTAATGAAGGTAAAGGCTGAACTCAATAAGGAGTTCAACATGAAGGATCTGAGAGTTACATTTAGGATTCTTGGGATTGACATCCGAAGAGATAGAAAGCAGTCGAAATTATGCTTATCTCAAGAGGCATACCTACGGAAGATTCTCGAAAAGTTTGGTATGTCGAATTCAAAGCCTGTTGTGACTCTGACAAATCCTCAATTCAAGCTGAGTATAAATCAGTGCCCCAATACTGATGTCGAAAGAGATTTTATGAATAGAATTCCATATGCTAATATAGTAGGTTCTTTGATGTATGTTATGGTCAGTACTAGACCCGACATAACATATGCAGTAAGTCTTGTAAGCAGGTACATGGCGAATCCTAGAAAGGCTCACTGGCAAGTATTAAAGTGGATTCTGAGGTGCATAAATGGGTCTCTGAATAAAGTCTTAATTTATGGTGGAGCCTTGGGTGAAGATAGTAAAGCAGAAATCAAAGGATATGTCGACTCTGATTATGCAGGTTGTATGGATTCCAGAAAATCTATTTCTGAATATGTGTTCACTATGTTTGGGACAACCATCAGTTGGAAAGCAACACTTCAGAAGGTCGTTGCCTTATCAACCACTGAAGCGGAATATATCGCCCTAACTGAAGTTGTGAAGGAAGCATTGTGGCTTAAAGGTTTTGCAAAGGAGCTGAAACTTCAAGGTCGAGTTATCACTTTTAAATGTGATAGTCAAAGTGCAATACACCTATCGAATAATTCAGCCTATCATGAGCGAACCAAGCATATTGATGTGAGGCTGCATTTTGTTAGAGGGGTAATCGAGCATGGAGAAGTCCAAGTGCTGAAGGTTTTGACATATCATAATGTTGCTGATATGATCGCCAAGATGTTGCACAGTTGCAAGTTTTTCCACTGTATACAGTTGATAAAGCTGCATGAAGAAAGCTAGTTTCTTGATGTTATAGAGTTAGATCTAAGGTGGAGATTTGTGAGATATTGGATCGAACTCTTGTATAGTCGAAGTCTGTTCACGAGTAACGCGTGTTGTAGTCGAAGTTTGTTCTAACATGCATTAGTCAATATTGCTAGGTTGTTAGCATTTCGAATTGGGTCTTGCTTGTAAGCCCAATTATTTAAGTTAGCTTGTACCCTAAGTTAGCTTATAATGGGTAATTGTTAAAAAATCTATTAGGTTAGTGTGTTAATTTTCTTATAAATAGCATGCTAGTCTCTCATCTTGGCATAAGGAAAAATAGGAAGATAAAATCCTAATTTTAAGAGAGAGGGGTTATTTTGTTATTCTTGTATACTTTTAATCTTGTTTCTAGAAGAAAGAAAAAGAATAGCAGTTTATAACCAATCCTTGTTGTTCCTTGTTGGTTTACCTTGTTTTCTTTGTTAACCCTAACCCTTGTTAGTTTCTTGATCATAAAGAAATAATTTATATTTTGTTTCAAGACAACCTATTCACAACAGATTTGTTAATTACTATGTTGATTTTTTGCAAGTGTAATTTTTTTTATAAAAAAAAAGGTAACTAAAGAAGGATGTAATCCATCTTATTTTTTAGGTAGGTAGATGAAGATCAATCTCAAAGTCTAACATAAAAAAGTAGTTAAGAATAAAAATAAAAATATGGATAAATTTGAAAATGTTATGGAACAATAAGAAAAAAGAAAATATTAGAGAGCAAAGAATAAATATTTGCATTGTATTCTTCTTATGTGTATCATTTACATTGCAATATAAGTCCTATTTATAGAACATATATGTAGGTTCAAGAACATGAATAGTATTGAATACCAATATCAATTACATTTAATCATAGAATTAAAGTATTCTCCATACTAAGAGTTTACAATAGAATTACAATCAATTACATATAGTCTGAAACCAGAAAATATAACTACTCATAAAGATGAGATATTTACACAATCTGAATGAAAGATGAAGTCTGCATCAAGATTTTGAATCTTCAAAGATGGTCATCTCTACCTTGCTCTCTAATATGTTCTTGTCTTCTCGTGGTTTTCTATTTGTCGCTACTCGAAAAATGCAACGACGGGGAGGCAAGAAAGAGAAGACAGAAGAGTCATCATCAAACTTTATTTATCCCATGAAGGGAAGGGGAAACATCGAGAAAACCCTAGGATGAAACAGATAAGATGGTCTCGCAACCAAAGAATGAGTTCGGAAGTCGGTTATGTGAAGGGAAGGTATTAACACCCCTCGTATCCATCGTACTCGATGGGAACTATAACACCCTTCTAAACCCCACGGAAAAATATACGAATAATCAGAGTAATATTTCATGCATTTACAAAAGGGCGTCACACATAACTTTTCAAAACATCAAAACACCTGTCATGCTCATTAACACTTATAATAAATAATCATGCTTCTTGCAATTTCACTTTGCATGTAGCAGCGGATTCATTTTACGACATAATTCTCTTAACAGAATACTCAAATTCATCACATACTTCAACATTACTTAGGCACTAAGACCAACATCATAATATTCCAATGAATACAAAAAACATAACATATAGTATATAAAGTATCTCTAAAACATAAACCAACGATCCCAGTGTTACATGACCAGAGCATGACTCGACCCAACATAATTAAATTACTAAACAGCTATACAAATAGAGACTTCACAACTACAAGCAGCTCTACTCTTGATACCTGCACGATGCCAGATAGGACATCATTCCAGCAGAAGGGTGAGAAACATTATCATACTAATCAATGCATATATATATATATATATATATATATATATATATATATATATATATATATATATATATATATATATATATATATATATATATATATATATATATATATATATATATATATATATATATATATATATATATATATATATATATATATATATATATATATATATATATATATATATATATATATATATATATATATATATATATATATATATATATATATATATATATATATATATATATATATATATATATATATATATATATATATATATATATATATATATATATATATATATATATATATATATACACAAGCATAGAATACACACATTCCGCATTTCTCACCACAAGTCATCCATATACGTCACAATGTATATATAATATATATGGATAATCACCAAGCATATGTCCTCATACATACATCCATAATTTCAATCAATTCACCTAAACATACACATTATGTTTAATTCACCACAATTCATATAAACATATACAATCATGTTTATTCATTAATTCCTCAGTCAATATCATTCACAATTACACATTCACAATTCATATTATTGCACATAAACATTTACAATTATGTTTATTCATCACAATTCATCATAAAGTATATATACACATACATATATATATAACACCAAGCATATTTATCATACATATATCCAAAGTTCTCAATTCAACAATTCACACACAAGCATACTTTCATATAACAATGATATCTATGCCATGTGACACATATAAAACTCATCAATTCTCACCAATCCCTACTTGGGATTATAGGTACATCATTCATACCCCACCAGGAACAACATCTCAGTGATTCTACCCCGGTGATTATTTCACTAGGAACGACATCTTAGTCATTCTACCCCAGTGTATACGACCATGTCACTATACCTCACTAGGAACAACATCTGTCATTCTACCTCAGTGATTACTCCACTAGGAACAACATCTTGTCATTTTACCCCAGTGATTACTCCACTAGGAACAACATCTCGTTATTCTACCCCAGTGATTACTCCACTAGGAATAACATCTTGTTATTCTATCCCAGTGATTACTCCACTAGGAACAACATCTTGTTATTCTACCCCAGTGAGTACGAGCCTTACACATACACATATTTACATATATCATCATCATATTTGACAAGCAATGCACACATATTCACAATATGTTCTCATGCATTCTTTACATACAATCGCGTACAATCAATATGCACTCACGATATCGCGCCAATGGCAACGAACCCAATCACATTCATCATGCACTTTTAATTAATTTAAACAATGCATATATTTGTCAAAAGACCACATTTATCAAGCAATGCACACATATTCACAAGATATGTTCTCATGCATTATTCACAAAATTGCATAAAATAAATATGCATTCACAATCCAATACCATTACCATATTTATCAAACAATTCACACATATTCACGATATGTTCTCATGTATTCTTCACATACAATCGATATGCATTCACATCAATTATGCCAAACGGCAACCGAACGCTCTAATTATCTAAGCCTCACTTACTTAAAATAATTAATCTCGATCAATCGGTAAAATTGGCTAAAAGTCGGCTAAAAATAATATTTCTTTGCACCAAGTTATAGAACATATTATTAGCTTCAGTTTAATATAAAGAACAACAAAATCCGATAAACGGTGAAGAAGTTATGAATTTTCAAATTTTGAAAAAATAATATTTTTCTCACACTTACAGCGTTAACGGGTTAACGCATTCCGTCAACCGGTTAACGGCTCCAAAAACTCAGTTTTTGGCCATTTTTAATACCGTTAATCGGTTAACCCATAGTGTTAACCGGTTAACACCTGAAAAACTTGGAAAAATAAGCTACGGGTTTGTGCCCAAAACCCCCAAAAACCCGACCGATTTAATTATTTCTCCCGATTAAATACCTACTCATCATTACTAATCATATAATAACAATTTAGGATCATAAAACACAAATTCTACGACTTTCGATTTTCATCCAAAATCTTAACCTCCAATTGTCCAAAAATGTCAAAACTCACAAATTCAACTAAATTCAATCAAACGAAATCCAATAATTACGACTAAACATTACCCGACTAAACTACGCAATTTATTCCAAATTCTAACCGTTCAAACATCAGTTTCTATCGATTAAATCCATTTCTGTCCTAGAATGGAAAAAGATGAAAACACCCAAACAAATCCAAACACACATAAACATAATCATATACATTGGTAAGATAACAACATTTCACACCCTTACCTTGATTAATCGGAAGCTAGAAGCCATTCTGATGATTCCAAGCTTTTCCTCTATTTTCTCCTCTTATCTCTTCTTCCTCTTTCTTTCTCTACTCTTTTTCCTTCTTTCCTTTCTATCTTTTCTTTTTATCTCTTTTCTTTCCACTTTCTCTTATATCCCTTTCTCTTCTATTTCATTTCTTTCCATTATATTTTCTTCTCTCCAAATATCAACCAATTCCTTTTAAATAATCATCCAATAATTTCAATAAATCAATTAATTAACATAAATAATTAATTAATGAAAATTGGGCTGTTACAGGAACCATTTGTTTGTCTATGTGTGAAGATATTTTCTAAAAGGTATTGCTATATAAGAGTGTTCCAAAGGATAAAGAGAGAGGTTAGAAACAGGGAAAGGTGAGATAAGGGGGGGGGGGGGGGGGAGGGGGCGAGGGGGACTCGATAGGACTTCGCGGTCCTAGGCCTACGTATTCTCATCAGATACGAGAAAGTCAGAGTCGACGTAGTTTGCGAAACTACGGGTGAAAGATAGAAGTGTGCTCGGCGAGGATTGGGGGTCTCGTGCCTACGTATCTTTACATAAAAGAAGTAAAGAATCAGAGCAGCCGTAGTTCGGCCTACGGCTAAAGGAAAAAAGGGATGCTCGCCAAGACATCTCCGTCTTGTGCCTACGTATTCTCATCTGGTATGAGAAATCAGAGCAACGTAGTTCGTAATATGGTCAACCGGTGTTTTTGTGGATGATGCTAGTGTACACATTCTAGCAGTTAGGTATTTTGCTACTCGCTCGCTAGAGACTTAGGCGTTACCTGTTTGCGGTAGAACGGACGTAACATATCTTTTTTTAAAGATTAATTTTCTCCATCGAGGCAAGATGTCGCACTTGATTTGTGAAAGTTACTTTTAGGGGTGAAATAGGTCCTCGGATAGTAACCCCTTGTGGGCAGTACCCAATTATTTATCTCAAAGTTTTGTCATAAAAATGTGTGGCGAACATAGTCACGTCCTTGTATTGAAAGACGAGTATCGAGACCACACACTCTATAGTGAGTATCCTGACACTCAGAGGGAAAGAAGTCTGCACTTAATCTTCTCTCTTTAGTTCAATATAGAGTAGACTTCATTCTTTTATTAAAGATGTTTTTGATCTTAGATGGTAAGTGTTTTACGATAGTGATCCTAAAGATAATGTCAAGCACTCGAGATAGGAGAAGGCCTACACCTAACCACTCCATAACCATCCAAGTTTATTGAGAAAAGAGTTTATGAAAATGCACTTGGTACGAGACCAAGGTTTTAAGAGAAAAGTTATGAAAAGAAAGGATGGTGAATTGGTTTAACAGTTGTTTGAGAAAATCCGCTTGACGTTGGATCAAGGGTTTGATTGCTTAAAAAAAGTTTGAGGTGATGCAAACAAGGTTGATGGCGATGCACAAGGCAATCGACTTACAAGGTCAAAAATGGCTCGATAAGAATCGAGAGTTTGTTTTAAAAATAGTTTTTTTGGAACCAAAAGTCACAGATGATTGTAATATTATCCATATACAATGGCCATACAACCACATCGGGTTAATCGGCTCAAGAAAAAAAAAACAAGACATGAAAAAAAAAACTATGGGAAGTTCAATGTGCGAACCTTGCAGTGAAGCTGCTCAGAAAACAACAAGAAGTTCACTGTGCAAACTTCCCAGCAAACATGCACTATTCACGAGCAGAAGCAAAAGGCACTGAAGTTCCCTGTGCGAACCTTGCAGCGAAGCTGCCTAGAAAAAACAACCAGAAGTTTGTTGTGCGAATTTCCTAGCGAACGCAAACAAAGGCAAAAGGTGCCAAAGTTTGCAGTGCGAAGGTTGTAACGCTCCAATTATGATTTCCCATTTTTGTTGAGTCTTTTATTTTATTTGGGTGATTATTATTTTATTTGTGGAATTGCTGTGTTAATATGTTATGTTTGCATATTGTGTTATTTTATCGTTTTGAGAGTTTTGTGGGAAATTAGGATTGAGAGTATTTTGGACATTTCTTAATTAATGTTAAGATTGGATATTTTGTGAGAAAATGAATTAGTAGATATTTTGAGAGAAAAGGAATAGAAGAGAATGAGAATAGAAAGATATAAGAGGGAAAGAGGAGAGAAAAAGAGAAAGAAAGAAAGAGGGAGAAGAGAAAAGAGAAGAAAAAGAGGAAAATCTTGTAGATCTTCAAAACAACTTATAGGAATCGATTAAATCGGGTAAGGGTGTGAAATCTTATTATCTTATCAATGTGTATGATTATGTATGTGTTGTTTGGAATGTTTGGATGTTTTTCCCCATTTTCCATTTTAGGTCGAAATTGGTAGAATCGATAGAAACCAATGTTTTCACGGTTAGAATTTGGAATAAATTGCATAGTTTGGTCGAGGATTGTTAGGACGAGGCTATTGAAACTTGTTTGTTTGGAATCGGGTGATTTTGTGACTTTTTGAAATTTTTGGAGAAGAGAGGGTTTGAGTATCGCAGTATCCGCTAGGCGAGTCGCTGGCGAGTTGATAACACGAAATCGTATATATATTTTGATGCATAATTTAACTGAAGTTTAACTATTTTCGATCCGATTTCGGGTTATTTCCGTGTTATTTGTCTAATGTTTTGCAGGTATTTAATGATCACGTCTAAACAAGGCAATATGAAGAAAAGAAGCAATCTTAGATGAAATATGGACGAAAAAAGGATGAAAACATCATGAAAAGCGCAGAATGCTGATTTTGCTGATGTGATGAACGTCACAGCTCCATGACGACCGTCACACGGGTGACGACCGTCACACCTTGTGACGACCGTCATGCAGGCAAAAATGCCCCACTTCAGTTTCACGTAAAAGAAGCAGTTCCAAGTCCCAAAGAGTGGACCACTACTCCCTGATTATTCTGCCTCAAAGTCCACCCTCTTCAATTATAACCGTTAGAATTCCATTTCTATAAAAGGGGAAGAAGGGGACCTCAGAAAGGGAGCCGCATTCAGACAACGAAGTGCTGCCCAATTTCATTTCCAGAGCAAAAGTTCAGTTTTATTTTCTTTCTATTTTTTGGTTGCCTTTCATTTCTTCTGTAATTCTTATTTCCCTTGTACGATCAATTGGCACAAAGACCAGAATCCTGCCAACATTTGTGGAGGGTCTGCCCAAAGGTCAATTGGAATATTTACAGGTTTCTAATTTTAATCGTAATTTTAGTTTTCATTATGATGCATGTTATTATTTACTGTTTTTATTTATGTTTTACCTTTCCCAAATCCATGTCTAGCTAAATCAAAGTAATAGATATGTAATAATAATTCGGAAGGGATTTGATAATAACCGGTTGAAAACTTTCTTTTTCAAAAGTTGTTTATGGTCTGAGTGTTTAAATTTATTTACTGAATAAACTTCGTCGCGAAAGCGAGAACTTATTTAAAAGTAGTTTTGCCACGAAAGTGGGAAATTAATTAAGGTACGAACCAACAAGCGAAAGCTGCGGCAAGACCAGATAGTAAACACTAGTCATTTGTTTTAATAACAGCGAAAGCACTTTAAAATGAATTAGAACTTAGAGATTTACAAAAAATAGTTTTAACCCCGAATGGGACACGAAAGCGTACATTTGGCCCTTAGGATTATGATTAGCGTCAATAACCATCGTGAGACGAGAGTCTTCAGATCACTATTTTCTGCTTAAATAAACTCCGAAAAATATTTCCTATACCGGTAACTTGTCAAATCCCTGAAGAACATAATTACTGCATATCAATTCACTTAATTATAATTTAAGTAACATTCTTAGTTCCCTTTAGTGACAATCTTATTCCCTTAAACGTTATCTACCTAGCTAAACATAGTAACTCCCGAGAACACTAGTTTGATTACGAGTCCCTGTGGGATCGATATCTATTATTACTACGCGATAGACTGTGCACTTGCAGTTAGGTTGTATTAGACATAGAAAGTCGCGATCAAGTTTTTGGCACCGTTGCCAGGGACCCGTTTAGTCAATAGTGTAACCTCCTGTTACGCCGTATAGACTAGGTTAATTATTTTCATTTTTCCTTTACTAGTGTTGTCGATTGTATGCTAAGTAATCGCCCACAAGGCGATATCTTGAAACCTTCAGTCGCAGAACTAGAACGCTTCTTACATCTAAGAAGCCGAATCATTGAGTACCAACTCAAACATAACATTCCCGATCCTCTCACTCCCATTCCCAAATCCGAAGAAGAATCAAATATGGCTGAAGGACCTCCAAACAAACCGCTAAAGGCATACGCTACACCCTCTCAGATGGAGCCTAGAAGTAGCATTGCTGCCCCAGCTATTACCCGAAATGATTTTGAGCTGAAACCATCATTGCTGTCAGTTGTACAACAAAACCAATTCTCAGGAAACGCAACTGAGGATCCGAACGAACATCTAACGAAGTTTGTACAATACGCAGACACGGTGAAAGCAAATGGAGTAACTCCAGACGCGATAAGACTTCGTCTTTTCCCATTCTCTCTTAGAGACAGAGCGTGGACATGGTTACAATCTTTACCATCCAACTCCGTTACGACGTGGGAACAATTGAAGAACGTCTTCTTAGCGAGATATTTTCCGCCAAACAAAACTGCTATGCTTAGAGCTCAAATCAACGAATTTCGACAAAAAGATACTGAATCTCTTTACGAAGCATGGGAACGATTCAAAGATATGATGAGAACATGTCCTCACCACGGTCTAGAAGACTGGGTGACAATCCATACTTTTTATAATGGGCTTTTATACAATACTAGATTGACAATAGACGCTGCCGCGGGCGGTGCACTTATGGATAAGCCATACGACGAAGCCTATCAATTAATCGAAAACATGTCTCAGAACCACTGCCAATGGGGAGGTGAACGCAATCCGACAGAGAAAACCACAGCGAAAGGTGGGATGTACGAGATCAGCAGTCTTGAAAAGTTCAACGCTAAAGTAGACGCTCTAGCACAGAAGATTGACAGTCTGACCGTCAACCCCACTGCAACCATCGCTGCCGTAACTCCAAATTGCGAGTTATGCGGAAGCACCACTCATAATGCACCCGAATGCCCATTGCTAGCCGGAATCCCACCAGACCAAGTAAATTATGCTCAAGGAAATCCCTACGCAAATACCTACAACCCAGGTTGGCGAAATCATCCAAACTTTTCTTACAAAAGCAAAAACGCATTGCAAATGCCTACTGCTCCACCAGGATATCAGAAACCAGCTGCTGCTCAAACTGCACCTAGGAAATCAAACCTCGAGTTGATGATGGAAAAATTCATAGCTACTCAAGCTCAAACGAACAAAGAATTCCTGAATCAAAACATACACACTAGCGAGCAAATTAAACAGTTGACCGAAAAAGTAGACGCTTTAGCCACCCACTACAAAATGTTAGAAACACAGATATCACAAGTGGCTTAATAACAAGCCTCTGCTGCCGCACCTGCTGGCACATTTCCTGGACAACCCGAACAGAATCCAAAAGGCCAAGCAAATGCTGTAATACTAAGAAGTGGAAAAGAATTGGACGAGCCGATCGATCCGAGGACCGAAAACTCAGCCATGCAACAAAAACCAACTGAACAAGCAGAAAAGGAATTCGAGTTAGAGAAGAAGGAAGACAACGAGAAGGAGGATACCGCAAGTGAAAAAACTCAAGCACCTCCAGCGCCATATAAACCACCTATCCCTTATCCGCAAAGATTAATAAACTCCAAAACTTCAGGACAGTTTAAGAAATTTGTAGAGCTCCTTAAACAACTGAATATTACTATTCCTTTTACAAAAGCGATAACTCAAATGCCGTCATATGCTAAATTTCTCAAAGAAATCCTGTCGAATAAGAGAAAGATCGAGGATAACGAAACAGTTACACTTACTGCAGAGTGTAGCGCTATTATTCAAAACCGCATGCCTCCTAAATTAAAAGACCCAGGTAGTTTCTGCATACCCTGCGTCATTGGAAAGTTCGTGATAGACAAAGCTCTATGCGATTTAGGAGCCAGTATCAGTGTTATGCCTTTATCTATATGCAAAAAGCTGAATATGGGAGACCTTAATCCAACCAAAATGTCCGTACAATTAGCTGACCGATCAGTAAAATACCCCGTCGGAATATTGGAAAATGTTCCAGTACGCATAGGACAATCTACATCCCAACCGACTTCATAATCATGGACATCAAGGAGGACACTGTCACCCCAATTATTCTAGGAAGACCATTCCTAGCTACAGCCGGAGCTATTATAGACGTGAGGAAAAGAAGGCTAACATTCGAAGTAGGAGAAGAAAAGATAGAGTTCATTCTCACCAAGTTCTTACAAGCACCAGCCATAGACGATACCTGCTATTTAGTAGACGAAATTGATGAATGCATAAGAGAACTTGAAAATGAAGAGACCACGTATTCGGAAATAATAAAGATTCAAATACCCGATATTTCTGAAGACGATGATTGGCGTAAACCGTATAAAGACGACAGCCTAAGCGAAAGCTTAGCACTGACTCCAAACCATATGCCAGGTCCGAAGAACCCATCTTTAGAACTTAAAACATTACCCAAAAACCTTAGATATGAATTTCTAGACGATGAACTAAAAAGACCAGTGATAGTCAACGCCGACTTAGGACAACCAGAAACCGAAAAGCTATTAGAAGTCCTAAAGAAGTACCCCACCGCGTTAGGCTATAACATAAGCGATCTAAAAGGTATAAGCCCTTCAATCTGTATGCATCGAATTACAATAGAGGAAGACTCTAAAACCTCTAGAGAGCATCAGAGAAGACTGAACCCCATCCTGAGCACTGTAGTCAGAGATGAAGTAAAGAAATTGCTAGATGCAGGAATCATCTATCCGATCTCCGATAGTGAATGGGTTAGCCCAGTTCATATTGTACCAAAGAAAGGAGGAGTCACAGTAGTTAAAAACGAAAAAGGCGAATCAATAACAAAAAGAGTCGTGACTGGAAGCAGGATGTGCATTGATTATAGAAAGCTTAACAAGGCCACACGAAAAGATCACTTCCCGTTACCCTTCATAGACCAAATGTTGGAAAGATTAGCCAAACATTCATATTTCTGCTATCTAGATGGTTATTCAGGATTTTTCCAAATTCCCATCCATCCTGATGACCAAGAAAAGACTACATTCACCTGTCCTTATGGTACTTTTGCTTACCGTCGAATGTCGTTCGGACTCTGTAATGCTCCAGCAACCTTCCAAAGATGCATGATGGCAATCTTTGCAGATTTCATAGATAACATCATGGAAGTATTTATGGACGATTTCTCAGTATGCGAACAAAGTTTCGAAGGATGCCTACAAAACTTAGAAATGGTATTAGAACGTTGTGTAAAAGTGAACCTCGTCCTAAATTGGGAAAAATGCCATTTTATGGTCCGACAAGGAATAGTTCTAGGACATGTCATATCAAATAAAGGAATTGAGGTCGACAAAGCTAAAATAGAGATTATAAAAGATCTCCAACCTCCAAAATCCGTACGAGAAATACGGAGTTTTCTAGGACATGCCGGTTTCTACAGAAGATTTATAAAAGATTTTTCAAAAATCACAAAACCTTTGACCGGCCTGTTGATGAAAGATGATGAGTTCGTCTTCGACAACGACTGTTTAAAAGCATTTGAAACATTAAAATCAGCCCTTATCACCACACCGATTATGCAACCACCCGATTGGCGACTACCGTTCGAAATCATGTGCGATGCGAGTGATTATGCCGTAGGCGCAGTTCTAGGACAAAGGAAGGACAAGAAACTCCATGCCATCTACTATGCCAGTAGAACCTTAGATCTTGCCCAAATGAACTACGCTACCACAAAAAAGGAACTTCTAGCAGTTATATTTGCGCTTGACAAATTCCGTTCTTACTTAGTAGGAGCAAAATTTATCATATACACAGACCACGCTGCCATAAGGTACCTAATAAGCAAAAAGGATGTCAAACCAAGACTATTGAGATGGATCCTGTTATTACAAGAGTTTGACTTAGAAATCAAAGATAAGAAAGGAACCGAGAATGTTGTTGCAGATCACTTATCCCGAATAGAAGGCATCAGACATGAACCAGTACCGATAAATGACGATTTCCCGTACGAACGTCTGATAGCCAAATTAGAAAGTGACATACCCAACTCAATCTTGGAAGATCCAAAATTCGAAAAAGCTGTAGAAGCCGTCTATGCCCAAGTTACATTACCTTGGTATGCTGACATCGTTAATTACCTCGCTGCAGGCGTGCTTCCACCGGATCTCACTTATCAGCAAAAGAAGAAATTCTTCCACGATCTGAAACACTATTATTGGGACGAACCTCTACTCTTCAAGAGAGGGGCCGACAACATATACCGTTGCTGTGTCCTAGAGGAAGAAATAGAAAATATCATTTCCCAATGCCATTCAGTACCGTATGGTGGTCATGCTAGTACATCCAAGACGTGCGCTAAGATTCTCCAAGCCGGCTTATTCTGGCCTAACCTCTGGAAAGACGTTCACATCGCTGTGCTAAAATGTGATCGATGCCAACGAACTGGCAACATCTCACGACGCGATGAAATGCCTCAGAAAGGAATCTTAGAGGTAGAAATCTTCGACGTATGGGGAATAGATTTCATGGGACCATTCCCACCTTCTTTTGGTAACAACTACATACTCGTCGCTGTCGATTATGTGTCTAAATGGATAGAAGCCATTGCTGCTCCAACAAACGATGCACGAGTAGTAATCAAACTCTTCAAAAACACAATCTTTCCTAGATTCGGTGTACCCAGACTCGTCATTAGTGACGGCGGATCTCACTTCATATCGCGAATATTCGATAAACTTCTTTCTAAATATGGAGTCCGACACCGAGTAGCTACACCTTATCATCCGTAAACTAGCGGACAAGTAGAGGTCTCGAACAGGGAAATAAAACAGATATTGGAAAAGACTATCGCTACCTCAAGGAAAGATTGGTCATCAAAGCTACAAGAAGCTTTATGGGCTTATAGGACCGCTTTTAAGACACCAATAGGTACTACACCCTACAAATTAGTTTATGGTAAATCCTGCCATCTCCATGTAGAATTAGAGCATAAGGCTTTCTGGGCCATTAAGACACTCAATTTCAACTACTCCGAGGCGGGAGAAAAGCGAATCTTGAACTTACACGAATTGGAAGAACTTCGATTAGACGCTTACGAAAATGCCCGTATCTACAAAGAACGAACTAAAAAGTGGCATGATAAACGTTCAGTCAGGAAACAATTCAGTGTGGGAGACACCGTATTGCTATTTAATTCAAGATTAAAACTCTTCCCAGGTAAACTAAAATCTAGGTGGTCTGGACCTTATGAAGTGACTAGAGTACTTCAGAGTGGAGCTGTGGAAATTACTGATAAGACGAATGCACCGTTTATCGTAAACGGGCAACGTCTAAAACATTATAATAAGAACGACGACAACCCTCAAGTCTGCAATATAGCATTGCTTGAGCTTCCAGCTCAAACACCCGAATAGCTTGTCACCAAGCTATCGTCAGGCTTTAGACATTAAAAACAACGCTTGCTGGGAGGCAACCCAATTTTCCTCGTTACTGTATTTCATTTTTCTTTAAAATTTTACTTTGAAAAATTTAACAAAAATTCTAAACTTATAATTACTACTACTTTCTACTTTCGTTTGTTTTCATATTTTTAATTTTATTTTATTTTTCTCTTTTGTCTTTTGTTTCTACCGCTTTTTGTTTTTAAAAATCCTGACTTCAAACTTCTGTTTTAAACTTTTCAGGATTTTAAAAAGTCTTCAAAACATTCCTCCTGTTTTCTCCGACTTACCTGCGAGTATGGCCGAGTACGACTTCACAAAGGTTCATTTTCGAGGACTAGCTCAAAAGGCAAGATTTGCAGCACTAACTGAAAGAGAAATCACCTTAACGCTGTATTATGATAAGTCTACCATGGATAAACTAGGAATCACATATAGCATTCAATACCTATTCAATCAACTGGGTTGGGAGAACACTGCTTTGAAAACACGTTTTGCTACCTATAAGGATCTTACCTATGAATTCCTTAGTTCTTTCAGATACCTACCCAACTATGGTTTTGGATCCAACACAGAGTTGATTACCTTTCGAATGTTTGGAATGGACCAAACCCATGGCCGGATGTCACTAGCTAACCTCCTAGGATTTCCTAACGGACCGCATGTGTTCATCAGTGCAGAAGATGACGATATTGATTTTGAACTCGACCAATTCTGGGGTAGAATCACAAGCGACTATCACCCTGAACCAGACAGAATGTATAATGATGATATTCATAACCCAGCTTTCAGATACTTCCATAAGATACTAGCTCACACCCTGTTTGGGAAAGAAGAAAATATTACTACAGTATCTAAAGAGGAGTTATTCATCATGCTCTGTGCTTCTCAGGGACGTACAGTAAATGCAGTGCCTTTCATGATGAGATCTTTCAGACGCCTCACTCAGGAACCACAGACACCTATTCTTATAGGAGGCCTCGTGATAATGATTGCCCACGAGCTCGGCCTTAGATTCCATTTAAATGCAAGCACTCGTTTTGGCACCATCCGACCCATGAACATACAATTCTGCTTTAACAGACGCATTTTAGGAACTATGGGACCTGGACCTTATGAGTACCTCATCAACGAAAAACCTGTCCAGCTATTCACACTGCCTGATCATCTGATGACAAGTATCCACAACAAGGACAACTGGCTTTATGAATTGGATGAGCCTATGGGACCTCTTTCACCTCAGTCAACCCCACAGAACTATATGTACGACAGTGACCACATCTCTGAGGCACACGACTATATGTACTATGAGGATGCTGTATCAGAAGCTGAAGTAGACCCTACGACTCCTCCGCACTACAACACCTATCCCAAGCCTATCCCTGAGGAGACCACCGACAAAATGGATACTGTTCTACTCCGATTGGACAACGTTGATGCCGCTCTGACTACTGTAAAAGATGACATCGCAGGCATACACAGCGAACTGGTAGTCTTCATGGATTTAGTCTGCGACCAACTCGACTACTACGCACGGAAGTTCGATGAGTTGAAGGCACGAAAAGACTAGATACTAGTTTTAGAATCAGATTTAGTTTAGTTTGGTTTAGTTTAGTTTCGTTTAATCATTTGGATTTTTCCGCATTGTTAATTTCTTTATGTACTACATACAATCATTTCAATTTCTTGTTATTTCAATTATAGTCTTTATTCAATTATTTTGTTTTTACGTTATTCTTTGTTTATTGGCTGCTATAATACATTGCCCTACTAGGCCTAAAAGTCACTGCAAGAACACCCTCAGAGCAAAATTCTGCGTTCTGCAGATTTTGCTGCTGTGACGACCGTCACAGGATCCTGACGAGCGTCACGCGGGCGACGACCGTCACGAACCCAAAACTGCTATCTGATATAACAGGGGTTGCGTTTTCTCTCCCACTCATCCCTTTTCAACTTCCAATCTTCAGCAACTCCCTCCCCACTCCAATCTTCCGTTTTCCCTACATTGCACCATATATTTCAACTCCAATCTCAACTTCCTACCACACTTCTGTCAATTTTTCCCACTTCGCAGAACAACCCCAATCCTCAGAACCTTCTCAATCTTTCAACAATGGCGAGAACTACCGAAACCCCAGACATCAGTAACATTATGTTCAGCGAAGGTGACTTGGGTGAAAGACAGCGAGCCAACTACATCGCATTCCATCAACGGTCGCTCCAACCGACTCATTATCCATACATTCCATCGCTTACGGAGCTCGGACTCCTTGAAGGCGTCACTTGGATGCTTCAACGAGCCGGAATCTGGAACCTCTGCACCAATCCACTGCCAACATACGAACAACTCACTCTCGAGTTCTTGAGTTCGTTTACCAACGTCACATCCAGCGGCGACCTCAGCCAACACTCCGGTGCCGCATGCTTCCGGATGTTCGGCACAAACTACCAGGTGAACCAGAACCAGATCGCCGCCCTCTTACAACTCCCTCGAGGCGACAATGCTCACCGCCGCCTCACCGATCAGTTCCAGCACGAAGCCTTCGCGCTGTGGTACCAGTTGACCGGCATCAATGCCGATGGTTGGGACTCTCTGCACACCACGCATATCCATAACCCAACCATCCGATACTTCCACTGAGCATTGAGCAACACAATCTTCGCCAGGGACAGCAACCATAAGGTGAACTCGAAAGAGCTCTTCTTCCTCCATTGCGTCTTCAACAACGAACCTATCAACGCCGCTCCGTTCCTGCTGGCTCACATTCAGGCCAACTGCAACCGTGGCTCGAAGCCATTTTACTTTGGCGGGATTGTCACTGCCATTGCACTTGGGCTGAACCTTGGCGACCGCCTCCAGCACCTCCATTCCATCCCCTCGGTGTTCCTTGACACCAACCACTACAGAGCCTCCCACCTCATCCGTTCCAGAGCCGATGGGAAGTATCACCCGGTAGTGCGTGGCAAAACCGTCTGAAGCATCATCCTTCCATCACGCACCCGGACACACCCAGAGGATCGTACCAACTAGTTATTTGACCTCACTGCCCCTCCTGCTGCCGCTGCTGCAACTCAGGACCACACCCAAGGTTCTGACGACGAAATCCAAGCTGAGTTGGACAGGCCGGAGCAACCGGAGGCATCGCAGCCGCCTCCTTCCGAAGGTACATCCTCTCGCCGCCGCCGCCATCATCCAGTGCCCGACTACACAGAAGAGGACCTTCGCCGCTCTCTCGACCAGCAGGCCCAAATACTCGCTATGCTGCAGCAGCAGAATCAGCGAGCAGAGCAGTTCGAAGCTTAGCATCGGACCAAAATACAACAACTTCAAACCGGCCAAGCCACCATTACTGAGAACTTGGCGAATCTGACTTTGCAGGTCGAAGGACTCCGAGACACCGTCTACCATACCGGAGCTATGAGTTATGAGGACCGAGTCGCCCTGGCCAGAGCCAGAGAACGCCAGCACGGACGTGACCGAGGCAGCGGACGTGATTAGTTATCATTTTCATTATTTGTTTACTATATTTTCAGTTTATTTGTACTTTCATTTCCATTATATCTCCCTCTCGCATGCTTCCAAATCAGTGGGGACACTGATTGAGATAGTGTGGGAGCGGAGCGTTTATTTCCATTCCATTGTACTTTGAATTTCGTAATTTCTATTTAAACATTTTCTATTTTTAGCAAATAAAGCTCGTTTATATATCCTTTTTCCGTTACGCAAATATCCCCACGTTATTTAACGTAAACAACAAATTTTTTCGTTCGTTCCTCAAAAGCAAAAGCATCACGAGAATGCACCCGAGTTCAAACAAAGTTTTGAAACTCCGAGGAGACGACAATTCTAACAAAACCAGTACCGTCTTGACACCTTAGATCTCCGGTTTATGCGAGTCGGTTTCACTACCTACGTGTACCAAAGTCTCAAGTGTCTACGCAAACTCAACCCCAAGTAGTTTATACTAGCAGTCAGCACCATCCTAAACCACTTCTAAGCGAGCGACCGATGCAAATAAGTGTATGATCTCCAAAAAGATGAAAAATCATGAAAAGAAAGCTAGATAGCCCAAAAACATAAGACAAGTTTCCTTTTAAGTTAGGTGCTCCTCACCCGAGCATTTAGCCCAACGGCACGAAAACTCATTGAAAAATCAATGATATAAGCTTATGATCAATGAAGAAGATCAAAACAGAAATGAGATCATATTCACTAACAGGTCGACTTGCCATGAAAGTGTATGGACAACGGGCTTAATGTGATTGCGCTAGAACAAACAGGGTGAACTTGCCACGAGAACCTTGACACCAAGCTACAGTAGCATGACTGGGACCGATTTGCATAAGAAGGAGACCTCCAAAGACTTGTAGTCCAGTGTCGTCATGGTACTCGTTTTGTTCTTACCAAGAATCCCGATTTTTCCCAACTTTGCGAACGAAGAAGCTGCCTCGTGCTTGCCGACCTTTTCCTGTTTTACTTGAGGACAAGCAAAGATTCAAGCTTAGGGGAGTTTGATATCACGAAATCGTATATATATTTTGATGCATAATTTAACTGAAGTTTAACTGTTTTCGATCCGATTTCGGGTTATTTCTGTGTTATTTGTCTGATGTTTTGCAGGTATTTAATGATCACGTCTAAACAAGGCAATATGAAGAAAAGAAGCAATCTCAGATGAAATATGGACGAAAAAAGGATGAAAACATCATGAAAAGCGCAAAATGTTGATTTTGCTGTTGTGACGACCGTCATGCAGGCAAAAACGCCCCACTTCAGTTTCACGTAAAAGAAGCAGTTCCAAGTCCCAAAGAGTGGACCACTACTCCCTGATTATTCTGCCTCAAAGTCCACCCTCTTCAATTATAACCGTTAGAATTCCATTTCTATAAAAGGGGAAGAAGGGGACCTCAGAAAGGGAGCCACATTCAGACAACGAAGTGCTGCCCAATTTCATTTCCAGAGCAAAAGTTCAGTTTTATTTTCTTTCTATTTTTTTGTTTCCTTTCTTTTCTTCTGTAATTCTTATTTCCCTTGTATGATCAATTGGAACAAAGACCAGAATCCTGCCAACATTTGTGGAGGATCTGCCCAAAGGTCAATTGGAATATTTACAGGTTTCTAATTTTTATCGTAATTTTAGTTTTCATTATGATGCATGTTATTATTTACTGTTTTTATTTATGTTTTACCTTTCCCAAATCCATGTCTAGCTAAATCAAAGTAATCGATATGTAATAATAATTCGGAAGGGATTTGATAATAACCGGTTGAAAACTTTCTTTTTCAAAAGTTGTTTATGGTCTGAGTGTTTAAATTTATTTACTGAATAAACTTCGTCGCGAAAGCGAGAACTTATTTAAAAGTAGTTTTGCCACGAAAGTGGGAAATTAATTAAGGTACGAACCAACAAGCAAAAGCTGCGGCAAGACCAGATAGTAAACACTAGTCATTTGTTTTAATAACAGCGAAAGGACTTTAATATGAATTAGAACTTAGAGATTTCCAAAAAATAGTTTTAACCCCGAATGGGACACGAAAGCGTACATTTGGCCCTTAGGATTATGATTAGCGTCAATAACCATCGTGAGATGAGAGTCTTCAGATCACTATTTTCTGCTTAAATAAACTCCGAAAAATATTTCCTATACCGGTAACTTGTCAAATCCCTGAAGAACATAATTACTGCATATCGATTCACTTAATTATAATTTAAGTAACATTCTTAGTTCCCTTTAGTGACAATCTTATTCCCTTAAACATTATCTACCTAGCTAAACATAGTAACTCCCGAGAACACTAGTTTGATTACGAGTCCCTGTGGGATCGATATCTATTATTACTACGCGATAGACTGTGCACTTGCAGTTAGGTTGTATTAGACATAGAAAGTCACGATCACGAGTGAGCTAGCGAAGCATTTGCTAGGGGAGCACCTAGTGAGCCAGTAGCGAACACTCCCAGACTTGGACAGAACCAAAAAGACCCTCATTCGCTCTAGCAAGGGAAGTAGTGAAGTTCTCGTTAGGCGAGGCACCAGCGAGTAGGTAGCGAACACTTCCAGTAGCATAATGACAGCCTTCGCTAGCATGTTCGCTAGGCGAGCCAGTAGCGAGTGTTCGCTATGACTTCGCTAAGCGAGCAGTATAACGAGCGTGACAGAACAACATTTTATTTTTGTTTCAATCCAATATCGATTCTTCGATGTGTAGCTTATGTGATGTTATATGTTATGATGTGGGTAGCCGTATGGCGTGAATCCTAGATTGTGGAATGGATTGTGAAATGTGGCATTTTGGCAAATGAATGCATTGTTTAATTTGAATGTGAATTCATGATAAATGTGATAGAATTCATTACCGTTTGGCTTAATTGAATGTGAATGTATATGGATCGTATGTGATAGAATGAGATGAATGCATGAATATATATTGTGAATATGCATGCATTTCAAGAATGTATGGAGTAATTTTTCATGTGAAGCATAATGATGTGCATTCTTGTGTTGTGGGATTCTAATGAGAATCTGTTGTAACATCGTGTGCCTCTGTGAGGTGTGAGCGATGATTACAAACGATTGTGTGTCCATGTGGGATGTGAGCAATCGGATTGTGTGCCCATGTGGGGTGTGAGCAATCCATAAACATTGTGTGCCCAGGTGGGGTGTGAGCAATGGGTGAACATCGTGTGCCCATGTGGGGTGGGAGCGATGGTTCCAATAAGTTCCTGAGTGAACTTGTGATGATTGAGTCGATACCACATTGCATTTGCATAGAGTCATGAGTCGGTCTCTATGATTTGCATTTATCATCTTTATAATGGTGTATTGGTGAATGAACATATATGTGTATGTTTATGTGGAATGATGAGAATTGTGAAAGTATGCATGATGGATATGCTTGGTTGTGTATTGGTGAATAAACATGAATGTGTATGTTTATGTGGAATGTGTCGCTACTGCAAAAAACGAGGCCGGCAAAACAGAAGAGTCGCCACCTTTCGTTATTTACCCCACAGAAAAGGAAAGGAAACGATCGGAAAAAACCTGACGAAAAGGTATAAGACAAGGTTGTCGTAACCATGCTTGTTGTGTTTATCTGATGGGTTTGTTACATCTATCTACGCTAAAGGTATGGTCTGAAAAGAAAAGAAAATGACTTGGCAAAGCGTCGTACTTTATGCCTACGTATTCCCGTCTAGAACGAGAAATCAGAGTCAAGTAGTTTGCCTAACTACGGGGAAAGGTTGCTCGCCGAGATATCGTATCTCGTGCCTACGTACTTTCACACGGCGTGAAAGATCAGAGCAAACATAGTTCGGGACACGAGAGACACAAGTTTGTCTTTTTTATCCGAGTAGGGTTAACAGACGGTTCCATCAGTTTGGTGTATGCAGCTCGCTCGACGGAGACTTAGGCGTTTACCGTTTGCGGTAGAACCAGGATATAACATAACTCTCCTTTTGAAAAAGGGTTTCCAAGGGATTAAGGGTCCAAGAGGACAAAAAGAGTTTGATCTTTGTTTTCTGTTTTTTAGAGAAGTATCTTTTATGGATGTTTGCAACTGATATCGCACTAGAGACTATGACCTGAGAGTGAATGCGTCGCATGTCACCCAAAGGCTCTTCAACAACCCTTTCTCAAGTAGCTTAAGGCTCGTAGCGTACGACATTAAATAACCTATATTACTGTATTTTGATTTTGTTTGAAGATGAGAAGAGAAAAGACGCACTAAAGGGGAACTGATCCAATCCTAAAGTTGTCATGCAAAATTGATCCTATGGTTGAGGTTAGGAGGGAACTACCTAATGTTATCATGCATGGTTAGAACCCTAATGTCTGTCATAACTTCTCTTGAACAAGAGAAGTCAGAGTTCCTAAGGGAACATGGCAAAGGAAAACAAACAGCAAAAGAAATAACTGTACAGAAACAATTGTAAATAAAATGCATGCAATGCAACAAACAAGCAGAAGGAGACAAGCTCAACTTCTAGAGCAAGCAAGCCCAAAGGCAAACACAAAACACAGGCAAGGGAGACAGACTCAACCTTAAGCCAGCAAGTAAAGCCAAATAATAACAGTCAAGCAGAGGGAGACAGACTCAACCTCTAGATGCAGACAAGCAAAGGGAGCTAATCTCAACCTTTAGGATGCTCTTAAGCCTAAAACATCTGTATGAGAACCTAGTCTAATGCAACACACAGTCAATCAGTCACACAAGCAAAGCAGAGCAGTCAGAGAAACAGCAGACAAACAGCTCAACAACAAAGCATATAAGCAGCAAACAATCAAACAGTCTGCAAGCAAACAACTTCAAGCCGTCTTCAAGAGAAGTCTTCATCTTCAAGCTCCAACAAAAGAGAAGAGAATAAACATCAAGAATATTGGATTGATGATGGGAAGCAGGATGGAAACCAAAGGAATCCAACCTGACACTCAACCAGTCATCTAAGATAGGCATCCTCAAAGGTTCTACCTCTTGTGAAATGTCACACATCCTTCCAAAGGAAAGATGAGGCTTTCATATAGGGACCTTGAATCATGGGATGAGAATGGAAAGCAATCAAAGCATTCCATTTTTATTTGAAGAAGGAGAGAACAACTAAGCTCTTCCTAAACCCTAATTGAACAAGCTCAAAGAAAGCTTCTAAAGGGAGGTCTAAACACCAAATCAAGCATCACCAACAAGCAAACAAAAGCTTAATCATGTCTAAAACACCATCAAAGAAGATTAGTAAACCTATTATGCACTAAAGGCCACCATTGGGGTCATTCTAAAGCAAGTGCTATGTTGAAAGCAACTTAAACTAGCCTAAGTATCAAATATATGAAAAATACTAAAACATCTCCTAAAATCCTAAGAAATTTTCTAAGGGAACCTAAACATGTTAAGGACCTATAGTAGAAAGGTCAGGGATCAAATCAAAAGGGAAGGTCACCTAAACAAATCCTAAATCACAAGGTATCAAACTAAACCCCTAAAATGGAAGGTCTAAAGATCCTAATCCAAAACAAAACTTATTGTTGTCTAAAAAATCTAAATAAAATCATAGGGTATCATGCATCTCTAATCTACCAGCTAGCAAAAAATCAGCCCCAAATTCAATGCCAATAGCAAGAACAAAAATCATCAAAAACATGGATTAAATATGCAAAATTAAAGAAATTAATAAAATGGAGAAAATCAAATTAAATTGAAAATCAGGCAAACATCAAATGTAAAAGCACAGAAAAATCACAAATAAAATTAGGATCATGGATATATTTTTCTTTTATTTTTCTGATGAATATTGAAATTAAAATGAATTTTAGAATGAAAATGAATTAAAATAAAATGAAAAAAGAATAAACAAAATTAAAATGCTGAAATAAATGGGAGGCGTTGGATCCATGACTTGGTCAAAGCATCTGAGGGCCCTGGTATTGCCAGCACATAAATGAAACGACTGTGTTTCATTCCATCCAAGCCAAATCTAAGTTTAAAACGTGGCCACACGATCTGATTACAAAGTCCAGTTTCTGACCAGATCCAAGGGTGGAGGAGTTGTCTTCTTCGTTTGAAATGGGAAATGGGGGGAAGTTTGCAGAGGTGAACCAGACGGTGGTCCGGTGACCATGCCACCGTCTTCTCCGGCGAACATCCAGTTGCAGGTCACCAAACTCTAATAAAATTTACATCAATCCACTCCAAATTCAACGTTGATCTCAAATATGACCTTCAAATCTCCTAATTTCTCATAGATTTTAAAACACGATGGAAATCTTAAAATGTGCATAGCTCTGAAATCTCACCAATTCTCAATACAAAACCATAGATCTGTTTCTCATGCTACACAAATCAATCTAAACTATATAGATCATGTTGAATCCTCATAATCAAGCCAATCCAACTCCAAACAGAAATCACATGTCAACCTAATTTGTCTCTAATTCTTCAAATAATGATCCAAAATCCATCTAAGCAACCTCCTAAAGCCTAATCACATGCTAACATATGCTAGATCATGATGAAACTTCAGCAATTTTGAAAACTACATACCTGTGTTAGAGCTTCAAATTGAGGTAGTTAGAACACGATTCTCAACTTCAAACTGTGCAGATCTACTCAAGGAAGTATGCTGAAGGTGTTTGTAGCCTTGAATTGCCTTGAATTGGTCTGAAATTGAAATCACGATTTCCACTTTCTCTCTTGAAACTCAACTTGAAAACTCTGGTTCTGGAACGAAATGATCTCCAAAATTGTTCTGAATCAATCATAGAACTTAAATAGAAATGATTTGTGGGCTTTTGAGATCCAATGGAGGCCCAAATCAGAATATCTCAATTTCAATTTTCTTCCAAAAACTCAACCATGGTATCCACGAATTCTGGCTCAAAACTTCCCTTGTAAGCTTCAATTCTATTCTTTGTGGTCTGTGGAAAGTGTAGAGAGTGATTAGAGAGCTCAAACTCCTCTCATGACCAAGTTATGATATGTTACTTATTTGTGAAGTTACAAGTCAAACCACCATGAATAAGACCTCAAATGAAAAATCCAATAATGCCAAGGTGTTTAGAATGATTTTTCTGATTAAAATGAGTACTCACTTGGCCTTGTATGAACACAAATGAATTAATCTTGAATTTTCCACTTAAATGCCTTTAAATTCTCCCTTTTGCCAAATTTCTCAAACCAAGTCTTACCCTAGGCCAAATCAATTCATCATGAGGACATGGTTGACCTAAAAACATCATTTTGAGCAATTTTTGTGTTGGACAAAACTTCATTTGAAGCTTGCAAAATAGTGAAAATGACCTATAATGCCAAATGACCTATAATCTTACTTTCCCAAAATACCCCTAATTTGTAACCCTCATAACTTGAGTTCAACAAATCAGATGGAAGACTTCTAATACAATTTGGAAAGCTAAGAGCAAGTCTACAACTTTCATGTTGGCCAAAATTTTAGGAAAAAGACCCTTCTAGGTCAAAAGGTCCTTGGAAGTTGGTGAACTTTCACAGACAAATTTCACATTCCTCAGATGACCTGTAACTTGTCTGGACCATAACTTGAGTTCTATAAATCCAATGGAGGACTTATAGTACTCAAATTAAAGCTAATAACATGCTCTACAAGTTTCATGTTAGCCAAAAGTGGAGATGAAACTTGCATCTTGAGATAAGTGGTCTTGAAGTTAGGCACTAAATATGAGATTTTACCCTGAGAACCCTAGTTTAGCAACTCCTCAGACTTTAAACTCTTCTTGGATTGATCTTGGCATATCACCTCATGTATCTCAACACAACATTCCATGATTACAAATACTTATAAATAATCCTCTTCAATTGCACAGTTGACTTAGGATTACTCAGATGAAAACCCTAATTGCAACACCCTCAATTGTGGCTCTTCACACTTAGCATAATGACTTGATTGAACTCCACCATGACCCTCAAAGCACTCTATGAGGTCTATCCACACACTCTCTCATTGATCAAGGCCCCACAACTCACTGATGATCTTCAATTGGTCCTCAAATTAGGAGATTAACCACAACTGAACTTCTCAAGAACCCAACCCTCTTCCTGATGACACTGGTGACTTCTCAAGCTTGAATAAGACCTCTAGATAGGATCCTCTGGATATAAACCACACTTGATCCCCTGCATAAATGAACAATGCTATGCTATGCAAAAGTTAGATCAATGATATGCCAATGCAATGAAACATAAACCAAGTAAGAAAAAGGTTAGGCAAATTTTGGGGTGCAACAAAATGATGAGAATTGTGAAAGTATGCATGATGAATATGCTTGGTTATATATATATATATATATATATATATATATATATATATATATATATATATATATATATATATATATATATATATATATATATATATATATATATATATATATATATATATATATATATATATATATATATATATATATATATATATATATATATATATATATATATATATATATATATATATATATATATATATATATATATATATATATATATATATATATATATATATATATATATATATATATATATATATATATATATATATATATATATATATATATATATATATATATATATATATATATATATATATATATATATATATATATATATATATATATATATATATATATATATATATATATATATATATATATATATATATATATATATATATATATATATATATATATATATATATATATATATATATATATAAATTGTGATGTATATGAGTGAGTTGTGATGAATTGTGGTGAGAATATATATATGTGTATTCTTATGCTGAGATATATAATTATATGCATTGTTAATATGATAATATTTCTCACCCTTCTACTGTTTTATGATGCTCTATGAGGCATTGTAGAGTAGGTTTGCTGGAGTTCTTTTGTGAAGCGTGTCTTCATTCTTTTGGTCGGTCGGCTCTGATATGTAGCACCGGGTAGCTAGGATGTTTGTGATTCTTTTGTGATACATTTGTATATGTATCTTGTTGATGAATGTTTATGAAAACATGACCTTGTTGTTGAATCATACTGGTTGATATATATATATGTGTGTGTGTGTGTGTGTGTGTGTGTGTGTGTGTGTGTGTGTGTGTGTGTGTGTGTGTGTGTGTGTGTGTGTGTGTGTGTGTGTGTGTGTGTGTGTTTGATGTTATTAAATCTTTAGATTTTACACTTTTATTCTAAATATTGAGATGTGGGTGTAAGGACTAAGTTCCTCTATTGCAAGTTACCCCACTGTTGCATATCTTTTGTTGAGCAGGTGTTGAATGTTTTAATTTCATGCGTAATGTGACGCGCCTCTTTTACGCCATGTTTATAAATATACTCTGATGAAATATTTTTGAAATGTGGCTAATTGATTATGTGATTATTTGGGGGTATAGAAAGGGGGTGTTACATTAAGTGGTATCAGAGCCAGTGTTGAGTCAGTTGTGTCTGTCTTGTTATTGTGTTGGTTGAACGGTTGTTTAACCTTGTTGTTATTTTTGGGAATGGTCAGAATATGGCTGGCCATAACAACAATGCGATGGTTGCTGCTTTGGAAGTAATGGCCAGGGCAGTGCAAGGTGCACCGAACGTGAATGCTAATGACGAGTTCAGGAAGAATCAACCACCGGTCTTCAAAGGAAGATTTGATCTTGATGGTGCTCAAATTTGGTTGAAAGAGATTGAAAGGATCTTCAGAGTTATGGATTTTGCGGAGGGGAATAAGGTGAGACTTGGGTCTCACATGCTGAAGGAAGAAGCCGACGATTGGTGGGTCGGTATGCGTCAAGTTCTTGAGGTGGATGATGAAGAGATAACTTGGGATTTATTTCGTATTGAGTTCTTGAGGAAGTATTACCCTGAAAGTGTGAAAGGGAAGAAAGAGATGCAGTTCCTTAAACTGAAATAAGGTAGCATCTCCGTGGTGGACTATACTGCTAAGTTTGTGGAGCTGGTTCAATTCCATCCACACTATGCTGCAGCTACTGCTGAGTTCTCAAAGTGTATTAAATATGAGAATGGTTTGCGTCCCGAGATTAAGCAAGCTGTGGGATATCAAAGGATAAGAAGGTTTACGGATTTGACAGAATGTTGTAGAATCTTGAAGGAAGATAGCAAGGCTCGTTCTACACATTACAAAAGTTTGAATAAGAGGAAGGGAAAGCAACAAGCTAGAAGTGGACCTTATGTGACACCTATTGATAAGGGAAAGCATAGGGGGAAACTTTGATAAGAGATCTGGAGGAGGAGGTTCCGGTTCCGTTAAGTGTTACAAGTGTGGTGAAATGGGTCATAAATCATTTGACTGTGGGAAGACCGTGGTGAAATGTTCTAACTGTGGAGGCCTTGGGCATGCTACTACAGATTGTAGGAGGAATGCAGTGAAGTGCTATAATTATGGAGAAGTGGGTCACATTAGTAACCCTCATAAATTGAGTTATACAAATTAGATGGACGACTTCTAATACAATTTGGAAAGCTAAGATAAAGACCTACAACTTTCATGTTGGCCAAAAGTTTAGGAGAAACACCCTTCTAGGTCAAACGTTCCTTGGAAGTTGGTGAACTTTCACAGACAAATTTCACATTCCTCAAATGACCTGTAACTTGTCTGGACCATAACTTGAGTTATATAAATCCAATGGAGGACTTCTAGTACTCAAATTAAAGCTAAGAACATTCTCTACAAGTTTCATGTTGGCCAAAAGTGTAGATGAAACTTTCATCTTGAGATAAGTGGTCTTGAAGTTAGGCACTAAATAGGGGATTTTACCCTGAGAACCCTAGTTTAGTAACTACTCACACTTTGAACTCTTCTTGGATTGATCTTGGCATATCACCTCATGTATCTCAACATAACTTTCCATGATTAAAAATACTTAGAAATAATCCTCTTCAATTGCACAGTTGACTTAGGATTACTCAGATGAAAACCCTAATTGCAACACCCTCAACTGTGGCTCTTCACACTTAGCATAATGACTTGATTGAACTCCACCATGACCCTCAAAGCACTCTATGAGCTCTATCCACACACTCTCTCCTTGATCAAGGCCCCACAACCCACTGATGATCTTCAATTGGTCCTCATATTAGGAGATTAACCACAACTGAACTTCTCAAGAACCCAACCCTCTTCCTGATGACACTGGTGACTTCTCAAGCTTGAATAAGACCTCTAGATAGGATCCTCTGGATATAAACCACACTTGATCCCCTGCATAAATGAACAATGCTATGCTATGAAAATGTTAGATCAATGATATGCCAAATGAATGAAACATAAACCAAGTAAGAAAAAGGTTAGGCAAATTTTGGGGTGCAACAGAATGATGAGAATTGTGAAAGTATGCATGATGAATATGCTTGGTTATATATATATATATATATATATATATATATATATATATATATATATATATATATATATATATATATATATATATATATATATATATATATATATATATATATATATATATATATATATATATATATATATATATATATATATATATATATAAATTGTGATGTATATGAGTGAGTTGTGATGAATTGTGGTGAGAATGTATATATGTGTATTCTTATGCTGAGATATATAATTATATGCATTGTTAATATGATAATATTTCTCACCCTTCTACTGTTTTATGATGCTCTATGAGGCATTGTAGAGTAGGTTTGCTGGAGTTCTTTTGTGAAGCGTGTCTTCATTCTTTTGGTCGGTCGGCTCTGATATGTAGCACCGGGTAGCTAGGATGTTTGTGATTCTTTTGTGATACATTTGTATATGTATCTTGTTGATGAATGTTTATGAAAACATGACCTTGTTGTTGAATCATACTGGTTGATATATATATATATATATATATATATATATATATATATATATATATATATATATATATAGATATATATATATATATATATATATATATATATATATATATATATATATATGTGTGTGTGTGTGTGTGTGTGTGTGTGTGTGTGTGTGTGTGTGTGTGTGTGTGTGTGTGTGTGTGTGTGTGTGTGTGTGTGTGTGTTTGATGTTATTCAATGTTTAGATTTTACACTTTTATTCTAAATATTGAGATGTGGGTGTAAGGACTAAGTTCCTCTGTTGCAAGTTACCCCACTGTTGCATATCTTTTGTTGAGCAGGTGTTGAATGTTTTAATTTCATGCGTAATGTGACGCGCCTCTTTTACACCATGTTTATAAATATACTCTGATGAAAGATTTTTGAAATGTGGCTAATTGATTATGTGATTATTTGGGGGTATAGAAAGGGGGTGTTACATTAAGTGGTATCAGAGCCAGTGTTGAGTCAGTTGTGTCTGTCTTGTTATTGTGTTGGTTGAACGGTTGTTTAACCTTGTTGTTATTTTTGGGAATGGTCAGAATATGGCTGGCCGTAACAACAATGCGATGGTTGCTGCTTTGGAAGCAATGGCCAGGGCAGTGCAAGGTGCACCGAACGTGAATGCTAATGACGAGTTCAGGAAGAATCAACCACCGGTCTTCAAAGGAAGATTTGATCTCGATGGTGCTCAAATTTGGTTGAAAGAGATTGAAAGGATCTTCATAGTTATGGATTTTGCGGAGGGGAATAAGGTGAGACTTGGGTCTCACATGCTGAAGGAAGAAGCCGACGATTGGTGGGTCGGTATGCGTCAAGTTCTTGAGGTGGATGATGAAGAGATAACTTAGGATTTATTTCGTATTGAGTTCTTGAGGAAGTATTACCCTGAAAGTGTGAAAGGGAAGAAAGAGATGCAGTTCCTTGAACTGAAATAAGGTAGTATCTCCGTGGTGGACTATACTGTTAAGTTTGTGGAGCTGGTTCAATTCCATCCACACTATGCTGCAGCTACTGCTGAGTTCTCAAAGTGTATTAAATATGAGAATGGTTTGCGTCCCGAGATTAAGCAAGCTGTGGGATATCAAAGGATAAGAAGGTTTACGGATTTGACAGAATGTTGTAGAATCTTGAAGGAAGATAGCAAGGCTCGTTCTACACATTACAAAAGTTTGAATAAGAGGAAGGGAAAGCAACAAGCTAGAAGTGGACCTTATGTGACACCTATTGATAAGGGAAAACATAGGGGGAAACTTTGATAAGAGATCTGGAGGAGGAGGTTCCGGTTCCGTTAAGTGTTACAAGTGTGGTGAAATGGGTCATAAATCATTTGACTGTGGGAAGACCGTGGTGAAATGTTCTAACTGTGGAGGCCTTGGGCATGCTACTACAGATTGTAGGAGGAATATAGTGAAGTGCTATAATTATGGAGAAGTGGGTCACATTAGTAACCCTCATAACTTGAGTTCTACAAATTAGATGGACGACTTCTAATACAATTTGGAAAGCTAAGATAAAGACCTACAACTTTCATGTTGGCCAAAAGTTTAGGAGAAACACCCTTCTAGGTCAAACGTTCCTTGGAAGTTGGTGAACTTTCACAGACAAATTTCACATTCCTCAAATGACCTGTAACTTGTCTGGACCATAACTTGAGTTATATAAATCCAATGGAGGACTTCTAGTACTCAAATTAAAGCTAAGAACATTCTCTACAAGTTTCATGTTGGCCAAAAGTGTAGATGAAACTTGCATCTTGAGATAAGTGGTCTTGAAGTTAGGCACTAAATAGGGGATTTTACCCTGAGAACCCTAGTTTAGCAACTTCTCACACTTTGAACTCTTCTTGGATTGATCTTGGCATATCACCTCATGTATCTCAACATAACTTTCCATGATTAAAAATACTTAGAAATAATCCTCTTCAATTGCACAGTTGACTTAGGATTACTCAGATGAAAACCCTAATTGCAACACCCTCAACTGTGGCTCTTCACACTTAGCATAATGACTTGATTGAACTCCACCATGACCCTCAAAGCACTCTATGAGCTCTATCCACACACTCTCTCCTTGATCAAGGCCCCACAACCCACTGATGATCTTCAATTGGTCCTCATATTAGGAGATTAACCACAACTGAACTTCTCAAGAACCCAACCCTCTTCCTGATGACACTGGTGACTTCTCAAGCTTGAATAAGACCTCTAGATAGGATCCTCTGGATATAAACCACACTTGATCCCCTGCACAAATGAACAATGCTATGCTATGCAAATGTTAGATCAATGATATGCCAATGCAATGAATGATAAACCAAGTAAGAAAAAGGTTAGGCAAATTTTGGGGTGCAACAGCTGCCCCTATTCAAGCGGCTTGGACCCGAATGGATGAAAAGTGAACGGCTTTCGAACAATCGAGGTAGAAGACGATTGAATACCAAAGAACCTGGAAATTTGCCAACCGAAGAAATAAACTCTAAAACTGCTTGGGGAATGAAATCCAGGCAATTGAATCCGGTTGTCACAGCAACAACTGATCAATCGTCTGATACAGAACCCGATTTCATCATCAACCACCTGTGTGACGCCGCAGGCACTGAATCACCAGTCAACTTCAAATATGCGCTACAATAAGTGGGCACTATGTCAAGTGCGTCATCCCTGTACTATTTGGGATCTTCCGAGCATTGCACTAAATAAAAGCGCGGTATCCCTGTACTATCTGGGATACTATCCGGGATTTTCCATTTCTGAAGAAAAGGGCATCCGAAGACCTGAACGAGCAACTTTGTGGGGAAAATCTAGCAACAACTTCAAAGTCTAATTATGAAGCCGTTCAATGCTGATAACAAACTTCAAAGTCTAATTATGAAGCCGTTCAATGCTGACGTAACAGCCGTTCGAAGAAACTCCGTCGGAGAATTTCTGACAACAACTTCAAAGTCTAATTATGAAGCCGTTTAAAACCGACAACAACTCCAAGGTCTAATTATGAAGCCATTTAATACTGACGTAACAACAATTCAAGGAAAACTCTGTCGAACTACAAAGTCTAATCATGAAGCCCTCCAGAACTCTTCCGAGGAAATTCTGACAACAACTTCAAAGTCTAATTATGAAGCCGTTTAGAACCGGCAACAACTCCAAAGTCCAATTATGAAGCCGTTTAATGCTGACGTAACAGCAATTCAAGGAAAAATCTGTCGAACTCCAAAGTCTAATCATGAAGCCCTCTAGAACTCTTCTGAGGAAATTCTGACAACAACTTCAAAGTCTAATTATGAAGCCGTTTAGAACCGGCAACAACTCCAAAGTCCAATTATGAAGCCGTTTAATGCTGACGTAACAACAATTCAAGGAAAACTCTGTCGAACTCCAAAGTCTAATCATGAAGCCCTCTAGAACTCTTCCGAGGAAATTCTAACAACAACTTCAAAGTCTAATTATGAAGCCGTTTAGAACCGGCAACAACTCCAAAGTCCAATTATGAAGTCGTTTCAGCCATTCGAGGAAAACTCTACTGGGGAATTTCTGACGTCAACTGCCAGAGATTAACCCTGACAACGAGTAATGACCTCAACCGTCTAATCCCTGCAATTTTCTTTTGAAATGATGACGTGACAGCAACCCGAGGAAAACTCCACTAGGGAAGACGATAAACTTAATCAAGCACCTCTGATGAGGGAACACATGATCGGACGACTGTTATCATCACATATCTCATGCCAAGAATTTGAATATCTGAAAACCACCCTGCACAAGAATTCCAATTACCTGCAGGGAAGAACACCTGAAAACAAAGAGGTAACCAACCTGGCTTATGTTTCAAAATGCATATGTTGACAATGGCGTAATGCTCCATATAAGATGGAATGCTACGTATTTGGGTAAATTGTTATGCAATGCTGATATGATGATATATGCAAGATGCAAATGTAGGCTCGGGCTGCTGGAGAAAAGCTGGATACAGAACCGCTTCAGCAAAATAAATGCTGAAGACAAAGCGAACTCCGCTGGGGGTTACCGGGTATCACAGAATTATTCCAGCAAAATAAATGCTGAGCAGGTGAACCGACTCCGCGGGGGGAAGAAACAATCCTGCCGGGGGATAGTTTTACGATCCGGAGCTACGAACTCTGCAGAGGATGATCAGCCCTATTGGAGGAAAGACAACCTGCTGGAGAACAGAAAGAACAATCCTGCGCGGGGATGAACTTTTCAAACCATTGGCAACCTGGTTGTGCCCTGTGAGGACTTCACTAGGGATTACATGTACACATGACTATCGCTGGGGATGCACATTACTGCCTGACCGCTTGCTAATTCACATACGACTCTTCTGGGGATAAAGATGTGACTTTCACCTGCTGGGGAGTAATAAAATCACCTAGAGCCTGCTCCTACGTTAAGAAAACCGGTTGGGGAAACGATGATCCCGCCTAGGATACATCTGGTTGGGGAGAATCCTCCTCCGTCCGGGGAAACACATCAATGGTCATAATTCCACGTTCAGACTCTGCGGGGAAACATGACCAAACTCGCTGGGGAAGAAGGAGTCATCCTGCTTGGAACAATATGCCATGAAACGAACTTGCCATGGGTTTCCCCAGAATCTATAACAACCTTTGACAAACTCTGCATCTATGGAGAGGGACGGCCCTCTCGCCTTCAGCTTTTGCCCCAGCCTGCGAGATCTTCATCATATCCTTTTAGAAGGAAACCTGATATCTCTATACTCTGATGGTTTGATACGACCGGCTTCAACATTTCGAACCTCATGGAGGTGCTTCAAGTTAATCGACTTCAGGATAAGGATAGCCTCGGCGCTCTCGGGGTGACCTGCCCCAATCTTGTCATGACTTTGCCCCTCATAGGCTAATCTGTGGGGAGTAGTACCCTTAGCTGTGAGAGATTCATCAAATCTCGACCTGATTTCCCCGGATTAACTGATTTCTGGATGGCTGACTCCCATGCCGCGATCATTTGACATAGCTTCCCCCGGTTCGCCGGGATATTCTGGCGTCCTGCATTCTGTCCTGACCAAATCTTTCCTTCGTGGAAACTTTCCTGCTATCAAGCGCTTACTCGCTAGTAAAACACACTATTCTGCCTAAAAGACATATCAAATGCAATGCATATGGCAGTTTTCAAAAATCCATTCTTGTTCACTGGAAAAAAAGAAAAAAAAAATTTATGACATAAAACGTATGAATCATTCATCAATATGTCAAAATCAATACAACGTTGTAAGAAGAATCATTTCAGGAGTCAGTTCTGATGCGATCTTTACCAAAGTATGCTTTCGAAACAAACCTATTTCAATTAGGACTTTTAAAGGTTGTAACGTGGTCAGGTTCACGGTTTATGAAACAAAAGATAAAGGCTCAAAATTTATTTTAACCCACCCATTCTCCTTGACGTTCTCCGATCCTACATTCAGCTAATTCGACCTTAGCGTTCTCCTTTCAAAGGTCGAGTCACAATTTAATAAATCACACTTTTCGAAGTGACAGTCGTTCCCTTTTAGTCTTTGGTGTCCGGAGCCACACGATTTCGTCCTTGTTTGCGGATGTTTCCTTCGCAATCCCTTTTCGCCTTTCGTTTTTTGCTTTCCCCTAACTTTTGCCTGGACTTACTCTTTAGAGTTTCTTCAATTTTGAAGTCCAGCGGGGTACTCTAACTTTTGCCTAAGTTGCTTGCTTTCAGGATTCGACTTAGCGGGCTCTTCTTTTCGATTCTTTTCTCTCTCTCTCTCTTTTTTTTTAAACAAATCGTATGACATTGGCCCGTATGACTTGTTACAGAGATTGTGACCGTTTCACTCCTGATCGATCAGGCTTAACCATTATGGCTTTTTAGGTACGACCTATATAGGCGTGCTCTATCCTCAAACGGGCACTCCTTTTGTAGTTTGAACGCTTGGTCAAATTAGCTGACACCTACCCTGCCCCGGGTTAAGATTGAGGGTTTTTTCGTTTTCAGAAAGAAACTCCTACTACTAGGCTCAAAGGGGTTAACAAGGGATTATTTTCCTTATATCTTCGGTGTTTGGGAATTGAAACAATGCCTGTACATCATCAACAGGTTTTTTTTATTCAAAAGCATACACTTGGAAGCTTGCGCTTTGTTGGATTTCGTCATCCTCCCTAGATTCCACTTAAACAAGCGTTTAAAATAAAAGAAAGTAATAGAGTGAACACGGATGGGTTAATTCAAAACATGCATATTTATTTCATTATCAATATCAATGGAAAACAACAAGCTTTACAAACGAAATTTGCAGTTCTAACAGGAAAGAAACTAAAAATGTAAAGAAATGACATGAAAAATGTAGATTGCCAGCTTCTAGGAACTGGGCTTTCGAACTTATTTACTCCGCTGAAGCAGCCATCTTCAAGGTTTACTCGTCGAGGTCATTCTGAAAGGCTTCTGAACCTTCACTCTCGGGGGACTCCTCCACAGCATGAACTGATGTGCCTACGTGACTGGATGAAGGGAGGTCGTTAATCTGAATACCCTGAGTCGTAATTGAGAACCTGTTGGTGTCCAATAGAGTATGAACCTGGCTCTTAAGCACCTTGCAGTCATTCGTTGAATGCCTCGGAATTCCAACATGGTACTCACAGCGGGCGCTGACATCAGAACCTGGAGGATACGGCAGGATCATTGGATTAGCCTCTTTCGGCACTATTAGCCCGCCTTTGACCAAATCCGGCAACACCTGACTGTATAACATGGGCAACCGAGTGAACTGCCTTTCGGGCTTCTTTGGTCTTGGTTTGGCGTGCCGTCCCTGTTGATGGCGATATGACTATTGATTCCGGAAGGGAGATGATGTCTGATGCGCGGACCTTAGGGGTTGTTGACTTTGAACGGTCAAGACATCTGAAAATTGAGCCTGAGATACCAAGGACTCCTTTTGCTCGGATGCACTCATCCTCAGGTGGCACGGAGATTTAGAAGTCATAAATTGCAAGGCATCCTTTGGGTCCAATGCAATTTTAGGGATGAAAGCAGGAGTGTCCATCTTTTCTGTAATGCCTGGAATGAGACCCTCTGTTATACTCGTGTCGCCTGACGCGAACTTAACGGCCTTCGAATTGATCAAATCTTGAATTGCATGCTTAAAAGCTTTGCAGTTCTCAATGTAGTGTCCGGGTGCCCCCTCATGGAAATCACAATGGGCGTTTGCATTATAGTGATGTGGTGGGGTCCCAGTTAGTGGATGTAACTTTCGTAATTCGACCAACCGAAGCTGAAGTTAGACTGGCAACAACTGAGTGTATGCCATTGGGATCGGATCGAATGTTCTGTCAGCTGATTTTACCTTCTGAGCGTACCCCCTCCTAGTCACATGATTATCCCCAGAAGCAATGCGTTGAAGAGAAAATTCAAAGCTCTTTGTCGCCTATTAGACATCTGAGGCTTATCAACCCTTGGCACAGGTTGCACAGGCACAGGTTCCACAGGCACAAGTGGAACAAACATCTTTGCTGCAGCCTCAGGTAGCTGATCATCTTCTTTCCTAAGCACATCCTTTAACACCTCCATAATCAAACCCACCTGGGTCTTCAGCTGATTTTTCTCCTCCCTGAGTACCTTCTGCTCCAGACACAATTCGTGCATGTTTCCCATAACCTGCCTCATCTGGCCTCGGACCTCACTCAGCTCTGCTCGTACCTGTTCCATAGCCTTGTGGGGATTTATGTAATCTTCCTGATCGGATCCTGAAATAACCTGCATCAACAGAGGGTTAGGGAAACAACTTGAGGTACCTGCTATGCAAATAATTTATGCAAATGCAGACGTGTGTCTGTGTGTTAGGGAGATTTCTCCCCCGATTCGAGTGTCAGTGACAGTACTGATAACAAGAAGTCTGGATCTAGTCACTAAAATAACATCTCATATATAGATGGCCCAACAAGGCAGCAGTACAATGTCAACGAATACATGGAGAATCAATAGTATGACCTCGACCAACAAGCTTGGTGATGGTCAGCCTACAGCAAAGATTAGAGAAATACAAAGGGTTACAAAGATAGTCAAGTGCGACAACGGGCACGAAACTCCTCTAGCAACTCTTTTGTCTTGGGGTGATCAGGTCGAGTGAGTAACCCTTCAACAAGCAACTCTCTCTGCATAATAGTGCACTGAAGACCTTCAACAAAATCTTCCCATGCTCCCTGGCCAAAACAGTCCTCTAACCTTCGCTTCTTAGACTCAAACCTCTGCTTGCGATCTTTCAGGTTAGCGATAGCTTTGTCCAGCATGTCTTCAGTGGCATATCTGCGAGCAGTTTCCTCATCAACCTTCTTCTCACTGGTCTTCACCTGAGCCTTCAATTTGGAAATCTGTTGTTTCAGTTTATCCTCCCTCTCTTTGTTGTTGGCTATAGTGGCATTCCACTGCTAATTGAACTTGGATATTCTCCAGTATGCTTCATCCAGATTCTGCTTCTTGGTAGCCAGTACATCGTTGACAGATTTGAAGTCCGGACCCAAACGCTCACGATCAACTATCTGCTTAGTCAAATCCGTGCCTAACCTGTTCACCAACTCTGTCTGCTTCTTGAAGGAGTGGACGGCTTCGTTTCTCTCGCTTTTGACCTGTGCTAGCTCTTTCTCCAACTCTTCATTGGCCTTTTCCAGTTCTTCCTTCTCAGCTAACACCTGATTATACTGCTGAATAGACATGGTAGTGGGCTCTTCCACCACTGGAGGGCACTCCTGCTTAGCAGGTGGAAATGGCATCCCTATGGTCTCTGCTCTGGTTTTGACCCAGGTCACATACGAAGCATAAGCTTGGCTATTGCTTTTACCTAACAATAATTTCCCTCGTCTACTGATATCATTCCAGGCGTGCTGAAGGTTAGATAACATATTCCCCTCTAGAAGACCGGTGAGGTACAGAGATTCCTGCACCTCTTCATCTTTTGGCGGAACTCTCAAAGCATATGCAAACTGTCTGACAAGTAGAGATGGATTATAGTTGATGCATCCCTTTCTTCCAATCAGAGGGACATTTGGAAACCCACTGCAGCTGAATATAACCTCAGTACCCAACATATCTCTATCAAATCAAACAACACTCTCTGCTGATAAACCCATCAAGCGCTCAGACCACTCAGTTGTGGCTGCAGATGAAGCAAAGAGACCCTTCTTGGGTAGGTGACCATCAAACCATTTGTAGAGTAAGGGCATACATCATGATACATTCTTACCCCTTCTATTTTCGTTCTTGTAATGGACGGAATGATACATATCTCCAATCAAAGTAGGAACTGGATTCCCTGATGCGAAGATATGAAAGGCATCCAAGTCTACAAAATCAGGCATGTTGGGAAACAAAATGATGCCATATATGCAGAAAGCAAGAATGGCGTTGAATACGATCCAACAACCGTCTTTGGCACACTGTTGGGCTTTCCCAACTAGAAACTATAGAGAAAATCCAGGAACCCCATTCCAACTGGACAGGATCAACTCTGAGGCATCCAGATGAAGAGAAAGAGCTAGATTAGCCAGATTAGGCTTAGCATCCACATGAACAAATGGCATCTGACTCTTAATAGGCACACCCAACAACTCAGCATACTCCTCTAATGTAGGTGCAAGAATGAAGTCCGGGAAAGTGAAGCATCTCAAAAGAGGATCATAGAACTGCAGCAAGGCATACAACCCATTCAACTCATACACAGAAGGTTTACGAACCAAATTGAGCAGCTTCCCATAAAATTTCCTGATTTCCCTCTCACTGTATCGTCTGCCAAGGCAACCAGACTGGACAACAAAGCAACATCTGGAGTAGGGAGCTTGTAGGAAACATTCTTCTTCAGAGATCCCATGATAGCACAACAGAAGGCAAGAAAACCAGAACCGGGGGATAATATGCACCTGCAACACAGACACACGTAAATGATATGCAAATGAGTATGCAAAAATGTAAAATGCAAACATGCAACAGGGGATCAAGATGGTGCTGCTGAGAAGATCAAAGCTCTGATCCAACATAATCACAACTGCTCTGATAACACAACCCTGAAGAGGATCAATAAATATGCACTGTCGAGAACAACCACATCTCTGACGATAAGAACCTCTGAACCCAACAACACTGATTCACTGTCAAGAAAACCAGGTAGTCTGAAGGTTAAGGTTTCCTGCAATAACCCGACCCCGCTCACAAGTATGGACCTAAGTCACAGACAAGGTATGGCATCCTATGCGTTTCCCAGCGTCACAGACTTTCAAGAGCGACGATACGATACCCAGAAGGTGTGGCATCATCATCTCTTGAAGTGGCCTCACTCAGCTGAGTCACAAATGATCGGTCCCCAGAGTCGACAATCCTCCAAACCAACAACCCCTCAAGCCCAAAGGGCCGGAAAAGAAGTTAACCGGGAGAACCTCGTCTGAGCGTGGATTTCATGAGACACTAGTGCCTGCAAAGCAAGCACGCCCACACTAATTTCCACAACTAATGCTAAGTACACTCAAGCCTGGGTCTGGCTTCTCACTCATCAGAGCCCCTTCCCACAACAGCACAACAATAATAATATACTGAAAATAAAATGCGAAAAGTAAAGTGCGATAAATAAAACCCAACAGGTAAACACACAAGCGCTAGGATTGACTCGCATAGGGAACCAGAGTCCCCAGCAGAGTCGCTAGTTGTCGCTACTGCAAAAAACGAGGCCGGCAAAACAGAAGAGTCGCCACCTTTCGTTATTTATCCCACCGAAAGGGAAAGGAAACGATCGGAAAAAACCTGACGAAAAGGTATAAGACAAGGTTGTCGCAACCAATGTCTGGATTTGGGAGTCGGTTACGCAAGGGGAAGGTATTAGCACCCCTCACGTCCATCGTACTCGATGGGATCCATGCTTGTTGTGTTTATCTGATGGGTTTGTTACATCTATCTATGCTAAAGGTCTTGTGTGAAAAGAAAATAAAATGACTCGGCAAAGCGTCGCACTTTATGCCTACGTATTCCCGCCTGGAACGAGAAATCAGAGTCAACGTAGTTCGCCTAACTACGGGGAAAGGTTTCTCGTCGAGATATCGCATCTCGTGCCTACGTACTTTCACACGGCGCGAAAGATCAGAGCAAACATAGTTCGGGACACGAGAGACACAGGTTTGTCTTTTTTATCCGAGTAGGGTTAACAGACGGTTCCAGCAGTTTGGTGTATCCAGCTCGCTCGAGGGAGACTTAGGCGTTTACCGTTTGCGGTAGAACCGGGAGTTAACAGAACTCTCCTTCTAAAATAGGGTTTCCAAGGGATTAATGGTCCAAGAGGACAAAAAGAGTTTGATCTTTGTTTTCTGTTTTTTAGAGAAGTATCTTTTATGGATGTTTGCAACAGATATCGCACTAGAGACTATGACCTGAGAGTGAATGCGTCGCATGTCACCCAAAGGGTGCCATACTAAACATCCAAGCTGTTGAAAAGAAACTCTTCAATAACCCTTTCTCAAGTAGCTTAAGGCTCGTAGAGTACGACACCAATTAACCTTTATTACTGTATTTTGGTTTTGTTTGAAGATGAGAAGAGAAAAGACGCACTAAAGGGGAACTGATCCAATCCTAAAGTTGTCATGCAAAATTGATCCTATGGTTGAGGTTAGGAGGGAACTACCTAATGTTATCATGCATGGTTAGAACCCTAATGTCTGTCATAACTTCTCTTGAACAAGAGAAGTCAGAGTTCCTAAGGAAACATGCAAAGGAAAACAAACAGCAAAAGAAATAACTGTACAGAAACAAGTGTAAATAAAAAGCATGCAATGCAACAAACAAGCAGAAGGAGCCACACTCAACTTCTAGAGCGAGCAAGCCCAAAGGCAACACACAAAACACAGGCAAGGGAGACAGACTCAACCTTAAGCCAGCAAGCACAGCCAAATAATAACAGTCAAGCAGAGGGAGACAGACTCAACCTCTAGATGCAAACAAGCAAAGGGAGCTAATCTCAACCTTTAGGATGCTCTTAAGCCTAAAACATCTGTATGAGAACCTAGTCTAATGCAACACACAGTCAATCAGTCACACAAGCAAAGCAGAGCAGTCAGAGAAACAGTAGACAAACAGCTCAACAGCAAAGCATATAAACAGCAAACAATCAAACAGTCTGCAAGCAAACAACTTCAAGCCATCTTCAACAGAAGTCTTCATCTTCAAGCTCCAACAAAAGAGAAGAGAATAAACATCAAGAATATTGGATTGATGATGGGAAGCAGGATGGAAACCAAAGGAATCCAACCTGACACTCAACTAGTCATCTAAGATAGGCATCCTCAAAGGTTCTACCTCTTGTGAAATGTCACACATCCTTCCAAAGGAAAGATGAGGCTTTCATATAGGGACCTTGAATCTTGGGATGAGAATGGAAAGCAATCAAAGCATTCCATTTTTATTTGAAGAAGGAGAGAACAACTAAGCTCTTCCTAAACCCTAATTGAACAAGCTCAAAGAAAGCTTCTAAAGGGAGGTCTAAACACCAAATCAAGCATCACCAACAAGCAAACAGAAGCTTAATCATGTCTAAAACACCATCAAAGAAGATTAGTAAACCTATTATGCACTAAAGGCCACCATTGGGGTCATTCTAAAGCAAGTGTTATGTTGAAAGCAACTTAAACTAGCCTAAGTATCAAATATATGAAAAATACTAAAACATCTCCTAAAATCCTAAGAAATTTTATAAGGGAACCTAAACATATTAAGGACCTATAGTAGAAAGGTCAGGGATCAAATCAAAAGGGAAGGTCACCTAAACAAATCCTAAATCACAAGGTATCAAACTAAAACCCTAAAATGGAAGGTCTAGAGATCCTAATCCAAAACCAAACTTATTGTTGTCTAAAAAATCTAAATAAAATCATAGGGGATCATGCATCTCTAATCTACCAGCTAGCAAAAAATCAGCCCCAAATTCAATGCCAATAGCAAGAACAAAAATCATCAAAAACATGGATTAAATATGCAAAATTAAAGAAATTAATAAAATGGAGAAAATCAAATTAAATTGAAAATCAGGCAAACATCAAATGTAAAAGCATAGAAAAATCACAAATAAAATCAGGATCATGGATATATTTTTCTTTTATTTTTCTGATGAATATTGAAATTAAAATGAATTTTAGAATGAAAATGAATTAAAATAAAATGAAAAAAGAATAAACAAAATTAAAACGCTGAAATAAATGGGAGGCGTTGGATCCATGACTTGGTCAAAGCATCTGAGGGCCCTGGTATTGCCAGCACATAAATGAAACGACTGTGTTTCATTCCATCCAAGCCAAATCTAAGTTTAAAACGTGGCCACACGATCTGATTACAAAGTCCAGTTTCTGACCAGATCCAAGGGTGGAGGAGTTGTCTTCTTCGTTTGAAATGGGAAATGGGGGGGAAGTTTGCAGAGGCGAACCAGACGGTGGTCCGGTGACCACGCCACCGTCTTCTCCGGCGAACATCATATTGCAGGTCACCAAACTCTAATAAAATTTACATCAATCCACTCCAAATTCAACGCTGATCTCAAATATGACCTTCAAATCTCCTAATTCCTCATAGATTTTAAAACACAATGGAAATCTTAAAATGTGCATAGCTCTGAAATCTCACCAATTCTCAATACAAAACCATAGATCTGTTCCTCATGCTACACAAATCAATCTAAACTATATAGATCGTGTTGAATCCTCATAATCAAGCCAATCCAACTCCAAACAGAAATCACATGTCAACCTAATTTGTCTCTAATTCTTCAAATAATGATCCAAAATCCATCTAAGCAACCTCCTAAAGCCTAATATCATGCTAACATATGCTAGATCATGATGAAACTTCAGCAATTTTGAAAACTACATACCTGTGTTAGAGCTTCAAATTGAGGTAGTTAGAACACGATTCTCAACTTCAAACTGTGCAGATCTACTCAAGGAAGTATGCTGAAGGTGTTTGTAGCCTTGAATTGCCTTGAATTGGTCTGAAATTGAAATCACGATTTCCACTTTCTCTCTTGAAACTCAACTTGAAAACTCTGGTTCTGGCACGAAATGATCTCCAAAATTGTTCTGAATCAATCATAGAACTTAAATAGAAATGATTTGTGGGCTTTTGAGATCCAATGGAGGCCCAAATCAGAATATCTCAATTTCAATTTTCTTACAAAAACTCAACCATGGTATCCACGAATTCTGGCTCAAAAATTCCCTTGGAAGCTTCAATTCTATTCCTTGTGGTCTGTGGAAAGTGTAGAGAGTGATTAGAGAGCTCAAACTCCTCTCATGACCAAGTTATGATATGTTACTTATTTGTGAAGTTACAAGTCAAACCACCATGAATAAGACCTCAAATGAAAAATACAATAATGCCAAAGTGTTTAGAATGATTTTTCTGATTAAAATGAGTACTCACTTGGCCTTGTATGAACACAAATGAATTAATCTTGAATTTTCCCCTTAAATGCCTTTAAATTCTCCCTTTTGCCAAATTTCTCAAATCAAGTCTTACCCTAGGCCAAATAAATTCATCATGAGGACATGGTTGACCTAAAACCATCATTTTGAGCAATTTTTGTGTTGGACAAAACTTCATTTGAAGCTTGCAAAATAGTGAAAATGACCTATAATGCCAAATGACCTATAATCTTACTTTCCCAAAATACCCCTAATTTGTAACCCTCATAACTTGAGTTCTACAAATCAGATGGAAGACTTCTAATACAATTTGGAAAGCTAAGAGTAGTACCTACAACTTTCATGTTGGCCAAAATTTTAGGAAAAACACCCTTCTAGGTCAAAAGGTCCTTGGAAGTTGGTGAACTTTCACAGACAAATTTCACATTCCTCAGATGACCTGTAACTTGTCTGGACCATAACTTGAGTTCTATAAATCCAATGGAGGACTTATAGTACTCAAATTAAATCTAAGAACATGCTCTACAAGTTTCATGTTGGCCAAAAGTGTAGATGAAACTTGCATCTTGAGATAAGTGGTCTTGAAGTTAGGCACTAAATAGGGGAATTTACCCTGAGAACCCTAGTTTAGCAACTCCTCACACTTTGAACTCTTCTTGGATTGATCTTGGCATATCACCTCATGTATCTCAACACAAAATTACATGATTACAAAGACTTATAAATAATCCTCTTCAATTGCACAGTTGACTTAGGATTACTCAGATGAAATCCCTAATTGCAACACCCTCAATTGTGGCTCTTCACACTTAGCATAATGACTTGATTGAACTCCACCATGACCCTCAAATCACTCTACGAGCTCTATCCATACACTCTCTCCTTAATCAAGGCCCCACAACCCACTGATGATCTTCAATTGGTCCTCAGATTTGGAGATTAACCACAACTGAACTTCTCAAGAACCCAACCTTCTTCCTGATGACATTGGAGACTTCTCAAGCTTGAATAAGACCACTAGATAGGATCCTCTGGATATAAACCACACTTGATCCCCAGCATAAATGAACAATGCTATGCTATGGAAATGTTAGATCAATGATATGCCAATGCAATGAAACATAAACCAAGTAAGAAAAAGGTTAGGCAAATTTTGGGGTGCATCAGAATGATGAGAATTGTGAAAGTATGCATGTTGAGTATGCTTGGTTATATATATATATATATATATATATATATATATATATATATATATATATATATATATATATATATATATATATATATATATATATATATATATATATATATATATATATATATATATATATATATATATATATATATATATATATATATATATATATATATATATATATATATATATATATATATATATATATATATATATATATATATATATATATATATATATATATATATATATATATATATATATATATATATATATATATATATATATATATATATATATATATATATATATATATATATATATATATATATATATATATATATAAATTGTGATGTATATGAGTGAGTTGTGATGAATTGTGATTAGAATGTATATATGCGTATTCTTATGCTGAGATATATGATTATATGCATTGTTAATATGATAATATTTCTCACCCTTCTACTGTTTTATGATGCTCTATGAGGCATTTTAGAGTAGGTTTGCTGGAGTTCTTTTGTGAAGCGTGTCTTCATTCTTTTGGTCGGTCGGCTCTGATATGTAGCACCGGGTAGCTAGGATGTTTGTGATTCTTTTGTGATACATTTGTATATGTATCTTGTTGATGAATGTTTATGAAAACATGACCTTATTGTTGAATCATATTGGTTGATATATATATATATATATATATATATATATATATATATATATATATATATATATATATATATATATATATATATATATATATATATATATATATATATATATATATATATATACATATATATATATATATATATATATATATATATATATATATATATATATATACATATATATATATATATATATATATATATATATATATATATATATATGTGTGTGTGTGTGTGTGTGTGTGTGTGTGTGTGTGTGTGTGTGTGTGTGTGTGTGTGTGTGTGTGTGTGTGTGTGTGTGTGTGTGTGTGTGTGTGTTTGATGTTATTCAATGTTTAGATTTTACGCTTTTATTCTAAATATTGAGATGTGGGTGTAAAGACTAAGTTCCTCTGTTGCAAGTTACCCCACTGTTGCATATCTTTTGTTGAGCAGGTGTTGAATGTTTTAATTTCATGTGTAATGTGACGCGCCTCTTTTATACCATGTTTATAAATATACTCTGATGAAAGATTTTTGAAATGTGGCTAATTGATTATGTGATTATTTGGTGGTATAGAAAGGGGGTGTTACATTAAGTGGTATTAGAGCCAGTGTTGAGTCAGTTGTGTCTGTCTTGTTATTGTGTTGGTTGAACGGTTGTTTAACCTTGTTGTTATTTTTGGGAATGGTCAGAATATGGCTGGCCGTAACGATAATGCGACGGTTGCTGCTTTGGAAGCAATGGCCAGGGCAGTGCAAGGTGCACCGAACGTGAATGCTAATGACGAGTTCAGGAAGAATCAACCACCGGTCTTCAAAGGAAGATTTGATCTCGATGGTGCTCAAATTTGGTTGAAAGAGATTGAAAGGATCTTCAGAGTTATGGATTTTGCGGAGGGGAATAAGGTGAGACTTGGGTCTCACATGCTGAAGGAAGAAGCCGACGATTGGTGGGTCGGTATGCGTCAAGTTCTTGAGGTGGATGATGAAGAGATAACTTGGGATTTATTTCGTATTGAGTTATTGAGGAAGTATTACCCTGAAAGTGTGAAAGGGAAGAAAGAGATGCAGTTCCTTGAACTGAAATAAGGTAGTATCTCCTTGGTGGACTATACTGCTAAGTTTGTGGAGCTTGTTCAATTCCATCCACACTATGCTGCAGTTACTGCTAATTTCTCAAAGTGTATTAAATATGAGAATGGTTTGCGTCCCGAGATTAAGCAAGATGTGGGATATCAAAGGATAAGAAGGTTTACGGATTTGACAGAATGTTGTAGAATCTTGAAGGAAGATAGCAAGGCTCGTTCTACACATTACAAAAGTTTGAATAAGAGGAAGGGAAAGCAACAAGCTAGAAGTGGACCTTATGTGACACCTATTGATAAGGGAAAGCATAGGGGAAACTTTGATAACAGATCTGGAGGAGGAGGTTCCGGTTCCGTTAAGTGTTACAAGTGTGGTGAAATGGGTCATAAATCATTTGACTGTGGGAAGACCGTGGTGAAATGTTCTAACTGTGGAGGCCTTGGGCATGCTACTACAGATTGTAGGAGGAATGCAGTGAAGTGCTATAATTATGGAGAAGTGGGTCACATTAGTACTAAGTGTACTAAGACGAAACAAGCTCAAGCGGGCAGAAAAGTGTTTGCATTAGCTGGGTCAGACACTACTAGTGCAGCTTGTTTGATTAAAGGTACATGTTTTATTAATAGTACGCCTTTAGTTGCTATTATTGATACTGGAGCGACTCATTCGTTTATTTCTCATGAGTGCGCTAAGTGTTTGAATTTGTTCGTGACTTCTTGGGATGGTGAGATGGTTATTGAGACTCCCGCTTCGGGGTCGGTAACTACATCTTTTGTGTGTGTAAGTTTTCCTTTGACCATGTATGGTAAAGACTTCATTATGGATTTAGTGTGTTTGCCGTTGGAAGGTTTGAACGTAATCTTGGGTATGAACTGGTTGCAATTTAATAGAGTTCATATAGATTACTATCATAAGTTAGTGAGGTTTCCTTCTTTAGAAGATGATGAAGATGAGAGTTTGCTATCCACTAAAGAGTTGAAGAGACTTTTAGCGGACGAAGCTCAATTGTTCGGTTTGTTTGCATCATTGTCGGTGGAGAGTAAAGTTGAGCTCGATATGTTCCCAGTGGTGTGTGATTTTCCAGAAGTGTTTCTGGAGGATATTAAGGATGTACCGCCGGAAAGAGAAGTTGAGTTTTCTATTTATCTAGTTCCGGGTACTAGACCAGTTTCGATGGCACCGTATCGTATGTCGGCATCGGAGTTGGTAGAATTGAAGAAGAAATTGAATGACTTGTTGGACAAGAGATTTGTGAGGCCAAGTGTTTCTCCTTGGGGTGCTCCGGTATTGTTGGTAAAGAAGAAGGATGGAAGTATGCGATTATGCGTTGATTATCGACAATTGAACAAGGTGACAATTAAGAACAAGTATCTGCTTCCAAGGATCGATGATTTAATGGACCAATTGGTTGGTGCGCGTGTTTTTAGCAAGATTGACTTGAGATCAGAATATCACTAGATTCGTGTGAAAGAAGAGGATATTCAAAAGACAGCCTTTAGGACACGGTATGGCCATTACGAATATTTCGTGATGCCATTCGGGGTTTCTAATGCGCCGGGTGTGTTTATGGAATACATGAATCGTATTTTTCATGAACAGTTAGATTGTTTTGTGGTTGTGTTCATCGACGATATTTTGATTTACTCTAAGTCTCAAGAAGAGCATGAAGAGCATTTGAGGATTGTGTTGCAAATTTTGAAAGAGAAGCAATTGTATGCTAAGTTGTCGAAATGTGAATTTTGGTTGTCAGAAGTAAGTTTTATTGGACATGTTATTTCTGGTAGTAGTATTAGTGTTGATCCATCCAAGATTGATGCGGTGATGCAATGGGAGACTCCTATATCAGTTACAAAGATTCGAAGCTTTTTAGGCTTGGCAGGTTATTATCAGAGGTTTATTGAGGGATTTTCGAAGTTGGCACTTCCGTTAACGCAATTGACTTGTAAAGGAAAGGCTTTCATTTGGGATATTGATTGTGAAAAGAGTTTCATTGAGCTAAAAAGAAGGTTGACGATGGTGTCAATCTTGATTTTTTCGAATCCGACAGAACCGTTTGTGGTTTATTGTGATGCTTCTTTGACAGGTTTAGGTGGTATTTTGATGTAAGATGGAAAAGTTGTGGCTTATGCTTCAAGACAATTGAGAGTGCATGAAAAGAATTATCCTACACATGACTTGGAGTTAGCGGCCGTGGTGTTTGTTTTGAAAATTTGGAGGCACTATCTTTATGGTGCAAGATTTGAAGTTTTTAGTGATCAAAAGAGCTTGAAATATTTATTTGACCAAAAAGAATTGAACATGAGACAAAGAAGGTGGTTAGAACTTTTGAAAGATTATGATTTTGGTTTGAATTAGCATTCGGGTAAGGCAAACGTGGTGGCCGATGCTTTGAGTCGGAATTTGTTACATATATCCGTATTGATGATGAGAGAATGATAACTTTTGGAGAATTTTAGAGACTTGAGTTTAGTTTGTGGAATGATGCCGAGTAGTGTGAGACTTGGTATGCTACATGTTATGAATGATTTTCTTGCAACCATATGTGAAAATCAAAAGTTGGATTTGAAGTTCGTTGATTTAATGATGAATGAGAATGAGGATTTCAATGTTGATAATTTTGGTGTTTTGAGATTTCGTGGTCGTATTTGTATTCCCGATGATGCAGAATTGAAAAAGATGATATTGGAAGAAGGACACCGAAGTAACTTAAGTATTCATCCGGGAGCGAATAAAATGTATCAAGATTTGAAGAAAATATTTTGGTGGTCCAGATTAAAGAGGGATGTAGCTCAATTTGTGTATTCATCTTTAACTTGTCAAAAGTCTAAGGTGGAACATCAAAGGCCTAGTGGATTGATGCAACTGTTGGACATTCCAGAGTGGAAATGGGATAGTATATCGATGGATTTTGTTACGGGATTGCCGAATATGCAAAGAGGTCATAATGTGATTTGGGTAATCGTGGATAGACTTACTAAATCTGCTCACTTTATTCCAATTGATATTAGTTATCCTTTGGAGAGGTTAGCAGAGATTTATGTTCTTGTGGTTGTAAAGTTACATGGAGTTCCTAAGAGTATTGTATCGGATAGAGATCCTAGATTTACATCGAGGTTTTGGGAGAGTTTGCAAAAGGCTTTGGGTTCTAAGCAAAGATTGAGTTCGGCTTATCATCTGCAAACAGATGGTCAAACCGAGAGGGCAATTCAATCGTTGGAGGATTTATTGCGTGCTTGTGTACTCGAGCAAGGTGGTGTTTGGGATAGTTATTTGGCGTTGGTTGAGTTCACCTACAATAACAGTTTTCATTCAAGTATAGGTATGGCACTATTTAAGGCTTTGTATGGTCGGAGATGTCGAACACCTTTGTGTTGGCATGAAACTGGTGAGAGGTCGATAGTTTGATCGGAGATGGTACAACAAACGACAGAGAAAGTGAAGTTTATTCAGGAAAAGATGAAAGCTTCTCAAAGTAGGCAGAAGAGCTATCATGACAAGAGAAGGAAAGATCTTGAGTTTCAAGAAGGCGACCATGTGTTTTTGAGAGTTACACCGGTTACGGGTGTGGGTCGTGCTTTGAAGTCGAAGAAGTTGACTTCTCGTTTTATTAGTCCATATCAGATTACTGCACGAGTTGGTGTTGTGGCTTATCGTGTGGCGTTGCCTCCGAATCTTTCGAATTTGCATGATGTATTCCATATTTCGCAAATTCGGAAGTATGTTTCGGATCCATCACATGTTATTCCTATGGATGAGGTTGAAGTGAGAGATAGCCTTACGGTGGAAGCTTTACCGATTAGGATTTTGGACCGTGAAGTTAAGAAGTTGAGAGGCAAAGATATTGCGCTTGTGAAAGTAGCGTGGGGAGGTGCTTCGGAAGGCAATATGACTTGGGAATTAGAGAGTGGATGCGAGAGTCGTATCCGAAGTTGTTTGAATCAGGTAATATTTTCGAGGACGAAAATTTCTAAAATGGATGAGAGTTGTAACGCTCCGATTCTGATTTCCCATTTTTGTTGAGTCTTTTATTTTATTTGGGTGATTATTATTTTATTTGTGGAATTGGTGTATTAATATGTTATGTTTGCAATTGTGTTATTTTATCGTTTTGATAGTTTTCGGGGAAATTAGGATGGAGAGTATTTTGGACATTTCTTAATTAATGTTTAAATTGGATATTTTGTGAGAAAATGAATTAGCAGATATTTTGAGAGAAAAGAAATAGAAGAGAATGAGAATAGAAAGATATAAGAGGAAAAGAGGAGAGAAAAAGAGAAAGAAAGAAGAAAGAGGAGAGAAAGAAAGAGGGAGAAGAGAAAAGAGAAGAAAAAGAGGAAAAGCTTGTAGATCTTCAAAACAACTTCTAGGAATCGATTAAATTGGGTAAGGGTGTGAAATCGTATTATCTTATCAATGTGTATGATTATGTATGTGTTGTTTGGATTGTTTGGATGTTTTTCCCTATTTTCCATTTTAGGTCGAAATTGGTAGAATCGATAGAAACCGATATTTTCACGGTTAGAATTTGGAATAAATTGTGTAGTTTGGTCGAGGATTGTTAGGCCGAGGCTATTGAAACTTGTTTGTTTGGAATCAGGTGATTTTTTTTACTTTTTGATATTTTTGGAGAAGAGAGGGTTTGAGTATCACAGAATTCGCTAGGCGAGTCGCTGGCGAGTGAGCTAGCGAAGCGTTCGCTAGGCGAGCACCTAGCGAGCCAGTAGTGAACACTCTCAGACTTGGACAGAACCAAAAAGACCCCTATTCGCTTTGGCGAGGGAAGTAGCTAAGTGCTCGCTAGGCGAGGCACCAGCGAGTAAGTAACGAACACTTCCAGTAGCATAATGACAGCCTTCGCTAGCATGTTCGCTAGGCGGGTCAGTAGCGAGTGTTCGCTAAGCGAGCAGTATAGCGAGCGTGATAGAACAACATTTTATTTTTGTTTCAATCTAATATCGATTCTTCGATGTGTAGCTTGTGTGATGTTATATGTTATGTTGTGGGTAGCTGTATGGCGTGAATCCTAGATTGTGGAATGGATTGTGAAATGTGGCCTTTTGGCAAATGAATGCATTGTTTAAATTGAATGTGAATGCATGATAAATGTGATAGAATTCATTACCGTTTGGCGTAATTGAATGTGAATGTATATGGATTGTATGTGATAGAATGAGATGAATGCATGAATATATATTGTGAGTATGTATGCATTTCAAGAATGTCTGGAGTCATTTTGCATGTGAAGCATAATGATGTGCATTCTTGTGTTGTGGGATTCTAATGAGAATCTGTTGTAACATTGTGTGCCTATGTGAGGTGTGAGCGATGATTACAAACGGTTTTGTGCCCGTGGGGTGTGAGCAATCGGATTGTGTGCCCATGTGGGATGTGAGCAATCAGATTGTGTGCCCATGTGGGGTGTAAGAAATCCATAAACATTGTGTGCCCAGGTGGGGTGTGAGCAATGGGTGAACATCGTGTGTCCATGTGGGGTGTGAGCGATGGTTCCAATAAGTTCCTGAGTGAATTTGTGATGATTGAGTCGGTACCGCATTGCATTTGCATAAAGTCGTGAGTCGGTCTCTATGATTTGCATTTATCATCTTTATAATGGTGTATTGGTGAATGAACATTGTTGCGGTGAAAATTTGATGTCAAGCTATTAATTAACTTGAACCTTATTTATTTTACAACCGATCTTTAATTTATCCAAAGGAAATGTCTAAAGAAAGAAAACCCTTTTTTCGCGATGTAAAACAACGCTAAGAGATTCGGGGATCGGGGGTTAATTATATCTAGGGAAGGTATTAGCACCCTAAATATCTGTAGTACTCTACAGGAACCTTTTGTTTGATTGATTGCTAAGTTTGTGAATTGCACTATGGTTTGGGGTAAAGTAAAGATAAATAAAGGCCTAAGTGGTTTTCTAAGTTTGCTCGCAAAGACGTCGCATCTTCTGCCTACGTATCCTGACTAGGATAGAATCAGAGCAACCGTAGTTCGCCTCACAAGGGAAAAGAGCACTTGATGACGATCAAGGTTCAAGGGGGGAACAAACATGACAATGTTTGTGTGGAGTTTGACAAAACTCCCTAATCTAAGTTGCAAAAAGGGGAAAGTAAGAGATCATGACGATGATTCTTACACAGAGTTGACGAACTCTTTCCTAGGGTTCTAGTTGAAGAACGCTCCTAGCACGGGTGGGTTTTTTAGACTTAAGCAAAGTCTAGGACTTCTAATCTAAGGTGGAAATGACTTAACAAAGTCAAGGGTGTGATTGAATAAGCTATCCATGACATCGAGGGTCAAGTGGACAGACCTTCCTTTGGAGGGAAACTGGGGAAAAACCGGATGAAAGCTAACGAGCTTCATCACTTGGGGAGAAAAGAAAAATAAATGCTAAACATGATAACAATCAAGTTAAATCATATTCATGGTGACAACCAAGTAAACAATGAGAGATGGTGAAAATGAAACATGGTAATAACAGTTAACAGATGAAATAACCGATACGGCGACGGCAGTTCGCACTTGATGAAATTTAACAGACGAAAAATGGTAACAACCAAGACATAAATCCTAGCATGTTAACTAACATGTATAGGCATGGATTCAAACAAGTATCAAGAAAAATATTGAAGGGAACCACATAAACATTCATCTGCAACCATACGAACGGTCGCGAAAATGCGCACACTTGTACATAAACAAAGTAAGTGATAAAATATGTAAACATGAAAAATAAAGGCATGGCATGAAATTACACATTAATACGAGCACAACGGAAAAAGAACGGACGAAAAACTATGAAAAACGAGTGAGATATGAATTTTTGAAATTTACATGAAAAACCACAAAAAAAAAGGATAAAAGAGTTGCCCTCCTCAGGGGTCGAACTCAGGAACAAGGGGTGAAAGGGCGCATGGTCATACCACTGGGGTGGCTATACATCCAATGATGAAGCCACCCCTAATTAATTATAAGGGTAACTTAACACTATGGTTGGGCAAGAATACATAACCGGGCATTTACGTTTTGTACCGTATCTCCCTAACCGTGTAACCTTTTTTCACAAACTTTATATGGATTTGGGGTAGAATTGAATGAGGAAGAGGATGGTGGTCTTAGTTTTCTCAAATTCCCCTTCTAGTGAAAAACCCGATAGTACTTGTTCTTGAGGTCTTATGAATGCATTTTGATATCTTCAAACCAACTTAAGTACTTTCAAACTAAATCAATCACACATATAACATTTAAACATGAAATAAAACACTGCCAATACTTCCCATCTTCTAAGTTTCAACAGGATATCTTTATGGTATGGTGGAATGCAAAACTAAGAGCAAAGTGAAAATTGTGGGGAGTAACTTGATGCAGTGTGTTTCAGACCAAAACAAATATGCACACAACATGCAATGATGATATGGAGAGTGTTTATACAGTGTGTGGTGCTCAGTTCATACTATGGTGAGTTGTGGCATAAGAAATGCAAAATAGGCATACATGAGGAGTAAGCATGATGACAGTATGGTTTTTATGCACAACTAGCTCAAGGTAAACACATACTCATGTCAAAAATAACTTATTGAGTGAAGCTAGGTATGTAAACAAGTTCAATTTTATCTGCTGCAAAACTGGTACTATGACTGCATTTGGTAAAAACAAAGGGTACATGAAAAAAGTAACTTCAATTTCTATGCAAATTCTGACTTGGGGGTCTACTTACACAGCACATACATGTCCTAGGTGATGATCCTATCCACTCACATTAGCTTAGTTCATGCAGAAATGGAAAGTAGCATGTGAAGTGGCTTTTTTGTGCAACTATGTATCTTGAAGTGTGATGTGGTGATGCAAACAGTTTCAAAGTCATATGATCATACAAAAACATTATAAATGACAAATATGAAGCGTTAGGTCAAGCCTTTTAGTGAAAGACAAACTGATGCAAAAAATGGTGTGTGATATGTCACTTTGTGAAGAAAATGAGCTTTTGAAGAGTGAGATTTTGATGCAAAGAGTTATGCCAACATCTCAAATGTGATCAATATGAAGTGTGTGTGATGTGATTTTAATGAAAAATAGATTTATGCAAAAAGTAGCATTTGAGTTGCATGAGTGTGTTTGTGAAAAGTGGTGTTTGAAACATGAATTTTTGAGGCAGCTGTCTTGAGGCAAAAGTAACTATGTGAACATACTTCAAATGACATTTATGAGATGTTCAAATGTTATTTTGATGCAAAAAGGAATTGGTATGGAAAAATGGTTTTTGAGTGATTTGATGCATTGATGCACTTGTGCCAATATGTGAATCTGCAGCATTTTGTTTCAATGCAGAGAAAAACCATGTCAACCATTCATAAACAATATATGTGATGTGTTCCAATATAAGAATTGATGCAAGGTGAGTTTATGTGCAAAAGTGACTTTGTCATGCTTGATGATTTTAATGTACTTTGTGGCAACATGTGAAATTGAATCCTATGCACAAAACAGCCAGAATAAACACATAGACACACTTCAAATGAGTATTGAAACATGTATGAATGATAAAATCAGCATTATAATGTTCTATGCAAAATATGAGGCTTCAACTGCTATGGTTGTTTTTGGCAGCAGTGTAACAACAACATGATGGGGTTATCATTCACAAAAAAACATGAGATAAGGTTGATAGGTTGTGCTCAATTCACAAAGCAAAGGATCAACATATTCTCCCTACCCCTAGTCATTCTATTATGACAGCAAAACTGAAGATAATGCTCTTTGGAATAACTAATGGGAACACTTAAATAAAACCAATGTCTTTCAAATCCCAACCAGCCCCTCTTCAACATATTCACAGATTGTTGAGGCAAACAGAGGGATATTCATCATCCCTAGATCCTCTATAAATCCAATACTGGTAAGAACTAGTATATAAGCACAAACAACCTCCAGCTATGAACTTGGGCCTAGCATCTGCTATGCACAATCCTACTGCTATGGCCTTAGAGCAGGTGTTAAACTTGCTCCTTCAAATCACATAGAACTAACTGGTATACTCTAACAGACAGGTAGCAATTAATTTAGACAAGAACAGTTGTGAATTAATGAGCAAACTTGACTGCCAAAGCTAAACCACAATACCATGTAACAGTAAGCCATACAACACCCTTTTATGGATCTTTTGTAATGTTTTCACAAAGTAATATAGCTACTGCAACCTACATCAAATTAAGCATCCTACTTACATAGACAGTCCCCTGACTCTCTTCCCATCAACATCTCACAGAAAAACACATGACAGCACTCAATATGCCAACCAGTATGGTAATAAACAATGAATAAAGCAAATAACTCAAGCTGTAACACTTCAGTCCATGAATTCTTACAATCAAGCTTTTGCTAATTCACAAGTATTTTCAAAAACACACATCATGAAGATATGACAAAACACTTATGCTAATGCCTATGAGAATCTTACCATTCATAAAACATATGTCATGAAAATCAACAAGATGTACATATCTCAAATTCTACCAAAACACTCAAAAATGTGATTTCATGAAAAAATGATGCAAAAGCCAATAAGGATCAGCTACATACCTCTTGATGACACTTTTAAACAAGCTAAAATAGTTGAGAAAACAAGAGACCTCTTACTTCACTTTCTTGCCTTTGAACTTTTCTTCAACTTTAAGCAACAATGCATTTATGATGCCAAATGAAGAGATATGAGATTCCAATGGTTGCTAGTGGTCTTGACAGTTGAGAAACATAATTTGTGAGGTTTATGAATGATTAGAATGCCAAGATATTATGTGGAATGAGTTTTGGCAAGTTTTGTGGATTTGGTCAAAATAGTGTGGGAAAGAAGTTGACTTTTTGATTTTTGAGGTTTCTTGGAGGTTTTATGAATCATACACCTTCCATATGGTATTTAGAAGTTGTGTGGAGGGTGGTTGAGGTGTTGGAAAGGGTAGAAATGAATTTGGGCAGATTTCACTTCATGACCATTTTTGAAGTTTTTATGGATTTTGTGATTTTTGAGAATTTGATACAAGGTGTGGAAATTGTAATGACAGAGCTTCTTTGTGGTTTCTATCAGATGTATTGTGTGAAAAATGAAGTGAATGAGCCCTCCTTTTATAGGAAAAGAGATTGAGGTGCTTGCTAGGGACCTTTCTTCATCATGAAGCAAACTTGTGATATTTTGGAGCAAACCTTCAAGGGAGGGTTTTCATCATTGGTTTTGATACAAGGCTATTTTGTCAACATTTCCCACTGATTTTTGATGTTTGTAGCAGGCTAGAAACCATAGGGAAGGGCTGGTGCAGCTTCACTTTACACCTCATGGTTGGAATTGTCAAACTTGGCAACTTTGCCCACTTGTATGGCAATGAAGTCCAAACTTTGATTTTGGGCTATTCCTCCACAATTTTCTCTTGTTTCATGCTACAAATATCTTATACGTCACATACAACAAGTTGGATCAAGAAAATTTGGCAAAATTAGTGAAATAAGTCATTCTTGAAAATTGGCCAATGTGGGACTAAAGTGTGAAACCCTTAACTTTGAACACATGTAACTTTCTGCTCATAACTCCTCTTGAGATATTCTAGTACAATTTAGAAAGCCCTCACATAGCTATAAAACATTCATGTTTTCATGATTTTCAATTTCTCAAAGTAACTTGGCCAAAAAGCCCTCCAAAGTTGCTAAAAATGAGCTTAAAAGTGAAATTTTCTTAAGTCTTTTTCCCTTTTTGAAATGAACTTGACCATAACTCAAAATCTATGCATTTTCTGATCACGGACCACTTAGTGACTTTTGTAGGACTTGTCAAGAGCTTCCAAATGAGCTTTGAACCAACTCAATTGGATGTGTGGTTAAGGAGTTATGGTTTAGCCCTTTTCAAAACCCTAATTTCCTGATTTCTCGATTACTCCTTCATCCTTGATCCAATGGTCATGAAAATTTATATGCAAGTCCAATATGACATAAGGAACAACTTTGTTTCACAACTTGAAGTCCAATTCATAAAATTTGGAGAGTTTACTTTTCGGTCAACCGTACGACCGATCGGTGATTACCGAGTCGCCTGTTGACATTCTGGACCTCCTGAGACTTTGAAACTTCTTGGATGAACTTTAATAAGCTACATGAACTTCATGGACCTTAATTCCACCATTACAACACCTTCCAGCATCAAAGTCAAACCACAGTTGACTTTTACTAGTTAAAAACCCTAATCGGGGCCTCCGGACTGCACTGTTCTTGATTCTGAAATGATTTCTTCAAATTGGATTCTCTTTTGACATTATGTAATATCCTTGACCTTGTTTCTTATTTGAATGAGCTCAAAACATTGACTAATCACAAACCCTGAAGTTTTGATTTTGACCGCACGAAACCCTGATTCATCTGCAATTTGACAAAGACAGACTTGCACTGGATTAAGGTTAGACAGTTCATGAGTATGCTCCTAAAATGATAATGAGAATCTAAGGGGTCAAAATTTGGGGTGCAACAGTTGCCCCTATTTAAATATCTTCACTAGATGGAACTGAGAGATAACAATCCTCGTAGAATCGCAGTAAAAGGTATTTAAATATAGAAAAACCGAAAATTTTGTTCCTTAGATTCGATGATATGCTAAAGGACAAGTTATGACATCCCCTGGACTCTAAATGATGCTTTATGATGCTTGAATGCAAACAACACAGACGAACAAATAATAATAAAAGAAACAGTAAAACAACCAATGACAAATGCGAGGACTCGACACTGGGGACTCGTACTGGGGAAAACTAAATTAACAGTTCAGACATGACTGATAATGTAAGAAGGAAAACTTCACATGGGGAATAGGCAAATCCAATAAAGATGACAATCTTTTTGGAAAAGAAGTACTTCACCGGGGAGAAGAATAGACTTTCACTGGGGAAAAGGAGATATTCTTACTGGGGAGATGGAGACTTAATTCCACTGGGGGGAAGGAGAAAAGCAGACTTCACCGGGGAAGCAAAAGACTAGATACAACCTCACTGGGGATGATCAGATGAGGAACTTCCTATAGCAAAGAGTTCAAACGGGATCTTCAGGAATGGACTAGAAACAAGACTAAGCACACTGGGGATACTAGTGACGACTAGATCTCCGGGACTTGACTGGGAACATGGATCACTGGGGATATATCCTCAGCTTCTGCAAATAGTTCACACAGTGCTGGTAATCAAGAAACGTCCTGGGGAAATTGGTAACGACCAGAATTCCAAGTAATGCCAGTGACGACTGGTCTTTTAATGGTGATTGGTGACGACCAAATCAGGGTATCAATGACAATTGGTTATGAAACAATGCCAGTTACGACTGGATTATTCTTGAAGATGGCGACGACCATGCTGGGGAATACCAATAACAATTGGTTACGAGGATGCTAGTGATTACTAGATCTTAGCTAGGGTGTTGGTAACGACCAAAACGAAACAGATTCCAATAACGATTGGACTCTAGATGATGATACCAGTTACAACTGGGTTTCAAAGGGAAAAAAAATTGGTGACAACCAACAAGATACCAATGACGATTGGATTTAGGCAATGCCAGTGACGACTGGACTTCATGGGGAGCGTTAGTAACAACTAACAAGATACCAATAACAATTGGAACAATACCAGTAACAACTGGATTCCCCGGGGAAAGGTTGGTAACGACCAAACCAAGAGGCGCCAATGACAATTGGACTTTTAAACAGTGTCAGTGACGACTGGACTTATACGTGGATTTGTTAGTGACGACTAACGAGATACCAATGACAATTAGATTTAGACAATTCCAGTGACGACTGGGCTTAAAAGGAAATAGATGGTGACGACCAAATGAATGCCAACGACAATTGGTTTGAACAAAATGCCAGTTACGACTGGACTTATACTTGGAAATGAAGCAAGTAATAACTTAGACTTCACGGGGATTGATAGATGTCACCGACTCGGGGAACAAACGAATCACACTGATCCCATGATGAGGGGTGTACGTAGACTTGGGAAATAAACCCGAAGACCTATTGGGGAATAGAGCCTGTAGGTAGATTTTGCTGAGGTGAATTCAAACAGATGTCCAGAAATACTTCGCTGGGGAAAGAACCTTCATATCATCATAAGAAATCCTGAGGGATAATCTTCAATCTTGATAACCATACATGGCCAAAGGACTCTTCGTCGCTTAACTTGCTAGCATTTCATTGGGGAATGTAAATTCTGACTGTGTATCAAGACTCCTGCTACCCTGAAGTTTCGGGGAAGTGTGATTTTCCTCGTGTCTTTCCACAAGTTAAAACATTTTGTTAAATCTTTCCAAGTTATTTTCAAAAATTTGGACTTTAATGCTTTCAAAAACAATCGTTGACTAACGAACGGTATTTTGCATAACAAAGAAAAATAAGAAATGATAATTTACACAAGAAAGAAAGGCTCAAAGGCTGATTTTATTTAAAGGATGAAATCTTGCCAATGACAACATTCCATGGAAATTTTACAAGTAAAATGGCAAAAGTGGATAAGGTTACATTGAATCATGTGACCTAACTATCCCTAAAGACTAAAATTCTCCAAATCCTTGCTACTGACGAGAGCTGTTGAGATGAATCTTTGTTGAGTCTGCAGTGTTGATGACTTCGTCAGATGCAGCGAAACGCCTTTGTCCCTAATTTTTGCCTGGATCGCCCTTTCGGGTTTTCAATCCACCGGGACGCTCATTTTTGCCTAATCCGCCCTTTCGGGTTTTCAACTTAGCGAGCTTTTTGATTTCTTTTCTCTTTTTTATTTTCTTCTCTTTTTCTTTTTCACCCTAACTTTTGCATAAACCTTTATTTTGGATTTTCCGGTTTATCGGGTACTTTTTAGGCGTAATACTTCCGAACTGCGTCAGAGTTTATCGAGTGTGTGAGTTGTTCTCCGTCCATGGTAGTAAGGATCAGTGAACCTCCGGAGAATACTGTCTTCACAATAAAGGGGCCATCGTAATTAGGCATCCACTTCCCTCTTGCGTCTTTGTGAACTGGTAAGATCTTCTTGAGCACAAGTTCTCCTTCGCGGAACTCTCTGATACGGACCTTTTTATTGAACGCTCTCTTGATTCTTTTTTGATACAACTGGTCGTGACACATCGCATACATGCGCTTTTCATCGATGAGATTCAGCTGATCAAATCTTTCTTTAATCCATTCTGCCTCTTCTAACTTGGTTTCCATGATGACTCTGAGGGATGGTATCTCGACCTCGATGGGAAGAACTGCGCCCATTCCATATACCAGAGAAAAGGGAGTTGCCCCTGTGGAAGTGCGGACGGAGGTTCTGTATCCGTGCAGGGCAAATGGTAGCATTTCATGCCAATCTTTGTAAGTTTTAACCATTTTCTGCAAGATCTTCTTGATGTTTTTATTTGCAGTTTCCACAGCTCCATTCATCTTTGGACGGTAAGGGGAAGAGTTGTGGTGTTCGATTTTGAAATCATCACATAATTCTTTTATGACTTTGTTGTTTAGATTGGTATCGTTGTCTGTTATAATTCTGCTTGGGATCCCGTAACGACAGATGATCTCCTTTTTAATGAAGCGAGCCACCACTTGACGTGTAACGTTGGTGTAGGATGCAGCTTCAACCCATTTTGTGAAATAGTCAATGGCAACCAGAATGAAACGGTGTCCATTTGAAGCTTTTGGTTCAATTCCCCCAATCATGTCGATGCCCCACATAGAGAAATGCCATGGTGAAGACAGTACATTCAACAGTGTTGGAGGCGCATGCATTTTGTCCGCGTAGATCTGACATTTGTGACATTTTCTGGCGTACTAAATGTAGTCGGTTTCTAAAGTTAACCAATAATAACCAGCTCTCAAGATATTTTTGGACATGGCGTATCCGTTGGCGTGAGTACCAAACATTCCTTCATGAACATCTTTCATTAACAAGTCCGCTTCTCTTTTGTCAACACATCTGAGTAAGACCATATCATGATTTCTTTTGTAAAGTACACCATTGCTGAGGAAGAATTTGGATGTTAATCGTCTCAGTGTTTTCTTGTCAAGTGCTGTAGCATCTGCGGGATATTCTTGTTTCAACAGATAATTCTTTATATCATGATACCAGGGTTTGCCATCGGTTTCTTCTTCAATCATTTGACAGTAAGCAGGCTCTGTCTTGCGTTCAATTTTGATAAGTGTGCCATCATTGACATCTCTAGTTTTCCACATCGAGGCCAGCATGGCTAAGGCGTCAGCGATGTGATTCTCTGCTCTTGGAACATGTTTAAAGGTGATTTCGTCAAAATACTTGACCGTTTCAACGATATAAGCTCTGTAAGGGATCAGGTTTTCATGTCTTGTCCCCATTCACCCGTGACTTGGTAGATAACCAAAGCTGAGTCTCCACTGACTTCGAGATTTTTGATTTGGAGATCAATGGCTGCTTCGAGACCAAGGATACACGCTTCGTATTCAACAATGTTGTTTGTACAATCAAAGTCTAGTCTGGCTGTAAACGGAGTGTAACCACCTTCAGGATTCATTAAGACTGCACCTACGCCATGTCCGCTATAATTGGAGGAACCGTCAAACATCATCTTCCACCAAATATCTGTCTGTTGACCTTCATCGGAACTTATTTCTTCGCAATCTTTCACTAACATGATATCTTCATCCGGGAAATCAAACTTCAAAGGTTCATAATCTTCGACAGGTTGATCTGCGAGATATTCTGATAACACACTACCCTTGATAGATTTCTGAGCCACATATTGAATATCATATTCTGACAGTAGCATATGCCACCGGGCGAGTCTTCCGGTTTGTGCAGGCTTTTCAAAGATGTACTTTATTGGATCCATTTTCGAGATCAACAAAGTAGTATGACAAATCATGTATTGCCTCAGACGTTTAGCGGCCCATGCCAAAGCACAACAAGTTTTTTCTAGGAGCGAGTATCTGCTTTCACAATCAGTAAATTTCTTGCTCAGATAATAAATGGCATGCTCCTTCCGTCCGGATTCGTCTTGCTGGCCTAGAACGCAACCCATTGAATTTTCAAGTACTGTCAAATACATAAAGAGAGGCTTTCCTGGAACAGGTGGTATCAAAATTGGAGGTTCTTGGAGAAAACCTTTGATTTTATCGAACGCTGTTTGACAATCAGAATTCCATACAACTGTTTGATCCTTTCGTAACAACTTGAAGATCAGTTCACAGGTAGGGGTCATATTGGAAATGAACCTGGATATGTAATTTAACCTGCCAAGAAAACTTCTAACCTGATTTTCGGTTTGCGGAGCTGGCATGTCTTGAATGGCACGGACTTTGTCTGGATCCACTTCAATCCCCTTGTGGCTGATAATAAAACCGAGTAATTTTCCTGATCTGACTCCGAAAGTGCACTTTGCGGGATTCAATCTCAACTGATATTTCCGGAGTCTTTTGAATAACTTCAACAAATGTTCTAGATGGTCTTTTTCGTTTTGAGACTTGGCGATCATATCGTCGACATATACTTCTATTTCTTTATGCATCATGTCGTGGAACAAAGCCACCATAGCTCTTTGATAAGTTGCGCCTGCATTCTTTAGACCGAACGACATTACTTTATAACAATATGTCCCCCACGGAGTGATGAAGGTTGTTTTTTCCATGTCGTCAGGATCCATTTTGATTTGATTGTAACCAAAGAAACCGTCCATAAAGGAAAACACTGCAAACTGAGCTGTATTATCTACCAAAGTATCAATATGTGGTAAAGGGAAGTCGTCTTTCGGACTGGCTTTGTTTAAATCTCGATAATCGACACACATCCTAACTTTTCCATCCTTCTTTGGTACAGGAACAATATTGGCTACCCATTCTGGATATTTGGAGACTGCGAGAAATCCTGCATCAATCTGCTTTTTTTACCTCATCTCTGATTTTGAGAGCCATGTCGGGTCTGGTTCTTCTGAGTTTCTGTTTAACCGGCGGGCATTCAGGTCGGAGCGGTAGCTTGTGAACTACTATATTTGTGTCTAGTCCCGGCATATCTTGATACGACCACGCAAACACATCCACATATTTTCTTAGAAGTTCTTCTAACTGTTGTTTTACCTCTGCCCCAAGACTTGCCCCAATTTTGACCTCTTTCCTATCTTCTTCGGTACCAAGGTTGATAACTTCTACCTGTTCCTTATAGGGTTGAAGCTCTGCATCCTCTTTTTGGGCCAACCTTACCAGTTCATCAGGAATTTCCCAGTCTTCATCCTCGTTTTCAGCTTGGTAAATTGGTGAATCAAGGTCAGGAGGAAATGCATGGTCACAGGATTCAATGGGGTTTTGAACATTGTTGCAGGTGGGAATGGCTTAATTTTATTAAAACATACAAAGATAAATGCAGCATACACAGAAGGAGAAAATTTACTTTGGTTTTATAAAATTGTCATTTTCTTTTAAAGTTAAAGCGAAAAAAAACAGTAAAGGAAATGAAGAATTTAACAAAATAATTCATTTTCTCATTGATATCTTTGAAAGCATGGGGCCCTTACAAAACATTCTTATAGCCTTGGGCATGGCTATGGAGATTTTAAGACAACAACAAAGAAAGAAAACAACAAATTACTTTAACTCGGGAAAAACTACAGGAACTTCGATAGCCTCCCAGTTGTTCAGAGTAGCTTCGTCATGATACACTAGTTGTCCTATGTCTTCACTTTCAAGATCTTCTCCCACGGCGTTGATTTGAAAACCGCCACTGATGAATATTTCTTGAATAGCCTTTGGCCGGCTGTTGTCACGCGTTGGTCCTTCTTCATGAGTTGGTTTGTAACCCAACCCTTGACGATTCATCTTCGGCTTTACCTCAATGACTTCTCCCCATCCTGCGGGAGTACCTTCTTCCAGCGTAGCTTTGGCGCCTTGAGCAGATGCGAAATTTGGACCACTTTTTGCCACTGTCTCCTCTAACATCACTGCGTTGGCTATTTCCAGTGCCTGGAATGAGGTTTCTGATGCGCCCTCTTCTTCTTCAATGTACCGGAACGACGAAAGATTACTGACCATTAATTCCTCCTCACCATGAATAATTACTAGCTTATCATTTACCACAAACTTCATTCTTTGGTGCAGGGTAGAAGTTACCGCCCCTGCTTCATGGATCCAAGGACGTCCTAATAAACAACTGTAAGCCGGATTAATGTCCATCACTTGAAATACAATATTGAACTCATGGGGTCCCACCAAAATTGGTAACTCTACTTCACCAATAATCGTTCTTCTCGAACCGTCGAAAGCTTTTACAATCAATGATGTTGGCTTCATCTATGCCCCAACATATGCTAATCTAGCGAGTGATCTTGCGGGCAGTACATTTAATGAGGATCCTGTGTCGACCAGTACTCGGGCCAGAGTGTCTTCTTAGCATTTGATAGAGATGTGTAGTGCACGATTGTGATCATGTTTCTCTTTCGGTAACTCAGCATCACTGAAACTTAAAGTATTGCACGCCGTGATGTTAGCCACTACTGAATCAAACTGCCCGAGTGAAATATTCTTGGTTACGTGTGCTTGTCTCAATACTTTCTGTAATGCCTCCCTGTGAGCTGGAGAATTTATCAAGAGTGGCAAGATTGATATTTTTGATGGCGTCTGATGAAGCTGATCTATTACTTTGTAATCACTTCTTCGAATAATTCTCAGAAATTCCTCATCATTTTCTTCTTCTGTGCTCGAAGTTTCTTTTTCTTTGTTTACCACGGCTGGAATAACTTCTTTTGGAATAGTCACTGTTACCTTCGGTTAATAGATCCGGCCGCTGCGGGTCATTTTGCTAGTGCCTGCGATGTTCGTCACATCCACCTGGTTATCTGTCTGAACAACCCTTCTTGTTTCTTGATCCACCATGATCACATCGTATTTCCATGGGACAGCCTTGGTATTATCATAAGGGAACGGTTTTGGCTTTTGAATTACAATTGGTCGAGGTTGACCAATAGCAGCCATGTTGAAAACGGGCCTTGCACCCTTGTTAAACACTGGAACTTTTTCTCTTTTCTTAGACAGATCGAAAACTGGCTCAATCACTGAAACTTCTTCTTTCCTTACCTTACCACACACTTGCAATGTCCCCTCATTCATCAACCTTTGTATATCTTTCCGTATCACATCACACCCACTGGAATTATCCGAACATTCTTCACAGTTATTATGAATACTTCCCAGTAGCCCTGCTTTTGACAACTTCTCATGTAATGTCTTCAGCGACGTTCTGATCTTTGACACATTATCAATTATCTTCTCCTCTGACTCTTCTATGGCATTAACCCCTCCGTGGTTTGGTAGTGGATTACTTTTAACATTGGGTGGTACATCATCAAAAGACAAGATTTTCTTCTCCATCAATTCTCTCACAAGATGTTTCAACGCAAAGCACCCTTCTAGGTTGTGGCCAGCGGCACCTTCGTGAAAAGCACAGTGAGCATTTGGGTTGTAATGGGGAGATGTTTTATCTGGATTCAGTGGTCTTGTTGTTATCAAACCTTGGTGAACTAAAGAAGGGTATAATTCTGTGTATGTCATTGGTATTTGTGGAAGTGGAGGTTTTGTGGTTGGCCTCCGGTTTTGATAATTTTGTCTGGGTTGTTGAACTCTCTGCTGATGGTTTTGTTGATAGGGTGGAGCGTTGGGCGCTCGTTGATACCCTTGTTGATTGGGCTGATATGCGGGCGCTGGCTGCCCTGACTGATAACCTGGGACAAGATGGTTAAATGCTGGGGCTACAGCTGCCACATATTGTTGTTGGGCATACTGTACCGGATATATTGGTCGCTGTTGTTGAATTTGCTGAGCATAATTTGGTTGAACTTGCTGGAAAAACCCTTGTTGAGGCTGCTGGTAATGCTGATACGGTGGTTTTATGGCGCGACTTCTTCTTCCCATTACTGCATTTGTTTCACCTTCTTTCTTTTTGTGGAACCCACCGCTGACTTTCTTGATACTGCTGTTGTTAGAACTGCTGGAACTGCTGGCTACCTTTCCACTTTTCATTCCCAATTCTACCCTCACTCCCACGGCCACAATGTCAGAAAAACTTGCAGACACACTACTGATCATTTTTTCATAAAACTCTGGTCTTACTGTGTCAACAAACCAGTTTGTTAATTCTTTTTCATTCAGAGGAGGTTCTACCTGAGATGCCGTCTCTCTCCACCGTTGCGCGTACTCTTTAAACGATTCTGTACTTTTCTGTGACATGCTTAACAATTGTCTTCTATCCGGGGCCATATCCATGTTGTACTTATAGTGCTTCATAAAAGCGTCAGCCAGGTCTTGGAAATTGTGAATCCTCGATTGGTCCAAACTTAAATACCACTTGGTCGGAGCCCCTTTTAAACTATCTTGGAAACAGTGGATCATTAACTTGTCGTCTTCAACGTGCGCAGCCATTCTTCGATAATACATGATTAGATGTGTGCGAGGACAGGTTGCACCAAAATATTGATCGAAACTTGGAACTTTAAACTTGGGTGGAATCACCAATCCGGATACTAGACACATATCTCTGGCGTCAGTACCAAAGATATCGTTCCCTTCCATCGCTCGGACCTTTCTTCCTATAGTTTCAACACTTTCTTTCAATTTCTCATGTGACTCATTCTCATCTTCATACCCCTCAAGACCTTCGTATACTGGTGGAGGATTGTGAAAGACAGGGCGTGCCTGAATCTGTACAGCAGCTGGAGTATATGTAGGAATTGCCTGAGGAACTTCTCCCCCTAGGGAAACTGTCTGCTGAGTGACTCTTGGTGGAGGTACAAAGCCTGGAGGTAACCCATAGGTTGGCATATTTGCAATAGTAACAGCCGTCGGGATTGGATCTGCAGTGATTTCAGAGACAACGGTGGCTCGAGTGTCCAATATTGCACGAATGACTTGTAAGGCTTCCCTGATCTGTCCCATGCCTCCTCGGAGCTCTCCGAGTTCATTGTCGATTCTGTCCACATCTAAGTTCTGTTCTTCCATCCTTAAGCGAGCTTGGGCTCGGGTGTTGTATCGATGGCGAGGTCTCAGTGTGATTCTGAAGACAAGACAGAGGGATGAGACACGACTCAGGAACATGCATATGCAATGCTTATGAAATGCAGACATGCAAAATGCAGATTTTAAACATTCAAGGGAATAAAAGCTTTATTTGCAAATATTATAACAATAATAGGAAAAACAGACAAATCTTCATTGATAACATCTGGAGAGTTTACAACATCAAACGGGAAATGGAAATACAAGCTTCTACAAAATACGAAAAACAACAACAACAGATTCTAGATCCTTCGACTAGATGACCCTTCACCTCCTGGTTGATTCTTCCTTCCACTTTGATACACCACTTCTTAAAGTTCTTCTTTTTCTTGTATCGCCATAAAATACTTACTTCTCCACATTTTCCCTTCTTTCTCAGCTTTTGCCAAAGCAGCTTTCAACTCTCCTACGAGAGTAGGCTTGGGTGAGTCAGGCTCAAAGCGAGTATAGAACATCTTCATTGCCGCTTCTCTTACCCATGATAGGTAAGATTCAGAAACAGTAGTGTCGTGAGGGCCTAGGGCAGTTACTCCCCTTGTGTGGACATAACGCCAAGCGTACGCAATTCGAGCCCTATAAGCGGGATTCTTCCTTTCCTCCAAGTAAAATCTTCTCAAAAAGTCTGGATCTAGTTCATCTTCCATGGGGTGCCCCAACTGTCAACGAGCCAGAATAGGATTATAGCTGATGCAACCATTGACGCTGATGAGCGGTACATTCGGGAAATCTCCACAGCTTTGGATCATGGCAATTCCTCCATACATAGGATCATACCATTTAATGTCTGAGTGTTTGAGCAATATCAGCTTTTCTGTCCATGAGAGTCCATTTTGCTTATCCCAGATGGCTGGAATTTCCGACAAGTGTGTCACTACGCGAAAAATGACACAGAGTCGCCACCGGATTTTATTTATCCCACGGAGGGAAAGGGAAATAGCGATAAAACCTTTGGGAAAAGAGCGTGGTCATCGCAACCAAGTCTTAGGGTTCGGGAGTCGGTTATGCGAGGGGAAGGTATTAGCACCCCCTCGCATCTATCGTACTCGATGGGAACCTCCTAGGTTGTTGGGCGAGAATGGGTGTTTTGTTCTAAGAGTTTACTTGTTTAAGGAAAAGAGGGGTTGGTTTATTTATTTTAATGCTCGCCAAGGATTGTGGCCCTTGTGCCTACGTATCCTCACTTAAAAGAAGTGAAGAATCAGAGCTCCATAGTTCTGAGGCTTATGAAATAGTTGTTTGTTGGTTGATTTTATACCTTGAAAAAGGGTTTTTGGATTGATGCCCTAAGGCGAAAATAGGTTTGATGAGTTGATGTTATCTTTAAGTTTCTTAAGAGAAATTATTCTTCATTAGGATTATACACAAAAGACTTTGGATAGAAATGAACGTTTTGAGTAACCAAGTCGAGTGCCTTGTATCCAAAACATTCGGAACGAGTGTAGGAGGACTCCATTCTCATTCCTTTTCTACCACTTCAAAGTTCATGGCGCATAATTCTAATTGTTTATGTTATTGTGTTTTGGATTTTTTATGAGAAAAGAGAACCACTTGACGTTGGATCAAGGTTTATTGTTTGTAAAAGTATTTGAGGTGATACGAACAAGGTCGATGGCAGACGCACAAGGCGGCCGACTTACAAGGGTTGAAAATGGCTCGATAAAATCGAGAGTTTGTTTTTGAAAATGGTTTTTGGAATTAAAAGTCACCAAGGACAATAGAAACATTCATACTAAAATCATACAAACATATGGGATTAGTCGGCTAAAAAAATCGAGACAGGCGATAAAAACGGCGAACTCCTTGAGAAAAAATTTTTTGGAGGTAAAATATCGAAAAAAGTAGAAAAACAGTGGAGTAACACGGGTGGCCGTGTTGTATGACACGGCCCGTGTCATAGGGTACCTGCAATGTGGGTTTTGGAGCGTGACAGAGGTGTGACACGGGTGGCCGTGTTGTGTGACACGGCCCGTGTTGTAAAGTCTGGGTGAAAAATGATTTTTAGGGCAAACAGAGGTGCAACACGGGTGGCCGTGTTGTGTGACACGGCCCGTGTTGTAAAGTCTGGGTGAAAAATGATTTTTAGGGCAAACAGAGGTGCAACACGGGTGGCCGTGTTGTGTGACACGGCCCGTGTTGTGATGCCTGGGGTTTTTGGATGTTGAAACCTCAAACAGAGGTGCAACACGGGTGACCGTGTTGTGTGACACGGCCCGTGTTGGGCGACACGGGTGGCCGTGTTGTGGGACACGGCCCGTGTCAGGCTACCAGAGTGAAAAACCTAACTTTTTCTATGTTTTTCTTTCGTTTTTATGGTTTCTTAAGAACGGTTTCTTGGTCCCTTTGGAACCTTACATGAAACATACAATACAACAATATATAAAAGAGTAAACAAAATGAATGTAAGAGCAAAAAATAAAGGGAGAAAGGTTGGAGGAAATGGATACCCAAGAGTTTTCTATCCTTCTTGCAAGTCCTCCTTGGTCTTAGTTGAAAGTACTTCACTCCTCTTCACTCTATGTTGTGAAGGTTTTGTTTCTCAATGATCCTCTTGGTTCTATATCACTCTCTTTTTCTGGTTTGCAAAGTTTCCTATTTTTCTGGTTTTTAGGGTATTGTTTGCTCTCTCTATTTTCTGGTTTTGCAAGTGTGTGTAGAATGGATGTTGAATGAATGAAGAGTCCCCTCTTTTTGTTTACAGCCCCCTCCTCTTATCTCAGCTCCTCTAGGGTTTTCACTTCTCCCCACATATCAGATTTTTCATGGAGTGGTGTCTCTTGTAACAGCCCAATTTTCAATAATTGATTAATTGTGTTAATTAATTGATTTATTTGGATTATTCTAATTATTTGAATAATTAGATGTTTGTTAATGGATTGATAGATGTTTTGAGAGAGTAAATATATTGGAAAGAAATAAAGAGAAAGATATTATGGAGGAAATGGAATGGAAAGAAAATAATAGAGAGGAAGGAAATAAGAAAAGAAATAAAAGGATATAAAAAGGGGATTGGAGAGAAAGAGAAAAAATAGAAAGAAAGAAAGAAAAGAGAAAGGAAGAAGAAGAGGAGAAATGAAGAGGAAAAGGGAAAAGCTTGGAGAATCTTCAAGAACCGATTTCGAAGCTCCGATTAATCAAGGTAAGGGTGAGAAACATTGCTATTTAATCATGGTATGCTATTATGTATGTTGGGTTTGGGTTTGTGGATGTTTTTCATCACTTTCCAATTAGGGAAAATGTTGGATTAATCGGTAGATTGATGATTTAATCGGTTGGAACTGAGTAATAATGCCGTAGAATAGTCGGGTAACATGTATTGATGCCATTTGTGCTGTTTTGGATGTTTGAGGTTTGGTTGATGATGGATTGGTGAAGGAGAGACAGAGTGTGATTCTGTTCTGCACAGGTTCGCTGGCTCTCGCCAGGCGAGCGAAGGCGAAGCTTCGCCAGGCGAAGCCTAGCGAATGCTGGCGAATAATTATGATTAAGTTCCAGTGGACTTCGCTAGGCGAGTTCGCCAAGCGAAGGTGAATAGCGAAGGTTCGCCCGGCGAAGGTGCTGGCGAATGGTGGCGAATGAAGTCAGTAGCTACTGACTTGGGCTCGCTGGGAAGTCTCGCCAGGCGAAGCCTAGCGAGTGTTCGCTGAGAGAGTTCGCCAGGCGAAGGCCAGGCGAAGGTTCGCTGCGAGGGTTCGCCAGGAGAATGAAGGCGAATGTGGCAGTATATTTTCTTTGCTGTGTTATCCAATGGTGATTGTTTGGTTGATTCGCATAGGTTAATACTTCTATGTTATGAATGAGTATGTGAACTCTTATGATAACATGTGCTGTGGGTAGCCTTCGGGCGTGAATCCTAGAGTTGTGATATGAATGATTAATTGTAATTGGTTAAAATACATGAGAACATAATGATGATTATGTGTGTATTAATTGATGAGTTGTGAATGTTTGATTGTTGTGTACAATTATGTAATAAGTATGCATGAGAACATTGTGGATATATGTGTGCATGGCTTATAATTGTATTATTGGTATTGTGAGGCGTATACCTTGTATAAAATGGCATGAGATGAATAATAAACATGCTATGAAAAATGTATTGTGAATGCATAATGTTATATGCGATTGTATGTTAAAATACATGAAGAATGCATGAGAGCATATTGATGGAGATGCGTGCATTGCTTGATAAATATAATGTTTGAAATGAATTGTGATTGTATGCGGGTAATGCATGGGAACATATCGTGGATATGTGTGCATTGTGTGATAATATTGAATCATGATATAATTCACGAAGGGGTGAATTATTCGAATACATGGGAATATAATGATGAATGTATGTGTATTGTCTAATGAATTGTGAGAGCATATTTGTATGCGATTGTTGTGTAAATGCATGGGAACATATGTGATATGTGTGCATTGTTGTTGAATATGATGATGAATGATGGGTGAAATGAATACATTGATAAATGTTTGATATATGTTGTATGTGCAATCATGATGAAATTCTCGAAGGGATGAATTATTCGAATGCATGAGATTAAGATGTTGGTCTTAAGTGCATTTATTGTGGTTGATTGTACATGCATCATTTAGTCAAGAGGCAATGTCTGTTAGTTTCGTGGAAACTAGTGGCTTGTCCCAAACCTAGAAGTGTGGGTTTGAAGGCTTAGAGGACGGGCCTTTGTGGTTATCGGTCTAGAAGTGTGGACCCGGTTTAATGTAAAATCCGAAAAAAGATAACGGGTTATTGGTCTAGAAGTGTGGACCCGGTTTAATGTAAAAACCGAAAAAAGATAACGAAAGTCGGTACCGCATTGCATGAGTTGCATTGAGTTGTTGAGTCACATTGATATATGACATATGCATGAAGTGATGCTTATGTGTGAATGATGAGATGTTTATTGAATACTTATGAAGCGTGCATGAAGAGATGCTTACGCGTGAATGTTAAGATTGTGAAATTGTGGATGTATGCATGATGTGAAATGCTTGGTGAATATTCATGTTGTATATATATAAGTGACGATGTAAATGACTATGAGTTGAATTGAGGTGAGAAATAGGGAGTTAATTATATGATACCTATATATACATGATTTTATGCTTTGATTATTATGGTAATATTTCTCACCCTTCTGCTGTTTTATAATGCTCTATGAGGCATTGCAGATTAGGTTGCTGGAGGCCTTTATGAAGTTTTGCTTGTAGTTCGAGGTTGCTACATGTGTAGCGGTTTAGCAATTATTTATGGGTCAAGTCATGCTCTGGTAGTGTAACACGGGGATCGATTGCTTATGTTTTAGGATTACATTATGTAACCTAAGTTATGTTTTCATATTTGGAATAATTGAGATGATGAGATGTTGGCCTTAGTGCCTAGAGATGTTGATTTTACATGATGAAAGTAAATGTTTCTTTTAAAAGATTTTCGTTAATGAATCCGCTGCTAAATGGAAAGGTGTTTATGAGCATGACAGATTGTTTTAATGCGGTGCAAGTTTTGTGTGATGCCCTTTTATGGATGCATGTTAACTTTTACTCTGATTATGCATATATTATTTGCGGGGTTTAGAAGGGTGTTACATTAGTGGTATCAGAGCAGGTCGGTCCGTCCGGCCAAGTTGTCTAATGTTATTTGTTCCCTTGTATGCGACATGTGTGTGAAAACACTGTCGATACATGTTGTTGCTTAACCTTGCCTGGAGAAGAGGGAATGATCTAAAGTGGGGGAGAAGTGGTGCTTCTCCAAGATGCTGCAGGTGTAGAAGTTGTAGCTCAGTGGGTGGTTAACACTCTTGTGGTTTAGTAAAGATAGTTTATACTCCATCATGATTTTCAGCTGCCTATTGACAAATTGAGGAACTGATCACCCTTAATCTCTTGTTGATAGTAGTTGGAGTTCTGTTGGATGGGATGGACGTGTCTTGCAAGCTTAGGTGGCGTGAGCAGAGAATTGTTTGGAGCTAAGCCAGGTGCTTAAGAAGTGTGTTGATGAGTCAGCGTGAGACAGTGAGGAGATGGTTAATTTTGATGGGAATTCGGGGTGCTAATGAAAGTGGGAAGATGGCGGTTTTGCCGACTAATTATATCTGTTTGGACAGTCGAAGAATTAAATTGATTGAGTAGTGTTGAGAATTATGTCTGGTGTGTGTGCTACGGCAACAGATTGTGGAGTTGAGTATAAGGGTGGATAATGACTTCTAGTGATTACTAAAGGAAATGAGATGTGGAATACATGGTTGGTATAATTGGACCCTTAAGCATTTCAAGAGTTGGAGAAGTATTGGATGACCTTTAAGTATGGAAAGGTTGTTTCCGTGATTTTGTCGTAACGGAAAACCGTAATTCGGAATGACGCAAGATTAGAAGCGTTGGAAGATATTGCAGTGCTCTATGTGATGGGAAAGTAGTGACATGGAATTAAGTATTTATTGGCGAAAAATGTTTGGATGTTATGGTAAGCGCGGAGAGTGCGGTTTGTGTTATCACCATAAGTTCACAGCTGAGTGTCCGTTTGATATAATAATTTTCCACACTTGATTGAGAGAGTCAATGGTTATGTAACCGATGGTGTTTGGACATGTTCGGAGAGTATAGGGGTTCATGTTGAGCGTCGGGAACTTGAGTTATTAGTATTGGGGAAGAGGCAGTGATGTACTACTGCGAAGAAAGTTCAAAGAGTTTTGAGAAAGCTGTCAACAGTTCGTGTATTGGTTTTGCCAAGTCCGACAGGATTGTCGTTGTGTTTTGAGATACTTTGTTGATATGATTAAGAGATGTGTTAAGTACAACATTAATGAGTTTTGGTTATGCTTGAAGGCAATATAAAGTACAGAGAGGGATTATCTGACAAGTAATTTGGAGTGGGTTGCTGTTGTGTGTTTGTACCGGAGTTGGAAGCCTCAATTGTTTAGTTGAGATTTGAGATGGTTACTGACCTTAAGGTATTTGTTTTATTTGAGAGAGAGTCAAATATGAGACAGGGAAGTAATTGGAACTCCTGAAGAAGTATGGTTTTGGTTAAATTACCATTCGGATGAGACCAAGTGGTAGCTAAGATATCGAATCGGGAATTTTGGTATACACTAATGAAGATGGTAAGGAAGTTAGAACTGATTAAGCAAATTCAGATATGAGTTCGGCCTGTGAAGAGACTTCTTATGGAGTTGAGCCTTGGATGTTGAGATTGACTTTTGGTATTCTGATGAGGTTCGAGGAAATCGAAAATTCGGAGTTGAGTTGATAGATTAATTGAATTTAATGGATAAAGTCAGAGGGCTTATTTTCAGATTAAGGGAAATGGTATTGTGAGATTTCGTGATGAAGTGTGTATTCTGAATAGTGTGAGTTGGATAAGAGTACTCAGGGAGAAGTACATCGAGAAAGATGGAGTATCCGTGCAGGTACTAGGAATATGCGACCGAATTTGAGAAATAGTTTTGGATAGCCATAGATGGAGAAGGAATTGATTGAGTTTGTATATGTTGATTAGACTTGCTGGGAATTGAAGTATGGACATTAGAGATGGTTGGATCTGATACAACTGTTGAGTATTTCGAGTGGGATGGGATAGTATTCCCATGGGCTTTGTGCCGGGTTTTCTGATGAATTTGAGGAAGTATGATCCGATTTGGACAGCTAAGAATGGATTAACAAGAGTAACTCGTTGCCTACCAGTGAAGATGAATCATTCTGTTAGATGGGGACTCAAGTTTTTCCTTAAGATTATGGGAAAAATTGCGAAAGCGGTTGGGTGCCATGTTGAAGATGAACTCTGATTAGCGTCCGTGAATGGCATGGACAAACGAAGAAAACTATCCAGTATGAAGAGGACTCGTTGAGAGCTTGTGTGTTGGACCAAGATGGATCTAAGGGTAGTTAATTGTCGTTGATGGAGTTGCCTACAATAACTGTTGCCATTTCGTATCGGAAACAACATCGTATGAAGTTCGTTGGGTAAGAGGGTATGACTCCTTTGCGTTGTTGCATGTCCAACGGGAGTGTTGTACTCGGATCAAAGACCGTGCAAGGGACGATGGAAACGATCAAAGAATCCAAGTAAGGCCGTGTTTTGAGAGTTATGGTAGTAATTGGTGTTGGTCGAGCTTGAAGTCTCGTGAGCACCCTGTGTTTTGTTGATCTGTACCAGAGTAGCGCAGCGGAAGCGTGAGGCGGATAGCATGTCAGACTGTTTTACCGCTGTCGCTTGAGAGGATTGCATGAGGTGTTCATATGTCTAAGTTGAAGAGGTACATTGACTCAGGTGGATGGTGTACAAGTGAGAGAGAATTTGACTTCGGGGGCGTGGCTAGTTCTAGTTGTTGATAAGAAACAACTTCGAAGTATAGAGATTCCTTTGGTGGAAGTAGTTATGGGAGAATTGGATTTGGAAGAATTGGAATGCGAGAGTCGTATCCAGAGTTGTTTGGATCAGGTAACATTTTCGAGGACGAAAATTCCTAAAGTGGGGGAGAGTTGTAACAGCCCAATTTTCAATAATTGATTAATTGTGTTAATTAATTAATTTATTTGGATTATTCTAATTATTTGAATAATTAGATGTTTGTTAATGGATTGATAGATGTTTTGAGAGAGTAAATATATTGGAAAGAAATAAAGAGAAAGATATTATGGAGGAAATGGAATGGAAAGAAAATAATAGAGAGGAAGGAAATAAGAAAAGAAATAAAAGGATATAAAAAGGGGATTGGAGAGAAAGAGAAAAGATAGAAAGAAAGAAAGAAAAGAGAAAGGAAGAAGAAGAGGAGAAATGAAGAGGAAAAGGGAAAAGCTTGGAGAATCTTCAAGAACCGATTTCGAAGCTCCGATTAATCAAGGTAAGGGTGAGAAACATTGCTATTTAATCATGGTATGCTATTATGTATGTTGGGTTTGGGTTTGTGGATGTTTTTCATCACTTTCCAATTAGGGCAAATGTTGGATTAATCGGTAGATTGATGATTTAATCGGTTGGAACTGAGTAATAATGTCGTAGAATAGTCGGGTAACATGTATTGATGCCATTTGTGCTGTTTTGGATGTTTGAGGTTTGGTTGATGATGGATTGGTGAAGGAGAGACAGAGTGTGATTCTGTTCTGCGCAGGTTCGCTGGCTCTCGCCAGGCGAGCGAAGGCGAAGCTTCGCCAGGCGAAGCCTAGCGAATGCTGGCGAATAATTATGATTAAGTTCCAGTGGACTTTGCTGGCGAGTTCGCCAAGCGAAGGTGGATAGCGAAGGTTCGCCCGGCGAAGGTGCTGGCGAATGGTGGCGAATGAAGTCAGTAGCTACTGACTTGGGCTCGCTGGGAAGTCTCGCCAGGCGAAGCCTAGCGAGTGTTCGCTGAGAGAGTTCGCCAGGCGAAGGCCAGGCGAAGGTTCGCTGCGAGGGTTCGCCAGGAGAATGAAGGCGAATGTGGCAGTATATTTTCTTTGCTGTGTTATCCAATGGTGATTGTTTGGTTGATTCGCATAGGTTAATACTTCTATGTTATGAATGAGTATGTGAACTCTTATGATAACATGTGCTGTGGGTAGCCTTCGGGCGTGAATCCTAGAGTTGTGATATGAATGATTAATTGTAATTGGTTAAAATACATGAGAACATAATGATGATTATGTGTGTATTAATTGATGAGTTGTGAATGTTTGATTGTTGTGTACAATTATGTAATAAGTATGCATGAGAACATTGTGGATATATGTGTGCATGGCTTATAATTGTATTATTGGTATTGTGAGGCGTATACCTTGTATAAAATGGCATGAGATGAATAATAAACATACTATGAAAAATGTATTGTGAATGCATAATGTTATATGCGATTGTATGTTAAAATACATGAAGAATGCATGAGAGCATATTGATGGAGATGCGTGCATTGCTTGATAAATATAATGTTTGAAATGAATTGTGATTGTATGCGGGTAATGCATGGGAACATATCGTGGATATGTGTGCATTGTGTGATAATATTGAATCATGATATAATTCACGAAGGGGTGAATTATTCGAATACATGGGAATATAATGATGAATGTATGTGTATTGTCTAATGAATTGTGAGAGCATATTTGTATGCGATTGTTGTGTAAATGCATGGGAACATATGTGATATGTGTGCATTGTTGTTGAATATGATGATGAATGATGGGTGAAATGAATACATTGATAAATGTTTGATATATGTTGTATGTGCAATCATGATGAAATTCTCGAAGGGGTGAATTATTCGAATGCATGAGATTAAGATGTCGGTCTTAAGTGCATTTATTGTGGTTGATTGTACATGCATCATTTAGTCAAGAGGCAATGTCTGTTGGTTTAGTGGAAACTAGTGGCTTGTCCCAAACCTAGAAGTGTGGGTTTGAAGGCTTAGAGGACGGGCCTTTGTGGTTATCGGTCTAGAAGTGTGGACCTGGTTTAATGTAAAAACCGAAAAAAGATAACGGGTTATCGGTCTAGAAGTGTGGACCCGGTTTAATGTAAAAACCGAAAAAAGATAACGAAAGTCGGTACCGCATTGCATGAGTTACATTGAGTTGTTGAGTCACATTGATATATGACATATGCATGAAGTGATGCTTATGTGTGAATGATGAGATGTTTATTGAATACTTATGAAGCGTGCATGAAGAGATGCTTACGCGTGAATGTTAAGATTGTGAAATTGTGGATGTATGCATGATGTGAAATGCTTGGTGAATATTCATGTTGTATATATATAAGTGACGATGTAAATGACTATGAGTTGAATTGAGGTGAGAAATAGGGAGTTAATTATATGATACCTATATATACATGATTTTATGCTTTGATTATTATGGTAATATTCCTCACCCTTCTGCTGTTTTATAATGCTCTATGAGGCATTGCAGATTAGGTTGTTGGAGGCCTCTATGAAGTTCTGCTTGTAGTTCAAGGTTGCTACATGTGTAGCGGTTTAGCAATTATTTATGGGTCAAGTCATGCTCTGGTAGTGTAACACGGGGATCGATTGCTTATGTTTTAGGATTACATTATGTAACCTAAGTTATGTTTTCATATTTGGAATAATTGAGATGATGAGATGTTGGCCTTAGTGCCTAGAGATGTTGATTTTACATGATGAAAGTAAATGTTTCTTTTAAAAGATTTTCATTAATGAATCCGCTGCTAAATGGAAAGGTGTTTATGAGCATGACAGATTGTTTTAATGTGGTGCAAGTTTTGTGTGATGCCCTTTTATGGATGCATGTTAACTTTTACTCTGATTATGCATATATTATTTGCGGGGTTTAGAAGGGTGTTACATCTCTTACCACCTTTTCTCATGCCACTCTCTTTCTTTCCATTTCCATGCAAGAGCTATGCTGCATTTTTGCTGTTGCATTTTGCCTATGCTGTTTTTCTGCAGCACCTTGTGCCTTGCACCCATTTTGTTGGTTTGTGTTTGGACAGCTCCTCTTGGTCAAAGCTACTACCTCTTGACAGCATTTTGAAATCTGATATTTAGATGCATTGTCACATGTTATTCCCTTAGTCTTGTGACATGAAGAAATTTGTCACCTCTTGCATGAGACTATTTTGCCTTGATTAAACATGCATATTCTTGGTCTTAAAACATTCCAATCTTGATTTAATCCTTGCATGTTTCTTGGATGTTTGTAAACATAATGTAGACTTGGTGTGGTATTACCATAACATGAATTTGACTAGAGACTTGAATGAAGTATTAGAAATAAATTAATTTCTATTACTTAGAGTTGGAAATCTTGCAACAAATTACATTCTTGTAATGTCATAAAACTTCTCTTTGTAATATTCTTGCCTTTAATCTTGAATTCATGATGAATTTCCTTAGAACCACTAAGCTTGAAATGGATGAAGTCTTGAATTATGGACTTGTAATCTTGACTCATGCTTTGCAAATTTGAACTCCACTTGATCAAGAATTTAAAATAAAATTGGATGAAGCAATCTTGAATTATGCCTTGCATTTCATGGTCATTAGGAATATATCTTGAATATCCTAATATTTTGTCAAGTAACTTCTTCTTGAAGAAATCCACATGAGTAGACTTTCCAATTTAGATCAAACCTTAGATAATGGACTTTTTATTCCATGTAGTCCAAGATAGACAAGTTATCTCATTCGAAATGGAAGATGACAAATCGACCCAATCCGTACCCACATGCTCGATATGCAATAAAATGATGTATGATATAGCGAATGTAGGGCATAAAGGCTAAAGGCGAAAATTAGGGTGTGACAAAGTGCGAAATAAACCACTTGTGCAGGAGAACAGTGCAACATTCAATTCGTCCAACCCCATAACGGTTCCTTCGGTGGAGGGTAAAGTAAGTGTCAGCCAGCAAGGTAGGTACGGGATTTTTGATCAAGAAAAGATTGATCGCATCTGCGTCCACAAAATCACTAGCAGTTGGGAACAGGAACAGTCCGTAAATAAGTAAAACCAGGATGGCCTCAAATGCTTCAGTATTTTTTGACAAGGCATAGCTCTGAGCTTTTTCATATAGGAACATAGCTGAAAATCCATACAACCCTCCCTTAGCACCCATATGAGATCGCACTTCGTCCAACTCCAAATACGCGGCCTCTGCAATTGCTCTTTCATTATGAGTCCCCTCCCTTCCAGAAAATGGGCTAGGAGTAACGCCTACTCCCATCAGGGCGGAATACTCTTCCAAAGTTAGTAGCAACTGATAATCTGGAAACGTGAAACAATGATAGGTTGAATCATAGAATTGCACGAGTGCGGATAACATCTCTTCATACCCTTGAACTTCCAGCAATGACAGCATGTTCCCATGTCTTTCTCTGAATGCCTCGGGGTCTTCTACTAAATTTACCAGTTTCTTCAAGTTCTCCAATCTTGGTCTTCGGAACACAACCTATTCTTTCTTTCCAGAATCCATCCTATAATATCTGCAAAACAATCTTTAGTTCCTTGAATGATTAATTAATGAAAATGCAAGTGCGAAGGTTTCATGGAACTCAGATCAAAACATCATTTCATTTCATTGATTTTCAAGATTGCATCACAAAACATCTAGTACATTTTACAAAAGTCCTAAATATAAGGCTGACAGTATTCTAAATAGAAGTCTTCTTTTGCTTTGAGTTTCTTGATTTCTTCTTCCATCTGAGTCTTCTCGAGAACGAGTTTGTCCACGACCAGTTTCCATGGAGTTGGCTGAGAGCTGGAAGAAGGTAAGCCTTCCTGTGTCTTCCTCTTCTTATAAGCAACCATTTCTTCATCTTTCACCTGTAGTTGTCTACGGAGTTCTTCATTCTCTTCCAAGGCTACTTGGTACTTATATTTCTAGGCTACTTCAGTTTGTTGTGATTTCCTCAAAGCAACTTTTAACTTCTCCTCTTCAGACATGAAGATCATTGTGTGCTCTTCCTCTAAAGCCATGGGTTTCTGCTGAGAATAAGGCATCTTCAGCTGAATAGCTCTCTTTCGGACCCATTGGAGATAAGGCTCGAGAGAGATGCAATTAGGTTTCCCCAAGTCTTCTTTTCCTTTCTTGTGTACATGTCCCCAAGCTTTTAGAATTTCCCCCTTCAATTCTGATTCTCCTTTAAAGAAAATATTCTCTACATGAGCGCTGTTTGGTTTGTCCTTCAGAGGATATCCAAGCTGACGGCGAGCGAGAACAGGGTTATAAATAATTCCTCCACTTGTACCCAGAAGAGGTACGTTACCAAAGCTTCCACAACTGTCAATGATTTTTATCCCATCGTAACTACGACTGTACCAATCAATGTCAGAGTGAGTAAGAGCCATAACCTTCTGAGACCACCAACCTTCTTTCCAAAAAGCATGAGCCTTAGGTAAGTGAGAAATAAACCACTTATACAACAACGGGACACAACAGACAAGCATTCCTCCTTTATGTAGATTTCTCGAGTGAACCGAATGATATGCGTCAACTAGTAAAGTAGGCACAGGGTTTTTCTTCAAGAATATCTTGATGGCATTGAGATCCACAAAGTTATCAAAGCTTGGAAACAAGAAGATTCCATAAATGAGCAAGGCAAGAATAGCTTCGAATGTATCCATACTCAAGTGATCAGCATAATATTGTGCCTTTCTGACCAAGAACTCTGCAGTCAAAACAAAGACTCCTCCTTTAGTAACCATATTTTTCTGAATATCTACCAATCCCAAACGTGTTGCTTTAGCAATTTCTTCTTCCTTAGGGTCCTTCTCCATGATTGGAAAAGGAGAGTCTTCAAGAATAGGTAAACCAATCAAGCAAGAATATTCCTCAAGTGTAGGTACCAGCTGATAATCAGGGAAAGTGAAACAATGATAGAGTGGATCGTAAAACTGGAGGAGTGTGGAGAGAAGTCCCAGATCCATCTTTCTTTTTACCCTTAACAATGATAATAAGTTCCCGTACCTGCTCTTGAATCCTTCTATATCTGTTATCAAAGTGCTCAACCTTTCTATGTCAGCCAAGTTAGGACTTTTGTAAGTGTACTTCATGGTTTTCTTTTTTCCATTATCCATGATGATCCTATTGTTTGCAAACAAAAGATCTGAGTTCCATGAAACCTTTATGATATGATGTTCATGAATGCATGAATGCACAAACACAGGTAAGCACATATTCACATATACACATGGATAAAAACAGATAAAGGTTTTGGTTTGGAGAATATGAGCAAGGAGTCAAGGTTTACCCTCCCCAAAGGTATGTACTAAGGTTCCCACAACTGCAGAACAAGGTTCTAAAAGAGTTCCCAGAGTCTTCGACCCATCTTTCGGATATTATCAATTTCCCAAATACTTGGTGGTCGATAATATTCTCAAGAGAGTCTCGTCCAAGTGCAGCATCGCGTATCAACTACTTTGGAATTACTTCCTTATAGTCATCGCACTACATCCTAATAAAGCCATAGTGGGGGAAAAGGTAATCTAAAGGTCCTCAGTATCACGGGCTCCTACGTAGAAAGTAGCATTGTTTTCACGAATACTCGATCAACAATACTAACTCTCAGAAGGGCCTCTACTGAGTGGTGGTTTTCTCAAGTCAACTTGGTCGGGAATCAACTCCCTATAAGTCTCCTTTGAATATACCACCGTCCTATCATAAGTATGCTTAAACACGGGTATAGTGTTGTCTCACCATTCAAAGTCCCCAAGAACCAACAGAGCACATATGCACATATTTACAAGTATTCACAAATAAGCAAGTATTCAAACAAGATAGGCTAAACCCTCAAAACAAAAGGCAAGTCCCCAGTGAAGTCGCCATTTCTGTTGCGGTGAAAATTTGATGTCAAGCTATTAATTAACTTGAACCTTATTTCTTTTACAACCTATCTTTAATTTATCCAAAGGAAAGGTCTAAAGAAAGAAAACCCTTTTTTGCAATGTAAAACAACGCTAAGAGATTCGGGGATCGGGGGTTAATTATATCTAGGGAAGGTATTAGCACCCTAAATATCTGTAGTACTCTACAGGAACCTTTTGTTTGATTGATTACTAAGTTTGTGAATTTCACTATGGTTTGGGGTAAAGTAAAGATAAATAAAGGCCTAAGTGGTTTTCTAAGTTTGCTCGCAAAGACGTTGCATCTTCTGCCTACGTATCCTGACTAGGATAGAATCAGAGCAACCGTAGTTCGCCTCACAAGGGAAAAGAGCACTTGATGACGATCAAGGTTCAAGGGGGAAACAAACATGACAATGTTTGTGTGGAGTTTGACAAAACTCCCTAATCTAAGTTGCAAAAAGGGGAAAGTAAGAGATCATGACGATGATTCTTACACAGAGTTGACGAACTCTTTCCTAGGGTTCTAGTTGAAGAACGCTCCTAGTACGGGTGGGTTTTTTAGACTTAAGAAAAGTCTAGGGCTTCTAATCTAAGGTGGAAATGACTTAACAAAGTCAAGGGTGTGATTGAATAAGCTATCCATGACATCGAGGGTCAAGTGGACAGACCTTCCTTTGGAGGGAAACTGGGGAAAAACCGGATGAAAGCTAACGAGCTTCATCACTTGGGGATAAAAGAAAAATAAATGCTAAACATGATAACAATCAAGGTAAAGCATATTCATGGTGACAACCAAGTAAACAATGAGAGATGGTGAAAATGAAACATGGTAATAACAGTTAACAGATGAAATAACCGATACGGCGACGGCAGTTTGCACTTGATGAAATTTAACAGACGAAAAATGGTAACAACCAAGACATAAATCCTAGCATGTTAACTAACATGTATAGGCATGGATTCAAACAAGTATCAAGAAAAATATTGAAGGGAACCACATAAACATTCATCTGCACCCATACGAACGGTCGCGAAAATGCGCACACTTGTACATAAACAAAGTAAGTGATAAAATACGTAAACATTAAAAATAAAGGCATGGCATGAAAGTACATATTAATACGAGCACAACGGAAAAAGAACGGACGAAAGCCGATGAAAAACGAGTGAGATATGAATTTTTGAAATTTACTTGAAAAATCACAAAAAAAAGGATAAAAGAGCTGCCCTCCTCAGGGGTCGAACTCAGGAACAAGGGGTGAAAGGGCGCATGGTCATACCACTGGGGTGGCTATACATCCATTTATGAAGCCACCCCTAATTAATTATAAGGGTAACTTAACACTATGGCTGGGCAAGAATACATAACCGGGCATTTACGTTTTGTACCGTATCTCCCTAACCGTGTAACCTTTTTTCACAAACTTTATATGGATTTGGGGTAGAATTGAATGAGGAAGAGGATGGTGGTCTTAGTTTTCTCAAATTCCCATTCTAGTGAAAAACCCGATAGTACTTGTTCTTGAGGTCTTATGAATGCATTTTGATATCTTCAAACCAACTTAAGTACTTTCAAATTAAATCAATCACACATACAGCATTTAAACATGAAATAAAACACTGTCAATACTTCCCATCTTTTGAGTTTCAACAGGATATCTTTATGGTATGGTGGAATGCAAAACTAAGAGCAAAGTTCAAATTGTGGGGAGTAACTTGATGCAGTGTGTTTCAGACCAAAACAAATATGCACACAACATGCAATGATGATATGGAGAGTGTTTATACAGTGTGTGGTGCTCAGTTCATACTGTGGTGAGTTGTGGCATAAGAAATGCAAAATAGGCATATATGAGGAGTAAGCATGATGACAATATGGTTTTTATGCACAACTAGCTCAAGGTAAACACATACTCATGTCAAAAATAACTTATTGAGTGAAGCTAGGTATGTAAACAAGTTCAATTTTATCTGCTGCAAACTGGTACTATGACTGCATTTGGTAAAAACAAAGGGTACATGAAAAAAGTAACTTCAATTTCTATGCAAATTCTGACTTGGGGGTCTACTTACACAGCACATACATGTCCTAGGTGATGATCCTATCCACTCACATTAGCTTAGTTCATGCAGAAATGGAAAGTAGCATGTGAAGTGGCTTTTTTGTGCAACTGTGTATCTTGAAGTGTGATGTGGTGATGCAAACAGTTTCAAAGTCATATGATCATACAAACACATTATAAATGACAAATATGAAGTGTTAGGTCAAGCCTTTTAGTGAAAGAAAAACTGATGCAAAAAATGGTATGTGATATGTCACTTTGTGAAGAAAATGAGCTTTTGAAGAGTGAGATTTTGATGCAAAGAGTTATGCCAACATCTCAAATGTGATCAATATGAAGTGTGTGTGATGTGATTTTAATGAAAAATAGATTTATGCAAAAAGTAGCATTTGAGTTGCATGAGTGTGTTTGTGAAAAGTGGTGTTTGAAACATGAATTTTTGAGGCAGCTGTCTTGAGGCCAAAGTAACTATGTCAACATACTTCAAATGACATTTATGATATGTTCAAATGTTATTTTGATGCAAAAAGGAATTGGTATGGAAAAATGGTTTTTGAGTGATTTGATGCATTGATGCACTTGTGCCAATATGTGAATCTGCAGCATTTTGTTTCAATGCAGAGAAAAACCATGTCAACCATTCATAAACAATATATGTGATGTGTTCCAATATAAGAATTGATGCAAGGTGAGTTTATGTGCAAAAGTGACTTTGTCATGCTTGATGATTTTAATGTACTTTGTGGCAACATGTGAAATTTAATCCTATGCACAAAACAGCCAGAATAAACACATAGACACGCTTCAAATGAGTATTGAAACATGTATGAATGATAAAATCAGCATTATAATGTTCTATGCAAAATATGAGGCTTCAACTGCTATGGTTGTTTTTGGCAGCAGTGTAACAGCAACATGATGGGGTTATCATTCACAAAAAAACATGAGATAAGGTTGATAGGTTGTGCTCAATTCACAAAGCAAAGGATCAACATATTCTCCCTACCCCTAGTCATTCTATTATGACAGCAAAACTGAAGATAATGCTCTTTGGAATAACTAATGGGAACACTTAAATAAAACCACTGTTTTTCAAATCCCAACCAGCCCCTCTTCAACACATTCACAGATTGTTGAGGCAAACAGAGGGATATTCATCATCCCTAGATCCTCTATAAATCCAATACTGGTAAGAACTAGTATATAAGCACAAACAACCTCCAGCTATGAACTTGGGCCTAGCATCTGCTATGCACAATCCTACTGCTATGGCCTTAGAGCAGGTGTTAAACTTGCTCCTTCAAATCACATAGAACTAACTGGTATACTCTAACAGACAGGTAGCAATTAATCTAGACAAGAACAATTGTGAATTAATGAGCAAACTTGACTGCCAAAGCTAAACCACAATACCATGTAACAGTAAGCCATACAACACCCTTTTATGGATCTTTTGTAATGTTTTCACAAAGTAATATAGCTACTGCAACCTACATCAAATTAAGCATCCTACTTACATAGACAGTCCCCTGACTCTCTTCCCATCAACATCTCACAGAAAAACACATGACAGCACTCAATATGCCAACCAGTATGGTAATAAACAATGAATAAAGCAAATAACTCAAGCTGTAACACTTCAGTCCATGAATTCTTACAATCAAGCTTTTGCTAATTCACAAGTATTTTCAAAAACACACATCATGAAGATATGACAAAACACTTATGCTAATGCCTATGAGAATCTTACCATTCATAAAACATATGTCATGAAAATCAACAAGATGTACATATCTCAAATTCTACCAAAACACTCAAAAATGTGATTTCATGAAAAAATGATGCAAAAGCCAATAAGGATCAGCTACATACCTCTTGATGACACTTTTAAACAAGCTAAAATAGTTGAGAAAACAAGAGACCTCTTACTTCACTTTCTTGCCTTTGAACTTTTCTTCAACTTTAAGCAACAATGCATTTATGATGCCAAATGAAGAGATATGAGATTCAATGGTTGCTAGTGGTCTTGACAGTTGAGAAACATAATTTGTGAGGTTTATGAATGATTAGAATGCCAAGATACTATGTGGAATGAGTTTTGGCAAGTTTTGTGGATTTGGTCAAAATAGTGTGGGAAAGAAGTTGACTTTTTGATTTTTGAGGTTTCTTGGAGGTTTTATGAATCATACACCTTCCATATGGTATTTAGAAGTTGTGTGGAGGGTGGTTGAGGTGTTGGAAAGGGTAGAAATGAATTTGGGCAGATTTCACTTCATGACCATTTTTGAAGTTTTTATGGATTTTGTGATTTTTGAGAATTTGATACAAGGTGTGGAAATTGTAATAACAGAGCTTCTTTGTGGTTTCTATCAGATGTATTGTGTGAAAAATGAAGTGAATGAGCCCTCCTTTTATAGGAAAAGAGATTGAGGTGCTTGCTAGGGACCTTTCTTCATCATGAAGCAAACTTGTGATATTTTGGAGCAAACCTTCAAGGGAGGGTTTTCATCATTGGTTCTGATACAAGGCTATTTTGTCAACATTTCCCACTGATTTTTGATGTTTGTAGCAGGCTAGAAACCATAGGGAAGGGCTGGTGCAGCTTCACTTTACACCTCATGGTTGGAATTGTCAAACTTGGCAACTTTGCCCACTTGTATGGCAATGAAGTCCAAACTTCGATTTTGGGCTATTCCTCCACAATTTTCTCTTGTTTCATGCTACAAATATCTGATACATCACATACAACAAGTTGGATCAAGAAAATTTGGCAAAATTAGTGAAATAAGTCATTCTTGAAAATTGGCCAATGTGGGACTAAAGTGTGAAACCCTTAACTTTGAACACATGTAACTTTCTGCTCGTAACTCCTCTTGAGATATTCTAGTACAATTTAGAAAGCCCTCACATAGCTCTAAAACATTCATGTTTTCATGAGTTTCAATTTCTCAAAGTAACTTGGCCAAAAAGCCCTCCAAAGTTGCTAAAAATGAGCTTAAAAGTGAAATTTTCTTAAATCTTTTTCCCTTTTTGAAATGAACTTGACCATAACTCAAAATCTATGCATTTTCTGATCACGGACCACTTAGGGACTTTTGTAGGACTTGTCAAGAGCTTCCAAATGAGCTTTGAACCAACTCAATTGGATGTGTGGTTAAGGAGTTATGGTTTAGCCCTTTTCAAAACCCTAATTTCCTGATTTCTCGATTACTCCTTCATCCTTGATCCAATGGTCATGAAAATTTATATGCAAGTCCAATATGACATAAGGAACAACTTTGTTTCACAACTTGAAGTCCAATTCATAAAATTTGGAGAGTTGACTTTTCGGTCAACCGTACGACCGATCGGTGATTACCGAGTCGCCTGTTGACATTCTGGACCTCCTGAGACTTTGAAACTTCTTGGATGAACTTTAATAAGCTACATGAACTTCATGGACCTTAATTCCACCATTACAACACCTTCCAGCATCAAAGTCAAACCACAGTTGACTTTTACTAGTTAAAAACCCTAATTGGGGCCTCCGGACTGCACTGTTCTTGATTCTGAAATGATTTCTTCAAATTGGATTCTCTTTTGACATTATGTAATATCCTTGACCTTGTTTCTTATTTGAATGAGCCCAAAACATTGACTAATCACAAACCCTGAAGTTTTGATTTTGACTGCACGAAACCCTGATTCATCTGCAATTTGACAAAGACAGACTTGCACTGGATTAAGGTTAGACAGTTCATGAGTATGCTCCTAAAATGATAATGAGAATCTAAGGGGTCAAAATTTGGGGTGCAACAAACATATATGTGTATGTTTATGTGGAATGATGAGAGTTGTGAAAGTATGCATGATGGATATGCTTGGTTGTGTATTGGTGAATAAACATGAATGTGTATGTTTATGTGGAATGATGAGAATTGTGAAAGTATGTATGATGAATATGCTTGGTTATATATATATATATATATATATATATATATATATATATATATATATATATATATATATATATATATATATATATATATATATATATATATATATATATATATATATATATATATATATATATATATATATATATATATATATATATATATATATATATATATATATATATATATATATATATATATATATATATATATATATATATATATATATATATATATATATATATATATATATATATATATATATATATATATATATATATATATATATATATATATATATATATATATATATATATATATATATATATATATATATATATATATATATATATATATATATATATATATATATATATATATATATATATATATATATACATTGTGATGTATATGAGTGAGTTGTGATGAATTGTGGTGAGAATGTATATATGTGTATTCTTATGTTGAGATATATAATTATATGCATTGTTAATATGATAATATTTCTCACCCTTCTGCTGTTTTATGATGCTCTATGAGGCATTGTAGAGTAGGTTTGCTGGAGTTCTTTTGTGAAGTGTGTCTTCATTCTTTTGGTCGGTCGGCTCTGATATGTAGCAACGGGTAGCTAGGATATTTGTGATTCTTTTGTGATACATTTGTATATGTATCTTGTTGATGAATGTTTATGAAAACATGACCTTGTTGTTGAATCATACTAGTTGATATATATATATATATATATATATATATATATATATATATATATATATATATATATATATATATATATATATATATATATATATATATATATATATATATATATATATATATATATATATATATATATATATATATATATATATATATATGTATGATGTTATTCAATGTTTAGATTTTCCACTTTTATTCTAAATATTGAGATGTGGGTGTAAGGACTAAGTTCCTCTGTTGTAAGTTACCCCACTATTGCATATCTTTTGTTGAGCAGGTGTTGAATGTTTTAATTTCATGCGTAATGTGACGCGTCTCTTTTATACCATGTTTATAAATATACTCTGATGAAAGATTTTTGAAATGTGGCTAATTGATTATGTGATTATTTGGGGGTATAGAAAAGGGGTGTTACAAAGGTGCCAGCGAACAACTCGCTGGCTAAAAACAAAGGAAAACTGGATGTCCATTGGCACTTGAGTACCACAAAAACGTGTTTGCTAGGCGAAGGGGATGTTCGCAATGCGAACATGACAGTAAAAATGAGTATTTTTCAACTCATTTCACTATGAACACTATACTATGTTCTTTCTTTTTTCTTACTTTTTTTACAATAGTTCTTGGTCATTCTTAAGACCTTAATACACTATGTACAACACAAATATTACTTAAAAAAGAAAATAAAAACATGCAAAATATGTAAAGATATAAGGGTTTGAAAGGAAAGATACCCATGAGCTACTCTGCTCCTTCTAATCACCAATGGATTTTGTTGGTTGTGCTCTATGGTTCACCTCCTTCTTCTGATTTTCTATCACTCTCTTGTTCTCTCAATGTTTTTTTCTTTCTCTTTTTTCAATCTCCTTTTTTCTGATTTTTTCAATGCCTCTTGCTCTCATTCCGTTCCCTCTTTCTTATTTATGTTGCCTCCTTCCTTATAGTCAAACAATAGGGTTTCTATCACTTATTTGCTGCAGAATCTTTTCATTGGGATATGCTTCTCATCACTTTCTTGATGCCAAACCCAATTCTTTCCATTTCCATGAATTCTGCTTTGCTATATTTTACTGCTGCATTTTGTATTGTTTTCAAATCTGAACCCATTTGTTTGCTTGTGTTTAGACTGCCCTTGTGGTCCCAAACTTCTACCTTTGACATCATTCCAAATTCTGATATTTAGATGCATCATTATGGGTTTATTCCTTTAGTTTTGTGACATGAATTGTTTGGTTATGGGGAAATTTGTCACTTCTTGCATGGGATTGTTTTGGATCACATTAAAATTGCACATGACTAAGTGTTGCACCCCAAAATTTGCCTAACCTTTTTCTTACTTGGCTTTCGTTTCATTGCATTAGCATATCATTGATCTAACATTTGCATAGCATAGCATTGTTCATTTAGCAGGGGATCAAGTGTGGTGTATATCAAAAGGAGCCTATCCAGAGGTATTATCCAAGCTTGGGAGGTCACCAAAGTCATCAGGAAGAGGGTTGTGTTCTTGAGAAGTTTGGTTGCTTGTATAGGGTTTATCTCCTAACCTGAGGACCAATTGAAGACCATTGGTGGGTTGTGAGGTCTTGTTCATGGATAGGATATATGGATGGAGCTCATGGAGTGCCTTGAGGGTCATGAGAGAGCTCAGTCAAGTCATTATGCCAACTGTGAAGAGCCACAGTTGAGAAGATGTTGCAATTAGGGTTTTTCATCTGGGTAACCTTAAGTCAACTGTGCAATTGAAGAGGATTAAGACTCAATTCTAAGTCTTTGGGACCATGGAAAGTTGTGTTGAGATACATGAGGTGATATTCCAAGATCAATCCAAAAAGGATTCAAAGTGTGAGGAGTTGCCAAACTAGGGTTCTTAGGGCAAAATCCCCTATTTAGTGCCTAACTTCAAGACCATTTATCTCAAGCTACAAGTTTCATCTCAACTTTTGGCCAACATGAAACTTGTATAGCATGTTCTTAGCTTTAATTTGAGTACCAGAAGTCCTCTATTGGATTTATAGAACTCAAGTTATGATCCAGACAAGTTACAGATCATCAGATGAATGTGAAATTGTCTGGAAAAGTCAACCAACTTCCAAGGAACGTTTGACCTAGAAGGATGTTTCTCCTCAACTTTTGGCCAACATTAAAGTTATAGGTCTTGATCTTAGCTTTCCAAATTGTACTATAAGTCTTCCATCTGATTTGTAGAACTCAAGTTATGGGGTTTACAAGTCAGGGGTATTTTGGGAAAGTAAAATTATAGGTCATTTGGCATTATAGGTCATTTTCCCTATCTTGCACACTTCAAATGAAGTTTTGTCCAACAAAAAACTTGCTCAAAATGGCATTGTTAGGTCACCCATGTATCCATGAGGCTTTGATTTGGCTTAGGGTGAGACTTGGTTTGAAAGAAATTGACAAAAGGGGAATTAAAAGGCATTTTTGTGGAAAAAAACTCAAATTAAATCATGTGTGTTCAAACAAGACCAAATGAGTGCTCATTTTGATCAGAAAAATCATTTGGAGCACAATGGTAATATTAGAAAGTTCATTTGGGGCATAATTCATAGTGTTTCAACTTGTTACTTCATAAATAAGTAACACATCAAAGGTTGGTCATAGGATGGAATTAAGCTCTCAATTTGATCCATACACTCTCCACAGCCCACAAAGATTACAGAGGAAGCTTCTTGGAGAAGGAATTGAGGAAGAACCGTGTACACCATTGTTGGATTTTCAAGCAAAAGTGAAAAAGTTGGATCTCACTGTTTGGGCCTCCAATGGGCCTCTAGAATCTTCCATTCACTTCTATTTAAGTTCAGCAAGTGATTTGGATCAGGGTTGGTGCTGATTTGAAGCTAGAACTAGAGAGTGCAAAGTGAATTTCAAGGGAGCAAGTGCAAATCGTGTTTTCATTTCAAGAGTAATTCAAGGAAAATTAAGGATTCAATCATCTTCAGCATCAATCATAGAGTGTATCTGCACAGTTTGAAGCCAAGGATCGTGCCCTAACTGCTCCAATTTGAAGCTGCAACTCAGGTATGCAACTTTCAAAATTGCTGTAGATTCATGATGATCTAGCATGTTTTAGCATGGGGTTAAGGTTTAGGAGAGATTATAGATGGATTCTGGATCAAAATTGTGGAGTTTAGTGACAAATTAGGACGTGATCAACTTTCTGCTTGGCTTCGAAGCTCTTTGATCTTAAGGTGTTAGCATGATTTGATTAGTTCAAGATAATCTATGAAGCGTGAGGAATTGATCCATGGCTTTAGATTGAGATTTGATGATGATCAAAACTATGGAGTGATTTCTGTTTGCGTTTGAATTTTGAAATGCATGAAGAATTAGGATGAATGGATAGCATATTTGGAATCCTAGTGAAAATATGAAGAAGTTCATATAAGGTTTGAAGTTTTTTGATCGCCTGTACATGATGTCTCGCCAGAGAAGACGACCGGCGTCGTTCTCCGGCCACCGCTGCTAGCTTCCCTCCAATTCCAGTTCAAAGGTAGACGATGACTGTGAGCCTTCAGATCAGTTTGACCACTTGACTCAGTCTCTCCATCGTACGCTCGCGATTTAAGCTGAGAGTTGAACTTGGACTTCCCAAAAACGCATCGTTTCATTTATTAGGTGGCAGCGCCTGAGCCCTTAGATGTGCATACCCAGTCTCCCAATCCAATGCCCCTGATTTAATTCTGGCTTTTATTTTTGTTAATTCTTTTTTCTATTTCTTTTAATTGCTTTTGCATTTTTAATTCATATTAAATCCAATTTTGGTCAGAAAAATAAAATAAAAATATGAGCATGATCTAGATTTTATTTCTGATTTTTTTTATATGCTTAGATCTTATTTTCATGCAATTTTAAATTTAATTTGATTTTTTGGCATTTTGTTTAATTCTTTAATTTTGGCATATTTTCTCATTTTCTTGCTGATTTTTGTATGATCAATTGGTATGGAATTTTAGTGATATTTTTGGCTGGCTATTAGTATAGAGATGCATGACCCCTTAGGAATTATTTCATAATTTTTAGATAACTTTAGGTTCTATTTTGGATTAGTTTCCCATGACCTTCCATTTTAGGGTTCCCCTTTGATAACTTTAAGTTTAGGAATTCTTTAGTGGCTTTCCCCTTTGATCTAGGCCCTGACCTTTTTACCATAAGTACCTAATACATGTAGGTTCCCTTTAAAAAATTTATAGGATTTTAGAAGTAGTTTTAGTATTTTAAATAGATTTAATACTTAGGCTAGTTTTAAGATGCTTTCAACATAACACTTGCACTAGTTGAACTCTAATGGTGGCCTTTAGTCATAATAGGTTTACTTATCTTCTTTGATGGTGTTTTAGACATATAGAAGCTTCTGTTTGATTGGTTGTGGTGTTTGGTTTTGGTGTTTAGACCTCCTTTTAATAGCTTTCTTGTAGCTTGATCAATTAGGGTTTAGGAAGAGCTTTAACTTTGATGTCTCTTTCTTCAAATAAACATGGATTGCCTTGATTGCTTTCCATTCTCATCCCATGATTCAAGGTCCCTATGTGTAAGCCTCATCTTTCCTTTGTAAGGATGTGTGGCATATCACAAGAGGTAGAACCTTTGAGGATGCTTATCTTAGATGCATGGTTGAGTGCCATGATGGATTCCCTTGGTTTCCATCATGCTTCCCATCATCAAGCAATAATATTGATGTTAACTCTCTTCTCTTTTGTTGGAGATTTTTGAAGCTTGAAGATGGAGCTTTCATTTCCTTCTCTTGAAGATGGCTTGGACTTGGACTTGGATATAGACTGTTTGTTTGTTTTGCTGTTGATCTGCTTTGTTGTTGAGCTGTTTGTCTGCTGTATTTTCTGATTGCTTAAATGTTGCTTGTGTGACTGTTTGGTGTGTTGCATTAGACTAGGCCTCATATAGATGATTCTAGGCCTAAGAGTATCCTAAAGGTTGAGCTTGCTCCCTTTGCTTGTCTGCATTAGGGGTTGAGTCTGTCTCCATCTGCTTGACTGTTATTGTTTAGCTTTGCTTGCTGGTTTAAGGTTGAGTGTAGTCTCCCTTGCCTGTGTGGTGTGTTTCCTCTGGCTTGCTTGCTCTAGAAGTTGAGTTTAGCTCCTTCTGCTTGTGTTTGTTGCATTGCATGCATTGTATTTACAATTATTTCTTTACAGTTATTTCTTTTGTTGTTGCTTTCCTTTGCCATGTTCCCCTAGGGACTCTGACTTCTCTTGTTCAAGAGAAGTTATGACAGACATTAGGGTTCTAACCATGCATGATAACATTAGGTAGCTCCCTCCTAACCTCAATCATAGGATCAACTTTGCATGACAACTTTAGGATTGGATTAGTTCCTCTTTAGTGCGTCTCTTTCTCTTCTCATCTTCAAACAAATCAAGATACAGTAATAAAGGTTAATTGATGTCGTACGCTACGAGCCTTAAGCTACTTGAGAAAGGGTTGTTGGAGAGTTTCTTTTCAACAGCTTGGATGTTTAGTATGGTACCCTTTGGGTGACATGCGACGCATTTACTCTCAGGTCATAGTCTCTAGTGTGATATTAGTTGCAAACATCCATAAAAGATACTTCTTCTAAAAGACAGAAAACAAAGATCAAACCTTCTTTTGTCCTCTGGGACCTTTAATCCTTGGAAACCCTTTTTCATAAGGAGAGTTCTGTTAACTCCCGGTTCTACTGCAAATGGTAAACGCCTAAGTCTCCGTCAAGCGAGCTGCATACACCAACTGCTGGAACCGTCTGTTAACCCTACTCGGATAAAAAAGACAAACATGTGTCTCTTGTAGCCCCGAACTACGTTTGCTCTGATATTTCATGCCGTGTGAAAGTACGTAGGCACGAGATGCGATATCTCGGCGAGCAACCTTCCCCCGTAACCCGTAGTTAGGCGAACTACGTTGACTCTGATTTCTCGTTCCAGACGGGAATACGTAGGCATAGAACTGATGTGTTCTGCCGAGTCATTTTCTTTTCTTTTCAGACCAGACCTTTTAGCATAGATAGATAAAACCAACTCGTCAGATAAACACAACAAGCGTGGATCCCATCGAGTACGATGGACGTGAGGGGTGCTAATACCTTCCCCTTGCATAACCGACTCCCGAACCCAGACATGGTTGCGATGACCTTGTCTTATACCTTTTCGTCAGGTTTATCTGATCGTTTCCTTTCTCGTTCTGAGGGATAAATAACGAAAGGTGGCGACTCTTCTGCTTTCCCGGCCCCTTATTTTCGCGGTAGCGACAGCTGGGGACTTATAGCTGCTGGGGACTTTTCCCATCCCCTATGCTGGGACCGTTTCCCATCCCCTATGCGAGTCAATCCTAGCGCTTGTGTGTTTACCTGTTGGGTTTTATTTATCGCATTTTACTTTCCGCATTTTATTTTTAGTATGATATCATTATTGTGTTGTTGTGGGAAGTGGCTCTGATGAGTAATAAGCCAGACGCGTGCTTGCTTTGCATGTACTAATGTCTCACGAAATCCACGCTCAATCGAGATTCTCCCGGTTGACTTCTTTTCCAGCCCTTTGGGCTTGAGGGGTTGTTGGTTTGGAGAATTGTCGACTCTGTGGACCGATCATTTGTGACTCAGCTGAGTGAGGCCACATCAAGAGATGATGATGCCACACCTCCTGGGTATCGTATCATCGTTTCTTGAAAGTCTGTGACACTGGGAAATGCATAGAATGTCGTACCTTTCAGTCACTAGGTCCATACCTGTGAGCGGGGTCGGGTTGTTGCAGGAAACCTTAACCTTCAGATTACCTGGTTTTCTTGACGGTGAATCAGTATTGTTGGTATCAGAGGGTTCTTATCATCAGAGATGTGGTTGTTCTTGACAGTGCATAATTATTGGTCCTCTTTAGGGTTGTATTATTAGAGCAGTGTTGTGATTGTGTTGAAACAGAGCCTTGGTCTCCTCAACAGCACACTCTTGATCCCTTGCTACATGTTTGCATTCGCATCTGCATATCATTTTGCATAACAGGTGTCGTAGAACCATCGATCTTATTCCTTGTGCTAACCAGTTTATTACAGGATATTCGATCAGGAAGATTACAGAAATCCCCACAAGGCTATGGAACAGGTACGAGCAGAGCTGAGTGAGGTCCGAGGCCAGATGAGGCAGGTTATGGGGAACATGCAAGAGTTGCGTCTGGAGCAGGAGGCACTCAAAGAGGAAAACAATCAGCTGAAGACCCAGGTGGGCTTGATCATGGAGGTGTTAAAGGATGTGCTCAGGAAAGAAGATGATCAGCTACCTGAAGCCGCAGCAAAGATGTTTGTTCCACTTGTGCCTGTGGAACCTGTGCCAAGGGTTGATGAGCCTCGGGTGTCTAATAGGAAACAAAGAGCTTTTAATTTTACTCTTCAACGCGTTGCTTCTCGGGATAATTATGTGACTAGGAGGGGGTATGCTCAGAAGGCAAAATCAGCTGACAGAACCTTTGATCCGACCCCAATGACATACGTTCAGTTGTTGCAAGTGTTTCTTCAGCTTTGGTTGGTCGAATTTCGGATTTTGGATCCACCTAAGGGTAAGTTACCATCAGGTTTTGATATGAATGCCCGTTGCGACTTCCACGCTGAGGCATTGGGGCATAGCATTGAGAACTGTCATGCTTTTAAGCACAAGGTTCAGGACCTGATTGAGTCAAAAGCTATTGAATTCACGCCGAACGGCGTAACAGTACCTGGTGATCCTATTCCGGCTGTTGCCGAGATGATGGGCGTTCCCAAAGCTGAAGTAGGTCAGGAGTATATCCTGTTATCAATGGTATCAGAATCCCCTTGTCCTTAGTTGTTGCTTGTTCCCAGACCAAGCTTGAGGATGAAAGCACCTGAACAAAAGGAGTCCTTGGTATCTCAGGCTCAATCTCCGGATGTCTTGACCGTTCTGAGTCAACCACCCTTAGGGTCCATGCATCAGACATCATCTCCCTCCGAGAGTCAACGGTCATATCGCCCTCAGCAACAACAATAGCCGCAGCAGCAGCAGAGACAGCAGCATCCTGCTCAGCGAAGAATTCAGGATAGAGATAGGACCGTGAAAAGAGTAGTTGATGTGCCCCGAATGCCGTATGATCAGCTTTTTTAAACTCTATTACAACTGCAGCTTATTGAGAAAAGGACGTTAGCTCCGCCGAAGGGCACGCCTCCTTTTGGCTATAATGTAAATGCCCATTGTGATTTCCATGATGGGGCACCCGGTCACAGCATAGAGAATTGTCAAGCATTCAAGCATAAGGTGCAAGACTTGATCGATAGCAGGGCAATCAACTTCTCCGATGATGTTCCGAACGTGGTGCAGAATCCTCTGCCAAACCGCGGGCAAGCTGGAAGCGGCTGAGTTGCCCACAAGTCAAGATACGAGAAGGCCCAATTCCTAGAAGCTGGCAGTCTGCATTTTTTCATGTCATTTCTTTACGTTTGTAGTTTCTTTCTTGTTTAATTGCAAATTTCGTTTGTAAAGCATGTTGTTTTTCAATTGATATGGATAGTGGAATAAATATGCATGTTTTGAATTAATCCATTCGTGTTTACTCTATTGCTTTCTTTTATTTCAAACGCTTGTTTAAGTGGAATCTAGGGAGGATGACGAAATCCAACGATGTGTAAGCTTCTGATGCTATGCTTTTGAATAAAAAACTGTTGATGATGTACAGGCATTGTTTCAAATCCCAAACACCGGAGATATAAGGAAGATAATCCCTTGTTAACCCCTTTGAGCCGAGTAGTAGGAGTTTCTTTCTGAAAATGAAAAACCCTCAATCTTAACCTGGGGCAAGGTAGGTGTCAGTTAATTTGACCAAGCGTTCAAATTACAAACGGAGTGTCCGTTCGAGGATAGATCATACCTATATAGGTCGTACCTAAGAAACCACAATGGTTAAGCCTGGTCGATCAGGAGTGAAACAATCACAATCTCTTTAACAAGTCATATAGGCCGAGGTCATACGATTTGTTCCAAAAAGAGAGAAAGAAAAGAATCGAAAAGAAAAGCCCGCTAAGTCAAATTTTGAAAGCAAGCGACTTAGGCAAAAATTAGGGTACCCTGCTGGACTTCAAAATTGAAGAAACTCTAAAAAGTTAGTCCAGGCAAAAGTTAGGGGGGAAACAAAAAGCAAAAAGGGATCGCGAAAGAAAAATCCTCAAACAAGAACGAAATCGTGTGGCTCCGGACGCCAAAAGACGAAAAGAGAGTGATTGTCACTTCGAAAAAGTGTAATTTCTTGAACTGTCACTCAACCTTTGAAAGGTGAACGCTAAGGTTGAATTAGCTAAACGTAGGATGGGAGAACATCAAGGAGAATGGGTGGGTTAAAACAAATTTTGAGCCTTTATCTTTTCTTTCATAAACCGTGAACCTGACCACGTTACAACCTTTAGAAGTCCTAATTGAAATAGGTTTGTTTTGAAAGCATACTTCGGTGAAGATCGCATCGGAACTGACTCCTAGAAAGGATTCCCATTACAGCGTTATATTAATGTTGACATGTTCATGTCATAAATTTTTTCTAGTGAACAGGAATGGATTTTGAAAACTGCCACATGCATTGTATTTGATATGTCTTTTATGCAGAACAACTTGTTTTACGAGCGAGTAAGCGCTTGACAGCGGGAAGGTTTCCATGATGGAAAGATTTGATCAGGACAGAATGCAGGATGCCAGAATATTCCAGTGAACCGGGGCAAGCTATGTCCAATGATCGCGGCGTGGGAGTCATCCATCCAGAAATCAGGTAATCCGGGGCAATCAGGTCGAGATTTGATGAATCTCTCGCAGCCAAGGGTACTATTCCCCACAGATCAGCCCATGAGGGGCAAAGTCATGACGAGACTGAGGCAGGTCACCCCGAGAGCGCCAAAGTTATCCTTATCCTGAAGGCGATTAACTTGAAGCACCTCCGTGAGGTTCGAAGTGCTGAAGTCGTTCGTGTCAAACCACCAAAGTACAGAGATCTCAGGTTCCCTTTTGAAAGGATATGACGAAGATCCCACAGGCTGGGGAAAAGGTCTGAAAGCGAAGGAACCGTTCCTCTCCATACCTGCAGAATTGGTCAAAAGTTGTTACAGATTCTGGGGCAAGCCATTTCAAGTTCGTTTCATGGCATGTTTTTTCAAGCAGAATGACTCCTTCTTCCTCAGCAGGTTCAGTTGTGTTTCCCCCCAGCCGGAGTCCCTTAATGTAGGAGTAGGCTCTAGACGATCTTATTTCTTCCCGGCAGATTGAAGTCGCATTTTTATCCCCAGAAGAGTTGGATGTGAGTTAGTAAGTGGTCAGGCAGTGATGTGCATTCCCAGCAGTTGGTCGTGTGTACGTTTAATCCCCAGTGAGGTCCTCACAGGGTACAATCAGGTTGTCGTTGGTTTAGAAGGATCATCCCCATGCAGGACTGTCCTTTCGGTTCTCCAACAGGTTGTCTTTCCTCCAATAGGGTTGATCCTCCTCTGCAGAGTTCGTAACTCCGGATTGGTTGAGATATCCCCAGCAGGATTGTCTCTTCCCCCCCAGCGGAAGTTTGGCTTCGTTCTTCCAACGTTTATTTTGCTGGAACGCCTCTTTGCATTTGCGTCGTGCATAGCATCTACCCCAAACACGTAGCATTTCCATTTCGTACGGAGCATTACGCCATTTTCAAACATGTGCATTTTGAAACATAAGCCAGGTTGGTTACCTCTTTATTTGAGGTGTCTTCCCTGCAGGTAATTGGGGTTCTTGTTCAGGATGGTTTTCGAATATTCAAATGTTGACATAAGACATGTGATGATGACGTTCGTCCTATCATATGTGCTTTTATCGGAGTTACTTGGTTAAGTTTCTCTTCTTCCCCAGCGAAGTTTTCCTCAGATTGTTGTTACGTCAGTGTTTTAAAAGGAAAGATTTCATGGATTAGATCTTTGAAGTCATTACCTGTTGTCAAGGTAAATGTCTGGTAGTTGACGTCCGAGTTTCCCCAGTAGAGTGTTCCTCGGATGGCTGTTACCTCAGCATTAAAAAAACTTCATAATTATACCTTCGAAGTTGTTACCCATTTTGTTCAAGATGGATGTCTGGCAGCTGATGTCAGAAATTCCCCACAGAGTTGCTCGTTCAAGTCTTCGGATGCTCAGTACGCACTTGTATTTAGTGTATGCCCGTTTCTGCGGAAATGGAAGGTTAGAGATATTGACGATTCTCGCTTTTATTTAGCGTATGCCCGTTTCTGCAGAAATGGAAGGTCAGAGATATTGACGATTCTCGCTTTTATTTAGCGTATGCCCGTTTCTACGAAAATGGAAGGTCAGAGATATTGACGATTCTCGCTTTTATTTAGCGTATGCCCGTTTCTATGGAAATGGAAGGTCAGAGATATTGACGATTCTCGCTTTTATTTAGCATATGCCCGTTTCTGCGAAAATGGAAGGTCAGAGATATTGACGGTTCTCGCTTTTACTTAGTGCTTTGCCCGTTTCTTCAGAAATGGAAGGTCAAGGATGATATTTTGATATAGTCCTATGACGTGGCACCCTCTTATTGTAGCGTACATTTGTTGTTGATCTAATGTGTGGATTCAACGCCTATGGTGTCACGCAGGTGGTTGATGTCGAAATCAGGTTTTGTATCAGATGATTGGTCAGTTTGTTGTCGTGACAACCGGATTCAATTGTCTGGATTTTGTTCCCCAAGCAGATTGTGCATTTCATTTTTTTTGGTTAGCAAATTTCCGGGTTCTTTGGTATTCAACCGTCTTCTACCTCGATTGGTTGAAAGTTGTTCGCTTGTCATCCAGTTGGGTCCAAGTCACTTGAATAGGGGCAGTTGTTGCACCCCAAAACTTGCCTAACCTTTTTCTTACTTGGCTTTCGTTTCATTGCATTAGCATATCATTGATCTACCATTTTCATAGCATAGCATTGTTCATTTAGCAGGGGATCAAGTGTGGTGTATATCAAAAGGAGCCTATCCAGAGGTATTATCCAAGCTTGGGAAGTCACCAAAGTCATCAGGAAGAGGGTTGTGTTCTTGAGAAGTTTGGTTGCTTGTATAGGGTTCATCTCCTTACCTGAGGACCAATTGAAGACCATCAGTGGGTTGTGAGGTCTTGTTCATGGATAGGATATATGGATGGAGCTCATGGAGTTCCTTGAGGGTCATGAGAGAGCTCAGTCAAGTCATTATGCCAACTGTGAAGAGCCACAGTTGAGAAGATGTTGCAATTAGGGTTTTCATCTGGGTAACCTTAAGTCAACTGTGCAATTGAAGAGGATTAAGACTCAATTCTAAGTCTTTGGGACCATGGAAAGTTGTGTTGAGATACATGAGGTGATATTCCAAGATCAATCCAAGAAGGATTCAAAGTGTGAGGAGTTGCCAAACTAGGGTTCTCAGGGCAAAATCCCATATTTAGTGCCTAACTTCAAGACCATTTATCTCAAGATACAAGTTTCATCTCAACTTTTGGCCAACATGAAACTTGTATAGCATGTTCTTAGATTTAATTTGAGTACCAGAAGTCCTCCATTGGATTTATAGAACTCAAGTTATGATCCAGACAAGTTACAGATCATCAGATGAATGTGAAATTGTCTGCAAAAGTCAACCAACTTCCAAGGAACGTTTGACCTAGAAGGATGTTTCTCCTCAACTTTTGGCCAACATTAAAGTTGTAGGTCTTGATCTTAGCTTTCCAAATTGTACTATAAGTCTTCCATCTGATTTGTAGAACTCAAGTTATGGGGTTTACAAGTCAGGGGTATTTTGGGAAAGTAAGATTATAGGTCATTTGGCATTATAGGTCATTTTCCCTATCTTGCACACTTCAAATGAAGTTTTGTCCAACACAAAACTTGCTCAAAATGGCATTGTTAGGTCACCCATGTATCCATGAGGCTTTGATTTGGCTTAGGGTGAGACTTGGTTTGAAAGAAATTGACAAAAGGGGAATTAAAAGGCATTTTTGTGAAAAAAAACTCAAATTAAATCATGTGTGTTCAAACAAGACCAAATGAGTGCTCATTTTGATCAGAAAAATCATTTGGAGCACAATGGCAATATTAGAAAGTTCATTTGGGGCATAATTCATAGTGTTTCAACTTGTTACTTCATAAATAAGTAACACATCAAAGGTTGGTCATAGGATGGAATTAATCTCTCAATTTGATCCATACACTCTCCACATCCCACAAAGATTACAGAGGAAGCTTCTTGGAGAAGGAATTGAGGAAGAATCATGTACACCGTTGGTGGATTTTCAAGCAAAAGTGAAAAAGTTGGATCTCACTGTTTGGGCCTCCAATGGGCCTCTAGAATCTTCCATTCACTTCTATTTAAGTTCAGCAAGTGATTTGGATTAGGGTTGGTGCTGATTTGAAGCTAGAACCAGAGAGTGCAAAGTGAATTTCAAGGGAGCAAGTGCAAATCGTGTTTTCATTTCAAGAGTAATTCAAGGAAAATTGAGGATTCAATCATCTTCAGCATCAATCATAGAGTGTATCTGCACAGTTTGAAGCCAAGGATCATGCCCTAACTGCTCCAATTTGAAGCTGCAACTCAGGTATGCAACTTTCAAAATTGTTGTAGATTCATGATGATCTATCATGTTTTAGCATGGGGTTAAGTTTTAGGAGAGGTTATAGATGGATTCTGGATCAAAATTGTGGAGTTTAGAGACAAATTAGGATGTGATCAACTTTCTGTTTGGCTTCGAAACTCTTTGATCTTAAAGTGTTAGCATGATTTGATTAGTTCAAGATAATCTATGAAGCATGAGGAATTGATCCATGGCTTTATATTTAGCTTTGATGATGATCAAAATTATGGAGTGATTTCTGTTTGTGTTCGAATTTTGAAATGCATGAAGAATTAGGATGAATGGATAGCATATTTGGAATCCTGGTGAAAATATGAAGAAGTTCATATAAGGTTTGAAGTGTTTTGATCGCCTGTACATGATGTCTCGCTGGAGAAGACGATCGGCATCGTTCTCCGGCCACCACTGCTAGCTTCCCTCCAATTCCAGTTCAAAGGTAGACGATGACTGTGAGCCTTCAGATCAGTTTGACCACTTGACTCAGTCTCTCCATCGTACGCTCGTGATTTAAGCTGAGAGTTGAACTTGGACTTCCCAAAAACGCACCGTTTCATTTATAAGGTGGCAGCGCCTGAGCCCTTAGATGTGCATACCCAGTCTCCCAATCCAATGCCCCTGATTTAATTCTGGCTTTTATTTTTGTTAATTCTTTTTTCTATTTCTTTTAATTGCTTTTGCATTTTTAATTCATATTAAATCCAATTTTGGTCAGAAAAATAAAATAAAAATATGAGCATGATCTAGATTTTATTTCTGATTTTTTTTATATGCTTAGATCTTATTTTCATGCAATTTTCAATTTAATTTGATTTTTTGGCATTTTGTTTAATTCTTTAATTTTGGCATATTTTCTCATTTTCTTGCTGATTTTTGTATGATCAATTGGTATGGAATTTTAGTGATATTTTTGGCTGGCTATTAGTATAGAGATGCATGACCCCTTAGGAATTATTTCATAATTTTTAGATAACTTTAGGTTCTATTTTGGATTAGGTTCCCATGACCTTCCATTTTAGGGTTCCCCTTTGATAACTTTAAGTTTAGGACTTCTGTAGTGGCTTTCCCCTTTGATCTAGGCCCTGACCTTTTTACCATAAGTACCTAATACATGTAGGTTCTCTTAGAAAATTTTATAGGATTTTAGAAGTAGTTTTAGTATTTTAAATAGATTTAATACTTAGGCTAGTTTTAAGATGCTTTCAACATAACACTTGCACTAGTTGAACTCCAATGGTGGCCTTTAGTCATAATAGGTTTGCTTATCTTCTTTGATGGTGTTTTAGACATATAGAAGCTTATGTTTGATTGGTTGTGGTGTTTGGTTTTGGTGTTTATACCTCCTTTTAAAAGCTTTCTTGTAGCTTGATCAGTTAGGGTTTAGGAATAGCTTTAGTTATGATTCCTCTTTCTTCAAATAAACATGGATTGCCTTGATTGCTTTCCATTCTCATCCCATGATTCAAGGTCCCTATGTGTAAGCCTCATCTTTCCTTTGGAAGGATGTGTGGCATATCACAAGAGGTAGAACCTTTGAGGATGCCTATCTCAGATGCATGGTTGAGTGCCATGATGGATTCCCTTGGTTTCCATCATGCTTTCCATCATCAAGCAATAATCTTGATGTTAACTCTCTTCTCTTTTGTTGGAGCTTGTTGAAGATTGAATATGGAGCTTTCATTTCCTTCTCTTGAAGATGGCTTGGACTTGGAGTTGGCTACAGACTGTTTGTTTGTTTTGCTGTTGATATGCTTTGCTGTTGAGCTGTTTGTCTGCCGTTTTATCTGCTGTATTTTTTGATTGCTTGACTGTTGCTTGTGTGATTGTTTGGTGTGTTGCATTAGACTAGGCCTCATGTAGATTATTATAGGCCTAAGAGCATCCTAAAGGTTGAGCTTGCTCCCTTTGCTTGTCTGCATTAGAGGTTGAGTCTGTCTCCCTCTGCTTGACTGTTATTGTTTGGCTTTGCTTGCTGGTTTAAGGTTAAGTGAAGTCTCCCTTGCCTGTGTGGTGTGTTGCCTCTGGCTTTCTTGCTCTAGAAGTTGATTTTAGCTCCTTCTGCTTGTGTTTGTTGCATTGCATGCATTGTATTTACATTTATTTCTTTACAGTTATTTCTTTTGTTGTTGCTTTCCTTTGCCATGTTCCTCTAGGGACTCTGACTTCTCTTGTTCAAGAGAAGTTATAACAGACATAAGGGTTCTAACCATGCATGATAACATTAGGTATCTCCCTCCTAACATCAATCATAGGATCAACTTTGCATGACAACTTTAGGATTGGATTAGTTCCCCTTTAGTGTGTCTCTTTCTCTTCTCATCTTCAAACAAATCAAAATACAGTAATAAAGGTTAATTGATGTCGTATGCTACGAGCCTTAAGCTACTTGAGAAAGGGTTGTTGGAGAGTTTATTTTCAACAGCTTGGATGTTTAGTATGGCACCCTTTGGGTGAAATGCGACGCATTCACTCTCAGGTCATAGTCTCTAGTGCGATATTAGTTGCAAACATCCATAAAAGATACTTCTTCTAAAAGACAGAAAACAAAGATCAAACCTTCTTTTGTCCTCTGGGACCTTTAATCCTTGGAAACCCTTTTTTGTAAGGAGAGTTCTGTTAACTCCCGGTTCTACCGCAAACGGTAAACGCCTAAGTCTCCATCGAGCGAGCTACATACACCAACTGCTAGAACCGTCTGTTAACCCTACTCGGATAAAAAAGACAAACTTGTGTCTCTTGTAGTCCCAAACTACGTTTACTCTGATCTTTCACGCTGTGTGAAAGTACGTAGGCACGAGATGTGATATCTCGGCGAGCAACCTTCCCCCGTAACCCGTAGTTAGGCGAACTACGTTGACTCTGATTTCTCGTTCTAGACGGGAATACGTAGGCATAGAACTGCTGTGTTCTGCCGAGTCATTTTCTTTTCTTTTCAGACCAGACCTTTTAGTGTAGATAGATAAAACCAACCCGTCAGATAAAGACAACAAGCGTGGATCCCATCGAGTACGATGGACGTGAGGGGTGCTAGTACCTTTCCCTTGCGTAACCGACTCTCAAACCCAGACATGGTTGCGATGACCTTGTCTTATACCTTTTCGTCAAGTTTTTCCGATCGTTTCCTTTCCCGTTCTGAGGGATAAATAACGAAAGGTGGCGACTCTTTTGCTTTGCCTGCCCTTTATTTTTGCGGTAGCGACACTAAGCATGCATAGTCTTGATCTTGAAATATCCCAAGGTTAAGTTGAATCTTAATTATTTCCTTGGATGTTTGTAAGCATAATGACGAACATGTAGACTTGATAGGGCATGAAGGGTACCATAGCATGAAGTTGATTAGAAACTTAAATTAAGATTAGAAATAGCTTAAATTTCTAAGCATTACTTAGAGTTAGAAACTTTGTAACAAATGTGACATTCTTGCAATGTTATGACATTTCCCTTTGTAATATTCTTGAATCTAATCTTGAATTCATGAATCTTGAATTTGGAATGATGGATCTCCCTTATGCCATTGAAATGAATGAACTCTTGAATTATGAACTTGTGATCTTTTGAATTCCACATGAACATAGAATTTGAAACAAAGTTGGATGAAGAAATCTTGAATTAAGTCTTGCACTTCATGTTTATTAGGAATATTGATCTTGAATATCCTAATATTCTTCAAGTAATTTCTCCTTGAAGGAATCTGCATGAGTAGACTTTCCAACTTAAACCCAACCCTAGACAATGAACCTTTTCTTCCATGTAGCCCATGATAAGCAATTTATCTTATTTGGAATGAAAAACAACGAACCGACCCAATCCTTACCTTGTGAACCCACATGCTCAATATGCAATAGAACGGTGTATGATATGATGAAAGTAGAACATGGAAGGCTAATGGTGAAAATATTTGGCTCTTGATATCTGAGAAATTCTTGAAGAGATTAAACCTGATACCTGAGGGTTTGATTCACAGAAACTCCTGATCCCATGCAAAGTATGATCATGAATTACAACCTAATGATGATGCAAATGAATGCAAAGCAAAAGCCAGTTAAGGTTAGAAAAAGGGAGGGCAAATTTTGGGGTGCTACACTATTCTTCTAAAATATGATACTTTCACATATAAGCCTTTATTTATATAATATGAGTTAGTAGAATTTATCCTAATGAAATGCATGTTCAAATCATGAACTAATGTTCCTTCACTTTGAAATTTTTGACACCACATCCACGGTGTTAGGAAGATCCTAAAGTCCCATATTGGTTGGAGATAGAGCATTGAAATAGTTTATATAGAGTGGCTCCTCTCACCTTACCAACCAGTTTTGTAGGGTTGTATTAGACCAAACTCTAATATGGTATCAGAGCCTATCGATCGGACTTTGGGAAACCCATTGTTTAAATTCATGCATCAAACCTAAAAAGAATGTTGGACGTGAGGGGGTGTTAGGAAGATTCTAAAGTCCCACATTGGTTGGAGATAGAGCATTGGAATAGTTTATATAGAGTGACACCCTCACCTTACCAACCGATTTTGTAGGATTGTGTTAGGTCAAACTCTAATACACGAGATTTATACACCTGTCTTTATTTTCTCTAAAGATTGTCATACTCGCATCATAATTTAAGTTTGCTTCATTTAGAAGTCTCAACTAATTCATCCATACAGATCATTAGTTATACTATGTGTCTTAATTATACTATGGAAATTTAATCATTTTAGCCACTTGTCGGTGATTAAGAGATTGTTTGAATGGGTTTTAGTTTTTTGTTTTTAAAAATTATTTTGTAAACCAATTTTAAGAAATAATTTTGAAGGAAAAAAACACATTTGGTAATCTTACTTTTAAAAATTGTTTTGAAATTGTATAATATTACAAATTTGTCATTGATAAAAATTGTATCAATTGTTCTTGTTTTTTCTTCTTTCTAATTTCAAAATTTTTTAAAAACAACAAAAACCAACACCTCTAAAATCTATTCTAATTTTTAAAACTGTTAAATAGAGAGTAGTTTCCAAAAATAGTTTTGTAAAATTAGACTACCAAACAAGTTTTATTGTTATCAAATTAAAAAAAAAAATTGTTTTATAAAGCCAAACTAAACAAGCACGAAATGTAATTTATTGTTATTATTATAGTTATCATCCCATTACATATAACTTCTGTGGAGCCTTGTTTTACATATTATTAATCAAGGAAGTTCCATTAAAGATGAACATGCTTTTGATGATGGCAACTATTTAAGATTAAGATGCCTTTGATAATGAGTCTTTGATAACAAAAAAAAAAGTTAAAGATGAAATTAAATCAATAAGGATTGATAAACTTGATTCCCTAATGATAACATATAAATAGAATATAGCTCAAGCTTAATGTCAAGCCGAACAAACTATCTAAAAAAATGAAGCGTCTAACAAATCTTGAAGTATATGAAAGTGTGCCTTGATACGTCTGAGTGAATTCATTGTAAAAGTATAAGAGCTTTCTCGTAAAGTGCATGGATAATCATACAGACACACATACACACGACACACACACCCACACAGACACACACACATACACACACACACAAACATACACACACATACACAAGTTTAGTTATAACACTTTCGAGAAAGTCATTTTATGAGTGAGGAAGTTGTATTTCTGGAAGGGTAGATTTGTAAGTTCACCAAAGAATTTTTTTTTACTTTGGTTGAACAACTTATCCATTTCCGGATTATTTATTTGGGTTCGAAGCTAAACTCATGAAAAGCTTTGGTTTGGAGTTTGTGTGATCAAGTCTCCATTTAGGTTCAAGATCAGCCTAGTGTTAAAACCCTATAGGTTCTTGGTTTATCCGGTATAAGACCAAGATTTAGTTCAAGGTCAGTGATGCGGTGAGAGTAGGATATCAAGATATTAATTAACATGAATCACAAATCTTTGAAATTCACCACCGAGCTTTGATTTATTCAAAGGAAAGGGTAAAGATCGAAGAAAACTCTAAGTGCACTATATAACAACAAAGCTAAGAGAATCTAAGGTTCGAGGGTTGGTTATACCTAGGGAATATGTTAGCATCCTAAGTATCTGTAGTACTCTACAGGAACCCCTTATTTGTATTTCTATTATGTTAAAGTTTGCATGCTAAAGAAAAGGTGCTAAGGTAAAGACCTAGAGTATATACAAAGTATGATCACCAAGACATCGCATCTTGTGCCTACGTATCCTAACTAGGACGAAATCAGAGCATTTGTAGTTCATCTAACTAGAGGTGGTTAGTTGTTAATGAGCTCACTAAGGATATGGATCCTTGTGCCTATGTACCCTCATTAGGGAATGAGGAATCAGAGCGTCCAAAATTCATCCCACTACGAGTGAGGAACTCTTGACTGTGGTCAAGGTTCCAAAGGGAAGTAAGTGTCTATGGCAAGACACTTGCATAGAGTGTGGCGACTATAATCCTAAGGCTAGGTAAAAGGGAAAGGAAGTGCCCATGGCAAGACACTTACATAGAGTACGCCGACTCTAATCATAAGGCTAGGATGATAGGGAAAGTAAGTGTTCATAACCATGACACTCACATAGAATACGAAGACTCTAATCCTAGGGCTAGAAAAAATGGAAGGACCTAAAGTTTCCTAAATATGACATGGCAGTCAACAGCAGGGGATCCTTTCCTTTGGAATTGGGTAAAAAGAGATCAGCAAACGAAATAGGCATCAAAATCATGACAAAAACAAAAAAGACATTCACAACATTTCATCAAGTAATATTTACAAGTATCATCAAGGAGAGAAGTCACAAGTTAGTAGTCAAAGAAATTTATAAAAATTAAAAATCAAAATGATCAAAAGTAAATCCTAAATAACTAAAATCGAAACATGAGTTTGAAATGATTAGAAATTTTTTGAGTTTTATTGTCTTGTGAATAAATTAAATACGAAGATATACTCTTAAAAAAAACTAATTAAAACTAAATATTAAAAATTAAAAGTAACAAAATAATATAAAATACTATAAATTAAGATAAACAATATCAACAAAACATATAAAAAGTATTTAACAAGAAATTTTAACAAAATAATTAACAAGAGTATTAACTAAAATATTTAACAAAATAATTAACAAAAATATTAACAAAGATTTTTTTAATATTTAATTATATACTATTTAGGAAAACCTAAATGTCTAAACAAAATAGAAACTTAATAACGTTTTTTGATATTTTGCTAACATTAACTAAACAATTATTGAATTAAGATTTAAACAATCAAAAGAAAATATATATTAAAACTATTAAAAAATAAATAATAGTAATAAAAATCTGTCAACTTAAAGTTGTAGTAACCATATGACAATAAATATAAAATTAAATTAAAAAAAAAAAAGTTAAAATGAAACAGATTAGTGAAACAAAATAAGAGATGACTGCTATTATGGCTAACAAATATACCTACTTGCAAAAAATAAAACGTGGAAGGTTCCTAAGACCTCCTCTTACAGTTACACAAAAGGGTACTCACATAACAACAACAGTATTTTACAGGATGCACATGATAACTTTATTTAACCCAACCAAATAATAAAAAACTGATAATAATAAAATAGAACAAAAGGAAATAAAATAGGTTTAAAACAAATAAATGAAAAGAGAAAAAAAAAATCCAACAACAAAAAGTATTAACACATATATAATAAATCAGGATTGCTATGTTGACACCCATTTCTACACCCTACACCTCAATTACTGTTTACAAATACTTGAACAAATTCCCCAAAATATGGTTAATAGTGTGTATTTTATTGGTTAATGAAGTAGTGAAAGTGGTTAATAAATTATAGGTAAAATAATTGGTTAATAATGTAGATTTTTGTGGTTAATGCAACTATGAAGTTGGTTAATGCGCAATCTTATATTTGTGTTATAAAATAAATTTTAAAAATAAATATTTTTTTTAAAAAAATTAATATTTTAAAAAAATATATTATTTTAATAAAAAAAACACTGTTCACCGTATAAATACGGTGAATAGTGCATACGGTGTAAGTATTGGGTGTAGAAAAGGGTGTAGAAATAGCATTTTTCATAATAATAACAATAGCAGTAAAGAAATAACATAAAGTTAAAAACAAAATACCCACAAAAGTCAAAGGGTAGTGTAGGAGGAGTAGCAACATGTTATCAGGTTTTTAATAAAGAAAAAAAGAAAAGTTGGTGAGAGTATATGGATGGGGCCCACCCGTGTGTGATATTGAGGCAAGAAAAAAAATGATACATTTGCTTTATTCTTTAAAGTTATTCTCTGCAAATTAAAAAGTAGGGTGAGTTGTATACTGTTGTCAGGTAGCTGGTGGGAGATAAAAGGTATTCACTTGTTTTTGTTCTTTTTCTTTATATTATAAACATGCAGGTTTTGTTTTTTATTTAAAATAATAAGTAGCAGGTCTTGTTTTTTATGCGCAAAGAGAAAGTGAGGTCATACTTTAAGAACTATGGTGATAGTAAGGTTATGGTCATGGTATGTAGTGGTTACATCAAAATGTGATAAAAACAAAAACTAAATCCAAGAACTTAGTAGCAAAGTATTTCCTGATATGAGTAAAACAAAATTCAAATGTTATTTAAAATAAAAAGACAAATAAATTTAAAAAAAGTAAACTATTAAATAAAAATTAAATTAAAAATCAGATTAATAAAAAAAACTAATTATTAATTAAAAATAAAATAAAATCAGTTAAAAAAGACCGGTATCTAAGTGTGCAGAAAAAAAATGAATACACCAAAATAATCAGCGTGAAATATACGTATTGAAAAATACAGCGTTTGGTCAAATTTCGAAATAAATTTTACCTGATAAAATGACTCAAACTGATCAAAAAGCGACCGAAAAGTGGTCAAAAAATTGAAATGAGCACGCCTGATTAAACTACGCGAACCATAGATTAATATGACTGACGTTTGCAGGCTCGATTTTAAAATTCTTCGTCCACTAATTTTACGCGCAATTGACTTTTGATTTGACTGATTCCGCTGTAAATTCAACAAGTTTATTCCAGCTGATAAATTGGATATTATGCAAGAATGATTGACCTAGAATATTTTGCAGAAGATCAAAGAATCTAAGGGTAAAATTTGGGGTATGACAGTTGCCCCTATTTAAATATCTGTACCGGATGACATAAGTGATGATAATCCTCATGAAATCATGGTGAAAAAGGTATATAAATACAGAAAACCGGAACTTTTTTTCCATTATATACAATGACATGCTATGTTATGGACAAAAGAAAACTATGTAATGCTGACATGCAATGAACTCTAGCATGATGGAATGCTAAATGCAAAATGCAGATAAAAACGGAAGTGAACAAGGATATAGTCCACACGATGAGTAACAACTCACAGGGATGATAAAACATTGGGGAAGCTGAAACAAACTGGGGAAATCTAAAGTGATTGAACAACAAGTCTGAGCATGACCATGTGACACTTTAGAAGAACGAGATCTTCACTGGAGGTTGAACCAAGAGGTGGTCTCCATTGGGGAATATCCAGAGTAGTGGATCAACAAGTTTAAGCAATGACTAGCTGACACTCTAAAAAGAATAGACGGGTCACAACCCTCAAAGCCTTAGGATTTGACCAAAGGAAAGGTAAAAGTAACATCCTCATTGGAAGTAGAACCAAAATATGGGCTCCAATGGAGGTATCTAGAATCATTGATCATCAGGTTCAAGCAATGACCAAATGATATTCTAGAACAAAAAGAATCCTCACTAAAGGTTGAATCGGAAAGACGGTATCCACTGGGGAAAGAAAAAAAGCAGGGACATTTAAAGTAATGGATAAACAGGTTCAAGTCATGACCAATTGACACTTTAGAAAGAAAAGTATTCTCACTGAAGGTAGAACCAAGAGATGGTCTCCGCTGGGGAAAGAAAAGTTTCACAAGAGAGTGACATGGTCAAAGGGTTGACGGAAAGAACTGACATTATCATTGTAAAAGGGTTGACGAAAAGAAACATTATTCCACTAACGAGTAACATCGTCAAAGGGTTTACGGAACAAAACAACTATCATCAAAGATACACATCGTCAAAGAGTTGACGAAAAGAAACTTGTCTAAAGGAACACATCGTCAAAGAGTTCACGGAACAAAACAAACTATCATCAAAGATACACATCGTTAAAAATTTGACAGAAAGAATGTTAAGTAACTAACAAGTGACATCATCAAAGGGTTGGCAGAACAAAATAATTATCATCAAAGATACACATCGTCAAAGAGTTGACTGAAATAACACCTGTTCGAAGGAACACATTGTTAAAGGGTTGACAAAAAGAAACCTGATCTCGGAATGTTATCATCCTAGGGTTGATAGAAAGAGGAATATATTCACTAATGAATAACATCATCAAAGGGTTAATGGAAGGAAAGTTTCACAAAAGGGTAGCGTCGTCAAAGGGTTGACAGAAGAAAATAAATTTACTAATGAGTATCATCATCAAAGGGTTGATGGAAAGAAAAACAATTCACTAACGAGTGACATCGTCAAAGGGTTGACGAAAGGAAAACTGAACTAAATAGTCACGTCATCAAAGGTCTGATGGGAAGAAATCATCAAGAGGATTTTACAGAAGAATCGGCATACAAGATGTCTCAATGTCTTCAAACTCTTGGAGAGATTCAATAAATTTCGACGTAATTGCCCCAGATTAATTGTATTTGCAAGACAAAGTCCTCGAACTTGTCCTTCAGACTGTGAGAGTATCAACTGGGAAACAAACTTTCCCTTGATGGTGGATCTTTAGAGTTCTTGCCTTGAAAGAAGTTTGGGAAAAACTTGCCATAAGATGACCTCAAGACAGCTTGCCACAATATTCTGAACTTTGAAGAGTTATGCCCCTGATTCACCAACTCCTGGCGTGGTTAATTAACAAATCCTTCAAATTGGTTTCCCCAGGCTGAACTTCCTTTACCAAGTCAAATTCCCTAGTTGGCTGCATTTTTTAGGAGTCATTTGATATTGGGTTGTCTTGCAAACATTATTGTTCATTAAGAAGTGGAAATTTCAATGCAGCATTCATGCAAGCTTTTGAAATCAAAATTATTGATAAAACACACAATGGAGTGATTAAAAGATCAAAGTGAAGTAGATCTAGTCACTTTCAGAATGATAGATAAAGTGATCAGCACAAACCATTAGCAAAGATCATTAGGAGTCAGGTTATCCAACCTTGTTGTAGTATGTTTTCAAAACAACCTTACCTTAATTAGGTCTTTTAAAGGTTGTAACGTGGCTTGGTTCATGGCTCATGAGACAAAGGATAAAGGCTCAAAATTTGTTTGTCCCCACCCAATATTCATAATGAACTTCAATCCTATGTTCTGTTAACTCAAGTTATACATTCAGGTTCCTATAGGCTAGGAATCGAACTGATGATATTTGGTAATGGTTCAGACACCTAAGGTAGTTACTACTCCCTTACAACATTTGGTTGTTTTTACCTATTGAGGAATTCCATAGTGAAAGCTTAAGATCAACTTTTTTTTGGTTTTCATACAAGCCTTTTGTATAAGGCAAGATCACGAGCTTCCCATCTTTCTTATTTTTTGCCTTCCTTTTATCACTTTGAGGAACAACTTGTACAACATTTTTTCACTTGATTTAAGAGAGTTTATAGGTTTCTTGCATGATGTCGTACCTCGAAAAATACGATCCTCGCGATGGACGCGGAAAATACGTTCGAAACAGAGTCGCCACCGAACTTTATTCATTCCAAGGATGGAATAGGAAAATATCGATAAAACCTTTAAGGAGATAAGAACATGGTCTTCGCAACCAATATTCTAGGTTCGGGAGTCGATTACATGAGGGGAAGGTATTAGCACCCCTCATGTCTGTTGTACTCAACGGGAACCTCTTGATCGATTCGAGAGTAAAGTTATCTATCCTTGTTAGTTTTCTTCTAAGGTTTCTCCTATAGGGAAATGGGTGGTTTTTAGATAGGGTGCTCGCCAAGGATTGGGGCCCTTGTGCCTACGTATCTTCACTTGTAAGAAGTGGAAAATCAGAGCCATCATAGTTCGTGGGACTACGAGAAAAGAGGGATTGTGCTCGCCAAGATCATCGCAATCTTGTGCCTACGTATTCTCATTGATAAATGAGAAATCAGAGCAACCGTAGTTCGGCTAACTACGGTAAAAGGGTTTGGAAATGTGAACGAGTGTTTAGGTCGCATTTTAAATGCTAAACATTGGCTTGTCTTCTCGCTAGGGGAGGCTGAAACACTAGTTTGTTATGCGCGGAAGAAAGGTCTAAACAATGTTCTTTAGAAAAAGGTGCTTGGATTGGAAATCGCACGAGGGTGAGGAATTAATGTTTAAGAAATATTCAATCGCACGGGGGCGAGAAAAGATTTGGAATGATTGAATAATTTAAGGGAGAATGACGACTACTCGATAAACGAGACGTCAGCCTCGCAATCAATTAATCGGGATATCATTGGAATGCTAGATCCCAACGATACCTTTTTCATTCCATTAATTATGAAATTGTATTTGAATGGACAATGGTGGTATTTGTCCAAATAATTAGGGCACGTGTTTTATAAACGAAAGGTCGAGCGAACCACAACCTAGAGCGTACGCCTCAAGAGTGGTTACTCAAGAATTCAAGGAGTGCGAGACTCCAAGAACTCAATTCTTTCGTAGTTTAATTAAGAAAATAATTTGAATTTAACGCACGGTTTACAAACATACTAGGGTTTAGACTCGATCGCACGAGGATGAGGAACGAGTTAAGACGGGTTGAAAATTTGGGAGGAAAGACGACTATTCGATAAGCGAGACGTCGGCCTCGTAACCAATTAGTCGGGATGTCGTTGGAATGCTAGATCCCAACGACATCTTTTTCATTCCATTAATTACGAAACATATTTGTTGGACAGTGAAATCTTTGTCCAAGTAATTAGGGGAAGTGTTTTAAGAACGAAAGGGTGAATGACACGCTATGCGAGGCGTACGCCTCAATAGTCGTCACTTAAGAATTCAAGGAGTGCAAGACTCCAAGAACTCAATTCTTTTGCAATTTGATTAGGAAAATGATCTAAAAAGGTTTGCTTATTCAAATTAGGGTTTACCCATTTTGAAAGGTTTAAACAAAGTTGTGGTCTTTTAGGGATGAAAGACGAAACGACCACAACTCAAAGCGTGCACCTCGAGAGCGATCGCTTAAGGACCCAAGGAGTGCTAGACTCTAAGAATCCACCACTTTCATATAAGTTCGATGAGAAATTTTCACTTATTCTAATTTTTAAAAAAGAACAAATATTTTGAATTTAATAAAAGGAAAATAAACAAATTGATAAAATTCTAAATAGAATTTAAATAAAGTCATATTGCAAAACAAATATCAATTATCATAATTTATAAATAAAATCTATATAAAAAAAATAAACTAAATGTAATTAGTTTCTAAAATAAAAGGGACCCTATTAAGTTTCATTAAATTTAATTAGACTAATTAACATTAACCCCATAGGCCCAATGGCCTTATACTATCCCAACAACCCTCTTTTTCTTCTAAGAAAAACGCAACGAGCCTGGGTTGTTAATCACACCGTTGGCCCCCTAAAATCTACATGGAAGACTAAAGGGGGGCTTCATGAAGGATCAGGCGCCTGCACATAATGAGGGCTGGCAATTCCAAGAGATAAGCAAGGGACACGTGTGTTTATGCGTACCCATATGCAAATCTAAAACATTTCCTCTTTCTCGTTGCTATCATTAATGTTCATTAAATAAAATAAAAACAAAAACCAAGGGAACATACACTTATCTACTACAAAGACAAAATCTAGAAGCCACAAAACCAAACGTCTCCTCCTGAAACTCAAACGCATCACCCATATCCTCCGAACCTCTCACCATTCTAACTCTAAACCTCAGTGAACAAACTCTCTTTCGATTCACAACCAAACCTTCTTTCTGAACCCTAAATCAAACTGCAAATCCCTAATCCCCAATCTCACGGAAATCACACGTTAAAGCATACAAATAACAGACAAAGTATTACAAATAAAGCATTGTGAATAAAAAAATAATAATCCAACAAAACTCCTTAATCCCAAAGTTATTTCATTTAAACGACTTTCAGAAGTTGATGGAAGGGGTACCTGGAGGTGAAGGCGTCGAATCTGCGCTGCTACAAGGTGATTGCTTCTTCTTCTCACTTCTGCTTCAGCTCCACTTTCTCATTCTTCTTCTGCCGCGAACAGCTCTATTTGTGAAATTTGGTTTAGCTCAGAGCAAGCTCAGGTTCTGATATTGAACCTGAGTAACCCTTAAGATTTTGAGCTTTTTGATTAATGGGTGGGGATGGATTTCAACATAGTTTCTCTAGGGTTTTTTTTCTCTTATCTCTGCTGCCGCCCCCTTGTCATGAATGAATAGTAACAAATATATAGGGGCTTGATGTTGTGAGATTAGGGTTTTTCTTTTGCAAACCGTGTAAATTTTTGGGTGTAACCTGTGTTGCTTTCGGCTCCTTGCTTGTGATTTCTGTTTGTTAGCTGTTTCTGGAAACATTTGTCTTTACCCTGATTTTTTACAGCCTTGTTTGTGATTTTTACTGCTTGGATTTATGTTGATGTGGTATTTGCTGACTTATTTGAGTTTTCTGAAACCCGTTGAATTTTGTCATGAATTACAGGTGCATTGACGTGATACAAAGATTTCAACTAATTATGAATGCTGATCATCATGTTTGACAAGCTTTGAGCATGATATATTTCAACTTCCATTCTCTTGCGTGAGGTTGATAATCCTCCAATAGTGAAACTGCCTATTGATTTATTGTTAGTTTGTATTTTCTACCATCCCTGTCACTTTGAATTCCATCAATTCTCTTTGTAACTTATGATGAAAATGCTGCAGATTTCGTTACAGCTTGAGGAAATGAGAACTTCGCATACGGCTCAAAGGCAAGGTCGTGAGTGATTTGGGCATTTTCTTGGTAAGACTTACTACCTCATTCTTGTTATTAACTTCTTAACAGAGACATAGAACTCCTGTTAGCTCTCATAATGGTTTTCTTTCTCTTTTGTTATGTTTCTTGGCATGACAGGGATCTTCGGTTTACGGTATAAATCTTCCCATCCATCCCATTCTTGTTGCTCAAGAAAACAAAATAATCACTTCTTCATGATGATGACTATGGAGATTTTTCACAATAATCTGTGGCAGCAACAAAATAAAGTTGAAGCTTCAAGGCGAAGGATCGAAGCTCTCGTTGATTTCCATCAAAACTTTATCAAATGTTGCTGCACATTTTCAACTCAACTGTAACAATGCCTTTCTAGAGACTCAGTTGTCCACAAGACACCTTTCATTGCTTCTCTTTGGAACTTGGTTTGATGACAACATTTGTATCTTATTCAAATCCTGGCGTCAAGACTTGTGTTGGTTTGCTTGTAACCTTAGCATTTCACTCGTGGTCTTCTTTGTAGCTTAGAATCCATCCCTTAATCATTCTTGATTTATTTTGTAGGTTTACATGATCATACGACATTGAAGATCCCACGCAGATGAGGGAGTCCCGCTTTCGTAGCTGGTTAAAAGGATAGTGCGGAATCCGCTCTAACCACGTCTCTTAGGACTGCAACCTAAGGATGTCGTCAATACCAGCATCAATCAATGTCGTAATCACAAGTTTTGGTAATATATCTCGCAGCTTGACTAACCAATTCTTGTTTGATTTATTCCTGGTCTGTTGGCATTTGCTGGTGTTGCGGTATTGTTAGGCAGCAATGACAACGGCCGCGAACCTAATGAAGCGAGGTTGTCGAGTAATCAATAGAAGGCGTGTTAGGATTTGTTGCGAAAGACCGAAGGCAACACTCGATTTTTTATGGACAAAAGAACCAGAACTTGTTGCTTCTGGTGTACGTCGATCCTACGTTTTGGTGGCATGGATTAGCCTAAAGACAGTTTGAGAGCAACCTCACGAGATCTGATGGAGATTGACAGTTTCTGCAAGTAGACGATGTCCTCCTAACAACATAGACATAGGATGTATCATCTGTACCCCTTTGTCCTAAAAACCTGTCTGTTTGAATTCTTCTTTTTATTCATGAGTTTTCTTGGTTCCACCAACTTATTTTATTCGGAAATGTACAAGCTGCTCTTTTGTATCTTGAATATTTGGCGGAATTAAAGAATGAACTCTGTTTGGGAAAACTCCTATTACTTTTGAATATACTAAGGTTTTTATTACTATTGCATGGTTTATGAGTGCAGCAACAACTGTTACGCTTGGACCAGCAGAAAACATTATGATTTGCCAAGACTTCCAAGCGTGCTTTGAAACTACCATGACTCAAAACTATATAAATAGCATTGCTTAAACCTTAGCATTTCTTGCAGCAAACTAAATTATTTTGAAACATCTCGAAGCCAAATATGCTACAGCCAACCATGAGTTGCTCTTGGACTCCATCATAATTGCAATAAAATTTGGTATGGTTTGGAGGGTGTACTACAATCATGGCCTTAAAATGCGAATTGAAAGGCATTAAACACAACTCAAAACCACTTAACAACTTGATCCCTTATATGCTACGTATATTATGAACTTCTTGAAATGAGATTGATCTAACTTTGGCTATGTCTACCGCGCTACTTTAGTACCAATCATGAAATATGGTTCAATTCTACTTGAAACTAATTGATTATGTCTTGAAACGAATCGAAATATATTCTAGATTAATTGCATCCAAATTGTAATCCAATTATGACTTGAAAATTTGCAAGATAAATCTAAGTTTGTCACAAACCGATTTAGAATCCAAATATAGCTTGACGCTTGCAATCAATTCGAACAAAGTCTGAGGCTAAATCGACCGTGTTCATAAGCATCATGTGAAGTATCTTTGAATTAACTTGAATTAACTTGAATTAAGTGTAGACCATAATAAGCAACTTGTAGTGTGAGGCTTAAACAACATTCAAGGAGAAGTTTGTAATCAAGTTGAAATAGGGTGTAAATTTCCTGAAACTGTGTGGCAAGATAGATCCAATCATGTACTTTGTATTATTGATTATATCATGTCTGTATGATCGTGAGAGCGAGGGCACACATGAGTTTGGGTACAAGGGGATGGAGGTGCGCTCCTCCCACAAGAATTTAACATAAATTGTGAGGGATTATCACCACAATGAGTACACACAAAGTCTTTATAAACGAAGTCTTAGAGAATTATGGCCAGGAGTCGTGAAGCAGTAAAACATCCATTAAATACCAAAGTAGGACAAATTTGGGGTATGACAGATGCCCCTATCTAATTGCCTTAAACCTGAACGAATGAACTGCCACATGGCGTTCATTTTAAGGTGGAAGTCAATTAGATAAAAGAAGATCCCAAAATTTGTCCGGTAGAGAAGTGAAAAGTACCATGAATGGGTTAATAGGATGAACAAGATAACCTGATATTCTCTTGGTGGTCGAAGCAGTCCCTTATCTAATAAGGTCCTTCGCGATACCAGAGTAGTATAAACGAGCCCCTTTGGGTGGTCGAAGCAGTCCCTCATTCGTTAAGGTCCTTTGCGATACCAAAGTGGTATAAACAATCCTCTTTGGGTGGTCGAAGCAGTCCCTCATTCGTTAAGGTCCTTCGCGATACCAAAGTGGTATAAACGAGCCTCTTTGGGTGGTCGAAGCGGTCCCTCATTTGTTAAGGTCCTTCGCGATACCAAAGTGGTATAAACGAAGCTCTTTGGGTGGTCGAAGCAGTCCATCATTCGTTAAGGTCCTTCGCGATACCAAAGTGGTATAAACAAGCCTCTTTGGGTGGTCGAATCAGTCCCTCATTCGTTAAGGTCCTTCGCGATACCAAAATGGTATAAACGATCCTCTTTGGGTGGTCGAAGCAATCCCTCATTCGTTAAGGTCCTTCGCGATACCAAAGTGGTATAAACAAACCTCTTTGGGTGGTCGAAGCAGTCCCTCATTCGTTAAGGTCCTTCGCGATACCAAAGTGGTATAAACAAACATCTTTGGGTGGTCAAAGCAGTCCCTCATTCGTTAAAGTCCTTCGCGATACCAAAGTGGTATAAACAAACCTCTTTGGGTGGTCAAAGCGGTCCCTCATTCGTTAAGGTCCTTCGCGATACCAAAGTGGTATAAACAAACCTCTTTGGGTGGTCGAAATAGTCCCTCATTCGTTAAGGTCCTTCGCGATGCCAAAGTGGTATAAACGAGCCTCTTTGGGTGGTCGAAGCAGTCCCTCATTCGTTAAGGTCCTTCGCGATACCAAAGTGGTGTCTCTAAAGACGTGAGATTCTTCGGGTGGTCGAAGCAGCCTCTTATCCAATAAGATTCTTCGATGATACCAAAGCAGTATCTCTAAACACATGAGATTCTTCGGGTGGTTGAAGCAACCTCTTATCCAATAAGATTCTTTGATGATACCAAAGCAGTATCTCTAAACACATGAGATTCTTCGGGTGGTCGAAGCAGCCTCTTATCCAATAAGATTCTTCAATGATACCAAAGCAGTGTCTCTAAACACATGAAATTCTTCGGGTGGTCGAAGAAGCCTCTTATCCAATAAGATTCTTCGATGATACCAAAGGAGTATCTCTAAACAAAATTTGTTGGGGAATATTGAGCCAAAATTCCTATTGGAGGAACAACGTTGTGCAAACTCTGCAAGGCAAGCCTTCAAGAAACTTTTTAAGAGAACCTCTGCTTGGGGAGCCATAAGAGCAATAGCTGCTGGGGATTATCATCATCAACTGCATGGTTGAAGAGTGACTTGCTGGGGAGTAGAATTCCTTGAACTCACGGGGTATTAACCCTTTTCGGAGTAATACTGCCAACTTCACTGGAGGACTGGCCAAGATGCAAACTGATCCTAGATCCTGCTATGTTGCTATGCAATGCAATGCGTTATGGCGCCCAAACATGCAGCTAACAACGCAACTGCTAGGGAGTGCAAGATGAGAATGTAAATGATATGCTAATGCTCGATATGATTATGATATGATGTTGTATGTCATGCTTATGATAATGCAAATGATCAGGATGGCTGGGGATAAAATCCTGTGGGGATACCACCAGGGACTTGATTTGGTAGTTGCCAAATGGTTTTGGACTTTGGTTTCATGAGGATGCCATCGAGGGTGGACTTTAAAATGGTTTGCCAGACGGGAACTGGACTTTAAAATAGTTTGCCAGACGGGAACTGGACTTTAAAATGGTTTGCCATACGAGAACTGGACTTTAAAATAGTTTGCCAGACGGGAACTGGACTTTAAAATGGTTTGTCAGACGAGAACTGGACTTTAAAGAATTTGCCAGACGAGAGTTGGACTTTAAAGGATTTACCAGACGAGAACTGGACTTTAAAATAGTTTGCCAGGTGAGAACTGGGCTTTAAAGGGTTTTCCAGACGAGAACTGGACTTTAAAGGATTTGCCAGACGAAAGCAGGTCTTTGGAAGTTTAATTTCGGTTACAAAGCTCTGACAGGTATCAGGTCCAGGCCGTGGGGATGAAACACAATGACATAAAGGCTCTTTCAGGAGGCTAAGGTTATTTGATGGGGTGATGACATGATTCCCCGACACTCAACTCTTGCTGACGAGAATAAACTTGCTTGAGTAACTGCCCCAGTGTAGCTCAACTTGCCCCAGTCTGGGTCTATAAAGAAATTTTCCTTGAACGGAAATTGGAAGCAGTCGTACCATGAGATGAACTCGAGATGGCTTGTTCCAAAATTCCAAGTCATGAATGGAATTCGGAAGCAGATATACCATGAGATGGTCTCGAGATGGTTTGTTCCAAATTTTAGTCAGGAAGGGTTTTGATCTTGATTAACTGACCCTTGGGGTAATTGGCTTCAAATTATTCTTGAAGTAGTCTGCCCTAGAATGAGCGTTAAAGTGATGTAACTTGTGTTGATTGAGCGTTTGGAGGGACTCTCCCTTAATCAAAATAAACTTTGGGTAGCCTGCCTCTAGTCGGATCCTTTGCAGAAGTGGTATACTCGTTCTGGTAAGAACCTAGCTTCTAGTTGATATGTCATGACGGCTTACAAATGTTGAGTGTAGCGACTCATCCAAAGCATTTTGACTGTGCGAGCGTAGCGATTTAACCAATGCATAAGGATTGTGTGAGCGTAGAGACTTAACCAATGCATGTTAGTCATACTTTTGCTCAGCCCTAAGGCTTTTGACACTTGTTGACCTCAACCGTTGCCGATCTATGGCATGGACAACTTGACCAATTTGAAAGCATAAAGGGGAATGACCCATGTTCGACTAATCTGCCCCTGTTCAAATGGTCTGCCCTTGTCTACCGGGTATTTGAAGGATTTCTTATGGGATGAGAACTTTGGCGGTGATTATACCAGGATATGGCTTGAACCCATTTGCCCTAGTGTCTGAACCTTGTAGTGGTCTGCCCCGGTTTAAGCCTCAGAAGGACTTGCCCCAGATTCGCAGGGTTAGGAGAAAGTCTTGATTCAGGTCAACACTAGTGAGTGATCAAGTTCCTCTTTGATTTCACTTTGTTGGAATTTCTATAATGTCAAGTACTGATTTGCAATTGAAAATTTTGTTCACGAATGGTAATTTTAATGCGAAGTTTATGCAAGTTTTGAAAGAAATGTCATTTATTAAGTGTCATGATAGTGAGACGAATGGACCGTTAGTCCAAACGTTGTGCTAACTTGATTGGTGTAAACGATATAGCAAGAATATGACACCAATACATAAGATTAGCAAATATGTAGGAGTCAGTTTACGCAACCTTGCTGTAATATGTTTTCAGAATAAAACTCTGCCTCAATTAGGTCTTTTGATGGTTGTATCGTGGTCTGGTTCACGGTTATAGAAACAAAGGATATTAGGCTCAAAGTATTATTTGTACCCACCCCTTCTTCGTAATGATCTCCAGTCCTATATTCAGTTAATTCTGCACATGTTTTACCTTGACGGTGTAAAACTTGATGATTCAAGGTTTGCTCAAAATGGCAGCCACTTTATTTGGTTTTAATGGATGTCAGCGACCCTTTGATTTGGGTGGCCACTGAATCTTATTTTGTTTTTTTGTTGAGGGTTTGAGGACCTCTTTTTGGTTTTGTTTTTGATCCCTAACTTTTGCATGGACTGACTTTGCTTGTCAGATCCATCGGGATTACCTTAATTTTTTGCCTAAGTCTCCTTTTCAGGTGTTCGACTTAGCAGGCTTTTTGATTTTTTTTGAAGGATTGTGACTGCCATGTCAAGGGTTATTGATGAACAACCGTCTTGTATTTGGGATTTTGCTTTGAGTGCGGGATTGAATTAACTGAACAACTACCCTGCCCTAGGTTGAGTGTTTAAGGGTTTGAATATCCGAAGGAAACTCCTACTTCTAGGCTCGAAGTGATTTACTAGGGATTAGATCCTTATATCTCCAGTGTTTGGGGATTGAAACAATGCCTGTACATCATCGGCAGAATATTATCCAAAAACATACTATCAACAATTATGGGTATTTAGCTTTCGTCATCCTCCCTCAAATCTTTGCTAAACAGCAATGCGATAAAGGAAGTGAAATATTTTTGTGATTTTTGCAATAAATGAGAAATTGTTAGTGAATACGAATGGATTTGATCAAAACATGCATGATTATCACATTAACAATACCATTAATAAGAAACAATGTCTAAAAGCAAGTAGCAATTAACAGAAAAGAAACTACAAATGCTTAAAAAACATGATCTAAAAAATGCCAGCATGGAGGAACTGGGCTTTTCTTCCTTGATCAGTTGTCTTGAGAAGATGCGTCTTGTAGTCCCCAAACTCATTCAGGTGCGAGGCGGATACGCACAACCAAACTCCCTTCTTGAAAGGATATGCCTCCCTCGTCAATCAATTGTTGCACCCTAGCCTGGAAAGCTTTGCAATCTTCTGTTGAATGCCCCATTGATCCAGCATGATATCCACAATGTGCATTGGGATCATACCCAGGCGGGTATGGTTCTGGCAAAGGCTTGATAGCTTTGGGTTCTACCAGCGAGTTTCGGACCAGATGCGACAGAAGTTGACTATGCAACATAGGAACTGGATGAAGAGGAGCAGTCCTTCTTTCCAAGTTATTTAGAGGCTTATGCTGATTTGCATGAGGAGCAACCCAAGGTTTCCGGTATGGTGCCCTAGGCCTGATTGGTTGTCTATAAGGATGATATGGTACAGGCAATGATAATTGTCGAGAAGATGACGAACCATAAAGTTTTTCTGGTGCACCTTGAGAATACTCGACATTTGCTATGACCACATCAATTTCATTATCCTCTTCCTCTTGAGGATTGCTAAATAATTCAGTCTCACCCGTCTGGTTGCTCGAAGCATCTTGGATTTGTTTAGTCTTAAGGTAATTCTCGATGCGTTCTCCTACTATTATAAGGTCAGAGAAGCTCAAGAATGCACTTCCAGCCATTCTTTCGTGATAAGAGTCATGCAGGCCGTCCAAAAATATGTCAATCAATTCTTTGTCCAAGAGTGGTGGTTGCACCCTGGTTTCTAACTCTCTCCACTGTTGTGCATATTCCTTACTGGATTCATCGCTCTTCTGAGGTAGGCTTTGCAACTGCGTGCGACTGGGAGCCGTGTCCAAATTATAATTATATTGCTTTAGGAAAGCATTGGCTAAATCTCTCCATGATTGGATGCGACTTCTCTCTAAATCCATGTACCAATTCAAAGATGCACCATTCAAACTGTCTTGAAAACAATGAATCATCAACTTGTCATCAAGGACATGAGAATTCATCTTTCGGCAGAACATTACCAAATGACGCTTTAGGCAACTGAGACCGGTGTACTTCTGGAAGTTAGGTACTTTGAATCTCGAAGGAATTACCAGGTCTGGCACAAGGCACATATCAACAACATCGAGCCCTAGATTATCATGCGCTTTCATAGCTTGAACTTTTTCTTCAAGGGCATAAAACCTCTCCTTCATAGAATCAGTCAATGGCATCATCTGAGGATGGGCAGGAATGTTCATTGGCAAAAGATTACCAATAGCCAAATGATCGTACAAGGGGTTGGTCGACATAGTGAAACCTGATGAAGAGTTAAGATTCTCCATCCCAACTTGTTGAAAATTATCCTCTGACATAGCTACCCGAGCTTTCCACTTGATTAGTCTGACTAGCTCTTTGAGTTGTCTGTGCTCCTCTTGACTCCACTTGAACTCACTTCAACTTCTTTGCGGCTACCACAAGTTCAGTATGAGTGTCGGGAAATCATCTGAAGGTTATGGACAAGGGATGGATAAGCTTTCTGGCTTAGAAAGATATGTAATGCAAATGAAATGCAGATGCAATGATATGCGAATGCAATGCAGGCACAAACAAGATCCAGGATAACATAAGCAGGTCAAAGCTCCTAACCGGTAGATTATACTAGGCAAGTTCTAGATTCTTTACCCACAGGCCCACTCACGGGATAGCTTCTATGTTGACGAATAAGGTTCCCAGGATCACGGACACCGATCGCATCAACATCACGCAACATGCTAGCTATATTATAACGAGAGTACGATAGGGTCTCTCCTGAGCAGATTCCTCATGCTAGGCACACGAGGAGCGGGTCCTCGGAGACTAACACTACACAACTACCAATATAGAAACTGGTTCTAAGAGCGGTTCCTAGAGTCACGGACCCTTCATGAATCAAATCGTGTAACAGGCTAGCTGCGTTACGATAGGATCTACGAAAAGGTCTATTCTGGAGGAGCTTTCATGCTAGGCACACAAGGAGCGAGTCCTTGGGGACTAACACTAATTACTACCAATTCTAAACTATGTTTTCTCTCTTCTTTTTCCAAAGCTTGGGTGTAGAGCTTTACTTGTGATATTTTCCCAGAATCCAACAAGCAAATATAATACAGAACATATAATAGAAAGAGAAAGCAATAAATAAAGAATAGGAGAAAATAAACATAAAGAAAACAATTAAGCAAAAGTTTAGTACTCTCGAATCGAGTCAAGTGAGGCTTGACTCTCTCTTGCATAGGGCAATGCGAGTCCCCAGCAGAGTCGCCATCTGTCGTACCTCGAAAAATATGATCCTCGCGATGGACGCGGAAAATACGTTCGAAACAGAGTCGCCACCGAACTTTATTCATTCCAAGGATGGAATAGGAAAATATCGATAAAACGTTTAGGGAGATAAGAACATGGTCATCGCAACCAATATTCTAGGTTCGGGAGTCGATTACATGAGGGGAAGGTATTAGCACCCCTCATGTCCATTGTACTCAACGGGAACCTCTTGATCGATTCGAGAGTAAAGTTATCTATCCTTGTTAGTTTTCTTCTAAGGTTTCTCCTATAGGGAAATGGGTGGTTTTTAGATAGGGTGCTCGCCAAGGATTGGGGCCCTTGTGCCTACGTATCTTCACTTGTAAGAAGTGGAAAATCAGAGCCATCATAGTTCGTGGGACTACGAGAAAAGAGGGATTGTGCTCGCCAAGATCATCGCAATCTTGTGCCTACGTATTCTCCTTGATAAATGAGAAATCAGAGCAGCCGTAGTTCGGCTAACTACGGTAAAAGGGTTTGGAAATGTGAACGAGTGTTTAGGTCGCATTCTAACTGCTAAACATTGACTTGTCTGCTCGCTAGGGGAGGCTGAAGCACTAGTTTGTTATGCGCGGAAGAAAGGTCTAAACAATGTTCTTTAGAAAAAGGTGCTTGGATTGGAAATCGCACGAGGGCGAGGAATTAATGTTTAAGAAAGATTCAATCGCACGGGGGCGAGAAAAGAGTTGGAATGATTGAATATTTTAAGGGAGAATGACGACTACTCGATAAACGAGACGTCAGCCTCGCAATCAATTAATCGGGATATCATTGGAATGCTAGATCCCAACGATACCTTTTTCATTCCATTAATTATGAAATTGTATTTGAATGGACAATGGCGGTATTTGTCCAAATAATTAGGGCACGTGTTTTATAAACGAAAGGTCGAGCGAACCACAACCTAGAGCGTACGCCCCAAGAGTGGTTACTCAAGAATTCAAGGAGTGCGAGACTCTAAGAACTCAATTCTTTCGTAGTTTAATTAAGAAAATAATTTGAATTTAACGCACGGTTTACAAACATACTAGGATTTAGACTCGATCGCACGAGGATGAGGAACGAGTTAAGACGAGTTGAAAATTTGGGAGGAAAGACGACTATTCGATAAGCGAGACGTTGGCCTTGTAACCAATTAGTCGGGATGTCGTTGGAATGCTAGATCCCAACGACATCTTTTTCATTCCATTAATTACAAAACATATTTGTTGGACAGTGAAAGCTTTGTCTAAGTAATTAAGGGAAGTGTTTTAAGAACGAAAGGGTGAATGACATGCTATGTGAGGCGTACGCCTCAATAGTCGTCACTCAAGAATTCAAGGAGTGCAAGACTCCAAGAACTCAATTCTTTCGCGATTTGATTAGGAAAATGATCTAAAAAGGTTTGCTTATTCAAATTAGGGTTTACCCATTTTGAAAGGTTTAAACAAAGTTGTGGTCTTTTAGGGATGAAAGACGAAACGACCACAACTCAAGGCGTGCACCTCGAGAGCGATCGCTTAAGGACCCAAGGAGTGCTAGACTCTAAGAATCCACCACTTTCATATAAGTTCGATGAGAAATTTTCACTTATTCTAATTTTTAAAAAAGAACAAATATTTTGAATTTAATAAAAGGAAAATAAAAAAATTGATAAAATTCTAAATAGAATTTAAATAAAGTCATATTGCAAAACAAATATCAATTATCATAATTTATAAATAAAATCTATATAAAAAAATAAACTAAATGTAATTAGTTTCTAAAATAAAAGGGACCCTATTAAGTTTCATTAAATTTAATTAGACTAATTAACATTAACCCCCATAGGCCCAATGGCCTTATACTATCCCAACAACCCTTTTCTTCTTCTAAGAAAAACGCAACGGGCCTGGGTTGTTAATCACCCGGTTGGCCCCCTAAAATCTACATGGAAGACTAAAGGGGGGCTTCATGAAGGATCAGCCGCCTGCACATAATGAGGGCTGGCAATTCCAAGAGATAAGCAAGGGACACGTGTGTTTATGCGTATCCATATGCAAATCCAAAACATTTCCTCTTTCCCATTGCTATCATTAATGTTCATTAAATAAAATAAAAACAAAAACCAAGGGAACATACACTTATCTGCTACAAAGACAAAATCTAGAAGCCACAAAACCAAAAGTCTCCTCCTGAAACTCAAACGCATCACCCATATCCTACGAACCTCTCACCATTCTAACTCTAAACCTCACTGAAAAAACTCTCTTTCGATTCACAACCAAACCTTCTTTCTGAACCCTAAATCAAACTGCAAATCCCTAATCCCCAATCTCACGGAAATCACACGTTAAAGCATACAAATAACAGATAAAGTATTACAAATAAAGCATTGTGAATCAGAAAACAATAATCCAACAAAACTCCTTAATCCCAAAGTTATTGCATTTAAACGACTTTCAGAAGTTGATGGAAGGGGTACCTGGAGGTGAAGGCGTCGAATCTGCGCTGCTACAAGGTGATTGCTTCTTCTTCTCACTTGTGCTTCAACTCCACTTTCTCATTCTTCTTCTGCCGCGAACAACTCTATTTGTGAAATTTGGTTTAGCTCAGAGCAAGCTCAGGTTCTGATATTGAACCTGAGTAACCCTTAAGATTTTGAGCTTTTTGATTAAAGGGTGGGGATGGATTTCAACATAGTTTCTCTAGGGGTTTTTTTCTCTTGTCTCTGCTGTCGCCCCCCTTGTCTTGAATGAATAGTAACAAATATATAGGGGCTTGATGTTGTGAGATTAGGGTTTTTCTTTTACAAACCGTGTAAATTTTTGGATGTAACCTGTGTTGCTTTCGGCTCCTTGCTTGTGATTTCTGTTTGTTAGCCGTTTCTGGAAACATTTGTCTTTACCCTGATTTTTTACAGCCTTGTTTGTGATTTTTACTGCTTAGATTTATGCTGATGTGGTATTTGCTGACTTATTTGAGTTTTCTGAAACCCGTTGAATTTTGTCGTGAATTGCAGGGGCATTGACGTGGTACAAAGATTTCAACTAATTCTAAATGCTGATAATCATGTTTGACAAGCTTTGAGCATGATATGTTTCAACTTCCATTCTCTTGCGTGAGGTTGATAATCCTCCAATAGTGAAGCTTCCTATTGATTTATTGTTAGTTTGTATTTTCTACCATCCCTGTCACTTTGAATTCCATCAATTCTCTTTGTAACTTATGATGAAAATGCTGCAGATTTCGTTACAGCTTGAGGAAATGAGAACTTCGCATACGGCTCAAAGGCAAGGTCGTGAGTGATTTGGACGTTTTCTTGGTAAGACTTACTACCTCATTCTTGTTATTAACTTCTTAACAGAGACATAGAACTCCTGTTGGCTCTCATAATGGTTTTCTTTCTCTTTTTTTGTGTTTCTTGGCATGACAGGGATCTCCGATTTACGATATAAATCTTTCCATCCATCCCATTATTGTTGCTCAAGAAAACCAAATAATCACTTCTTCATGATGATGACTGTGGAGATTTTTCACAACAATCTGTGGCAGCAGCAAAATAAAGTTGAAGCTTCAAGGCGAAGGATCGAAGCTCTCGTTGATTTCCATGAAAACTTTATCAAATGTTGCTGCACATTTTCAACTCTACTGTAACAATGCCTTGCCAGAGACTCAGTTGTCCACAAGACGCCTTTCATTGCTTCTCTTTGGAACTTGGTTTGATGACAACATTTGTATCTTATTCAAATCCTGGCGCCAAGACTTGTGTTGGTTTGCTTGTAACCTTAGCATTTCACTCGTGGTCTTCTTTGTAGCTTAGAATCCATCCCTTAATCATTCTTGATTTATTTTGTAGGTTTACATGATCATACGACATTGAAGATCCCACGCAGATGAGGGAGTCCCGCTTTCGTAGCTGGTTAAAAGGATAGTGCGGAATCCGCTCTAACCACATCTCTTAGGACTGCAACCTAAGGATGTCGTCAATACCAGCATCAATCAATGCCGTAATAACAAGTTTTGGTAATAGATCTCGCAGCTTGTCTAACCAATTCTTGTTTGATTTATTCCTGGTCTGTTGGCATTTGCTGGTGTTGCGGTATTATTAGGCAGCAATGACAACGGCCGCGAACCTAATGAAGCGAGATTGTCGAGTAATCAATAGAAGGCGTGTTAGGATTTGTTGCGGAAGACCGAAGGCAACACTCGATTTGTTATGGACAAAAGAACCAGAACTTGTTGCTTCTGGTGTACGTCGATCCTACGTTTTGGTGGAATGGATTAGCCTAAAGACAGTTTGAGAGAAACCTCACGAGATCTGATGGAGATTGACAGTTTCTGCAAGTAGACGATGTCCTCCTAACTACATAGACATAGGATGTATCATCTGTACCCCTTTGTCCTAAAAACCTGTCTGTTTGAATTCTTCTTTTTATTCATGAGTTTTCTTGGTTCCACCAACTTATTTTATTCGGAAATGTACAAGCTGCTCTTTTGTATCTTGAATATTTGGCGGAATTAAAGAATGAACTCTGTTTGGGAAAACTCCTATTACTTTTGAATATACTAAGGTTGTTATTACTATTGCATGGTTTATGAGTGCAACAACAACTGTTACGCTTGGACCAGCAGAAAACATTATGATTTTCCAAGACTTCCAAGCGTGCTTTGAAACTACCATGACTCAAAACTATATAAATAGCATTGCTTAAACCTTAGCATTTCTTGCAGCAAACTAAATTATTTTGAAACATCTCGAAGCCAAATATGCTACAGCCAACCATGAGTTGCTCTTGGACTCCATCATAATTGCAATAAAATTTGGTATGGTTTGGAGGGTGTACTACAATCATGGCCTTAAAATGCAAATTGAAAGGCATTAAACACAACTCGAAACCACTTAACAACTTGATCCCTTATATGCTACGTATATTATGAACTTCTTGAAATGAGATTGATCTAACTTTGGCTATGTCTACCGCGCTACTTTAGTACCAATCATGAAATATGGTTCAATGCTACTTGAAACCAATTGATTATGTCTTGAAATGAATCGAAATATATTCTAGATTAATTGCATCCAAATTGTAATCCAATTATGACTTGAAAATTTGCAAGATAAATCTAAGTTTGTCACAAACCGATTTAGAATCCAAATATAGCTTGACGCTTGCAATCAATTCGAACAAAGTCTGAGGCTAAATCGACCGTGTTCATAAGCATCATGTGAAGTATCTTTGAATTAACTTGAATTAAGTGCAGACCATAATAAGCAACTTGTAGTGTGAGGCTTAAACAACATTCTAGGAGAAGTTTGTAATCAAGTTGAAATAGGGTGTAAATTTCCTGAAACTGTGTGGCAAGATAGATCCAATCATGTACTTTGTGTTATTGATCATATCATGTCTGTCTGATCGTGAGAACAAGGACACACATGAGTTTGGGTACAAGGGGCTGGAGGCGCGCTCCTCCCATAAGAATTTAACATAAATTGCCAGGGATTATCACCACAATGAGTACACACAAAGTCTTTATAAACGAAGTCTTAGAGAATATTGGCCAGGAGTCGTGAAGCAGTAAAACATCCATTAAATACCGAAGTAGGACAAATTTGGGGTATGACACATGAAACGCTTGCATTCGAATGTATAACCAAGTTAAACAGAGAACTACACTGCCCAAGGTTGAGATTACAGGTTTTTTGTAAAGAAAGAAAACTCCTACTTCTAAGCTCGAAGGGGTTAACAAGGGATTATCTTCCTTATTTCTCTAGTGTTTGGGGATTGAAACAATGTCTTACATCACCGGCAAAGTTTAATTGAAAGCATACCAACAGTAGTTATGGGTTTAATGTTTTTATCATCCTCCCTAATCTTTGTTTAAACAACAGTTTGGTAAAGATAAGTGGATGGAAAAAAATATTTTTTGCTTTTTTTTAGCAATGAAATGAAAGATAAAGAGTGAATACGAATGGATTGATCCAAAAGATGCATAAACATTCCATTAATATTGCTAATTCAAAAAACAATAGCTTTCAAGCAAAAAAAATTCAACATGCAAAGAAAATACAATAGAAAATGCTGAAACACCCAAAAGATCACAAGACTCGAGGACTGGGCTTTCTTTTTTGATTTTCCACTGAGATACTATCTTCAAAGTTGATTCTCGATATCAGTCTGATAATCATCTTCACATCTATCCTTGGCAATCTTTTCTACAACATGGACTGATGAACCCACTTGACCCAGTGAAGGATTTTTTTATTAGAATTCCTTGAGGCGTGAATGAGAACATCTCGGAGTCAAGTAGAGTCTGAACCTTACTCTTGAGCACCTTGAAATCTTCAGTTGAATGCCCATGTGCCCCATCATGGGAGTCACATCGGGCGTTGGTGTCAAAACCTGGTGGATATGGAAAAGGCACTAGGTTCAACTCCCTCGGCACTATCAATCCACCTTTGATAAAATCTGGAAATATCTGGCTGTATGACATTGGTAACGGAGTAAAATTCCTCTCTGGCTTCCTTGGCCTTTGTTTGGCATGCTGATGCGACTGACGGCGGTATGACCGTTGATACTGAGAAGGTCTTTGATTTGGAGAAGAATATTGTTCATGTGGAAAGAATGGAGACCCAAGAGGGTGCTGACTCTGAACAGTTGAGATGCATAGGTGTTAAGGTTGAGGCATCTAAGATTCCTAGATGGAATTACTTTCTTCCTCCCATTCTTCTTGAGAACTGATAACTGATTCACTCTCACTAGCTGGGATGTTCGAGGCGTCTTGGGTTTTTTCCACTCTTGATGTCACTCTCAATGCGCTCTCCAGTTATTATCAAGTCAGAGAAGTTTGATATCCAACTGCTAAACAGCTTTTCCAGGTACGAGCCTTGCAAAGTGTCCATGAACAGGTCAACCAATTCTCTATCCAAGAATGATGGTTGAACGCGAGAAGCCACTTCCCTCCACCGCTGAGCATATCCTTTGAAGGATTCATTTTCTCTTAAGATAAGTGTAGCAATTGCAGGTGATTGAGAGCCATGTCAAGATTATAGTTGTATTACTTCACAAAGGTATTAGCTAGGTCTGACCATGATTGGATGTTGCTACTCTTTAGCTGCATATACCAATTCAGTGATGTCCCACTTAAACTGTCTTAGAAACAGTGGATCATAAGCTTGTCATTCTTCTGCAAAACATCACCAAATGTCGCTTCAGACAACTATCCCTTTTGTACTTCTCAAACTTTGGTGTTTTGAACTTTGGAGGCATCACAAGGCCGGGTACCAAACACATGTTCAAAGCATTCAGATTAAGAGCATCACGACCCTCCATGGCTTTAAGATTCTCTTCCACCACACAACATCTTTCTATAATCTCAACGTCTAGTGGGTCCTTGGTTTTCATCATAGGGGCTGCCTCTTGAGAATCTGGCACAGGAAATACAAAACTCTGATAGTTTGTAGCATCAACAGAAGAGGAATGTCAATCTCGGATGATGGTACATTCTTGTATAACATGATCCTCAATAGAAATCTACGCAGGCTGATTTTAAGCAACATTGTTCACTTGAGATGGAATGATGTTCCCAGTGACTGGAGTTCTTCGAATGTTATCATCTATCTTTTCCAAGGCTGTCATAGCTTCCACAATCTGATCCAACTGATCTTTCATCAATTCGACATATGCTCTTGTCACAAACTGGTTCTGCTCTCTTGAGTTCATAATCCTTCAAAAGCTACTTCAGGTCCAATGCTCTTATCGGGAAGTCAACTAGGTTATGGACAAAGGATGGATGAGACTCAAGGCTGAGAAATGCAAATGCAAATTCAAATGTAACGACATGCGCATGCAATACAAATGCAAGCTAAAGGTTTCAAGGAACTCAAAAGCAAGTTGCAAACATTTTTAAAACTGAAAAGTTTCAATTCATGATCCTTGATCTCTATTGATTTTTGCAAAGGAAAGAATAAGTGAATTCCTTAAAACCAAAGGGATACTCATGGATGGAGGAGTGTATGGATGAATGGATGTACAAACACACATATACACATATTCACATATTCACACATATACAGACAAACAAATAAGGGCACAGGTATGAAAATCACGAGCATGGAGCCATGGTCTACCATCCCAAAAGGTGTGTACTAAGGGTTCTTGTATCTGCAGAATAGGGTTCTAAGAAATTACCAAAGTCATCGACCCATCTTTCAAATATTATCGGCACGTCAATTAACTCGGGAACCAATAATATTCTCAAGAGAGTCTCGTACGAGTGTAGTATCGCGTATCAACTACTTTGGGTTTACACCCTCATAGTCATCACATTATATCCTAAAAAGGCCAAAGTGGGGTAAAGAGGTAATCTAAAGGTCCTCAATATCACAGGCTCCTAGGTCGAAAGTAATAGTGCATTCACGATGGCTCGTTCAACACTATTACTCCCAAGAGGGCCTCAACTGAGCGGGGGTTCTCAAGTAAACTATTTTGGGATTAAACTCTCTCAAAGTCTCCTTGACTATACCCACCATCTTATCATAAATGAACTCAAGTTCGGGTATAGGACTTATCCTCACCACTCTAGGTAACAACCTTGCATACAGAAAAACCCAAGCATAACAGGCATATATACAGATTTTTACAAATATACAAGTATACAAGCAATCAAACATATGAACTAACACAAATGCAAACAAGGTAGGCTTAACCTTCTTTAAGGGAAAACTTTTCTCCCCAGTGATGCCGCCATTTCTATTGCAGTGAGAATCAAATATCAAGCTATTAATTAACTTGAATAACAAAACTTTAAAATTCACCACCGAGCTTTAATTTATCCAAAGGAAAGGATAAAGATCTAAGAAAATCCTAAATGCTCTATGTAACAACAAAGCTAAGAGAATCTAAGGTTCAGGGGTTGGTTATACCTATGGAAGGTGTTAGCATCCTAAGTATCTGTAGTACTCTACAAGAACCTCTTATTTGTATCTGTATTATGTTAAAGTTTACTTGCTAAAGAAAAGGTGCTAAGGTAAAGACCTAGGGTATATACAAATTATGCTCGCCAAGACAACATCTTGTGCCTACGTATCCTTACTAGGATGGTATCAGAGAATTCGTAGTTCACCTAACTAGGGATGGGGATCCTCGTGCCTACGTATCCTTATTAGGGAGTGAGGAATCAGAGTGTCCGTAGTTCACCCCACTACGGGTGAATAACTCTTGATTGTGGTCAAGGTTCCAAAGGGAAGTAAGTGTTTATGACAAGACACTTACATAAAGTGCGACGACTCTAAACTTAAGACTAGGTAAAGGGAAAGGATGTATTCATGGCAAGACACTCACAAAGAGTACGACGACTCTAATCCTAAGGCTAAGATGATAGGGAAAGTAAGCGTTCATAACCATGACACTCACATAGAGTACGACGACACGAATCCTAAGGCTAGAAAAAAGGGAAAGACCTAAAGTTTCCTAAATATGACATGGCATTCAACAGAAGGAGATCCTTTCCTTTGGAATCGGGTAAAAAGAGATCATCGAACGAAGTATGCATCAAAATCATGACAGAAACAAAAAAGACATTCACAAGATTTCATCAAGGAGAGAAGTCACAAGTTAGTCAAAGAAATTTATAGAAATTAAAAATCAAAATGATCAAAAGTAAATCCTAAATAACTAAAATCTAAACATGAGTTTGAAATGATTAGTGATACATTTCTTTTATTCTGTAATGTTACTCTCTGCAAATTAAAAGAAGGGTAGGTTGTATATTGTTGTGTGTAACTGGTGGGAGATAAAAGGTGTTCACTTGTTTATGTTCTTTTTGTTTATACTATAAGCATGCAGGTTTTGTTATTTTTTATATTAAAAATAATAAGTAGCAGGTCTTGTTTTTTTTTTTTATGCGCAAAGAGAAAGTGAGGTCATGCTTTGGGAACAATGGTGATAGTAAGGCATGGTCATGGTATGCAGTTGTTACGTCAAAATGTGATAAAAACAAAAACTAAATCCTAAAACTTAGTATCAAAGTATTTCCTAATATAAATAAAACAAAATTCAAATGTTATTTAAAATAAAAAGAAAAATAAATTTAAAAAAGTAAATTATTAAATAAAAATTAAATTAAAAATTAGATTAATTAAAAAACTAATTATTAATTAAAAATAAAATTAAATCGATTAAAAAAAAGACCGGTACCGAAGTGCTCAGAAAAAAATGAATACACCAAAATGATCAGCACGAAATATACGTATCAGAAAAATACAACGTTTGGTCAAATTTCGAAATAAATTTTACCTGGTTAAATGACTCAAACTGATCAAAAAATAATCGAAAAGTGGTCAAAAAATTCAAATGAGTACCCCTAATAAAACTATGCGAACCATAGATTAATATGACTGACGTTTGCAGGCTCGATTTTAAAATTCTTCGTCCACTGATTTTAAGCACAATTGACTTTTGATCCAATTCGGCTGTAAATTCAACAAGTTTATTCCAGCTGATAAATTGGATATTATGCAACAATGGTTGACCTAGAATATTATGCAGAAGGTCAAAGAATCTAAGGATAAAATTTGGGGTATGACACTCAGCCTAGTGTTAAAAGCTTGTTTTAGTTCGAGATCAACTCGTTGTTAAAAACTAATAGATTCTTGGTTAGCCCAATATAAAACCAAGTTTCGATCCGCGAGCTCAACCTAGTGTTAAAAGCTCTCCAAGGTTCAAGATCATCCAGTGCAAAATCTTAGTTTGAAGCTTGAAGACTAACCTCTCCAAGTTTCTTGTGGAAATGAGACTAGCCATAAACTTCATTTTCCTTGTATAAAGGTGTTGTACCCCAAAATTTTCCCTTATATTCCTTGATCTCTTTGCATATCATCTAGGTCAACAATCCATGCATAGCTAACCTTTTCTTTAGTTTTGGTTTGTTTTGTGAAGGTAGGTTGCTGAAAAAGATCCAGAAGGCCATGAAGGTTTTGTGTTTACACCTCGCTTCCTACAGGACCTTTCAGGAGATTTCAGTAGGATTAGAGTTCTTATTTCATTGGCAGTGGGTGTGGTCAAAATCAAAATCAGCAGAGAAAGAGTTATCAAAATCCATCTTTGCACAGTAATATGAAGCAAGCAGCAAGTCAATTTAGGGAGAAGAATCTGGAGGAAGTCATCACCTGAACTAGTCGTTGCTGAATGCTACACTAACACCCCTCAAAGGTACGGCTTTCCTGTGCTTAAATTTATGAAATTTGAAGTTGTGAGCTCGTCGTTTTTGCATCAATGTCGTGTTTCAAATCACTACGGTTTTGGTTACAAATTCGAGGAAATGATACCGCAGAACCCCCTTTACCGTTGTTGGTTTAAAAGCATGATGCGGCGAAGACCTTCTCAGATGGCGAAGACATGCACAAACGGGTATGATAATGGTGGAGGATACAGTTGAATTGAAGAAGAAGAAAAGAAAGGTGGCGACACGTTAAAAGCTAAAACACGTTGAAGGAGATAGGTTGAGGAATGGATGAAGAAGATGCAAGGAGTGCGGTCGCGAGAGGGATGAAGTGAGAACCGCGGCTGAAATTTGGGACTCTAGGGTTCCATATGGGCGAACCCGGGCTTTTGAACCAACCGGGTCAAATAACCCAATCCGATGGTGTTTCCTTCTTCCGGCCCAATCCCTTTTTCTCTTAGTTTTTTCAAATGGCCCGTTTCACCTCCTTTTAGTTTTTTTAGTTAATTTTAAATTTAGATTTTTTTTGTAGTAATATTAATTGGATTTTATCTTAGTTTTAGTTGGAGCTTAATTAATTTTTGATTCCTTTAAATTGAAACTTAGAGTTTTCTTGTGCTAATTAATTTTCATTTAGATTTTAGTTAAACAATCAATTAATTTTTGTTTAAGTTTTAATTTAATTAATCTAATTACTTAGACTTTATTTAAACAACCCATTCCTTTTAGTTAACTTTGGATGTGCATTAGCATTGTTGTCGAATAACCTATTATGGTCCGATTTTATTTGATTTTTTTTATATCTGGACATGACTAATGGATAAAAGTCGTGGATGACACCTATCTCTGGTACTTTAATTGATTCAATCCTTGCTTTGGATATCATGTTGCTATTTATTCATTCGTATACTCTTAATTCTCATATTTACATATACGCAATTCCGAAGGAAAAGATATCCCCCCACTGAGTGCCATGTCAATCCTAAATTTCTAAATATTTCCCTTATCCTAGCCTTAGGATAGGAGTCGTCGTACTCCATGCAAACGTCTTGCCATGGACATACCCTTTTCACAATCCTAGCCTTAGGATCGGAGTCGCCACACTCCATATAACATCCTGCCATGGACACCCTTTTACAATTCAATCCTAGCCTTAGGATCAGGAGTCGTCGTACTCCACGTAAGTTTCCACCGTGGATACTTACTTACCCTCCTTTTCAACTTAACATTCAACTTAGATTAGGATTCGCCGCACTCCACGTAAGTGTCTCACTATGAACACTTACTTCCCCCGGAACCTTGACCACAGTCAAGAAGTTCCTCACCCTTTTTGAGGGGAACTATGAATGCTCTGATTTCATTCCCGTGAGAAAACATAGGCACAAGATGCGATTTCTTGGCGAGTATACTTAGAACTAACCCCTTAGGTCTCCTTCAACCCTTTAGCATACCTTTAACAGATAGATTAACAAATATCGCATATTAAACAAGAGGTTCCTGTAGAGTACTACAGATGCTTAGGATGCTAACACCTACTGTAGGTATAACCAACCCCCGAACCCTAGATCTCCCTGCATTGTGTTTACAATGCAAATTAGGTTTTTCTTTCTTTAACCTTTCCTTCGGATAAATCAAAGACCGGTTGTGCATTCAAGATTTGTGATTCAAGTTCATTCAATAGCTTGACATCCTATTTTCACCGCAACAAAAGGGGTTTGATAGTTTAACATACAAAAAAATCTTAAGTTTAATTGGATACTCCCAAGATAAATTCTTGGGGACAAGACTAAGTCGTTTTTTACTGAACCTATATAATTCATGGTATTCTTCTCTCTTCCCTTAAACTCTTTATATTTCTGCATTTTACCTTCTGCAATTTTATTTTTCGTTGTTTACTTTGAAAACTCTTCAGGTTCAAACTCTGATTTTGATCCAAAATGTTTTTCAAAATTAAGTATTTTTTAAACGTACAATTCACCTGTCTCTTGTGTGTGAAGTCGCATGTCGAACAGGTGGCATTAAAGTATAACACTTATTTAAAGACTAATAATCTCTAGAGGAATATGACTTTCAACATACATCTAAGAGGAAGATATTTTCTAAATACACCACAACCTCTTAATAATAATATATTTGAAATATGAAAAGTTATGTTTAGAATTTTTATTTAAAGTATAAGTCATAAATTATATAAAAGTATAATCAATGGTTTGTTTATCCCTATTTACAAAGTAAATAGAAAAGTAATAAATAAACGCAATTCCCTTTGGAGCAAAGAGGAAAAGAGAAAATTTGAAATAGATTTCAAAACCAAGAGTTTAATACTAATATCTCTAGATGATAGTAAATTTTTCTATGTTCATCATTACAATACCGTCAAGAAAATATGTGATACTCTTGAAATGATATATGGAGTTTTTCCAAATATCAAGCAAGAGGAGATGAGCACACGAGGCGAAGAAGATGAAGATGTTACCTTCAAATATTTTTCAAATTTTAGAAATATTAGAAACTGAATGTTTGCCACTAACGAATATCTAAGAGTTAAGAATTAGAAGTTTAATCCAATCTTTAAATCGAAAGATGAGAGTATTCATGAATTTTAGGAGAAATCAATGAGAAAAAATCATATAGAAATTGAACGAACTAGTTCAATTACTCAAATATGAAGAAATTAAAACATAAGAATAATCAAATTCATCAAACTTCTATCAAACGAATTTGATGGAATTGGGTTATAATTGTTCTAATTTTTTGTGTGCACACATGATAAAACATCTAGTCGGGCATCTGGACCTCAATTAAGTGTGCTCATATTTATGTTAGTAGTATTTATGTTGATTATGTCTTAACTACTACCTGGTGTTCATGTATGACTAATTGCATAACTGTCTACTATGGAGCATTGACTATTGTGTGTAGCTAGTTGTATTTTTTGACTCTATGCTACTGATTTATGTTGTTGCTTCTCTAATTCCTGATTTGTATTATGAAGCTTGATGTGTTATTTGTGGTTCTTTCGATACCTTTTCCAAATTGTGGCAAAAGAGGGAGTAATGATATGTTGATCTCTTGATGTGTAGAAATCACCTGACTTTTTTGTGCTACTTCTGTTGTTATTACTTACTTTGTTCGATTATATGGGGTGATATGATGCGTTACTTGCTCTACTTCATGAAAAACACATCCTGTAGTTGTTTTAGCCAAAAAAAATTCAAAGGGAGAGATTATTCTTCCTTTTGGATTGACAACATTAGGTAAAATAACATATAAGCAAGATGTATTTCAGGAAAAATGTATGACAAGATGTTTCAGCATGTATTCCGATATTTGAGTTTGCTGCTAAGAAGAGTTGTTGGCTAAAGTGCTTGACATAACTAGTTAAGCAAGAGGCTTAAGGTTTGAGTTTTGACTATCTTCAGATGTCCTTCAGAAGTGTTGATGTGCTGATTTCTTCAAGATGCATATTTTTGTCTTTGGGAAGAAGTATGTGATGTCAATCCAAAATCAATTAGAAAATATTTAGATTATTTCCAATCAAAGAAGATCTGACTGGATGTACCTTCAAAGAAGATTTGGTACAAGAACACAAGAACTACTATACAAAGAAGAGTTATATGAAGAAGAGTCGTTTTAGATGCTCGGGTGTAACATGTGGAACACGATGTTTCAACATGTGTGTTACAACATCTGGTCTCCATCAACAAGACAAATGTTATTATTTGTTGCAACATTTGACAACTATTGCAGTTCTGGTTCAGTATTTTTCTATCAAATATTCACTCTTAAAAGAAGATTTTCAATTCATGGAGAAGAGGTAATTTGGATGTTCTTGTGCAACATGTGGTACAAAATGCTCTAACATGTATGCAGTGTAACATCTGGCCTTGATTCAGCAGGCCAATGTTATTGCATTTTTGAAGCAAAACTTTGGTTAAGATTTGACCAGGTTTGTTGTTGTATTTGTGTAATGCCTTTGTGTGATTTATTTGACAACTGTTGAAGATTAAATCATATCTTTTATTGGGGAGATTTATGGAGAAAATCAAATCCAACAAGATTCCGCTATTATTCTAGACGTAATTAAACAGAAATTGAAGAAGAAATAGCCAGAATCACATTGCTATTTAAGGAGACTATCACCTTATTTTTTAGGTGTGCAGGTTGTGAAGATACCTAGTGTTAAGGTTTATTTTTTAAGTCTTTATTTGTGCACCACTCTAGCGCCTCCTTTCATATCTTAAGGCATAAAGTTTGGTTTGTTAATTGAGTTGTAAACCTTGTTCCAAGATGTGGAGTCTATAAGCTTGAGAACATAGAGTTTCTTGTATTCCACGTTAATGTCATAATCGTATTAGGGTTGTATCTTTGTCGTACACATCTATATTTCAGTAACTTGACATATATGGTTTGTCTTAGTTGAGTTTTAATATTCAACATTGTTCGTTGAGTTGTAAACACCAATCATGAGTTGTGTGATTGAGAAAAAAAAGAGAGTAGATTTCATATTTAGGGGGAGTCTTTAAATAGAAAGAGATTGGGATTATGAAGAGACTTTAAACAACATAAAGTTTGTCTAAATGAGTAATCTATTATAATGTTTTGTCCAAATGATTTAAAGGTGTAACGAAGATATATTCAGATTGTAAAAAAACACAGTGATCCAATAATAATATAATATTGTCATGTAATCTAAATCATTGTTATTAATTGATCGTATAAATTTAATTTATACTCTCAACGCATCGTTTATTTTCTCATAATTTAAATACAAATTAATTAAACAAATTGAAAACAATTTGAACGTTCCTTCTAAAATGAAAAAAGTCAAGAAAATTGGTTGATGCCATTAGTAATATTGTTGGATGGCGATAACTAGCCGGATAATAATACTATATGGAGACTTTATTTATCAGCATTTTTCACGTATTTCATTTTCATTATAATGATTTGTAGTTGAAACTTAATTACCCTATACAGACTTTATGGGCCTAATTGGACATAAACGCAATGCCAACATAACTAAGATTGAGACATATTAAGTTGAATAATTGGTAATATTTTATATGTCAACGCTAGGTTTAAAATTTTAATATCCAGAATCCAAATAGTATTAACAGATTAAGTTCAATCATTTTTATAAAATAGAAAAAGTTTTGTTGGAAGGTGAAAGCTCACTTTGATATATATATATATATATATATATATATATATATATATATATATATATATATATATATATATATATATATATATATATATATATATATATATATATATATATATATATATATATATATATATATATATATATATATATATATATAGAGAGAGAGAGAGAGAGAGAGAGAGAGAGAGAGACTTTGCATGAGTATTAAAAATGGTTTGAAATTTATAACCCAAAAAAGAAAGTTTTGAATTTGTTAGCGGTGTGCCGTTAAAATTGATTTCAGAAACGAAAGCCTGCCCCCATAAGTAGTTGACTAGTTGTGGCTTGCAATGTTGTGATGTGATATTAATATTTAAATTGAAATGATGCATAAATATGATAATAGAGTATCATCTCGTATTTAAAATAAGTAAACAACGGGTAAAAGAAAATCTCGTATTTAAAATAAAATATTATTTATATAAAAAAAATAAATAAATTTAAGATTGATTTATTTTATTATGTATTTGATTAAACATTCAGTTGAGATATAATATGTATATGCCATATTATTTATGTAATTTATTGGTAAGCTATTATTATTAAATTGATTTTAATAATGCGTGCGTGAGATATATAATCTAATTAATATGTGATAGTTGAGTTAAATGAATATAAATTATTAGTTTAATATTCGATCTCTGTATAAATATCAATATTTATTTATATTAATATATTAATAATATTTATAAATCAAAAATATAAAATAAAATAAATAAATTTATAATTATGTAAAGTAATTAATATAACTATTAAAAAATAATAATAAATCAACAATATAAAATAAAATAAATTTATTTATAATTATATCAATTAATCAATATACCTATTAAAAAATAATGGCAGTACACAATAAAATTAAACCAATATAATGTTAAGTTTAATTTCATAATGAAATAAGCTATTTTTTGTTTATGATTTATTAAATTTGATTCTTATTAATTTATTTATTTTAATTATTGTCTATAAACAAAACTTATGCGCGAGTTTCTCTTTTTTTTTTTATTTATTATTTTCTCTTATTTTTATTTATTTTTTAACAATTTTATGTTTCTTGAGAAAAAGTGAGGGGATCATGATCTATGTCAACCTTAAATTTTGAATTTTATTATGCTGTATTTTTATTATTTTATTTTATTTTATTTTTTTCTATCGTCATACTTTCTACTATATTATTATATTTATTTATTTTTTCTATTATAGTATTTAATGTTAAATTATTTTTATTTATTTTTTCTATCATCATATTGATTTATATTGATTTATTATTAATATTTTTTTCGTGATCTTCAACATTTATTCGTCGCTTATTTTTTTTAAAATATTTTTTAATTGATGTTGTGTTATCTTAATTTTATATTATTAAAATTTTATAAGTGAATATTTTTTAATAAAGATAATTTATTGAATAAAAAAAAGAAAAAAAGGATGGGGACGTAACACTTAACTCATTCAAAAACTATCAAAACACTAGCAAAAATGATAGTTGGACATGCCCAATATATCTCTAAAAAAACTTTCAAAGGTACAAATGTCAGTCTATCATCAACAAGAGGTGTCCTTCTAGCGTCAAGGAGGCTTAACTGTTAATAGGGCACATAGCCTCCCTATTCCATTTTCTTTCATGTGCAGGTGACGAAGCGTTCCACTTGCCCGCTAGTTTGAAAAAGAACTTTAGGTTTTAATAGACAAACGAGTGCAATGAGGCCTTAACTAAGCTGGATTTTTTGGGCGCATAACCCATACTAATGCACTCAGAAGCATGTACACCTCTCTATTTGTACTTGTCAGTCACCAATCATGCAATGAACTTTGTGCTACTCTATAAGAAGAACAAAAATGAAAAACTAATCTATTTCTGTAAGGTGTTCAAAGGTGTTAAGGCAAGCTAGCCTGAATTTGAGAGGTTGGCTTTGGAGGTCTTAATAATTGCAAGTAAACTCAAACTGTACTTTCAAGGGCATCGCGTAGTGGCCAAAACTGACAATCTCATTCGCCATGTTTTAAAGAAGTCGCACCTCGTAGGAAGAATGGTATCCTGGTCTATGGAGCTATCCGAGTACGATATCCAATACATACCTAAAGAAAGTAAGAAAGTATCAAATCGCAAGTGTTGGCCGACTTCTTAGTAGAATTCAGTTTTCCATTGGGCGAGGAGACCCCCCGCCACACACACACACACACACACACATGTGGATATTATAAATGAATGAGCTTCAAACCTAAAAGTGGTGCCAAAATAGTGCTAGAGGGTCCAAACAATCTCCTTATAAAGAAATCTTGAATTTCAAGTTTAAAGCCACTAACAACCAAGCTGAGTATAAAGTCATCATCACTGGCATGAATCTCACAATTGAAGCAGGTGATTCGAGTCTCAGAGGTAGGAATTACTCGCAGCTGATTGCAAATCAGGTCGCTAGGGAATATTGTAATAACCTAACTACCCCCCGCGTAATTTATAATAAAAAATCAGAGTAATTTAAACATTTAGACAATTAGGATGCTACAATTCAACATAAACCTACTCATATAGCCAAATATGTAACACATGCCACTTTGAATAATAATAATAGTGATAATAACATTAATTAAATAGTCCAACCTCAACTTTTATTAATAGCAGCGAAAACATCAACCAAATAATTATTTCAATAATCCAAACATAATCATGACATGACTAAATCAACAGAATTATCAAATATGAGAGCTACACATAATAGTCTCCATAAAACATAAAATAATAAATAACGTTCTATCTCTCCCTCCCCCCGTTGTTACACATCAGAGCAGACGTCGACTCAATAAGGAAAAAGGAAGATCACTCTCTTTCACTCACATCCACGTCTCTACTGCGGATTATCTGCACAATGTCCATGTAAAGACATCATTCAAACAGAAGGGGTGAGAAATCACAAACATATAAAGAGTTGCATAATTATATGTAAGCACACTAATAATACATACAAAATCACTCAATCCACAGTTCACACCTCTTGCAAATCGACACATACAATAATGTAATATATATATATATATATATATATATATATATATATATATATATATATATATATATATATATATATATATATATATATATATATATATATATATATATATATATATATATATATATATATATATATATATATATATATATATATATATATATATATATATATATATATATATATATATATATATATATATATATATATATATATATATATATATATATATATATATATATATATATATATATATATATATATATATATATATATATATATATATATATATATATATATATATATATATATATATATATATATATGCAAATACAATGAGACTCTATCACGACTCAATGCATGGTGGTACCAAATAGTGAACTCTCAGGTTCACTCGCTCCAATCCCCACCTAGGATTTGAGCACACCAAAATCGTTACCATCATCATAGGTGATGCTTCACTAATTCCATCAGCATAGGAATTAGCTACTCGCACCTAATCCCCACCATATGATTGAGGCTCATCAAAAGTGGACCACAGTCCAACACCATGATGCATGATACATAATAGACATGCAACAACAACAATAACAAAAGGTATATTGACATTCACCTTAACCAATATACTCCGCCATAATAGCCATCAATACACCAAACACATGCTATAACATTCCAACAACAACAACGAAATAATATATCAACAACAACAATGCATTCATGCATATTTCACACCACAACATAAACACCACATATCATCTAACACCATCATGTAGTAGTTAAATAAATTCCAAGTACTTCAATTATTTTTAAAATAAAGTTTATTATGTCAGTTTTCTAACGCTTCGAACGACACTCGAATGGGACACTCGAAACTCAAGATATGGTTTTTCAAAGTTTTGTAAATTTTTCTACTAGTGTAACCGGTTACACCAAACGCAGTAGCCGGTTACACTCCAAAAACCATCCCATGCCTCGCCACTGCTTTACAGTGTAACCGGTTACACCAATTATGGTAACCAGTTACACCCCCTCTAAAATGTTCAGAAACACAATTTTTCAACAGTGTAAGCGGTTACACCTGTAGCAGAAGCACTTTTCTGCAGCTTATCAGTACGAAAATTGTTTTTCAACTCATCCTAAAACCTCACTTTTCATACAAATCAATTACCACATTTTCCCACACGAAAATCACTTTTAAAAAGTCCCAAAAACCCAAATTTTTATTATAAAAATTCACATACTCAAGTTCCGACTCTGACTCATAACAATGCTCAACAACACAACATCCACTATCACGCAATTTCACCAAAAACATGATTCTACTAGCATCAACACATAATACACAAAATAATCATCAACATAACATTACCATACAATTTCATAATTCATCAATCACATCACTCGTCCAAATACACACAATTGCATCAATTCACATCAATTGATCATAATATAGAGAGAAGAGATAAGCAAATCATATAGAGATAAAATCCACCCATATATTATCACGCCAAATCCTATATGAACGTAAATCTCAACCTTACCTTAGATGATGAGATTGAAACTTCTCTAATGGGGATTCCTCTTCCTATACCCTAACACTCTTCTCCTTCTCTTCCTTTACTCGATTTTCTCCCCCTTTTCCTTTATTTTATTATTTCCCTTAATTCTAATTACACCTTATTTCCATGAAATAAAATAAAATAATTATTTATTCTATAGTGTCACCTTACTATAATAACTAAATAACTATTTAATTATTATCACCCTTATTATTTTATTTAAATAAATTCTAATTTAAATACAATAATAGGAAATGACACTCTCCCACCATCCCCATGTCTCTACACCTTTGCTCACACACTCCCAACACCTTAAATTTTAATTTCTAAGGTTACCACCCCTACACCAAAGGGTCCTTCAACACACCAAAGCATCAAACAACACCCAATATCACATGATTTTATTACGAAAAATTAATTAAATAAATAAGGGCATTACAAATATCAAGATAAAAAACCTAACTGATCAAGTATTTCACAAAGGTACGTCAATCATCTGAACAATTTAAAGCATTTGAGATAACATATTTACATACGTAACAAAAATCTCGAGCATATCTCCTCTCAAAGATCGCCTGTATCAAGATAACCAAACTGTCATAAACAAAACTCTAGTCTCCCCCAACATTGAGTTAGAAGAAATAAATGCCATTGAAGTCGTCCAACTCACAAGTTGGATGGTGCATATAATGCGTTACTTAACAACGAACGAGCTCCCTCAGACAATCTAAAGGAGAAGAAGGTCCGAAATACGGGAAAATACACTAGGGTATATTGGAAGCTCTATAAGATGGGAAAGGTATCTCATATGTAAGATGTCTAGGGGAGAGTGAGATCGTTTTGGTCCTCATCGAGCTCCACCAAGGAGCATGCAACAATCATTTTAGTGGAGAGATCTTGCCCACAAATTGCTAAGGGTGGGCTATTATTGGCCCACAATAGTAAACAATTTATCAGAAAAGCCGACATGTGCTAGAGACTTTCCAATATACACCCCTCATCAGTTGAAACTCTTTACTTTGTCACATCGTGATGACCATTTTATCAGTGATGCATGAACATATTAGGTCATTTCCTACTAATTTTGGCGAAACTAAAGTTTCTAATCATTGGAGAGGACTACTCCGCAAAGTGGATAGAGGCAGAGGTCGTCTCAAAGATAACATCAGAAGTCTCTCTTAATCATTCATTCGCATGCGAATGGGAAAATTGGGTAAGCAAACGAAGTGATATTAGGAAGGTTAAAGAAAAAAACTAAATGACACCAAAGGACTATGGGTCGAACAACTCCACAAGTATTGTGTTTGTATCACACCATTTTCCATCCAACCAACAAGGAGACTCCATTACAATGGTATACGGTGTCGAGGCCATACTACCTGTCAAAATTGACATGCCAACATGGAGGCAAACTCAGTTCAATTAAGATGAAACTGAGACAAAACTAAGATGTGCAACTGACCTAATTGAGAAGGCCTACAATGTCACCCACATTAGATAACTCACCGTCAAACAAAGAGTCATCATAAGATATAACTCCGAAGTGGTCTCAAGGAAAATGCAAGAACAATTCAACAAGTATTGTGTTCGTATAACATATTTTCATCATAATATTTACTCAAGTTGGAGTCATGAATGAGTTGAAATCATATTTTTAAAGTGTATATATATATATTATATATATATATATATATATATATATATATATATATATATATATATATATATATATATATATATATATATATATATATATATATATATATATATATATATATATATATATATATATATATATATATATATATATATATATATATATATATATATATATATATATATATATATATATATATATATATATATATATATATATATATATATATATATATATATATATATATATATATATATATATATATATATATATATATATATATATATATATATATATATATATATATATATATATATATATATATATAAGGAGCATATCAAATAAGAGTGATTTTAAATGAGAGATGAGAGTAACAAACAGCAACCATTAGATCAAATTAATAAGAGAGATGAAATTCAAGTTAATAAGAGAGAGAAATTAATAATCACATTAATAAATAAGTTTAATCATGATTTAATGGTTGTTGTTTGTTCCTCTCCTTTCTCATTTTAAAATTCCTCTTATTTGATATGCCCTATATATATATATATATATATATCACTACTAGAAATACTCTGATTTCCTGCGGATTTACCTGCGGATTTTAGTAATTTCCGCAGAAAACATGTTTCCTGCGATTCTTACTGCTATTTTCTGAGCCCAGCTAAAACCTTCGTGGGTAATTAGCTTAGCAGGTAGAGTCGCAGGAAAGTGTCGCAGGAAAAAGTCGCAGGAAAGTGTCGCAGGTAATACACCTAAACTCGCAGATAATATCGCAGGTAATTGAAACTTTCGCAGAAAAAGTCGCAGCAAATTCAGAATCCGCAGGTAAATGCGCAGATATTTTCTCTCTCAGGTTTTTAATTTTTATTATTAATTTTGTTTAATTCTTATTTAAAATTTTATAAATATTAAATGTCAAAGGAACAATAATATAAAAATAAAAATCTAATTTGAATAAGTCAAGGCAACACTAATTTCATTCAAATTTTTAAAGCGAACATTACTTTATAACAAGTAATTATAGAGTTACATTACTAAAAATGACAATCAAACTACTAATAATTACTTGTCCAACCAAGTTAATCAGAAAAAACAATCCAAATTTCAGACAAATTAACAAAAAAAAAGACAATCAAAGGCTGACATTTACATCAAAACATGAGTGAGAAGAGAGTGTCTCTAAGGATGTAGATTGAATGCACTTCTCATTTGCCGGTTCATTATGAAGAACTTTAGGTGCCATCCATTGAGGCTATAAGCAGAAAAAAAGTCTTTTATTCTCTTTGGCCGATCGGAATTTAATCTGTGAGCAAAATCTTCCACTTCCCTGCATCACAAAATAACATCAAATTACTTTGCTTTCAAATAAATCAGCAGTAGTAAGTGTAATCCAACGTGTTTAAATTATGCAAGGAAAATGATATGATGTTGAACACTACCAAATTAAGTGTAATCCATAAGTTTTCAAATTAACTACTACTACTATTTAGTAAGTCCAACATTATCTAGCCATCAACTTCTATTCTATGAGATGAGCAGTCAATGGTGTTGTTTTACAAAAGTATACACCGCTCACACAACAATTTGTATACAAGAACTACAATTATAAAATGGAATTCATGGTAAGCACAAACGTGCACAATTGGAAAAGAAAAACCATGTAGCAAAAGGCTAGATGTAAATAGAATCCTGATGGAGGAACTCAAACCTCAAAATGTGTCTCCCCGCATGCACACGATATTGTCACCATTATAGGACAAGGAGCGCAGGGACCTCTGCATAAACAAATTTAGCTATCATCAAGCTGTATTCTGCATGTTATTACCCCAAGAATTCCAAAACCAACTAAGTGAGCCATACGTGAAACATAGTCTAGTAACTGTGGCAAACCTTTAGGAGGTTCCTGAAAGTATACAAAATCAACTATCAAATGAAAAGTAGTGATGAAGAGAGCTTACAAGTTTTGAGTCATGAGAACCAACCGTTGCATCAGTAGAAAGATGTGGGGTGAATGAGAGTTCTTGTGGCAAAGGTCTAACAGATGATTTTGTAATAACAGTACTTCCATTTTCTGAATGGAAACTGTTGCTCTCGCTAAACCGTCTGCTCGGAAGAGCTCGATCGCCTATGTCACCAGCTTCTGAAACACTCTCACAATCAACATCATTATCGGTGTGATGGCTTCCATGATTTGACAAGATCAACGAACGTCTTCTAATTGAAGATCCGCCGTCGCTGTTCATTATCTCCATGTCAACCATGCTAACACAGCCACATCAAACTAATAAGAAGCTGTTGAACACCAAATTAATAGAACTTTGACTCCTGCAACCAACCACCCTGCAATTTGAACAAGTTTAAGTTATAATTTAATACTTAACCATTTATTTATTTATTATCATTGAAAGAAACACATGATAATTACTTTTAAAATACGGTATGCATTTCTGTTAGGCAATCAATATTGACTTATGGATGGACTCACGGGGATAATGACAAAAACAAAGAAAAAGATAGCACAAGCTACAAACAAGTAAACACGAATCAATGATATCAACAAAATAGTAGAAATCTATGGTTGTTATTTGTCTTTTTTTAAAGCATGCCAATATCATCTAATATCATTTAACTTTTCAAAATTATCATTATTTCACTTATCATAAACATATCCATAATTCAAACCAATTCAACACTGCTATAAAATTAATATAAGTAAATCTAAACAGACCCTAATTCTTATAAAAATTGATGACCAATATACTTGTAATGCAGTATCTGATACAACTTTAACACAACCATAGATTCAAAACTTTCAGCTTTCTGCGTAAACTAGCTAGATAAGCCAAAGCTTTGTCACTAAAAGTCGAACAGCCGCTGATGTTGAATTATTCTATAAGAAATACTAGGAGTTGAAACAAAAGACTTGGAAAGAATGAATTATTTTATTGTCTTTTTAAATTTTAAATTAAAAAAAAAATTGATTTTCACAAATGTTCATCTGCTTTAGTGGTTCAAGAGAACCATCATCTTTTTTGTTGTATTGCATGAATACTAGATTGTAGAACTCTATAAAGCGTGTATCATCCCCAAGGTCCTGCTTCCATCCCCAACCCATCCCAAAAAATGTAAAACATTGTCAATGAAGTGATTTGGAATAACTCAATTTCTAACTGTATCTTACTTACAGCATCATCGTATCCCCTCTCAGGATGAAAATCATAATAAATTTCAGAGCATGGACCGCAGGGACCTGTGGCTCCACTTCATCATGCCGACACTGTTCTAGTTCCTCTCAAAATTTCCACATATCCAATAGTAATTTATAACAACCATGTGTAGATAAACCATTTGTATCCAAACCAGCCCTACCATCAACTTTGCCAACCGCCAATTTCTTCACCTTCCCATTTCAACCTACCACCAATGCCATCACTACAAAAACAATTACAAAAACATATTAAAAATACATAGAAACATTTCATCAAACATTTATAGTGCAATAAAGGATTTCTGTAAAAATTACACACCTAGACATTTCATCAAACATTTAGAGTGCAATAAAGGAATTCCAAAAAACATATCAAAAACACATTGAGACATTTCATCAAACATTTAGAGTGCATCAAAGTAAAGGCTTCAATTCAATTAATAAGAAATACAACAAATTCAGCAACATGTAATTTTTATGGCTCACACTAGCCATCACATATAAGTGGGATATCCAACAATTTAACATAGACAATGCCTTTCTCAATGGCATACTCCATGAAGAAATATACATGACTCTCCACAAGATTCAACTTTGACCGTTGCTCGGCATTGACGCCGTATTAACTTGCAGTAGCTAAACATACCAGCTTCAATCACACTTGAATTTAGCAGTAAGTATATAACTTCTAAATTACAATTTGAAAAATATATTAAAATACAATTTGAAAAATTACAAACCAAATTGTATTCATATATAACTTTATATTTTGGGCAATGAGTACTTTAAACGGTAGCCATTTTAGCAGTAAGTATCGCATCAATAGCTTCTCCCATGGACAGAAAAACACTTACCTCCATATGGATTAGTAAAGTAGGAGACTGAATACTTACCTCCATATGGAAATCTCGTCAGAAGCTCTGTTTCAGCAGCTCTCTATATCAACTAAAGCACAATACTTAATTTTGTAATTTTCTGGTCATTTGGTCCAATTTTATCTAGCAACTTATTAATAGACCGTTCCTCGACTAACAAGGCCCTTTGTGATGTTATGTTCAGTCTCGGTGCAGCAAACTGAAGAGCTTTAAGTTCAAAATCTTCCACCGAATCCAAGTTCGAAGTACCTTGCTGAAGCAACTCTGTTAAAACTTTCCCAGCCTCTTCTTCAGCAGAGTCCAAAACAAATGTAGCACGCCCAAGATCATCAATTATTCTAGAAACCTGCACATCACACTTCAGAAGAAGAAGAAAAAAACACACACCAGGTAGAGTTTGCTACATTCAGAGCAATGTTGTAAAAGTAGTTTGGATTTCTCAATTGCTTTGTTCAGATAAACCAGAGATTCTATTCCTGATGAACATCTTGGTCGTGCATCCTCTATGTCTGGAAATATCCTCATGATATCATCCAATACTCATCAATTCCATGCATATTTCACTATGTACCTGTTAATAGAAAATCCTTAGTTCTAACTCTAACACCTATGATAAACATAATAGTGAAATCCAATGTTATTTATTTATATATGTACCTGAAAGGATCTTGGTAAAGTCTCCACTATTTCACCACTAGTAGTTCTCATCAAAAGGAGTAGTATCCTTCAGCTACATATCAGACAAGAAAGTAACATATATTAAGCAGCATAGAAACTTCAAACAGAGATTGAACATCAACAAAACTTAATTCACTAACTGTTTGCTTCAAGCTAATTCTCCACAACAATTGTCACTAACCTCATGTTCAAATAAACTCCTAACAGTAATATAACAGGTAGTTCATATGTCTCATAACACTCCAATCAGCATCATGGTGGCTCAATGAGCAATGCAAGAGATAACAAACCTACTAATTTCAGTTTCGTGACAGTGCTAATTTGGTTCAATTCAACATGACTCACCCGGACACTTCAATTCCATTAATCAGCCTAGAAATCCCATTAAGATGATATTGACAAGGATACCGTAAAATCAGACATAAGGCTTTGACGGTAAAATGTAAATATTATAATGTTACCGTTATTAAACCGAATCAAGAGCCCATCCCAATTGGGTTCTTCATTCATAAAATAACAATCACAAAAGCCGTAGACATTCAACTACCATAGCAAGAAGATAAAAACCAATAAAACAAATCAAATATGTATGTAAGCTCAAAATTTTCAACTTAGTATTCTCAGCAACATATCCATTACAGAAAGAACTTTTATCCCCCAATTTTCAGCATAACAAGAATTGCAGTCATAAAGTACAAATATGCATTCAACATAAGTCTAAACTAAGCTATATGCATTTAAAATAAGTTTAAACTGTGTTAAGTAATCCCATTGAGAAAAAACAGACCAACTAAGAAGCATATCAAGTAAGGTAAAAAAACCAGACCAAAACAGATATCGGTATCTACAACTTAAAGCGTAATTGTAATTATTAAGCGGAATAGCCAACCTCCTTTGACTGGTCCCATATAAATCTGTATATTTAATGGTCAGAATTGACTCATCAACAATTTTTTAAAAGTTGTAATACACTGACTTGAGTCTCTGATCTGTGTTAGTTTGGTAAATTATAAGCATTATTAAATTAAAAATAAATAAATTACTCTTTTAATTCTTTTAAAAAATATAATACTTCAAAAATTCAATTTGTTTTCCAAATACAAAATCTCTAGTGTTAACCATTTAAATTTAAAATTTACAACTATAAATATTAACCACAAAAACCAAAAACTCTCATTACCACGTGTCAAAAGTTAGGCATAAACTCATAACTCTAGTAAAGCTAAAAAGTATCGCCATAATAAGCATAACTATATAACTATTAGAAAACTCTAACCCCACTGCATGTGTTAAATAATAATTGACTTATGTTAGCCCCATACTATATGTGTTAGTTTCTTTTTTCCGGATCTCTACGTTAGTTCATTAAATGCATTTGTCTTTTGATTTTGATGACAAAAAAAATGCTCTTGTATTGTCATTTTCAGATGAAGTCAAGGTGCATTTTTATCAATATCCCTTAAAAAAGAAAAAGTAAAATGGATATAAAAAATGAAATGTGAGTAATCTATTATATTTATAGTAGTATAATCATCTCGTTTGCCTCATTATATACTTATTTAATACTACATGCAACAATTCATAAGACTTAAATATTCAATTCCCATCATTTTAAATCTTCATTTCTATGCAATGGAAATCAAATCTATCTTCCTCATCATCATTACTTCATTCATCCTCTTTTTGTTTTGGCTAACAAAGAAAATCAAAGCAAGAAGTGCGATCCATAAATTTCCACCAGGACCATGGAAGCTTCCTCTAATAGGAAACTTGCATCAATTAGCACTAGGAGGATCACTTCCACACCACACACTTGGAAAACTCTCACACAAATATGGACCTCTTATGCATCTTCAGCTAGGTGAAATCTCTGCAGTGATTGTTTCATCTCCTGATTTAGCCAAAGAAATAATGAAAACACATGATCTTTCTTTTGTTAATAGGCCACAACTTCTTTGCCCTAAAATATTAGCCTATGAATCAACCGATATCGCGTTTGCTCCATACGGTGATTATTGGAAACAGATGAGAAAAATATGTACATCAGAGCTTCTTAGTGCAAAAAGGGTTCAATCTTTTTGTTCCATTAGAGAAGACGAGGTTGAAAAGTTTATACAATCCATTCATCATTTCTCAGTTTCTTCTCAACCACTTGATCTTACGAAAACGGTAAAAAGTATCGCCATAATAAGCATTAACTATTAGAAAACTCTAAAAAGTAACCATATAGCATTAAAAATGGTAGAGAAATTTCAGAACAATGGAGTGGGATTCCAAAGTGTGAATTGTTTTCTACCTTGTAGTTTCCACTATTACCAAGCACGCACTCACACACTAATTTCACAGCCCCGCATTGTGGAAAATGGATAAAATATTTCTATGTCTATATTTACAACACCCACATATGAACATAGTGCAAACAACTGTTACAAATGAGAAGTAGCATTGCCAAGTAAATAGAACTTCTGACTCAGGAGACAAATGAAGTTTTGTTTAAGTTGTGCATTTCATCAAACAGCTAGAAGTCATAAAAAAAAAACCTGATGCGAAGCAAATCAATAGCTAAGAAATCCAAAATCAAAAACACTAATACTAAGACTTTGGAGAATAAGTGAAAAGTGAAAGCCATAAAGAATTTTAGATTCTATAACAAGCTAAGAAAAATTGATGAAGAAATAGAGAGACAAACCGAATACGATGAGCAATCAGAAGCTATGATTTGTTGAAGAAATTAGGGATAGAAATTACAAAACCTGGAAGCCATTTCAATCTGGAAGTGATTTTGGGCTATGATATGTTGAAGCAATTTCAATCTGAGATACGATTTTGGTAGGAATCAAAATAGCGATGTGGGTTCGATACTCACCTCTTTATATGTTTATCAAAATTTGTTAAACTTTTTATTTATTTTATATTTCAAATTTTTAAACAATTGTTTTTGATTAAAAAATATCATTTATTTAAAAAATATTTTGACATAAATTGTGTGACTTGTCGTTTTTGTTCATAGTAGCCTTTAAATTGTATGGAGTTCATAGTAGCCTTTAAATTGTATGGAGTAATAAAATATATTATTATTTTTAAAAAAACATTTCTGCAAGCCTTTGCTAAATATTTTAAAATAGATTTGTTTTTAGATTATATATATAAATCAAAAAAATCAATATGTCAAATATATTTTACAATTTAATTTAATAATAATAAAAATATAATTAAATAAATAAACTTATACTTTTACAATTATATCATAAACTTATATTTTACAATTATATCATAAATTTATACTTTTGATTATTTAAATTTTAACAACAATAAAAATTATTAAATCAATAAATTTATATTTTACAATTATATCATAAATTTATATTTTTTATTTTTCTAATTTTTACAACAATAAAAAAGTATTAAATAAATAAATATTCTTTACAAAATAACTAAAAAAACCCAATAAATATTATAAAATTTTTTTAAGAAAAACAAAAATCTATTATAAAATTAAAAAATGTTTGAGCAACATATTCTTGAAGTCAATATGTGTTTTATAATTTTATTTATTAATCGTAAAAGCATAACAGAAAGTAAAAACAAATTAAATAATTCGCAACAAAAGTCGCAGAAACGTTTACAGCAAATTCCGCAGTAAATCTCGCAGCAATTCCTGCGATATTTCCAGAGAATTTTGAGTTTCAATAGATAACTAATTCCTGCGAAGGAAATCGCAGACAATTCCGCAGGAAATTTATTTTTTAATTTTAAATTTAAAATCGCAGCTAAAATCTCAGGAATTTCTGCGAAATTTGCTGCTACTACGTTTTTCGCAGGAAGTGATGTTTCACAATATAAAGTCGCAGGTAAAATCGCAGGTATTTCTGCGAAATTATTTCCGCAGGAAAATCCGCAGGTAAACTGTATATTTCTAGTAGTATATATATATATATATATATATATATATATATATATATATATATATATATATATATATATATATATATGTTAAAATTTATTAAAAATAATAAGATTCTTTTTAAACCAAACACATATAAACTAAGTCCTCCATTAATTAGTCTAGCTATACCACATTTTATTTTCCAAATGAATATTTTGTTGTATATAGTGGTGGGGTCATCCCACTTGGCGCAAAAATCTAAAAGTAAAGACTGTATGAATGAAGTGTAAGCAATAGAGTATGTGCACTGTCATGGTTTGCACACCTGTCTTTGATTACATATACAAAAACAACATGCACTCTATCTATATATAGACATGACTGAACAAGAATCTTATTACCAAATTAATTGAAGGAGAAAAATGGAGAGAGACAGAGATTTTCATCCTCTATTGAGAGGTGGAAGAAGGAGAGATAAATATAGAAATCCTTTTTTTTCAGCTGAGATGGAATCACTTGCAAGCGTATGTGAAGCTTTGTTGCCTCCTCTTGACTCTGAACTTTTGAACACAAAGGGAATTCAACCAAGAAACAAGGCTATGGAGTTATTCTGGGAAGCTTCTGGCTCTGATTTCTCTGTCCCTCAAGAGGTATGCTACTCTCTAATTTCATCATAACTAAAATTCAAGTTTCAGTAACAAATGTCATAAAGAACGTCTTACATGCTAAGAACTTTTGAAATTTTAAGTTTTTTTTTATTTAAAATTTGATATTAAAAAACAGTTATAACAAAAAAATTTTTAAAATAACATTTAAAAAATAATTATATAACTAAATTTTTTTAAAAACAAAAATAGATAGTACTATAAAAATATTTTTACAAAAAGCTAAAACAAACTAGTTGTAATCTACATTAACTTTGATTAATATGATAAAAATAGTGGACTGAAAATTCCAATGTGCAATATATTTGTTATGTGCATATATAGGTTGCAGAGATGTTTGTTGAGAGGGCACTACCAGAAGCACTTACAATCGTTAGAGTGATTCTATGGATGCTATCAACAAGGCTTGGCACTTTCTTGCTCTGTGGATCTCTCTCTCACACCAACAAATGGCCTTTCATCAACACTTTCTCAAATCTTTCTCTGCAAAACCGAGAGATTGTTCTTCAGAAATGGTTCAAGCATCGCTTCTTCACGCCTGTTAGACTTGCATTTCTTTCCATCAAAATCTTTTGCGTCATCGTGTTCTTCTCTCAGGTAATGTCACATTCTTTGTCTTATTTTTTTTTATCGTGTCTGTGGTTGATTGAATATTCACTTTAGTTCTTTGTTTGCATGCAGTGTAATGAGAATGGCGAGAACCTTGCATGGGAAGCTATCGGTTACCGTGTTGACAATCATGAAAACGCAAACAATCCTCGCAAAGAGAGGCCACTTGAAAAGGGAATAGTGGAAGCTATGAATGAAGATAACGCGAGTTTGCCAAAATCTCTTTCTAAGAAAGGTCTTGAAATTGAAATAGATTCTAAAAACAACATCCTCAAAGTGAAATGTGATGTGGTGATTGTCGGTTCCGGCTGCGGTGGAGGAGTTGCAGCTGCTGTTCTTGCGAGTTCAGGCCTTAAGGTTCTTGTTCTTGAGAAGGGTAACTATTTTACTCCAAGAGATTATTCTTCTCTAGAAGGTCCTTCTATGAATGAGCTTTATGAATCAGGAGGAACTTGTTCATCTTTGGATGGAAAAATCGCTATTCTAGCAGGTTCAACGGTTGGTGGTGGTTCGGCTGTTAATTGGTCGGCATGCATCAAAACACCGGATTATGTTCTCAAGGATTGGTCAGAGAATCATAATCTATCACTCTTTTCAAGCTCTGAATATGTTTCTGCTATGGACATCGTGTGTAAAAGGATCGGCGTAACGGATACTTGCGTCGAGGAAGGACTACAGAATCAAGTTCTCCGAAAAGGTTGTAACAAACTCGGTCTACAAGTTGATTATGTGCCAAGAAATTCGTCACAGAATCATTACTGTGGATCGTGTAACTATGGTTGTAGTAAAGGAGATAAACAAGGGACCGATGTTACGTGGCTTGTCGATGCTGTGGAACATGGTGCTGTAATACTAACAAGATGCAAAGCTGAAAAATTTATCTTGGCGAATAACGAAGGTGGTATGAGAAGAAAGAAATGCTCAGGAGTCATGGTAAATGTTTTAACAGAAAACATCACATGGAGAATTCAAGTTGAGGCGAAAGCAACAATCTCGTCCTGCGGAGCAATTTCCACGCCGCCTTTAATGATCTCTAGTGGACTAAAGAATAAGAACATCGGCCGAAACCTTCATCTTCATCCAGTGCTAATGACATGGGGACATTTTCCAGACTCACTGTCCGATCTCAAGGGCAAAATCTTCGAAGGAGGGATAATAACTTCTGTACACAAAGTGTTATCGAAATCGAACGACGACGCTGAGGTAGAAGCTATTATAGAAACTCCAGCACTAGCACCGGGAACTTTTTCTACTTTGTTTCCTTGGGAATCTGGATTCGACTTCAAAGAAAGAATGCTAAGATATTCGAGAACCGTTCACTTGATCACAATTATTAAAGACAGAGGCAGTGGAGAGGTTAGGACCGAGGGTAGGATAAAGTACGAGTTAGACCAAGAATTCGACAAAGAGAACATGAAGCATGGACTGCAGCGGGCGCTGAGGATTCTTATAGCGGCAGGAGCGGTTGAAGTAGGCACTCACAAAAACGGAGAGAGAATTGTTTGCAGCGGAACTAATGAAAAAGAATTGGAAAAATTTGTAGAATCGATATGCGCGACAGAAGGGCCAATGTCACATGAAGAAAGTTGGAGTATGTATGCATCTGCTCACCAGATGGGAAGTTGTAGGATGGGGACGACCGAAAAGGAAGGTGCGGTCGATGAAAATGGACAGAGCTGGGAAGCTGAAGGACTATTTGTGTGTGATGCAAGTTTGCTTCCAACTGCAATTGGTGTCAATCCCATGATAACTGTTGAATCTATTGCATATTGTGTTGCAAAGAGAATTGCAGTAGCTTTAAGAGTGGGATAGAGTTTGTTCTTTCTTTGTTGTTTCTATCTTTCAAACAAGTAGTATGAAAATTTAAGAGTTGTTTTCTTAGTCTAATTGGATTGTTATATGATCTTGTAAGGTTTTTGAAAGTTGTTTTTTGTTGTTTTCAATAAATACATGAGTGATGAATATATAGAATACAGAAGATGAGTATATAAAAGAAAACACACTAAAAGCTAATTTATTCTTCTATTGATATAGAACAGAAAATCCAAAATCTGTCCATTCTCAGGTGAAATATCCTTGAAGATTAAACTTTTGCAATGCGAGCCGATGAACGATAATACGAAATTAATGAAATTAACCATTCTTTTGTATCATGTATGTAGAAATTTCTCCTCAATAATCCGAATCTGTCTCACGAAATGGTAACGGTACCGTCTTCACTGCTCGATAATGGCCAACATTGTTTAGATGCTCATTTTCCAACCTGTGCAAATAAAATTTCTTGATTCATTCTATGATTTTGTTTGAAATTTACCAATTTTCAAGGACTGATTGTTAAGAATCTGAAAAAGTTTATACGATAAAATGCACCTGTAAAAATTCCAATGACCTCTTCGGATAACTTCAAGTGCTGCCAACAAGAATTCTAGCAGTCGCGACTCAACAGGCCCGACTTTAAAAGGCATGATAGCCTCCACCCATGTCACCCTCAAAACAATGTTTAAGACCTGCAATCCAACATCACTTAATAATATTAAAAATCCTATGATTCTTTTTATGTTCATCTAGACCATAGAGGTAGAGAAAACTTACCATTGACATATAGTATATGCTTTTTCTCTTTAAAACCAAATCATCTCTAAGCCACGGATTTCTCGATTTAGGATTTAAGAACCCCCAATCCTTGACAAAATCCCAATACAATTGATAAATTGTTGCGACCACAGAAGTAATTAAGACCATTGCAAACCATAGATGATCACTTTGTCTATTGTATGTTACTCTAGCCCCTGCGGCCAATATCGCGGAAACATACTTTCCCATGTTAGCCAAATGATTCACATCGTGATCGTCGTACCACCTTCTCGCACACTTAAAACGAAATTCAAGAAGGATGTTTAGTAGTTGTCTATAACATAAAAACATTATCTGGTAATTTGACTTTTTTCTCAATCTTGAATATACTTACTTGCAATACACGCCAAATATATGGCAAAAATGAGATGCAATAAGTAATTTCTATATAGGACCTTCCCGAATGACATGTTTCGGGGTGGTGTGTTTTGAAAACTTTGCTCGAAAGGTAACAACTTGTAGTTTCCAAATGTCTTAGCAATGGAATCTGACTAGTTAATTGGTCAGCCATAAAAAAATCTACCAACAGAACCTGTTAAAATGATAAATGAAAATTAAATTAACAATGCTAAGTTCAATTTCCTAGATGTGTTATTAGAATTAATGTATCAATTTTACTTCGAAATTAATTGAGATTGAAACTTACCTTATAAAATGGAGAGCACATTATGTTGCGAATAACACGAATGAAACAGTAACGTGTTGGACGATAAAAGATATCAAGTGGACAAAAGAGCAAAGCTATGAAAATCTGAAAATTGCAATTCATAGTTAGCACAAATGTGTCTAAAATGTACTTTAAAAGTCAAATAACAAAACTAATCTTATTGTTCAAAATAGTCATTAGATTTTGCTAACCAGAAGTAAAACTCCAGGGAGTGCATCAATTTGGCTGGGAGAAAATCCTGCAGCCCTTAAAAGAAGATGCACAACCATTGCTCCAACCACCGTCGTCATTAAAGTAGTGCATATCAAAAATGAATCTATATGTTTAAGTGATGTTTTCGGAGAGAATTCAAATATGAAATTGTAATTGATTCGGGTTCTCTTCCACATGTATAGATTACATCCATACATAAACACGTGCAGGCTTAACAGTGCAAACACACTGCACAAAGTTACTCTAACCATTAGCACAAGTGTATTAAAAGTTTGTTGAAAATTTATTTTGTAATTAATCTTTGAATATTGAACATAGTTTTGTACCTGAAAACTGGATAGACATTTTTCATGTAAGCTGACTCGTTATTAGGAGAGAATATCGAGCACAAATGAGCCAAAATTGCATAAACGCAAAACAATGACACAAAGCAACCTGTAGATAAACCTGCATAGAGAAACAAGTAGAAACAAGAAACTTCACTTTGTTGTATATCAGTGGGCGACGTGTTAATATCAGTGTCGTGCGTCAAATGGTCATAATTAAGAAAGACAAAGAAAGAAACATTATATTACCGACAAGAAAAGTAACCATATGTGAATCTTTATTTTGTTTGGGTCTTAAAAACTTCATAGCCCTTTTCCTGTCATTGTTGGCAAAATGCTTTGTGAATATTGATTCCACTTCGTCCATTAACCTAACAACCTTGTATATAATCATAACAACATATTAGAAAACTACTATAACCCATTATGAACACTACTAAGAATTTGTGAACACCAAAATTGAATGTCATAATTTATTTATTTTAAACTTTTTTTTCTTGCATCTTTAAGAACATGTATTAGAGGGAGTATTTTAAATTAAAGTATATACCTTATCAGAGCTAACAAAATGAGATCTCTTCACTTCTTTTAAATAATTTGATGAAGCTTTTTGACATGACACCTGCTTGATCATATATCCATTAGCTATATAGTAAGCATTGAAATTTAATTTTTCTATGACTAAATAATGGCCATAGATATTATATTCAAATAGTAACTTTATCATGCACTTATGACTCATCCCATAGTAAATTATACTATATATTGAGCAAATATATATATAAGCATTGTAAAGCAAAGTGTAATTCAAATACAAAATATGACTTTATCACTCAAAAAGTGGAGTGGAAAAAAGAAAACATTGGTCGATTTTATTACAATCTTTTATCATGTTATCTTTATTATGCGTCTCTCAAATATAGACGATTTAATTCCGTTAAATCAGCTCAGTTGATAGCTGTGCAGAGATATTAACGATTTAATTCCGTTAAATCAGCTCAGTTGATAGTTGTGCAGAAACATCAGATATAAAATTGCAGATTCGAATCCGCGACATCGCACTTATTCACCTTTAAAAGGTATCGTTACTAGTATACTAATAGTAAGTAAGATGTGATATTTTAAATCTTACCTTATCAAATTTCTTTAGTATTTTCGAAAATGCTACCATATTTAGTGTACTGCCAAAAAAAAAGAGAATAGGATTAGAATTTGCAAAATCTAAAAATAACTGCTTATAAAACGGGAATAAAATCTAACCACATCACATATCACATGCTACTTTTAAAAGTTTTGTTGTATTTGAATTTTCCAAACTTTCTTATATTTATTATTTTTGATATCATATTAAAAATTAAACCTGTATGTTTTGAGTAAACCAAGGCCTCTATAGAGCTCAACAAATGCACTTCTGATCATTTTCTCAGCACATTGAATTTTTTTCTTGTGAACAAAATCTCCACTTGGATTGTTCACTAGATCCTCCCAAAGCATGCTTGTAATAACCGTAATCGCTCCGGTTGCATTCGTCGCCGGAGTATCGATTCTCATCGCCATTTTAGGCTTTCCCTTCTTTGTTTTTGTCCTAGTTGCTGAATTCACAAAACTTACACCATTTTTCTCTAAACTTGCTATAACCTCATCATGTTGGGAAATTTCTGAATTCGTTTCATCCGAATCTCCAAAACTTTCTGCGCAAGTAATTAATTATTAATAACATCAAACTTTTTTTTTTAATATTTAACGATTATAATTAACTGACGATAAATTTAACCTGAAAAATTATAATCTCTTGCTGGAGAACGAGAGAAAGTCTCAGCATTATTTGTCTTTTTCGTCGGATAATTTTTCCTTTGCTTATCATTGATAATTTTCTTTAAGTCTAGTAAAATTTGAAGTTGTTTGTTTAAGGTTTCTCCTCTCTCAAGAAATTCACTCTCTTGCTTAATGTAAAATTGATTCACTTTATTTAACTCCTCATCAAGCTTCAGAAAAAACACACGTACCTGTAAAAAGTGACAAGTAAAAAATTTTTTTAGAACATTACCAATATTATTTCTCATATATTTGTTAATTTAAATCAAAAAAATTATAAAGAACACCTCATCCTCTTCAGAAAATAACTGGACAAGCTCGGTTTCGTATATCTCTTCTCCACCGTTGTTTATGGTTTTCTTCCTCACCTGCACGTTTCGAAAAAATATATTCATTACATTTTTCTTTAGTTTTACATTAGTTATTTTGTGTTATTTATTTATTTATTAAGAATTTCATGCTGCACATTATAGAATTATATGAACTATTTGTATATTATATATAGATAGATTCACAAACACTGATTTGCTTTGGTTTCTTGAGTGATAGAGAAAGTCAAAAAAAGAAAGTAAGAAAGTTTTCAATAAAAAGAGAGGTCACTAAACTTTAATTAGAGAATCATTAACCACACCTTATAAAGCATTTAAATTAGTGTACATGATGCATGCACCTTAAAAAAAATACTCTTAATTGAACTATTTCTTCACACTCAATCTCTTTTATAAAAAAAAAAAAAAGTTAAAATGAGAAAACACATAAATATTTAATATATGTATTATTTGATAAAATTACTATTTCTTATTTTATTTATATTAATTTCTTAATGTTTATGAAATGAGTGAAAATTCTATATATTTGAATTTTTTTTTGTGATTCATATTGAGTATATATTTGTATTACTGTATCTATGATAATAATTGGTGGCACTGTGAATTAGTTTTAAAATAATCCAATGTTAACTAAAATGTTTTTTATTTTATTTTTTCACTTTCTAAAAATAATAGAAACTCAAAACTAAATTCTAAACACTTTCTAACAATAATAGAAAACTCAAAACTAGTTTCTAAACTCTATGTATTTAGATAATACTCACCAAACACACCTCCTTGAATTACTCTATAATGAAAACGATCTTGTCTATATTCATTCATTTTAATTTATTGTGTATAGCTCAATTATCTCATTGCAATAATTGGATGCAAATTTCTAATGTATGACTGTGTTTCCAACAAAAGAAGCAATGATAAAAAAAAATTAAAAAAACTTAATTTAAATTTAAACTATACCTTAATGATATTGGTGTTATCATGGTCAGAACCATGTGAGAGATTGAGGGAGATTTTCTTGGCAATAAAGCAAATAGAATCAAAAATGGAATTTCCATCATTTTTGTGGTGGTTTTGGTTTGGAGTTTTTGACATCTTGATTCTCTTTATCTGTTTCTTTAGCTGCCAATAGTTCACAAATGCTTCCTTCCATTCCGGTATCAATTGAGCTTCTAGCTCCTTTGAGAACTTCACCATATATAGAAGAAAGGTGGAAATATGAGATTATTTAAATTTGAAGTTAGTTTGCTGTGTGATATATGATATGATAGAAACTGATAGAGTTTTTCTTATATTTATAGGAAATAAGAGCCGTGTGGAGGGAATTAACCTTAATAGTTTTTCTTTTAAATTTATTTTTATTGTAATTATGTTAGGAACTTTTCTTAGGAGAAACACTATTAATAGTTTAAAAAAAAATAAAATAATAAGTTTTAGATTTCAAACCCAAATTCTTCTAAAATTTTGATAATTATAATTTTAATTCAGATTATTTAGAGTTCATTTAACCAAGTGAGATCAATCACTTAACTAATTTAAAGTGGTTAATAATAATAATAACAATAATAATAATAATAATAATAATAATAATAAAGGTACGATCACTAGTTATTTATAAAATTTAAATATTTTTTTATTTGTTAATAAAATGTAGTGTAATATAGTAGAGCAATTGCATAATGTCAGAACAACAGTATGGAACTCTTGTAAATATGGTATAGTGTAGCATGCATGATAGTCATGGATATGTGTAGCATTCATCGTATATGAGCAATAATCAACCATGCATGAATATATATATATATATATATATATATATATATATATATATATATATATATATATATATATATATATATATATATATATATATATATATATATATATATATATATATATAGGATTCATGGCAATCTAAGAAGGTAACTTTAACAAATGAATATGAAGTGAAGTTCACAAACACTTTTTCATTATGGTACCATTTCCCTCGTTGATTTTTTTCCACTATGTAACAACTCTAACTACTTTAATTGGACTCAATTACCTTCTCAGAGTGCGATTGCTTCTTCTTTCTCAAGTAGTCATTGTTGAACTCACGCAACTAAAGCTACATCGCCTGACACTATGGCGTAACAATCTCAGAGTCTTGCATTTATTGTTCCTGATTCGGTTACTTCACATCACTTTGAACCAAAGCTTTCGATCAAGCTGCAAGAAAACAATTATTTGCTGTAACAAGTTGAGGGTGTCATACTTGCTCAATGGGTACACAAAGTAGTGGTCAATCATCGCATTTCTCAGAAGTTCAAAACGGTGCAAGATCAAGGTGAAGGCAAGGTCTCTGATGAATATGAATCATGGATCGTGCAAGATCAAAAGATCTTTATCTGGCTTCTTTCCACCATTTAAGAATCGATGCTACCATCTGTTCTTTGTTGCAAACATGCGTTTGAAGTTTGGGATAAGATCCACAAGTATTTCAAGGCTCATAAAATACGTGTGAGACAACTACGGGTGGAGTTAAAATCACTCAAGAAAGGTAATAGTTCTATCAAAGGATATGTTCTTCGTCTCAAAGCAATTGCAAATTTGTTATTAGCTCTTGGTAAAGCTGTTTCAGAACAAGATCATACAAATTCAATTCTTGATGGATTACCTTAAGAGTATAATTCGTTTGTTTATGCAAATGTATGGGACAAATAAACCTCTTTTACTCTATGATGTAGAGGCTCTTCTATATGTTCAAGAAGCAGAACTTGACAAATTTTAACAAGAATCGGTTGTGGCAATCGTGTAAACAAATGTGGCTCATGAAAATCATCAAATAGGTGGTGTGCATGATCAAACTTCAAGCTCACGTGGCAGAGGATGCATATCTCATGGCTTGAGGCGTGGTAGAGGATGCATCTCACTTGGAACTCGACTTACGTGTCAACTGTGTTGCAAATATGGGCACTCTAAGATGGATTACAGGCACATATTTGATGAGAAATTTACACTTGTATCGGTTCAGTCGAAAGCTTAAGAGTTTTTAAACAATTCCAATAATAAACTTGCTACTTATGTAATTGATCATCAAGCCCTAGCGTTGATGGAAAATTATCATGAATACTCTTTCCCTAAGGACCTTGTTAAGCCAGTCATATTGGCTAAGCACATGTCATAAACTCCATACCCTTTTATCTTCAATTGTTTACAAAGCTCCCTTTGGTGCAATGCATACTGATCTTTAGGGCTTACCCATTTTCCTTCTAACTCTGGTTATCTATAATATATTGCCTTTATGGATGCGTAAACTATTAGTTCCATGGTTCTATGATTGGCTAAATTTTGGTAAAATATGATTCTGCACTGATGTTAAGAAATATGTTATAACATCTTCATCTACTGTCAAGACATAACTGTTGTCATGTGTTTTAATCAAGATGTCAAGACATATGTCATGACATCTTTGTCTGGTACAACAGGAGCTGCTATTTTATATCTGATGTCATGACATCTTTGTCTGGTACAACAGGAGCTACTATTTTATATCTCTTGACAGAGGTGTTTTGGTTTGATTAGATCCTGTAGGATATACCTCATCAATGTGTGCAGGTCAAAGAGTTTTATTTGGAACAAAGTGCAGATTTAATTGGTGTTCATAAAAAGGATCTTTGAGACTTTTTAGGAAACTATAATATATTTGTTTCTACTTGTTGCACCCCAAACTTTGCCCAACCTTTTCTTTACCTGGTTTATGATTCATTGCATTTTCATAACATTAGCATTTGTATACCATTGTTCATTTACAGGGGATTGAGAGAAGTGTGCCTAGCAAGAGAAGATTACCAAAGTTTCCAAGCCTAAGAAAGAGGTCTTATTCAAGCTATCAAGAGTTTATCAGCCTCAGAAGAAAGTTAAAAGTTCTTTGAAAAGGTAGATGAATAGTTGTGGTTTACCTCCTATCTTAGAGGCCATGTGGAAATCATCAGATGATGTTAAGTCCATAGTTATGGATGAGGAACATTATATAAGCTCATTTGATGTCTTGAGGGTCATTTAAGAGCTTGTTCAAGTCAATATATCATCTGCAAGGACCCACAGTCAAAGGTGGTGCAGTTAGGGTTTTCATCTGGTCAACCCTAAGTCAATTGTGAATTCGAAGGAGATTAAAACTCAATTCCAAGTCTTTGTGATCATGGAATGTTGTGTTGATATGTCTAAGAAGTTATTCCAAGATCAAATCAAGAAGAATCAAGAGTGTGAGAAGTTGCTAAGCCAGGGTTTCTAAGCTTGTCAGTGTAAAATCCCCTGTTTAGTGCCTAACTTCAAGACCACATATCTCAAGATACAAGTTTCATCTCATCTTGACTCCAATATGAAACTTGTAGAGAATGTTTCTAGATTTGTTTTGAGTACTAGAACTCATCCATTGGGTTTCTAGAACACAAGTTATGAAGCTGGCAAGTTACAGGTCATCAGATGAATGTGATTTTGGTTAACAAAAGTCAACCAACTTCCAAGACATTTTGACCTAGAAGGATGTTTCTCCTCACTTTGACCCAAACATGAAAGTTTTTCCTTATGATCTTAGCTTTCAAAAAAGTACTATAAGTCTTTCATCTGATTTGTAGAGCTCAAGATATGAAGCTTGCAAGACAAGGGTATTTTGGGAAACTTTGATTATAGGTCATTTTGGTTATAGGTCAATTTTACAACTTTGTGCACTTCAAATGAAACTTTGTCCAACATCAAACTTGCTCCAAATGAGCTCAATTTCATCATCAAGTCATCACCTATCATGAGTTTGGATTGAATTGGAAGATTGATGAAGGAATTTCCATGGAAAAATACTTAAAGGGCATAATTTGGATTAAATTCATAATGAACCATTTCATGACAAGTTTATGCATTTTTTGAGTGCCTTGAATGTATTAAATGTGATGCCAATTTTATAATTAACTTTGGATGAGTTTTGGTATGCCAAATTCCATGTAACTTCACCATGAAGCCACACGTTCAAGATTCACCATTAGATGGTTTCAAGGGATCAATCTCAGCCCTTAGATCAGTCAACATAACAAGCAATGTGTATGAACCAATTTCAGAGCTGCTTGAGCCAAGTTCATACTCCAATTTTTCAAGCTTCAAGTTCAAATTTGTGGATTTTCAATTGGACCTAAACAGGCCTTGATTGGACCTCCATTCAATTCAGATCCAAAGTATATATTCTCAGGATCATTCACAAAGTTTCAGAATTGATTTTGGTGCAAAATTGAGCAAGAATTCAGTTACAACAACTCAAGAGCAAGTGAAATCGCGTTTTCAAGAATTTACCAGTTTCAATCCAATTCAAGAGCACTATCATCTCCATTGAAGTGTGTGGAATCTTTCTGGTCGTTTTCCCCTAAGTTTCATCACCAAATCAAGGCCCAACAGAGGCACTCCGTTAGGTAAGCTACCATTCACTATTGCTCCCTATTCATGCCATAATCGCACGCCATTTTCATGTATTCATGATTGTTGTACCCCAAAATTTGACCAACCTCTTTTCTTAATCTCTGGCTTGTTTCATTGTTCTAGCATATTGCATTGCATAGCATTTTGCATTTACAGGGGATCAAGTGTTTGTCTGTGCACCACTCAAGAGGAAAGTCTTTATTGGTTTCGAGCTCAAGCAAAGGCACTGGTATAAACCATCAGAAGATTTTCAAGGGATCCATAAGGTCTTATCACTAGTGTGAAAATGAGGTAGAAGTTTGTTGAATACCTCAGAGGTTTTAGTGAAGTGGAAGGGTTACTCAGTTCATTTGCACAATGTCCAGGCCAAAAGGGTTGGAATTAGGGTTTCAATTTTAATCAGGATAAAATTTGTTTCTTGGAGCAAACTTGATTCCATGGCCCTCCATATGTCATAATATGTTTTAGGATGAGAGATCGATCATAAATTTTAATCAGAAGAGCTCCAATTGGTCAGTGGATTGAAAATCCAGAGATTCGGAGAAAAGTCAACTGTGCAGTGAAAAAGTCAACTCCTGACTTTTTGAGGTCAAGATCATGATCCTTAAGTTTAATATGACCAATGGGTGGAATTTGATCAAGAAAAGGCAAGGAAATCATGAAAAATCAAAGGTTGTTGAAAGTTGCCATTTTTGGAATTAGGGTTTTAGAAACTTTCCATTTTAAGAAAGTTTTATGTTTGGAACAACCATCTTCAAGGTCATCTTTATTCATGATAAAAGTTTCAAATGAACTTTTGGCCAACATCAAAGTTGTTCCTTGTATCTCAAGCTTTCTTTTGAGTACCAATTCATAGTCATATGATACTTGGAGCTCAAGTTATGATCAATCAAAATTGAGAAAAAAATAAGACAAGATTCATAACATAGAATTTTTCTAAGTTATTTGTGGACAGATTTCGTGGCATGATTTTCAACCTCAATTTTAGTGCCTTTCCAATGATCAAATGGGACTTTCATCAACATGAAAGTTGTTCATGGATATGCAATCTTCATTTCTTGTTTAAACATCATATATTTGCTTGAGTATTTATTCACTTATGGTGGTTTGAAGTGAGCCTCTTGGAGCTGTTGCAAAGTGCCATTCATGAAGCATTTGGACCTTTACTTCTTGCAGCCCACAAAACCACACGTATTATATTTTGTTCTTGGTGTATTCTTTGTGTGTCAAACATTGCCATAACAGGAGGAACCAAGCTTGTACCCCTTTGCCCCAATTTTGAAATTCTTGCCAGAATAAGGAAAGGACCAGCCACCCTCATTCTGCAGCTCAACAGCTTGTTCCCTCCATTCCAGAAAACAACAAGAAAGCCATCATGCTCATGTACTGTGCTTCTCTTCACCCTTTGATCCCAACAACCATGAACATCTCAGATCTACACCATTGATTTTTTATCCTGGTAAAGCCCTCCAAAGCCTCCTCCTCACTTCATATTTAAGCTAACTAACAGCTGGGCAAAACCCTAGCCTCCATTTTGAAGAAAATACCAATTTGCATTTTGCTCTTCTCTGAGAAAATTCCCACGAAAATCACTCATTTCCTCACTATTTCTTAAACCTTTCATCACAAATTTATCATCTCAATACTACTTGGAAGCTATTTGCAAAGGGAAGGAGCTTCAAGTTTGTGCTTTTTGCTGATAGCCTATTTTGGAGGCTGCAAGAGGTAAGTTATTTCCAAACCCCCTGTTTCATATGCATAGAAATCACTAAACATGTCTGAGTGTATTTGTGTTCTTGGGATTGGTTAATTTTTTTTTCCACTTGAAATGTTGATGTTTGTTTTATCATGACAAGACTGTTTTATTTGTGTGCAACTTTTTTCTGTTGAATATTTGTGAGGTTGCAGCCATAGAGGAAGATACTGAGTTTTGTTGTTAGCTTAACATTATTATGGCAAGTTTTTCCTCTATCCATGTGAATCATGTTTGGTGTGTTGGTTTTGGCTGTCAAATCTTTGTGTTTGATGCTTAGATGCCATTAGGATGGTGTGTATGGTTTCTACTTTCATGAAAGTATGAGGTTAAACACTTGTTGAATCTAGGTCTTGAGCTTTGTCATGTTGGATTGATCAAACTGTTTTGAAGGAAAATTGGCAGCATGAGTTTTCTTGGTTTAGTGGCTTGTTGTTGGACATTGTCATATCTGGTTGGTAGATTTTAACTTTGTTCCTAGCTAGATCAGTTTGGCTTGCATAGTGTACTTTGAGAACCGTCAGGTTTTTTCTTTGTTTAGAGGTTGCTGACAGATGTATTGAGTTTGGATTTATCCATCCCTAGTGAGATGCTTAGAGTGGTTAGCTCTTTTCATAGATATCCTTACATTGTGGTGACAGTTTTGGTTCTGCTCAGCCTTAGGTTTTCCTTCAAGGCTTTGAGGTTGGGTTGCAAGCCCTTTGTTGTTTAACCTAGGATGGAGGTTTAGTTTGGTGATATTCATGACTGCTATTAGAGCAGAGCTGGTTAACTCATAGATGTTGCTAGAAGTATTTTGAACATGATAAGAGATTGCTTTTTGAGGAGTATGTTTTAATTTGGAGCTGGATAGCAATTGGAGGATTGTCATGAGGGTCTTGGAGCTGTTTAGTGCAGTCAACTGCCTGTTTGAGTTTATACTTTGGATTTACATCAAGGTTGTTAGGCTTATCATTAGCAGGCTGGTTGAGGGGGTAAATTCAGTGGACTTTCTGTTAGTATGCCTTGATGAAAAGTAGGATCAGGTCTGGACCTGATAGGATTTGGTTGGGTTTAGGTTCAACATTTTTTACTGTCATTTTCTGAATATTGTTAATTTCTGATCCATGAACTTTTTTACTGTCATTTTCTGAATATTGTTAATTTCTGATCCATGAACTTTTTGACTGTTCTGAATTTGGTTGAGTTAAGATTGTTTGCATTGAGAAGCCAAGGATGAGTGGGGTGATCAGTTCATTACCTTGAGTTTGGATCAGTTTCTGTTAGCAAGTAGGAATTATCCAACCTTCATAAACTGCTTGCTCTTTAACTTGGTGTCTGCCAACTGCTGGATGCATGTAAGTGTTTAAGTCAAGTTCTCCATGTGTTTTTTTTGTTTATTGCAAAAGAACCAAGTTGGAAACCTGTCGAGAGCTGCTTAGGTCAACAAGTTGGATGCTTGTGTCAACTTAGCCTTATCTTTCTGTTTTGATGTTTTGGCTGACATTTGGTTACGGAGGCATTTGCTTGGTCTGTGCAGTTTGATTGTGAGCATCCTTGGTTGAGGGTAGGTCCAGTGGCTGGTAACTGTCACTTGGGGATTTTGGACTGTTTGAATAGATTGTTGGACTTTATGCATAACACTGTTATTGAACAATGGCGCATTGAAGTTTTGCTCACCTTGCTGCAATCTGCTCTGCTCACCTGGCTGCTTATTTTGCTGTTCATGCTAATTTGGTTGTGCTTGTTTTAACAAGGTTGAGAGTTTTCATCTAAATTGGTGTTTGGATTTAGTGTGTGAGGTTGATGTTTGGGACTGGTAGTACTGTCATGAGATAGGGGAGTGGACTGTTATCATCAAGTCTTGGACCCGTGGTACATCAGTGATGGCAGGTTTTAGGCAATTTAGGAGAGACTAGTTTGTGGCACCTAGTAGGATCCTTTATAGGTGTTTCGCTTGTGTGAATTTATCAAGTTGGGGCCTGTCATTACAGTTTTGTTTTAGTGCACACCTTGCTGTCATGAATTCATCTCTTGTAAGGATATTATCTTAAATCCACTTATGACCGCCCTTGGAGAGGGAATTTGCCAAATCACTTGACTTGCTGTCAAGCTTGTCGTAATTGTCATCAGGACAGCTAGAGGTTATTGTTTGAGGTCACTACTTCCAGAATTTGGTTCTTGTGCAGAAGTTGGTTTATTTCTGTCATTAGGGGTAACTTAGACCATTTGAACTTTACTTTGCTTTTGAACTTACAACCATGTTGTATTAGCTTACTGATGGAGATTATGTTGGAGCTGCCTATTCATGCTTGAGAGGCTTAAGTGGGCAAATTGAGTTGATGATTTCCATGAGAACTGTAATCAAGTTATTGTAGTTGTGGCTGTTGATGAGATCCATTCTGAGTTATTAAAGCTCATTAGCTTTGACAAGCTGTCTTAAACCCCTTTGGTGTACCTGTTGCTGTCATACTTCTAATTCATCAAGTTGTTGTCCAGTTTAAGTTTTAACTGTGAGTTTTTATTGCTATTCAAAGACTAAGGATGCTGTTTAGTTTGGTTTTTTCTTGAACTTTGAGGTTTATGTGCAGCCGTTGAAGTGATTCATGATTGTTGGCATGTTGTGTTAGAGGAGATGCATAAGTGCTGTTGAATTACAATTGAGATTAATGTGTGTGTGGATTTCAGTCTGTGTTAGTCGGATTAGTAGGCATTTACTGTGCCTTGGAGACTTTTGCTTTGGCTTTGTCTATGACAAGTCTTTTCTCACAATTTCATTAAGTCACAACTTGACAGCTACTTTGTGATTCAGTAAAAACTGAGTCCCTTCCTTGAATTTAATCCATGAGTAGTGCATTTCAAACTTAGGCAGACCCCTTTTGGTGTGTAATTTCATCTGGTTTAACTCTTGCCTACCAAAACGCATTTCAAAACTCCATCTTGCATCTTCATTCGAATTTTTGTGTGTGTGCATAATTTGAGAAAACTAATAGTGTCATTGTGTTCCTTGTAAAAAACTAGTCAAGTTAGACTAAAATTTTGTCAAAATTTGTTGAGATTTGATTGAGTTACGATCAAAACGCCTTTGGTCTATTTTTGCCTTGCCATGCTTTGTTTTGCCCAGATTTATTGCCTTGTCTTGGTTCATATTTTATGGGGGTGGTTTGATACACGGATGTATCTCCACCCCAGTGGTTAAGTGTCTTGCCATTTCATTTCCATGACCTCTGTTCGAAACCCAGCGGGGACGTTTTTGTTGTTTTCATTTTATTTTCTTACATGTTATCTTTTCTCTCTTTGCTCCCATCATTTGTCACGCATGGATGAATGGTAGGTTTGGTTGTGGTGTGAGTCATGAACCCTAAGGTCAGAGGTTCTACCCTTGTGGGAAGCATTTCTTTTTTTTTTTGTTACTTGTTTTCTTGTTTTATTTATTTATTTCATTTTCTTTTTTTGTTCTATTTCTTTTCTTTTTTATTTATTTATTTAAAATTAGTTTTAAATCTTATAAAAAACCAAAAAAAAAATCTTTTTATTTTTATATATTATTTTCCCTCTTTTTTATTTTAATCTTCATTTTAATTTTCATTCTTATTTTTGTCATTTTTATTTTGAATTAATAAATTAATGTGTTTTCTCTTCCATTTTTATTTTATTTCCTTTCTCATTTCATCTGCGATTGATTTATTTAGTGTTTACTTGGGCTCGTGCCATGATCCCCATAGGATTCTTAGTCCCTCCATTTAGGATGAGAGTAGGAGAGACATTAGGTGTTCAATCCTTTGCATGATAACATTAGGATAGTTTTATTCCATTTCATCCCGACTTTAGGAGCATTGTGCATGATAACTTTAGGGTCCAGTTTCCCCTTAGCTTGAGTCTTTCTCTTCTCATCTCAAAACAATCATAAAACACTTAATAAAGGTTAATGATTATTGTGCGTTACGAGCCTTAAGCACTTAGGAAAGGGTTGTTGAGGAGTTTCTCTTCAATGGCTTGAATATTTAGTATAGCACCCTTTGGGTGATATGCGACGCATTCACTCCTAAGTCATAGTCTCTAGTGCGATAAGAATTGCAAACCGTTCAAAAAACACTTCTCCTCTAAAAAACACAAAAACAAATCATTCAAACTTCTTTTTGCCCTTTGGGGCCATTAATCTTGGAATTTTTTTTCCAGAAAAAAGAGTGTCGTTAACTCTTAGTTCTATTGCAAACGGTAACGCCTAAGTCTCCCATGCTCGAGCTGCATACACTAACTGCTAGAACTACCTGTTAACCCTACTCGGGCCTAAAAAACAAGTTGAACAAACTTGTGTTCCCCTTTAGACCAAACTTGTTTGCTCTGATCTTTCATACCGGATGAAAGTACGTAGGCACAAGACGCGATGTCTTGGCGAGTAACCATCCCCCCTCTCACCCGTAGTTAGCCAAACTACGTTGACTCTGACTTCTCATTTCAGATGAGATACGTAGGCACAAAGCACTGTTGCTTTGCCGGGTCACTTCTTTTTCTTTTGTCCTCAAGCCTGTAGTTAGATAGATTTACACCTTTTTAGATAGACAACAAGCGTGGATCCCATCGAGTACGACGGACGTGAGGGGTGCTAACACCTTCCCCTTGCGTAACCGACTCCCGAACCCGAGATTTGGTTGCGATGACCAATCTTATCTCTCTTTCCGTTAGGTTTTCTCTGAGTGTTTCCTTTCCCTCTCTTGGGATAAATAACGCACAGTGACGACTCTTCTATCATTGCCAGCCTCGATTTTCGCAGTAGCGACAATGATCCTCTAGCATCATAGATTGATTCTGGTTAGGTTTGATCAGTGTTCATGATAATTCTTGAATGTTGTTTAATTTTGTTTTGATTCGTATTGGCTGATTTAGGATGAATTAATGAGTAAGAACCTTAGATTCATGATCTAGGAAGTGTGTAGATGAGTTTAGACCCCAAGATTGTAGGTTTTGGTGGAGTTTTGATCCACCTGTGATTTTGGACCATCGGGGAAGATGACCGAAGCCACCATGCTCCGTCATCTGTATTTTTCCCTCCACCGGAGGCATTCAAACCTCAATTCCACATGGACAGGCCACATAACCCCCTTGACTTGTTGACTGGCCTTTATCCAATGGCCACGATCTGATCCCTCGCGCGTTGGACTTGTTGACTTCCACTTGTGCAACAATACGCACCGTTTCATTAAACGGTTTGATTTGGACTTGGGCCCAGTCTGTTATTCACACCTCCCTTTTGTGAAGCCCATCATGTTCAACTTGTTTTAATTGCTATTTGTCACATGGATTTTCCTATATTCTTTTCTTTTCTTTATTTTACAATTTTGTAATCTGTTCCATTTTAATCCAATCAAAATGCTTCCAAATGCAAATAAAATTCACAAAGTAGTTTTTAAGCATTTTAAGGTGTTAACTGAATTTAGGAAATTTTAGTTTTATTTTTCTGAATATTTTTCAATTAAAAAATGTTGGTTCATTTGGAAGGGTTCTAATTGGATTAAAGTTGCATACCACTTGTTCTTGATTTTATTTTGTGATCAAATGTTCATATCAATGCTTGATTTTTCTTGTGCATATTCTTAACATGTTGATTGATTTTTGTGACATTTTTACCCCTGGGTTTAGTACCTTTTGGTTAGGGTTTTAGGTGGATTTTTAGGACCCTCGATTTGTACTAATTTCTAGGGCATACCTTAGAACTTCCCCTCTGTTTGCCTTTACTTGTTTAGGCTTTTTCCCTATAGCTTTGGCCCCTGTTCCTAACACCCTACGGGCCATCTAGGATTTTATTTGGAATTTTTAGGATTTGTATACTATTTTTAGTGTATTTTACATTCTAGCCTACCCTTGTATGGTTTTCACCTTGATACATGAAATAGTTTGATTCTTAATTGAGCTTTGTGCAATGTTTGAGCCTCTAATTGTTGTGTATTCACGTCATATACATAATAAGGTGCTTGTATGTTCAATTTTGGGTTCTAATTGTGTTCCTAACTTGTTTAAGTTTGGCTTTCTTTTATACCTATCTTTTAGGGTTTCATGTGTGCATGTATGTGAATGTTTACACTCTTTTACATGATTCCTTTGCAAATTTTTGTGCATTCGTTTTCAATTACCTTATGTACACTCTCTTCTTTCACCTCTCTTTGTCCTAGGACCTTATGCTTCTACTTGTGGAAGTTTAGTTCCTTCTTTGGAGGAACTTAAGGCATGCCATAAGTGGTTGAACCTTTGAGGACTATTTGTGTGATTTCTGGGCATATTGGATGTAGTATGTTGGTTGAGTAGCCCTTGTGAGTTCCCTTGGTTCTCACTTTGCCTCCCATCATTTCATTCAATCCTCTCCTTCTTTCCATGTCATGTTGTATGATTTTGTGCTTTAGGCTTGAGGTATGCATGTTGTAAGCTTTCATTTCTTACTTGCATTAAAGGTTGAGATGTGCTTGTAGAGGTTTTCACCCCATAAAATTTCCTCCCTTTGCTTGTGTGTTGCTGTTAGATGCCTAATATTGCTTATTTGAGCTATCAGATGTGGGCATCTTTCACTCTGTTTTATCCATAAATTGTCAAAATCGCCCTTGCTTTTGTTTAAGTTGTAATATTTGGTGAAATGAGCTTGGTACCTTTAATTTGTGTGTTAATATGCAGAAATCAGGCATGAAAGAGTAGAATTGGAATACACAAGAAAGATGACAAAGGAATCAAGAAAGAAGGCAAGCAAAAGCTAGCTCACTAGGCGAAGCTCTAGCGAGAGAGGCAACGAGTTGTTCGCTAGGCGAGCTCGTAGCGAGCTTCTAGCGAACACTCCTAGACTTGGACATAATCAAATTGATCATATTTCTCTAGGAGCGGGGCAGGTAGCGAATACTCGCTAAGCGAGCTCGTAGCGAGCTGCTAGCGAGTGCTTCCAGAACCAAAAAGCCCATAACTCGCTGGATCGTATGAGGTCGCGAAGGGCTCGCTAGGTGAACCATTCTGCTCGCCTAGCGAGCAAGACAGGACATCACATTTTTTCCTATAAGTAGCAAGTGCTACTTTTTGTAAAATATCTTTTTGCTGCTTCTTTTCAACCACTTTGTTTTGTTTTGCTACAAGAGAGATATTTGTGACCTAGAAACCCAATAACACATTATTCTTCATCTCTTAACAAGATCTTCCAAAAAGAAGGTGGATTCTCATCCAAACTCGATTCTTCGACTCGGATGTTGATCAACCTTCTCCCAAAACTTCTTGTGCAAGCTACCATGAAAATGAGTAGCTAAGTCCTTCATTTTGTCAAGGTTATATGTAGATGATCATAAGCTTTGTATGTAAATGGGATGATCTTCATTTGTAAACTCTTTGATGATGAATATATGGTGAAAACTTTATTTTATTGTTAACTCTTTGTGTTGGTTTATTATTGAAAGGTATTTTCCAACTCTTTACCTAGGTTTTCATCCATCTATGTTCTTGAGCTAGAGATAGTCTTGAATGTGGTTGTTCACTAAAATATCAAAACCTAAAAGTTGTCATTTTGATAGATTGTGTGAGAAATCAACAATGGATCAAAATGGGAAAACCACAATGTGTGTTAGAAATAAACACATTGAGAGGATATTGTGAATGTGATTATCATCTAACGGAGTTTATAAGTTTTGTTCATCGAACATATACATGCAAAGTGATCGTCGAACCCTAACTTTGACAATATTTCTCAAATCGTAAAACAAAAACTTTTACTGCAATTTATTACTTCTTTTGATGCAAGCTACCGTAACGAAAAACCAAAACCCCCTGCTACTATAAGTTAAGAACTTAACAACTGTCGAACAACGACAATATCACAGATTCCCTGTGGAGACGATAACAAACCCCGATACTTTACCACTGCTTTAACAGTTGCACTGCATATGCATCCATTCATTCATTCCTATTTCATGTCTTATTTCATGTTGTTCTTTTCTCCTCTTTTCTCACCATGCTCCCTTAGGATTTCCAATCTCCTTATTTAAGGATGATTGTGATAGACACTAGGTTTCAATCCATGTATGAATACATTAAGTAGAATTTCCCCTCAACTTCAACTATAAGTTCATTTGCATGACAACTACTAGGTTTTGAACTAGTTTCCCTTTAGTTTGTCCTCTCTTTCTCATCTCAAAACAACTTCAAAATACTTAATAAAGGCTAATGAATATTGTGCGTTACGAGCCTTAAGTACTTGGGAAATGGTTATTGGGGGGTTTCCTCTTGATGGCCTAGAGTGTTTAGTGTTCACCCTTTGGGTGATGTGCGACGCATTCGTTCCTAGGTCATAGTCTCTAGTGCAATATGAATTACAAACAATTCAAAAAACACTTCTCCTTAAAAGACAAAAAAACAAATGATCAAACTTCATTTTGTCCCTTGGGACCCTTAAAAGTGGAAAACCTTTTCGTAAACAAGAGTTTTGTTAACTCCTAGTTCTACCGCAAACAGGTAACGCCTAAGTCTCCAAAGGTCGAGCTGCCTACACCTAATTGCTAGAACTGTTTGTTAACCCTACTCAGATAAAAAACATTTGAACCAACCGGTGTTCTTATTTGCCCAAACTACATTTGCTCTGATTTCTCATACCAGATGAGAATACGTAGGCACAAGACGCGATGTCTTGGCGAGCAACCTTCCCCCACTTTTTTTCACCCGTAGTTAGCCGAACTACGTTGACTCTGATTTCTCGTACCAAACAGGAATACGTAGGCACAGAGCGGCGATGCTCTATCGAGTCACTTTTCTTTTTCTTTTGTCCCTGAGACCTTTAGGTAGATAGATAAACACACCCTTTTAGATAGACAACAAGCATGGATACCATCGAGTGCGACGGACGTGAGGGGTGCTAATACCTTCCCCTTGCGTAACCGACTCCCGAACCCGAGATTTGGTTGCGATGACCAATCTTATCCCATTTCACAGGTTTTCTCTGATCGTTTCCTTTTCCTCGTTGGGATAAATAACGAATGGTGACGACTCTTCTGTCAATGCCGACACCTTTTTCCGCAGTAGCGACACTACTGTTATAAAGAAGATTTAGTAGAAGAATGGGAGTTTGCAGATGTTCTTATTGGCTGCATTGTATGGTAAAACATTGATGTGTGTAGATGTCTTGACTGATGTCCTGACATACTTGTGTAGTGTACTGCTGGGTATGTTTGGTTAGCTAGAACAGAGTGTATTAGATGACATGCTGAATGTTATGACATCAGGTAGATGCTAGCAATGGCGCGTGTTTGTTTTTCTATTATGGTTCCTGATTTATCTTAGGCTAGATTTCAGGAAACCTGCTAGGGTTCCTTGGTTATCTCAGGCGAGACTCTAGGCAGTGCTGAGCATAACATGAAACGCCTATGACCTATTTGATAGCACCATGAATTGTGGAGATTTGATTAACTTGGTTAAACCTAATTTCTGTTGCAATTTATGAACATTGAAATCTTCTCTCCCTGCTGTTACTTTTGATCAACCCAAGCCCATACTGCATTACTATTTTAAGGAGGCTCAGAAGCAAGGAAAATTAAGCACTCACAACAAGAAATACTTTAGTGTAAAATAAGGGTTTAGGGTTTTGAGAGTCTCTTGTGTGTGACTTTGTAAGTCACCCTTTGTATCTTTGGATGCATCGTGGCAGACATATTTAGGTTGTTATTTGGTAATTGTTAATTGTTCACTCAAAGCTTTTAAGCAAGAGTGTATTGTTCTTGATTGAAGTTGTTAAGAAAAATCAAGTATTGTGACTTTGAAGAGTGTCTTCTAAAGTCTTTCTTTTTGTATTGAATTGTTATCACTGCTGTGATTAATGGGGAGTGAGAGGTGTCTCTTGTCTAGTGGGTTCTAGGCAGAAATTGCATTGGGTAGGGATTAAGTGAGGAGTTGTAAACTGGGAGTTTAGCTCTGAATTAATTATGCTAATAGTGGATTTCCTTCCTGGCTTGGTAGCCCCCAGATGTAGGTGATGTTACACCGAACTGGGTTAACAATTCACTGTGTTATTTATCTTTCTGCATTTAACATTCTGCTCAGTTTAAATGGTTAGATAAACTGTTCTGTCAGTCTGCAGATGTCATGACATTGCTAATTTTTAAAGTGAATTAAAATGCACATGTTCTGTCTTTGTTCTGTTTTAGCAGAGATCAATGTCCTTACATATGTCTGGGACATATGAAATCTGCATACCATAATTTCAATTGGTATCAGAGCAGACATCTTGCCTGTTCTGGATGAGATCTTGGGACATACTTCCTGGTGATTTGAACAAGGAAAAGTGGTAGCTGAGTTGCTGATCTTGCTAAATGTTTGAGTTACTGCTTATGGAGTTTAGGGGGAGTTTGTGTTTACTCCAAATTTTGAAGGATTCTTTGTATCTGTTGTTGTGCCCTTTGATATAGGAGCTTCTGTGACCTGTTGAATGTTGTACCAAAGAAGGAGTGGCTACTTCTGTATGATGTCCTATCAGATGTTTTGACATCTTGTTTAGGGCATGTTAAAGTTGTACTTTTGGGTGGTTCCGCTGCATACTTTTCTGAGGAAAGAACTCTGGTAGCCCTGGGAGAAGATTGGCTTATATATAGTTTAATGTATGGCTGTGGCAGGTGTGTAGATGGCTGGAAGATGGTGTTTGCTGCTGCTCTGCTTTGTCTGACATGAGGTTGATCCTGCTGGATGCTGTTTTGTTTGGGATGCTCTAATTTTTGTTCTACAGACTGCTGAAAGATGTAGCTGTGTTGTTTGAGTGCCTGAGTTGTTGCATCCTTTTGGTGGAAAAGCTATATAGCGTCAGGTTCATCGCTGAGACAAAGTACCCCACTTGGTAGGCCAACATGGACCTAGTGAGAAATGCCAACAACTAATGTCGCATGTACGTAGAGTTCAAGGACCTGAACGCCGCCTGTCCCAAGGACCCATACCCGTTACCATATATCAAATTTCTGATTGATGAGTCCTCAGGATATCGGGTGTTGAGTTTCATGTAAGCCTTCTTAAGATATAACCAAATCAAGATGGATCCATTGAATTCCACCAAAACCGCCTTCATGTTGAACCAGGGAAACTACTACAATAATGGCATGCCTTTCAACCTCAAAAACATCGACGCCACCTACCAGTGACTCATGGACATTGTGTTCGCCCATCAAATTGGGTAGACCTTAATGTATATATCGATGATATGATTATCAAAATGGCAGAAGGACACAACCATGCCGACGACCTAGAGGATATCTTACTGTCGATGAGAAAGTATGACATGCGCTTAAACCCTACCAAATGTTCTTTTAGAGTGTAGGCGGGGAAATTCTTAGGATTCATGCTAACGGGTAGGGAGATTGAAGATAATCATGAAAAGTTCCAGATGATCATCGATATGAGAAGCCCCACTAATGTAAATTAATTGCAACAACTCAATGAGCGCCTAGCCACCCTTTCTCGTTTCTTCTCTTATGTAGGAGACAAAGCTTTCCATTTCTTCGCCGCCTTGAGAGAAAATGAGAAGTTCGAGTAGACAATTGAGTGTGAGTAACTTTTAACCAATATTAAGGAGTTCCTCACATCACTCTCAATCCACACTCGATTAAAAGAAGACTCGCATTTTCTCCTTTACATTTCGGTCACTGAGAGAGCGATGAGCTCAGTCCTTGTCTAAGAAGTAAAGAAAGCGGAGAAACCTGCACATTTCTTAAGCAAAGTGTACAAGGGCACAAAGATGCACTACAAGAAGATTGAAAGCTCGCTTTAACCATTGTCACCTTAGCTAGAAACTCCGACCTTATTTCCAGGGCCCTCCATCCTGGTAAAAACTAACTACTCTATTTTCCAAGGGCTGAAAAAACATTTTCGAGTAAGCTCTTGGAATACGACATCTAATATGTTCTTAGGGGAAGCATCAAGTCACAAGCCCTGGTCAATTTTGTTGTCGAACTTAACTCACCCGTTGAAGACGAGCTAATGTCGAAATGTGCGTTATCGGTGGATGAAGCCTCAAACATAAAGGGAAGCGGTGCAAGAATAGTACTCAAGGGACTATACGATATAGTTATTAAGCAAGCGTTAAAGTTCGAGTTCGCAGCCAACAACAACGAAAAGGAGTACGAAGCACTCATCTCCGGTAAGATCCTTACCTTGGAAATTGGAGCTACCATATTAAAATACAAAAGCGACTCTCAACTGGTAACCAACTAGGTCTCGAGACAATACCAGGACAAGTAGCCTATGTTGATGAAATATCTGCAGAAGGTACAACATTTTTCCTCACATTTCATTTCTTTTAGAGTAGAGTGTGTCCCATGCGAACACAACTTCAGGGTGGACCTCTTGTTAAGGCTAGCCACCTCGAAAGTTATGAGGTTCAATAGGAGAGTCATATAGGAAACTCTGGAATCTCCCAACATTGAGATGGGTGAGGTATACTCTATGAAACTTGTCCCCGAGTCTAGATGGATGTTGCCCATACTACACTACATGTAGTCTAGCAAACTCCTACCTGACGTGAGAGAAGCGAGGAATATCATAAGAAAATTGACCAAGTACATCTTACTCTCAAGAAAAATTTACATAGTGGGGAATGTTGCTCCCATGTTAAGGTGTCTAAAAGAGAGCGACATCGCCTAAGTCCTCGGGGAAGTCCATAAAGAAGCCTTTTCCATATTGGTGGAAAAGCTCTCGCTCATAAGCTATTAAGAGTTGGTTATTACTGGACCACATTAATGAAGGACATCATCGCCTTCGTTAATAAATGCGATCAATGCGAAAAGCATGTTAACCTTCACCATGCCCCAACATAATTCCTCCAGTCGATAACCTCAACCTGGCCAATCTACCAGTGAGGCGTGGATATTCTAGGCTTGTTCCCTCTGGCTCTAAGACAACCAAAATTCTTGATAGTGTGAGTGGACTATTTCACTATATGGATATAGGCGGTGACAAACATCATGACAGAAATAGTATAAGGCTTATAATGGAAAATAATCATGTGAAGATATGGTCTTCCTGGCGCCATTGTTTGGTACAATGGAACCCAATTCTCCAGTATCATGGTTACTTACTTCTACAAAGATCTAGGCATCTAGATAAAGTTTGTATCCATGGTACATCCTCAAGCCAACAAACAAGCCGAATTTGCAAACAAGGTGATCCTCAAAGGACTCAAGAAGAAGTTGGACAACTCCAAAGGTCAATGGGCATAGCTGCTACACAAGATACTGTGTGCCTACCCCAATTTTGTCCCTCATTCAATAAATTGATACAGTTATCATGAAATTTGCATCATCTTCATAACATAACACACATTTCATCTAGAATATTGTCTAAAATGTTAACCAAAATATATTTTCAAATTAAAAGACAGACCGGTCGAACTGATTCTCAAATGTAAATGAAATTAGCGGGCTAAAAATTTCAAAAACGAGCTTGCAGGTGTCAAATTTATTAATCTATGGTTCGCGTAGTTTAACATGGGGTACTTGTTTTATTTTTTCGAGTACTTTTTCAGTCGCATTTTGATCATCCTGAGCCTTTTATCTGGTCATTTTTTATTTCAAAATTTGATCAAAACCTGTATGTTTCAGAGAAGTTTATTTCACGCTGAACATTTTGGTGCATACAGTTTATTTTTGTTGACATTTTTGCACCCGATTTTTATTAATTTTAAGCCCTTTTATTTTTTTATTTTTCATCAAAATGTTTAGAAAAAATAAATAGGATTAATAATCTTGTTATTTTATTTTTATCTTGTTTATTTTAATTTTATTACATTTAAATGTTTCTAAACTCTTTCTAATTCACAAAACATCTTAAGGGCATTGTGGTCAATATGTGTAACCCTAAGTTACACTATATATTACATTTCATGAGACTAATAACCTACCAACCAATGGAAAAGGGCGGCGCACATATCTCTTAATTTTACCAAGCAACCAATCATATTTTTGATGGCATCACTACCAACATGCGTTGAAAAATAAAAAAAAAAGCAAGGTTGAAGTTCATGTGATCTCTATCACTATTCACACCCATTCATCCTCCCTCTCTCTCATTCATGGCTTAATAGAAAATAATTTCTTTAAGCAAAGAAGGAAAAACACTCACTCTCACATCTTCATATTCATCCCCCCATTCAACCAACAACAGTCTCACTGCATACTCCACTTGTTTTTCTTCTTTCACACATCAACTTCATCACCACCTCTTTCGATCCATGCACACAACCATAGATCCCTCCAATCTTCTCCCTTCGAACACCAAAACAATTCTCCTTCAAAAAGATTACACAACCTGCAAAACCGACCCCACACTCTATAAAAAACACATCATCCTCCTCTACAAGACAACACATAACCTTCTATTTCCCTTATCGCCAGACACCAAATCCAACCACCCATTCGACCACCATGTGACACACCTCAAACCACCATATTAACTAACCACAATTTTTTCTAACTTCACCTTCCATTTAACACCATATAAACCTCACCATTACAAACTTTACACCTCCATTTACTCTTCACTAAGTTTCTATTTACACTATACACACACCCTTAAACCTCTTCAAAACCTCAACAACTAAACATAGCCATCTAATCTTTTTATCTTCACAAACTCCTCCTTTCGTGTTCCTATTTGCACGCAGTTTTCGCGCGAACAACCTCTGACCTCGTAACGTAGGTTTACTTGCAAGACCGGCCAAACAAATCCCAGAACTATCCGGCCGAGTCTAAGTGATAGTGGTAGAATGGTTTTGTTTAGAATAGATTGGAAACAAACTCGAATAAAAATGTGTATACCAAATGAAGGAAAAATAAAATAAACGAGTAAAAAATCAAGATATTTTGAAGTTTGGTAATGTAAATTTCTTTTAAAAGGAAATGTGGACGCGATCATACATTTTGCAGGAATGAACTCTTTTCTCTTAATGCTTGGTACTCGGAGTGTTTTTCCTTTACAATGTTACAAAATGCGCCCCCTTTAAAATGAAAATGGGCATTGCCTTAAATAGGAAAAGAAAATAACTACTATGTTGGTCTTAGTGGCGCCACGTGTCCCTCCACCACTTTTGTAACTTCCTCGCGTTCTTAGCTTTTCAAATTTTCTTCTTGCTCAAAAGTTCTCATACTTCGTGTTGGTTTCCTTGGCCATCAGTCGACACTTTCGACGGAATAACCTTGAGTCGACTTATAACCTTCTTCTACTGGCATCGACTTACCTCGTTTCCTTTACCACCTTTCCTAGCCTGTCGACCCACAATTCAGCTTCTATGTCAACTTTTCCCAGTCGAAATCTTCCAGCCAACAAGATGCCCCTCAAAAACCCAATTTCGACTATGCACTATGTCGACTGAGAAACTTGGCATTTTGGTTTCCTGTGAAGTTTCGACTGCACCTAGGTTCTGACCCAGCAACACCATCATTTTCCTTCTGTCGAGTCAGCCACGCATCACCTACAGTCTGACATAATAATGGCGCCTTTCTGCGCCTCGATTTCTAAGAAAACTAATCATGCCTAATCACATCCTATGTTATGGGTTTTAACCCACTCCAACTCACTCTATAATCGGAACAGCCCATTGCCTTTTCAACTGAATGCAACTTGTCTATAAATAGCTCTTGCCCACATATGGTTTTCTTTTCCAACTTCCCTCACACTTTCCTTTCCTTCAAGCGTTTGCTCCCAGAATTCCTTTAATATTCTCATTCAATGGCTTCCTCAACCGCTTCCACTACTCATACCACTGAAAACAACCCCATCGCTTTTGTTCTCTCTGAAGCCGAATCCCTAAGGCCTCTTCCGAATCCGACGTCTACTGATGACATGGTGATAGCGCCTGGTAACGCCAGATGATTATATCCTTCGCAATGGCTGGAAAGTTACATGCTTTCCATGGGCCATACCCTGATACGAAACCCAACCATGAGGAACTTCAAGCATTTTTTCCCTTGCTACCTTCCCACCATTTCCCCATCTTTTTAGAAAGGTGTCACCCTCGACCTCAAGTTTATGGTGCCAAAAGCTCGCATTTTTAGGTCGATGCCTACTCCAGGCAACAAATATTACATCTCATAGCTTAACAAGGTCAAGGCAAACATCAAGAGTAATGGAAGAAAGTTGGCATCTTCGACGCCATTCAACTCTCCCGGAATGCTTATAGGGTTAACCCTTTCCTACTACTAGCGTCAATTTATTTCTTGAAGGGGTCAACTAACACATTCCATTTCCCCTATGGCATGTTGATGCCGACACTTTTCGACGTGGCGGCCATCACGAGTCTTTCTCCTCTGGGCGAAACCTTTGATCTGAACCTGGAAACGGACGCCACTTTCGACTTCGAACGTGCCAGTTTTTAGAACTATATAAAGAACCATCACGATAAAGATTTCGACGAAGTGTCAGATGAAGAACATATCGCCTTCCTTACTCTTTGGTTGTCCTACTATCTTTTATGCCCTGGATCTCTACAAATAGCCAAAAGTTATATCAACCTGACGATCCAAATACATGAGGGTTGACAAGTATCATTGGGTAAGCTTCTACTATCCTCTCTCTATCATTCTCTTAGTCTATCGACCTTGAGAATAAAACTCTTTCTCGAGACCACCAAAGCCTTGAATGTTTCAGGGCCTATGTGGTTGTTACAACATTAGCTCAACGCCACATTCGAGCACCAGCTAGGTTACCCCGTGTCTGCAACAATGCAACATTTGAATGAAGAACATCCCATAGAAGGCGTTCGACTTGCCTTGATGACACTCGGGAAACTCCCAACAAAACCCTCTTCATGAAATATCTCAACATGTTTGCAGAAGAAACTTCCTTCATCCCTGGCATGACTCACTTTGTGCATCAATGGTTTGGTCCGTCATGGTTCAAAAATCCATTCCTTGGCGCTTCCCCAAAAACGGTAGCAGTTTAAAATTCTATATGGAGGGTGTTTCTAACTCCCACCATGTTATCGTTTCGAATTGAGACGGGGAATACAAGCTACGGGTTTATGAAATACCAGTTCAACTTGGTGGCCCGTCAATTTGATTTGAGCCAGCTGCTGCCAAAGTCCTTGGTGCGACATTCCTCTAACATTGTGTGGGATGGTCGACGAAAAAACCTGACAGGCCATAAGAACTACCTCAAGTTTTCTAGGTCGACTCAACGCCTTGAGTTACCTGTTTTTTCTTTTCAACCATCCTTCTTTACGATAGAAGGTTTTAATGTCTGGTGGTCAGATTACCAAACCCAATGCTTCCAACGTGACCTTTTCTTGGAGAATATGGCTGATGCCTTTTCTACCCTTGCTGGTGAAGTCCCTACTCTGACGGTTGTTGTATCTGTCGAGAATCTCCAAGGAGCTGAAGCCACAGAGGACACCTCAAAGAAGGTACCTTATTTTCTCTTCTCCTGTATTTTATTAATTGCCAATAGCTAATGATTTGTGCTTATTCCTCAAGGTCAAAAAAGGGAATCAGCTGCTGCATCGACCTCGACTAGGCTACCAAAGAAACAGAAAGTCCTGAAATCCCCAAGTACCACATGTTTTAATGATTCTTTGCACCTATCTTCTATTGTCAACTTACCCTGTTGTTTGTTAGGTTCTTGAAAAGGCGTTGACCCCTGAAGGTGGAGCGTCAGATGAAAGCATCCAATCTCGGGTATTTCCTTATAAAAAATAAAACTCCCCTCCTGCTACCCCAATGGCCAAGAAGAAAATAGTTCCTACCAAAAAGACACCCTCCAAAGCGGTCACTTCGACCATGAAACCTGTTATTCCTGATAATCTGGCTGAGGTTTTCCAAACTGTCGCCACTGAAATCCATCCTCTGGGACATACTTCTGAGGTATTTATTGTCTTTGTTCTTTTGGTCCATGTATTACCTGGGTGTTTTCTTACTTACGCTTCCTTCTGCGGTCGATTCCACTATTGCTGCAAATGTTGATAATGCCACAGCTACCGCTGGAAATCCTCCTAAGATGGCACCTCTTTTTAGTCCTCAGAAAGTTGACAAATTCCAAGGGGCTTCAATAGAAGAAGACCCCGCGGCGAAGACACCCCTTATTGACAACACCAACAATAAGGCTAGTAAGGATAGTGCAACTACCAGCGGCAAGGAAAACCCTTTGATTATTCCAACTGCTACCAAGGGCACTCTGACTCCCATAGGTTCTGCTGAAGGTGGCCCTGCTATCAAAAGGACACTTACTCCAGAGGAAATTTTGGTGATGAAGTAATCAAACCCAACCGAGAATTTGAAAGCCCTGCTTAAGCTTCGTAAGTCGTTTGTGGATGCACCCCCTGCTAGTTCGACGACCAATCTTAACTAGAAATGGATGATTCTTTTGAGTTCAAACTCCAACAACTGAGGACATACCTATTCGAGGATGAATTTCTAGCCTCCGTCGTAGAGGAATCAACTATAGACTGTGATGTCTTCAAAATACTGGACAAACTTTCCCAGTTTCGAGTGCCTGCTCCCATGGCCAAATACTTCATTGAATTCGAGGCTTTCTTCACCCAACTGGCAAAGGACCTCTCTGTTTGTAAATAAGTTGATGCTCAAATTAGGGTGAAGATCAATAAGATGAAGCATGAGTGGTATCTCAGCTCCCTCTGTGAGAAGAAACTTGAGGACTTCAAAACCAAAAATAAAGAGCGTTCCAACAAGCGTCGCGTCTTTGACCAGCAGATATTCGACTATCAGGCCCAAATGGATGAACTTACAAGAAAAATTAATGAGGTCGAAAAGCAGAAGGCCTCCTTGGACTCCGACGAACCTCTACCTACTCAAGAGGTCATCGACCAAGAAGTGTCCCAAGGGATTGCTCATTTTGAAACGACCCTTACGCTGAAAGGTACTATTGACCAGATGCGGCAGAAGAAGCCTCTCCTTGAAAGTAAAGTGGCTTACGAGAAGAACCTTTTTGAAGACTTTAAATCAAGATTCCTAGCATAATTGTATTTTACATTTAGTCGAACTTTTGTAACTCCGCTCTGGAGCTTTTGTAAATTATCTTGGCCGTCTACCCATGTGGGCCAATTATTAATGAAAAGTTATTTTTGGATTTGAACCTCTTGTAACGTAGACTTATATTTTTTCAAATATTTCTCATTTACTATTATGATTCGTTGATCTATACCTATCTCTTGGATCTTGTATGCGTTGTTATTGTATGCTTGGATTACTTGGAATGGTCCCTCCTAATTTGGGGCCCATTTTCCTAATGTTCGACTCCTTCGATCCACATGAAACACTGCCTTCCACACATGACCATTGACTGCAAAGGTCTTCTTTCTGACCTTCTTATTATATGCTTTGGCCACCCATGCCTTTTGGCGTAATAGCCTATCTAACGCTGCCATCCTTTCTTCATCTAAGCCCGCGATTCCGTCTAGCATCATCCTCCAGTATTGCTCTGATGGAATGTCATGCTGACGCTGCACTCTAATTGACTGTAAACAAATCTTTGCTGGCAAAACAGTGTCATGACTGAACATCAAACGAAACAAAGTCGAATTGGTCGTCTCCTTAGGGTTTTGTGCCAATTCTTGGGTTTCTCGGCAACGTGTTTCTTTATGAGTCCAATTACTACCTTGTTGGCGGTTTTGACTTAACCATTTGCCTGAGCATAATATGGTGTTGAACTGATCAACTTAAAACCTGTTTCTGCTGCAAATTCTTGCATCTTCTGGCCAACAAATACGAAACCTTGGTCCGTAGTGATGGTTTCAGGGATCCCAAATCTATACAAAATATGATTCTGGATAAATTCAATCATAGTCTCCTGGTCTACTTTTACCAGAGGTACAACCTCTATCCACTTTGTGAAATAGTCTATACCCACAAGAATGAACTTTTGTTGTTTCGACGAGGCTGGTCGAATTTCACTATCATATCTAACGCCCATCCGTGAAAGGGACATGGCTTGACGATTGTGTGTAGCTCGCTGGCTAGTACGTGCTGAACGTTCGCATGTCTTTGACAATCCTGACACCCCTTTGCAAATTCCATGTAATCCTTGAGTATGCTTGGCCAATATGCACCTTGTCGAAGAAACAACCATTTCATCTTATGGCCAGCTTGGTGAGCCCCGCATGTCCCACTATGCAATTCTAAAATTGCTAGGTATACATTTGTGTCTCCCAGAAATTTAAGCAACACCCCTTCTGGCGTCTTTTTCAGCAACTCATCCCCATTAGGACGTAACTTAAAGCTCTGTACTTAATCTTCCTATCAGCACTTCCTATCGGATTTTCCAAATACTCGATGATTGGTCTTCTCCAATCTGACAGTGATAGATTGCTGATATCGAAGATTTCACAGTTTCCTAAACTTTCAATTAAGATTTCTGTCGAGATGCTTGCCCCTCCAGCTTTTGATAAGCCCGATGATGGTAATAACAGGGGGGCCTTGTGAGGTACTCTTTAATGGTATCGAAAGCCTCTTACTGCTCCCGTCCCCAGTGAAAATCACTTTCTTTCTTGGCCTTGAGCAATGGCGAGAACACCTTCGTCTTGCCATTTAAATTTGATATAAACCTTTTCAAGAAGTTTATCTTCCCCAACAAAGACTGGAGTTGTTTCTTCGTCAAAGGAGGCTTGAGATCTAAAATTGCCTTGGTCTGGTTTTGATTGATCTCGATTCCTTTTTTGTGGACTACGAATCCCAAGAAGTCTCATGCGTGTACACAAAAAGCACATTTTAGTGGATTCATTTTTAATCCATATTTTCTCATTCTTTCAAATGAACGTCGAAGATGGTCCAAGTGACCATTCTCCGATAAGGATTTTATGACAATGTCATCAATGTACACTTGCATGAATTTCTCAATAAAATCATGAAATATAGCATTCATGGCTCTTTGATAAGTTGCTTCAGCATTTTTTAGACCAAATGGAACTACAACCCATTTGTATGTTCCTAAGGCTCTAGGGTACTGGAATGCCGTTTTGGGAACATCATCTTCGGCTATGAGAATTTGATTATAGCTGGAGTACCCATCGAGCATACTCAAATATTCAAAACCTGCGTCCGAATCAACCAGCATTTCTGCTACAAGCATTGAATGCTCATCTTTAGGGGTAGCGTTGTTCAGGTCCCTAAAATCTATACAGAATCGCAGAGTCCCCGTCTTCTTGATAACAGGAACTATGTTCACTATCCATTCGACGTACCTTGCAGTTCTGATGAACCGGCTTTTGAGCAGTCTCTCGATCTTCTGCTTGATCTTTAGAGTGATTTCTGGAGTGAATCATCGTAGCTGCTATTTTACTGGCCTTTTCCTGGCTGGATTGGTAGTCGGTGTTCCACTACACTCCGACTCAAACTAGGCATTTTGCCATAATCCCAGGCAAAGCAATCTTTGTATTATTTCAATACCTCAATCCGCTTGGCCTTCATCTTTGACCCAATCTTGGTACTTACATAGGTAGGTCTTTTTGTTACCCAATCTCCTAAGTAAATCTCTTCGAGTGGGTCTTGCGCCTGCATTCTCTGCAGCTCAATGGTTGGGTCTTTCTCAAATCCCAAAGGCTTATTGTCATAGATGCTGTAGATGTTCTTGATTGGCTGTATTTTATGGAAAAATATTGCTGTGTGTAGATGTTTTGACTGATGTCATGAAATTCGTGTGTAGTGTACTGTAGGGTAAGTTTGGTTAGCTAGAACAGAGTGTATTGGATGTCATGCTGGATGTTATGACATCAGGTAGCGACCAGCAAGGGAGCGTGTTTGTTTTTCTGGTATAATACATGAGTTAGCTCATGCTAGATTTCAGGAAACATTTCAGGAAACATTTTAAGGCAGTGCTGAGCATAACACGAAATGCCTATGACCTAATTGAAATAACCCTGAATTATGGAAAAGGGTTTAACTTGGTTAAACCTAACTTCTGCCACTTAGGCCCAAGGTCCATGCGCTGCATATAAATAAAGAAGTGGCAATCCTGATTATGGATGGACTCAGAGATTGTGAGTGAAGAATTCTATTTGTGTAACTTGTTCTTCACGTGGGTTTTTTTTTGTCTTAGGATTTCTTTTGAGCCAAGAAATTATCACCTAGATGATTGCATTGGACTAGTGTGTTTTGAGTTGTAATTTGATTGTGTCACTCTAAGCTTTTAAGCACGAGTGATGTGTCTCTTGATTGAAGCTGTGAAGAAAGATCAAGATTTGTTTGAAGTGTGTCTTCTTTTTAATCTGTAACTTAATTGGTTGAAATCACTGCTGTGATTGAGGGGGAGTGAGTAGGAACTCAGGTCTAGTGTTAGGCTGAAGTTGCATTGGGTAGGTCTTAAGTGAAGAGTGCAAACTGGTAGTTTGGATCTGGATTAACACTGCTTATAGTATATTTCCTCCCTGGCTTGGTAGCCCCCAGAGTAGGTGTGATTTGCACCGAACTGGGTCAACAATTCCATGTGTTATTTACTGCTTTCATTTTCTGTTTACGGTTAAGTTCTATAGTCGGTTCAGTAGTGGATGTCATAACATCCGTTATAACATCGATTGTCTGTTACTAGAATTTAAATTAGCATCAGAGCAGACACCCTGCCTGTTATTTTCTGGGTGAGATCTAGGGAAGATAAACTCTGGTACTATGGACAAGGATATAAGATTCACAAATAGACCACCAATTTTGGATGGCTCTAACTATGACTACTAGAAACCTCGTATGATAACTTTCTTGAAGTCTCTAGATAGCAAGACCTGGAGAGCAGCTAACTCAGGATGGGAACATCCAGTGAAGATAGATAAAGATGGATCAACTGTTCTAATACCTAAAGAAGAGTGGAGCAAAGAGCAAGAAGCTTTGGCTCTTGGGAATTCTAAGGCCCTGAATGCTTTATTCAATGGGATAGATAAGAACATCTTCAGACTTGTGCATCACTATGAACTGGCCAAATAGGTTTGGGATACTCTCAAAATAACTCATGAAGGTACCTCTAAGGTCAAGATGTCTAGATTACAGATGCTGACTATTAAGTTTGAGAATCTGAGAATGAAGGAGGATGAGACTATTCATGAATTCTACATGAATATTCTTGAGATTGTCAATATCTCAGGAGCTTTAGGAGAAAAAATGCCTGAAGAAAAGCTTGTAAGGAAGATTCTCAGATCATTGCCCGAGATTTTCCATGAAAGTTACTACTATTGAAGAGGTTCAAGACATCAGCAACATGAAGGTTAATGAACTCATTGGTTCTCTCCAAACCTTTGAGATGGGAATGTGTGATCATGCTGAGAAGAAGAACAAAAGCATAGATTTTATATCAAATACTGCAGAGGACTCAGATGAAGACAGTGGTGGAAGTGAGGAGAATCTATCAGAAGCTATAGCTATGCTCGGAAGACAATTTAAAAAACTGATCAAAAGAATATATCAGAAGACTAGACCTAATGTCAAGAAAATTTCCCCTGACATCAGCAGAAGAGGTAAATATGAATATAAGTCTAACCAAGGCAAAGGAATTCAGTGCCATGAATGTGAAGGATATGGTCACATTAGAGCTGAATGTCCCACTTACCTCAAGAAGCAAAAGAAAGGTCTAAATGTCACTTGGTTAGATGGAGATTCTGAGAGTGGATTAGAAGAAGAATTTGCAAAACATGTCACTGTACTAACTAGTGTATGTGTGTCTGATGATGATTCTAGTGAAGATGAGCTGACTTTTGATGAGCTTACAACTTCATATAAACAGTTGTGTATCAGAAGTGCAGAAGTGTGTCAACAAGGGGAGAAGAAAAAGAAAATCATAAAGGAGTTGGAGGCTGAGAAGAAGGAGCATCTTGAAACAATAGACTCACTCAACAGTGAGGTCAACTTATTGAATTCCAAACTTGATCAGATGCCAAAATCTATCAGGATGTTGAACAATGGGACTGACACTCTAGAAGAAATTCTACAAACTGGAATATGCTTTGTTGGTGAACAGAGACCCATCTTGGGGTTCAAGAGGCCAAAGCTTGAAAATCATAGGTCAAATCGGATGTCACGACCGATGTCTCAACATCAGGGGAACAAAAGCATGAACCAGACCAAGAGAAAGTTCCAAAGGTGGAGGTGTCACTATTGTGGAAGATTTGGACACATAAAGGACTTTTGCTTCAGGCTGCATGGATTTCCCAGCCACAGTCATCAAGTCAAACCCAAACAGGATGCTCCTATCAAGAAACAATAATGGGTTGTCAAGGAGGTTGCTCTAATAGCTCATACCTCTATAAGGGTATCAGCTAAAGAAGACTGGTATTTTGATAGTGGCTGTTCTAAACATATGACTGGAATAAAGAACCTTTTGGTGGACATCAAACCTCATTCCACGAGTCATGTAACCTTTGGTGATGGAGCTAGAGGAGAAATCAAAGGTGTTGGAAAACTAGATTGCCCTGGTGTTCCAGAACTGGATGATGTTATGCTAGTTAAGGGACTGACTGTAAACCTTATTAGTATCAGTCAGCTCTGTGACCAAGGACTCAATGTCAAATTCACTAAGGGTGAATGCGTTGTCACCAATGGAGAAAATGAGGAAGTCATGAGGGGATCTAGAGCTAAGAATAATTGTTACTTATGGGAGCCTAAAAGTAAATCCACTGTCTGTACTATGACCAAAGAAGAAAAGGAGGATCAACTGTGGCTTAAAAAACATAGACATCTTCAAGGGATGAAAAAGATCATATCCAAGGAAGCAGTAAGAGGAACTCTAAGGTTAACACCAAATGAAAGAAAAGGCTGGGGTAAATGTACGGTTGGAAGGCAAGGCAAGAGGGTACATCCAAAGAGTGGACATCATAAAACATCCAAAAATCTAGATCTGTTACACATGGAGTTGATGGAATCCACGAATGATGACCAGCATGAAGGAAGAAATGTCACTCAGGATGTCATGATATTATATTGTGACAATCTTAGTGCCATCAATATGAACCCAATTCAGTATAACAGAACCATGTATAGTGATAACAGACATCACTTTGGAAAGGATTGTGTGGAGCTTGGGGACTCTGACCTACAAAGTGCTGACATTTTTACAAGAGATCTCGAGACTACTCAAATTGAAAATTTAAGAAGAAAATTGGGAATGTGTCTCTATAAGGAGTTATAGCAATTAATGATATTTGGGAATTGTATTTTGAATAGTCTAAATCTTAATCATTTGCTGATTGGTCAATATTTTGAGTTCCCTCTTCTTTTGCAATCATATCACTCTACCCCCTACACACGCTACTTTTGCTTCATTTGGTGCCCATACCACTTCTTTATCTTCCATACCTCCTTCAGCAATCACATAAAACCTTCTTTCAGACTGCCAAAGTCTCCTGAAATGTCTCAACAATCAAAATCTATCTCTTCCAAGAAGATGTCCACCATTGCTGATCCAGATTCTGGTGCTAGAACTGACTCTAGCAACCCTAACCAGGTTCTTGAGGTAGCACCCCTACGAATGTTGACCCCAGAAGGTCTGAGTGTGAAGAAACCACATACTTCGCATGCAAGAAGGCCTAAAGAACTAGTCACAGGTCAGGCCTCTCACACTTCAACCTCCATCCCTCATGAGGATACCAATAGGGAAGGCTCTAGGCATGCCCACAACACTATTGCAAATTTGGTATCCAGGATATCGAATGAGCCACATGATGTATCGGGGATATCCATCCCCCTTAACACTGAGATTCATGTTCCCCATCTGGATCAACAAACTGATGTTACTCAAGATATTGAAACCATGGGTACGACCTCACGAAAGAATGATGATAAGGGTCAAACTTTTGAGAGTGATGATGATAATGTGCAAGGTGATAATAATGATGATGATGTCCAAAAGGAAGATGCAGATGTAGTGAACCTGGATGATTATTCAGATAATGATCTGATAGCCACGATCAACCCTAGCATAGCCAAAAGGCTCATGACTAGGAAAGGGAAGAAGGCAGCTGCTCAGAGTCCTACCAAGAAGAAAGCTGTAATAAAGAGTACCCATGTTGGCCCTACAAAAGCTTGGAGCAAGGTGGTTCCAAAGAAAAGGAAGGCTCAAATAAGTACTGAATTTGACTCTGACTCGGATGTTGCTTGTGATGTCACTAACATTCCACCCAAGAAGAAGCTAACAACTAGCAAACTTGCTGCTAGTGTTCCTGAAGTTCCTATTGGCAATATCTCGTTTCATTATCCCTCTAGTGTCAACAGGTGGAAATATGTGTATCAGAAGAGGTTGGCATTGGAAAGAGAGTTGGCTAAGAATGCTCTTGAATGTAAGGAGATCATGAATCTTATTCATGCAACTGGCTTAATAAGGATTGTCACTCAGTTTTCTAAGTGCTATGAAATACTTGTGAAGGAGTTCATAGTGAACCTATCAGAAGACTGTGCTGATAGTTGGTTCTGGGAAAAGTGATGATCAGGAAGCTGATTCAGAAGAAGCAACTTCCAGTTCTGAGAATGGAACTGATGAAGAAAGTGATAGTGATGATGCTGGCTCTGAGTCTGAGGACTAGAGTTCTTAGTTTGTTTGCTCTAAAATAAATTATTATGTGAACAACTTTTATGTGTTACTGTGTAGTAATATTTCTTTAACATCTGTGTTTCCAACTGTATTTGATCAATGCTAATTCATTAGTTAGGATCTTAATTTTGTGGCTAAAAAGGGGGAGAAGTAGTAATAGAAATAGCAGGTTCAGTTGTTTGTGCTTCACAGGTGGAAGATGATATGCTGCTGCTCTGAGTTGATTTGCAGGTGTGCTGATGTGCTGGAGTTGATCTCTTATGTGTGTGAGCAGGATGATGATCCTGTGTGTTTGATGTTTGCTATTGTTTGTGAGTGTGTGTGTTCCTGGTTGGAACTTAGTAGTATCCTAGTTGTTGGTGTTGGTGCTTGTGCTTGGATGTGTGTGTTTCTGCAGGTTGCTGGTATGTTGTGGTTGGCTGGTGTGCCATGATTTGTTATGCATCCCTTGAGGGGGAGAATCACAGGATATTATACCAGATGTTGTGACATTTGTAGTCTAAACTAGCAGGTGGTATTTTTGCTGAGAAACAGGTGTTTTTCAGGATGGCGACCTGGATGTCTTGACATTCATAAGCCAGAACAGTCTGTATGATTGTGTGTGATTGGTAGTGTAGTTGACTCTGATTTGGTAGTACAACATGTGTGTTGAGTGGTAGTATTAGCTAGTAGTTATCCTGCATGGTTAGATGTGTATTGTGAACTTTTCTGCTGCATATGGTCTCTGATATGGTGACAGATTGTTTTAGCCAAAAAATTTGCCAAAGGGGGAGTTTGTAGATGTTCTTGATTGGCTGTATTTTATGGCAAAACATTGTTGTGCTTAGATGTTTTGACTGATGTCATGATATTCGTGTGTAGTGTACTGCAGGGTAAGTTTGGTTAGCTAGAACAGAGTGTATTGGATGTCATGCTGGATGTTATGATATCAGGTAGTGACCAGCAAGGGCGCGTGTTTGTTTTTCTGGTATAACGCGTGAATTAGCTCAGGCTAGATTTCAGGAAACATTTTAGGGTCCGTAGTTATCTCAGGTGAAATGTTAGGCAGTGTTGAGCATAACACGAAATGCCTATGACCTAATTGAAACAACCCTGAATTATGGAAATGGGTTTAACTTGTTTAAACCTAACTGCTGCCACTTAGGCCCAAGGTCCATGTGCTGCATATAAATAAAGAAGTGGCAATCCTGATTATGGACGGACTTAGAGATTGTGAGTGAAGAATTCTATTTGTGTAACTTGTTCTTCACGTGGGTTTTTGTGTCTTAGGATTTCTTGTGAGCCAAGCAATTATCACCTAGATGATTGCATTGGACTAGTGTGTTTTGAGTTGTAATTTGATTGTTTCACTCTAAGCTTTTAAGCACGAGTGTTGTGTCTCTTGATTGAAGCTGTGAAGCAAGATCAAGATTTGTTTGAAATGTGTCTTCTTTTTAATTTATAACTTAATTGGTTGAAATCACTGTTGTGATTGAGGGGACTGAGTAGGAACTCAGGTCTAGTGTTAGGCTGAAGTTGCATTGGGTAGGTCTTAAGTGAAGAGTGAAAACTGGTAGTTTGGCTATGAATTAACACTGCTTATAGTGGATTTCCTTCCTGGCTTGGTAGCCCCCAGAGTAGGTGTGATTTGCACTGAACTGGGTCAACAATTCCCTGTGTTATTTACTGCTTTCATTTTTTTGTTTACTTTTAAGTTCTATAGTCTTTTCAGTAGTGGATGTCATAACATCTATTATAACATCGACTGTCTGTTACTAGAATTTCAGATGCAATCAAGCCTCCGGCTTTCCAAAGTTGTTGCTTAGCCTTGTCAGCCAATTAAGTGTGCATTGTTGTCGGTTTCACCAGCTATGCTTTTGTCATTTTTCTGCTTCTAATGCCGACTTTCGATTGTTTTCAGCCAAATAGGCCAAAATTCGAGTCAAGCTCTCTGATTCAGTAGTCATTTTCATCAATTGGTGGCCACCATGTGGGTGGGAGTTTTTCTGTGGGCTCCATTGTTTCGTCAGCATCATTCTAAATGAATCTATAATCAAGATCCAAATTTAGGACGTGAACCGTGTCGACAGAAGTATAAGACCCTGATCCATCGTTACAAGGTGCCACATTTGCTAGGTGTTGGTCAAAAGATTTCTTCGTACCTTTTGCTTCATCGATCTTATAATAGCTCTGATCGGCTTCAATATTTTCGATGATGCCATCTTTCTTCCAAATGCTTAATCTCTAATGTAGAGTTGACGGTACTGCCCCTATCCCATGGATCCACTATCGACCGAATAATAAGTTGAAATTGGCCTTTGAGTTTATGACCATGAAGAGTGTTGATCGGGTAGTTGTACATACAGCTAAATCGACTTGGACAACCCCAAGAATGTTACTGATTTTTCCTTCATAATTAGATAAAACAATGTTATGTTATCGGAGATCAGCTTCAGTCTTCCCAATCTTCTTGAACAACGTATGAGGCATTAGATTGATAGCTGCCCCTCTGTCTATGAACACTTTGTTGACTGCCACTCTGTCGACCTTTGCTTTTATGAACAAAAACTTTAAATGGTACATCATTCTAGGACTAGGTCTTTCAAACATGGTCGTCCATTCTTCCACCACACCACTGTTCATCACATAGTAACATAGTGGCTTGTCTTCCGTAGTCTTGTTTGGCATGAAATATTCTTCCTTTTCAGAGACTTTCGACACCCTATCATATTCCGCCGGTAGTATTGACACGATGCCGCAGTTTACAACAAAATCCTCATTGTATGTGTCATCATTGGTGTCGTCGTACATGTTTTCTTCGAAATCGCCTTCTGGTGATGGGGTATATTCCTCATCCTACTAGGGAGTGTACTCTGGTTCTTCCTCATCTGATTGGGGAATGTAATATAGTTCTTTCTTGTTTTAAACCCCATATGTGTACTTCTAACTCTGGGTTGACACCACCCCCTTCTCTCCTAAAGCTTCCGCAGTTACTTCCATAGTTTGATTCGTCACAATTTTTTTCTTCTAGACCCACCTTGCCTTTGGATATTTCCTGTTTAGTCCAGAGGTTCTGATAGGCTTCAATTGTGAAGTCGAAGCCTCTTTGGAAGCTTTTTTATTTCATTAATACCGCCTTCACTAGGTCCTTGTCATAGGATTCTTCCCTTTGTAATTTGCAGAAACCACAAAGCCCTTGGGTTCAGCCCTCTTATCAGAGACCTTTGCCTCCTTTTCTAGATCCAACACCTTCTATTTCGGCCTTTTTTCCCCTTTTGGCTCACGGGTGCCACCCATTTATCCTATGGAGTGTCTGATGGCAGCATAAAAGTCTTGGGTCGCGCCTGCTGGAATAGCTTCATGTACTCTTCGTTTCAATGAGGAGCACCGTTCTGATTGAACACCAACCTTGGGACTGGTGGCTTACTGTCTGGCAGTGCCACTTTCCTACCCACTTCATACTTTTCAGCAGCCTTTTCAACAAAGACGGTGTTGCATCTTGGGCATAACACAACCCTCGACCCGCTCACCCTGCATTTCTCTTGGAAATTCGTCAGACTTTCGCCAGCTTGAGGGAAAACCATCTTGAGTTTCTCCTCAAACTTCTTTCCAGGACCATCAGTAGTCTCGACCATTATACATTCAAAAGCTTTGGTTGTTAAGTGCTTGTTGAGACTCTTAGTAGCCTTAACCATCATGCAGTCATACAGCCCAGAATATAAGGCTTCTTCGACCTTCAGAGGGTCTGTGTCAACCTGCATCTTTGGCCTTTCACCAAATTGAAGCTGACCTTCCTTCAAAGCTTTCTGCACAAAATCCCTAAAAAGAACACATTGATATGTCTTATGACTAAGGAAATTATGAAATCTACAAAATCCCCTTTTCTTCTTTTGTCCTAAAGGGGGATCTTTTGCCCCAAGAGGGACAATAATTTGACCATCTTTAACTATTAAATTGAATATTTCTTCTCACTTAGATACATCAAAAGTATATGTTTTTGCAACGTATTTATCTATTTTTTCAGTTTCGACAGGATTTTTTCCATTTGATGGTTTTAATAATTTACACGTGTATGGAGGCCCTGGCTTCAGTTCAGCCACGTTAACCTCGCTTTCGTCGACGAGCTCCTCATCATTAGAAGAGTATTCGTCAGCGGCCACGTATGAAACTTTCTCTTTCTCGTTGTATCTGTTAGCCTGGGTTTTTTCATTTTTTAAGCGTTCGACTTGTCGGACCCTATCAGCTAGTTACGCCATATCTCTGAGATATTGCGTGTCTAAGTTTTTCCTGTGTAATATGGTTTTGTTTAGAATAAATTAGAAACAAACTTGAATAAAAATGTGTATACCAAATGAAGGACAAATAAAATAAACAAGTAAAAATCAAGATATCTTAAATTTTGGTAATGTAAATTGCTTTTAAAAGGAAATGTGGATGCAATCATACATTTTGCAGGAATGAATTCTTTTCTCTTAACGCTTGGTGCTCAAAGTGTTTTTCCCTTAAAATGTTATAAAATGTGCCCCCCTTAAAATGAAAATGGGCATTTCCTTAAATAGGAAAAGAAAATAACTACTATGTTAGTCTTGGTGGCGCCACGTATCCCTCCACCACTTTTGTAACTTTCCCACGTTCTTAGCTTTTCAAATTTTCTTCCCGCTCAAAATTTATCATACTTCGTGTCGGTTTCCTTGGCCATTAGTCGACACTTTTGACGAAATAACCTTGAGTCGACTTACAACCTTCTTCTGCTGGCGTCGACTTACCTCGTTTCCTTCACCACCTTTCCTAGCCTGTCGACCCACAAGTCAGCTTCTATGTCAACTTTTCCCAGTTGAAATCTTCCAGCCAACAATTCCCCTTTGTCGCCTATGTACACCCTCAGAGGAACCTTATATTCTCTCTCATTTCAAATCATCACCATCACCAAACTTCACTCACTTTGGTTTCCTTATTCCACTAGAAATCGTGACATCCTGCACACATCTAAAAACCACCAACTTTTCGTTCCTACACATACATCCTCCGTCTGATTCCTAGCTTCAACATACACAACTCAACCTTCTGAAAAATAACCTCCTACAAACAATAACCTCAACACCTCCATCATCACTTTTCAAACTTCGACACCCTTAGTCCATCTTCCACCACATTTTCTAACAAACCTCATTGTCACCTTTTTCATACTTCTAGCTGGCAAAAATGACATAACCTCACAACACAACCATAACCAAACAACTTAAAAATCCACCACCAAACTTGGAAAGATCCCTCCAAGTGTAAACATACAACACCCACCATTCCATCGTGATATCCACACCATAGCCCAAACGTCATATACCATATTTGAACGGTAAAGCCATATCTTTGCCAATATCACATTCACATTTCATTCTGACTCTTTCATGTTGGATTTCTTCTTTTTGTTACTGAGGGAGAAAGTCACGTTATCCTTTCTTTTTGTCTTGTGATGTTTGTGCTTGTAGGAGGAGTATTGTGTAACTTGTGTTAAAACTTCTTCAAACTTGTTTCTGTTTATATTTAATTTGCTTCTATTATTATATGCTATTTTTTTCTATTATTATATGTTATTATTACTATATTTAGTCTATTATATGTTATTAGTATTATGATAAATATTTGGTTAAGATTGAACTTTATGTTTCTATACAAAGTTCACTAATTATTTTTATGTTTGTGACAATTGTTATACTTCTGTAATTAATTTAATTTTGTTGTTATTGTGTTTGTTTAGATTAAGTTGTTTTGACAAACTTTGTTTTCTTATCTATGTCGGATTGATTATTTGAGAATTTTTGATGTTCATTTTTTGATGTAATCCAATAAACAGTGTAAAACAATTTGGTTGTCGCTACCTTTGATTACATTGCGATTTCGGAGGCGTAAATATAATTTAACTTTCGGAAATCGTTTAGACGCATATATTTCTTTGCTTTGCTTCTTATAGAGTGATTCCAACATGAATCCACTCTAAGTTAGCTTTAGAGCAAAATTTAGTTGGATTTCGATTTTGGTTGGCTTCCGGTCCAATGGCTTACTCTTGGGTCTTCTTACAATGAGTTTGGTTTATTTTGGTCCCGTGGCTTACTCTTGTGCCTTCTTTCAATGAGTTCTATTTATTTCAGTCTCGTGGCTTACTCTTAGGCCTTCTTACAATGAGTTTGATTTATTACAGTCCTGTGACTTACTCTTGAGCCTTCTTACAATGAACTATTTTCTTTTGTGCGTTTGCATTTACTTGTTTTATAATTTTCACTTTAATCGTTTCATTATATTCCCTAATTGTCAAGTGTATCCTCTACCCTTTATTTGTAATTGTTATTTATTTTTGCCGCTTTTATTTTCATTTGCTAGATAATAGATAATTGAAAACGGAAAAAGGATAATAAAATCAACCCTTTAAAAAAAACTTGATCCAATGTCGAGTATTTTTATCAAATCAAATTACTTCAATTCATTTGCATTATCTCCTAATTCCTCAAACATCCCACATTCAAATAAATTTTCAAACCCTCTAATCACTTCAAAACATTTTTCATAAACACAAATAAAAAGCTTAATCCAACGTCAAGTTTATTTTCTCGATAAAACAAAAAATGACTAACCATTAACAACTTTGACCCTATTTCATAACAAAATTGGAAGAAAAGGATTACTTGGATGAAAGATCTAGTCGTAGTCCCGAGTATTAGAATCAATTCGTAAAAGCTTGCAAGTCATAAATACTCGTCTTCCAAACCAAAAAGAAATCCAACCAATCAAACTTTTTTTCTCTCCGTCGTGCGATAATCTTCAAACCCTTTTCACAAACGAAGGGTATTTTGTCTTGAAACGACGCAACATAATGCTTCGTCCACAGTCGTGTGAGTTAAGATAAATGGTGTTTTCCTGTGAATGTTGATATCTAGAAATCCATTCAATGTAATGCAAACACCCGTTCCTCACCTATTTTGGGTAAGTACTATTTTTCGTTGATTGACACAAAATTGCTTTCGCTAAAATCGACCAACTGTTAGAAAGTATTTTATGGTAGTGTTTTATCGTATCCACAGGGATTGAAAAGAATATATACGAATTAATGACTTAATAAAAGGGGGGTTTTTTAAATGGTTTCAATTTCGTAATAAACGTTTGCAAGAAATAAAACGGAATAAAAGTCGGTCTAAGTTTGATAAAAGCATGTCAAGATTAGGGTTTGCTATTCCGTCCTAAACGTATCCAACTAATCAAATATGTGAACAAAGTTCTAACATACATAACTGTGTATCCTCGCAAAACGTTCATCTCTAAAGCAATTTCGTGAATGTTATTGTTTCCACCGTTAAATAATCTCTCTAAATAACAATCGAAACAATAATCATTAAGATCGATACAACACGGATATCTACTTTCAAATCTATGTCTAGCATTTGTATAGTTGGTAGATGAAGAAGTTAGGTCAAGACTTGGAAAGTTCATATCTAAAGTAATCCAAACCATAAATGTACAAATAGTAGCAAATAACTTCATCTACATTAATCATAACATTGTTCACATACAAAAGATTAAGAAGAATACATAAAATCTGAACTAACTACTCCTAACCTTGACAAGAGAGGGATTTAGCCACTCATTTCCATGATAGCTTGAGCAACAAGTTTCGGAAGAAGGTTGATCAACATCCGATTCGAATAATCGAGAATGGATGGGAATCCAACTTCTTTTGGTGAAATATTGCTAAGAGACGATGAGAAATGAAAGAATGGGTTTTTAGGTCAGAAAAATCCTCTCCAATGTAAATACAAAATAATATATATTTTTACAAAAAGTAGCTCATACTACTTATAAAAGGGTCTGCTGAGCTGTCACGTTCGCTAGGCGAACAAATGGTTCACCTAGCGAACACAAAAAATGCCACCTAAAGTGCCAGTGTCCTGTGAACTCTCCCCAGACAAGTTTCCAAAAGTTTGCTAGGCGAGCAATCCTTCGCCTAGCGAAGCCTTCGCTGTGAACTTCTCCTAGCTAATTTGTGGCCTTTTCCTTTCTATTTTATGTCTGGGAGTGTTTGCTGGCTACTCGCTATCTCTTCGCCTAGCGAGTGCTTCGCTGCCTCCTTCGCCTAGCGAGTTTATGGCCCTTTCCTTACTATTTTAGATTCCTGGCCATCGCTACATAGTTCGCCTAGCAAACTTTGTGATGTTTTGGAGGGAGCTTCGCTGGCAAGTTCGCCTAGAGAACTTACTGTTGTTTTCTTATTGTCTTGTTCACTTTTCCATCATTCATGTGTCTAAACTTCCACTCTTTCATGCCTGAGTCCTGCATAATAACACACAAGTTAAAGGCACCAAGATACTTTCACACAAAGTTTCAAACCAACCTAAGCGAGAGTTATTTTGAATACTTTCTTGACAAAAAGGAGTGAAAGATGTCCATATTTGATAGCTCAAATAAGCAACATTGGGCATCTAACAACTCTCCCCAACTAGATCTTTTCTTGCCCTCAAGCAAAGTATTCCTCTGGATGAACAAAAGCATTTTCTCAAGAAAAAGATTTCTCCTAGATTGGATTAAATGGCTAAAACGCAAGGGATGCCACCATACACAAGTCCTCAATGGTTAGAATAAAAAAACAAACAAGAACTAAAGTCTTAAAGCAATGCAAACATATATCAATCAACAACAATGTTATCCTGAATGAATCACCCTACCTCTCCTCTTGGAATAAGGATTGAAGAAATTTCGCGTTTGCAACCGCGTGGACAATTTCACTCTCTAACAAACAATGCTAAAATCAATTCAATTCATACAATATCTAACAATTATAAATGAGAATATGGAAGCAAGAAGATCACTAAGGTCTTTTCCGATTGTAGCTTGGTCGGGTTTACAAACAAGGGACATATCTAAAGCCATTGAAACGAAATTGCCGATGCAAAAGAGACATTCGTTGTACAAGTTATTCACACATCCCAACTTCATTCCACTTACTCTCATTTGAAACCTTCCCAACTCTTATTTCACAACTTATTTTTGTTTTTCACTATTTTTCTTCCAAGCAAGCATTCTTTTTCTCATTTTTTTTTACATTCATATTCACATAACAAATTTTCTTTTTTTTTTTCAATGCTTGCTCGGTTTTTTCAAGAGCTGTGACAACCTACCAAATTTCATTTTCGTTCTCCCCAACTTATCTTTTACTCAAACCTCAAGTGAATGCTCTTAATTTTTTTAAAGAACAATTAACATCAAATCAGGGATTCAAGATTTTTTTTTTTGAAATCTCGCAATATTTCAAGCTGAGATTCAATTGTTTAGGCTCAAGGGGTTCACGAATACTCTCTGCTCACGGGTAAGTTGTATTTGGACCTGGTTGTGATCGATAGAAAACAAGCGCCTTGATCATTTCTAATTGCTTCCACAAATTCACAATAATAAAAAAACAAAGCATGAATCAAATAAATCAATATAGTTTATTAGAATCCAGCATTTAGTGTACAATGGAGGTTTCCTCACAATTTGTGGTTCTAAGTCCTAGGTGAACCATTCATTCAACAATGTTGCAAAAAGAACAATATTCAATTACGACAAGATTAAAGTTCTTAATGCATTCTAAAATTCTAACCAAAGGTAACCATGTACCTTAGCATTATTCGCTTGTTTATTTTTATCATTGCCATCCAAACTTGGATGCACCTTCATTGGATACTTCTTTTTAGAGAGCAACCAATCTAGAAGTTTCGACAGCTCAACAACCAGAAAAATAACTTAAAAGAAACAAAATAAGTTAAACATAAAAATTTAACATTACTTCAAATAAAATAAAATGTGCATGGGGAAAAAACACCCCAAAATAGTACACAAACCAAATATCTGAAATAACAAAACACAATATCTGAAATATAAAGCAATAAAATCAAAATATCAAAGACTAAGTCCTCTTCGGACTCGATCTTTTCCACACTCTCGAAACCAGAAGCAGAACCATCATCAGCATCATCCTCATCATCATCAGCATCCAACTCAACGCCACCATCACCAGGACCACTAGAAGCACCCGCCCCCTCTCCGAAAATAGGCCTGACCTCAGGCCAGCTTGCATTTTGCAAGAACTGATCACGCGTCATCATGGTGCGCTCCACAGAAGGGTCACGACATTGCAGCTGGAGTACCTATATAGAATCATGAATATCGATCATGGCACGTTGAGTCACCGCTATCCAATCCCAGTTGTAGTTGCAAATAGCCTATCGGAATGGATCGAAACCCTGCGAAGAAACAACACTAGGACCATCAAAAGCCCCGGTATCTGTAGCAGTTGTACTTGCTATGAAGTTCTTAGGCCAGCAATACTTGTCCACGTATCGGTCATCGATCGCGGATGGAATAATCACCTGCCCGCGGGAGGGTAATCTCACCCTCACCTGAACACATAAGGCCATAATGAGACATGGGAAATCAAGGGGGAAATTAACTCACGCCCCCGTTGTTAGTCCACTCTCCACTACGGACTTCAGCTCATCAGCAATAACTCTAGCCATATCAATCTGCACATTAGTTAGAATGGAGTGGACCAAGTGTGCCACTGGGATCAGCACTGTTGAAGTGTGGGATTTTGGTTTGATGTTTGTCAGAATAAGTAGCAACACAAACTGGGGTAAAGGTTTCATGTCCTCACAGTGGTACCTTTTAGGAACCTCAGATGGGTTCAACTCTATTGTCTTGCCCTCCATCAATATGGCCTCAGAAGTGGCATATGTGTTTCTATGGATTCTCAAATCACGGTGATAGTCGTCAATCTCTTCCGCACCCAAGTTGAGAGGACTTCCAAGCACCTTGTTAATTGCATCCCTATCAAAACTGACTGGTCGTCTTGCCACCTGTGTGGTCTAAGAAAAAGGCTTGTCATCATTAGGAAGTGTGTTAGCGTAAAACTCACGCACAACCTCAATGTTGTAACTATCAGTCGGAGTCACCAATACATACCACTTCTTGCTATGGATGAGTTCGGTAAATATTCTGTACTCGCCCTCTGGATGAATAAGAAACCGCTTTTCAGGCAGAATTTTTGTGTTTCTCCAGAGCCACATAGCGCGCGGCTTATTTCGGACCCACAAATTATTCGATGTCGTACTGTATCGGTTGAGGACGAGATGTGCTGCCAACTTTCCTCTTTTTAGAAGCATAAAACCTGGAAGCCATCTGCAACACAACACAGAAGAGAAACAAAAGTATCCACAAAACAGATTAGTAATCAGAGCAGAAAAATGAAAATCTGTCACGTCCGCTGCTAGCTTCTCCTAGCAAAGACCCAGCGAATACTCGCTCCAGGTTTGCCTAGCGAAGGCTGCGGGTTTTTTGTTTTCTCCCACTGTTTTCAACCAAAATCCAGGCAATCCATTTTTTTTAATCACAATTCAAGAACCATAGTATTTGGCATACTAAGAACAGTTCTACACAAACATGCAACCCTAAATTCTACAGATATGCAACTTACCCATAACAACCCAAATGGTCTGTTCTTATGAAAATTGAAGCAATCTAATTATAGAGAAATGGAGACAGAGACATACCTGATTGAAGGGGTTGATTGGGTCTGAGATAAACAATTAATGGTTGCAAAGTGAAATGCTCAAGTGTGATGTGAGTGAGAATGAAATTGCAGCAAACGTGAGAGTGGAGTGGGAAAAACCCAAAATCCTTCAAGACTTAGCAGAAAACGGTTTTGGGCCCAATTATGTGGCCCACTGAAATAAAATAAACCAGCCTGTTTTCTCTGTTCGCCTAGAGGACTTCCTAGCGAACATGTTCGCTACTGTCTTCGCTTAGCGAAGGTGCTAGCGAATATCACAGGTTTTTGTTTTTTTAAAACATCCATGCACAACATATTTCAACCAAGTTCCACCACATCAAGCACCAAATTTACCAAACAAAAAGCAATAAATACTTACAATGTTGGGGTGCTTCCCAACAAGTGCTTTGTTTAACGTCGTTGGAGCTCGACGGTCCGACGCGATCACAAATCACCGAAATGCACGGAGGTGGTGTCCCGCTCGAAATCACCACCTATGTAAATCTTCAACCATTGGCCATTGACCGTCCAATTCTCTTTGGTCTTGATATCTTTAATGATAATAGCCCTGTAACTCAAAATGTCGCGAATTCGAAACGGACCCGACCACTAGGATTTTAACTTACCGGTAAATAATCTCAACCTCGAATTGAACAGTAACACCATCTGCCCTACCTCAAATTTCTTGGTCACCAGCTTTTTGTCATGATACATCTTCACTCGGTCCTTGTAAATCTTGTTCGACTCATAAGCTTGAAGGCGAATTTCTTCCAACTCATGAAGTTGGCTTTTTCTTTTGTCGCCACTCAAGTTATGATCAAAATTCAACAACTTCAATGTCCAAAAGGCTTTGTGTTCCAATTCCACTAGAAGATGACAATTTTTTCCGTAGACCATTTTAAACAGAGTGAGATCAATTGGAGCTTTGAAAGCGGTCTGATAGGCCCATAAGGCATCGTCAAGCTAGCTTGACCAATCCTTCCATGAGGTAGACACAGTTTTTTCCAAAAAAAATTTAATCTCTCGGTTCAATACCTCCACTTGTCCGTTAGCTTGCGGATGGTATGGTGTTGTAACTCTGTGCTACACAACATATTGCTCTAAAGCTTTGGCTAACTGAGTGTTACAAAAGTGCGAACCACCGTCACTTATTAACACTCTCAGGGTACCAAAACGAGAAAATATGTTTTTTTCAAAAATTTTATTATGGTTTTCCCGTCTTCCTTAGCGCTAGCTATGAGTTCCACCCATTTGGAGATGTAGTCCACCGCAACAAGAATGTATTCATTTCTAAACGACGGTGGAAATGGACCAACAAAATCAATGCCCCAACAATCGAAAACTTCAATTTCTATCATGTTTTGCAGTGACATTTTATTTTGTTGCACCGATCCTCTGACATTTGTCACAGCTTTTTGTATGCGTACACATCTTTGAACAAGGAAGACCAATAAAATCCCGATTGAAGGACTTTAGCGGCGGTTCTTGTATTGTTAAAATGACCTCCATATGGAGAGTTGTGACAATGCCACAAGATATCTTTAGCTTCCTCCTCAGAAACACATCTCCGCAAAATGTTATCGACATAGAGTTTAAAAAGATGTGGTTCATCCCAAACAAAGTACTTGGCGTCAGACAAAATTTTTTTTTTGGTGACTAGTTAGACCTTCCGACATTAATGCGGTGGCTTTGTGGTTAGCCATATTGGCGAACCAAGGTCTAACCTTCACCGTATACAATTCTTCATCGGGGAACTCCTCTCTCACCTCTTTCTCATGTTTTGTGACTTCATCATTCATAAGTCGGGACAAGTGATCTGCTACCAAATTCTCGGACCCTTTTTTATCACGAATTTCAAGATCAAATTCTTGAAGTAAAAGAATCAAACGAATTAACTGTTGCTTAGAATCCGGTTTGGTAAGAAGATACTTGATCGCCGCATGATTGGTGTAAACCACAACTTTTGATCCAATCAAATAAGACCTAAATTTTTATAATGCGTACACTATAACAAGCAATTCCTTTTCCGTTATTGCATAATTAATCTGAGTCTCATTAAGAACCTTGCTTGCATAATGTATCGCATGGAAAATTTTGGTTTTCCTATGGCCTAAAACTGCACAAACCGCATAATCGCTTGCATCGCACATAAGTTCAAAATCATTTTTCCAATTCGGTGCGACAATTATGGGTGCAGTTATTAGGCTTTGTTTCAAAGAATCAAAAGCTGTCATGCAAGAATCATCGAAAAGAAAAGACTTATCTTTATTGAGCAAGTTGCTCAATGGCTTTGTTATCTTCGCGAAGTCCTTGATGAATCTTCGATAAAATCCCGCATGACCCAGAAAACTTCGAATTCCCTTCACATTCAGAGGTGGCAGTAGCTTTTCAATCACTTCCACTTTACCTCTATCAACTTCAAGTCCCTTTGAAGAAACCTTGTGCTGGAGCACAATACCTTCTGTGACCATGAAGTTGCATTTCTCCCAATTAAGTACTAGATTAGTATCCACATACCTATCCATGAAAACATCAAGATTTTTCAAACAAAGGTTAAATGACGGTCCGAAAACTGAGAAATCATCCATAAACACCTCGATCGTCTTCTCAATCAAGTCCGAGAAATCATCCATAAACGGTTTTTGTTGGAATCAACTCATTCTTTTCATTATGGACAACTGCCATTCCACCCTTCTTCGGCACCACTTGAACTGGACTCACCCGTGGAATATCAGAAATAGGATAAATCGTGTCGGCATCCAACATTTTTACAACTTCTTTCCTCACCACTTCTTTCATGGTGGGATTCAATCTTCTTTGTGGTTGAGCTACCAGCTTGAAATCGTCCTCCATGAATATTCGATGCATACAATAGGAAGGACTTATACCTTTTAAGTCGAAAAGAATCCAACCCATTGCCTCTTGATTTTTCTTCAACACAACAATTAATTTCTTTTCTTCATCCATGGTTAACTCCAAGCTTATGATCACCGACTTCTTTTTCTCTTCATCAAGGAAAACATACTTTAGATGAGATGGTAACAACTTCAATTCAAGCTTGCCTTCCTCATTGTTCTCTTTTTTCAAAATTTCTACCTTTTCTTTCAAAGGTGAGATTTCCTCTAACTCTTCAAGTTCCCGCAAACACTTTTCAATTTCTCACTCTTCTTCTTCATTGACTTTTGAAAGAGCATAAGTAAGAACTTGTTGTAATGGGGTAGGAACTTGCAATAACTCTTTGACTTCTTCAATTGCCACTTCCGTTGCATCAATTCTAAAACAATCGGTTTTGTCTTTAGAAAGCTTCATTGCTTCAAAAAGATTGAAGCAAATCTCCTCATCAAGAACTCTCACTTTCATGAGACCATCATCCATATCAATCTCCATGCGCGCAGTCTTCATAAAAGGTCGACCAAGAATCAATGGAGAGTCTTCATCTTCTTCCATATCAATTACTACAAAGTCAATTGGGAACAAAAATTTATCAACCTTTACCAACACATCTTCGGCTACACCATGAGGGCAAGTGGTAGATTTGTCGGCAAGTTGCAAATTCATTTGAGTAGATTTCAACTCCATGTATCCCAACCGCTTCACAATAGATAAGGGTATCAAATTTATTCTAGAACCCAAATCAATCAACCCCTTGCCAACATAAGTATTTCCAATTGTAATGGGCAAAGTGACTCGTCCCAGATCACTTTCTTTCCTCGGGAGAGTACATTGAATAATTGTGCTACAACTAGCATCCACCATGATCGTTTCTTGATCCGTATACCTCTTCTTCTTCGTGAGAATGTCCTTCATGAATTTAGCATACTTTGGCATTTGCTCCAATGCTTCGGAAAATGGAATATTAATTTGCAATTGTTTGAATATGCCCATAAACCGAGCATAGTGTCTAGCATTGTCTTTCCTTGTCGGAGCATACGGATAAGGCAAATTTTGAATTGGTATAGTGTTCACTTGCTCTTTTCCTTTTCTCGACTTCTTTACTCTTTCTTCTCTCTTACTTCTCTCCCTTTCCTCACTTTTTTTCACTTTCTCATTTTCAACTAAATCTCCCTCAACATTTTTTTCTACTTCTTTCTCAACATTTTCAATTTCTTTTTCAACTACAACTTCCTCCTCTACTATCTCCTCACCTACGCCCATGTCAATTTCTCTACCACTTCTTGTAAGAATCGCCTTGCAATGCTCCTTAGGATTTGGAGTAGCGGTAGCCGTGAAAGGCCCTTTTTGTTGATCGGCCAATTGTTTTGATAATTGGCCCACTTGTGTCTCCAAATTCTTTATAGCCGCATCGGTGTTCTTTTGATTCGACATTGACATTTGCATGAATTGATTAATAGCTTCCTCCATCTTTGACGGTGCACTTTGAGTTTGTGGAGGTTGAGTGTAGTTTTGATATTGTTGACAGTTTTAAGTTCCAGCTTCTTGCGGCCTCCAAGATTGTTGTTAACCTTGATAAGTCTTTGATAACCTTGATTTGCTTGTTGATAAGGTGGTCTTTGTTGGTATCCTTGATTTTGATTTCCGGCATAATTGGCTTCTTCCAAAACGGGAGAACAATATCTGGTAGGATGGTCACCTTTACACAATTCGCAACTCTCCACTTGAACTTTAGTAGGAACTTCTTGCATCTCTTTGATTTATTATGGAAGCTTTGACATTTGTTGAGTTAAAAGTTCCACTTGTTGCATAAGAAGTTTGTTTTGGGCAAGAATAGTGTCATTCGTACCTAACTCAAGCACGCCTGGTTTTCTTTGAGCTACCCCACAGTTATGATTCCCTTGGTGATCATTAAGTGCCATCTTGTCAATAATTGCAATTGCATCATCAGCGCTTTTAGACATCAAAGAACCTTCCGCCGTAGCATCCAATAAGGTCTTGTGAACCGAAAGGAGACCATTGCGGAAAATATGAACTTGAGTAAGTTCATCAAAACCATGTCCTTTGCATTTTCTAAACATAGACTTGAATCTCTCCCAAGCTTCGTTGAGGGATTCACTTGCTCCTTGTGAAAACACAGCTATTGCAGTTTTAGCTTCCATGAAACAGGTATGTGGAAAGAACCGTTCAAGAAACTTCTCTTCGAAAAGATTCAAATCTGTCATGATTTTTGTAGATTAATCAAGATACCATTCCTTCGCTTTCCCAATCAAGGAATGAGGAAATAGTCTCCTGAACAATGACTCTTCGTCAGATTCGGTTGCTTCTGTTGCACCCGTAATCTCATAGAATTTTGTAAGATGCATAAACGGATCTTCATGATCTAATCCTGTGAAAGGATTTGGATAGATAAGCGATAGGATTCCCGTCTTCATCTCGGCTTGTCTTTCATTTTGAAGATTACGTGCAAACTGAGCGATGTGTTTTGGACTGTTAGTACAAGGGACAGAAAATGGAGGTGGAGGTGGAGGTGCTACCATAGTTGGTGAATTAGATGGAGTGGATGAAGAAGATTCTCTGTGCTCTTGTCTTTCGATAGCTTGTTGCCGTCTTGGCCTTGTGTGACTATTGGTACGCCGAGCGGTTCTTTCAATCTCCGGATCCAAAAGAAGGTTTTCTGGCCGAACCTATCCATGCATAAACGAATTCTGCACACGAACTAAACAAATTAAAAAGCATAAATAATTACAAAGATAAGAGATTTACAATACAAAAATCTTAAAATCACTAAACTATTGTAATGCTTGCAATATTCAACTAACAATCCCCGCCAACAGCGCCATTTTGTTAGAAAGTATTTTGTGGTAGTGTTTTATCGTATCCACAGGGATTGAAGAGAATATAGATGCTTGTCGTTCAACAGTTTAATGACTTAAGAAAATAGGGGTTTTTAGAATGGTTTCAATTTTGTAATAAAAGTTTGCAAGAAATAAAACGGAATAAAAGTCGGTCTAAGTTTGATAAAAGCATGTCAAGAGTAGGGTTCGCTAGTCCGTCCTAAACGTATCCAACCAATCAAATATGTGAACAAAGTTTGAACAAACATAACCGCGTATCCTCGCAAAAACGTTCATCTCTAAAGCGATTTCGTGAATGTTATTGTTTCGACCGTTAAATGATCTCTCTAAATAACAATCGAAACAATAATCATTAAGACCAATACAACGCGGATATCAACTTTCAAATCTATGTTTAGCATTTATATAGTTGATAGATGAAGAAGTTAGGTCAAGACTTGAAAAGTTCATGTCTAAAGCAATCCAAACCATAAATGTACAAATAGTAGCAAATAACTTCATCTACATTGATCATAACATTGTTCACATACAAGAGATTAAGAATAATACATAAAATCTAAACTAACTACTCCTAACCTTGACAAGAGAGGGATTTAGCCACTCATTTCCATGATAGCTTGAGCAACAAGTTTCGGAAGAAGGTTGATCAACATCCGATTCGAATAATCGAGAATGGATGGGAATCCAACTTCTTTTGGTGAAATATTGCTAAGAGATGATGAGAAATGAAAGAATGGGTTTTTAGGTCAGAAAAATCCTCTCCAATGCAAATACAAAATAATAGATATTTTTACAAAAAGTAGCTCATACTACTTATAGAAGGGTCTACTGAGCTGTCACGTTCGCTAGACGAACACCAAAAATGCCACCTGAAGTGCCTGTGTCCTGTGAACTCTTCCCAGACAAGTTTCCAAAAGTTCTCTAGGCGAGCAATCCTTCTCCTAGCAAAGCCTTCACTGTGAACTTCGCCTAGCGAATTTGTGGCCATTTCCTTCCTATTTTAAGTCTGGGAGTGTTCACTGGATACTCGCTATCTCTTCGCCTAGTGAGTGCTTCGCTGCCTCCTTCGCCTAGCGAGTTTATGGTCCTTTCCTTACTGTCCCAAGTCTGGGAGTGTTCGTTGACTGCTCGCTGCTTACTCGCCTAGCGAGGGCTTTACTACCTCCCTCGCCTAGCGAACTTGTTGATGTTTGCTTGCTATCTTGGTTTCCTTGCCATCTTTCTTGTGTCTTAATTCTCACAAATTCATGACAATTTCTTGCACAATAACACACAAATTAAAGGTACCAAGATACTTTCCCATAGTGTTACAAACCAACCAAAACAAGAATGATTTTGAACACTTTCTTGACAAAAAAGAGTGAAAGATGCCCCTAACGTGGAAAGGTGGGTCCTAACGTGGATGATGTATTCCTTACGTGGAAAGATAGTTATTCCTTACGTGGAAAAAAGATGTATTCCTTACGTGGAAAGATGGAGATTCCTTACGTGGAAAATTGATTCCTTACGTGGAAAGATTGTATTCCTTACGTGGAAAGATTGGAGTCCTTACGTGGACAGATTAAGATGGCATTCCTTACGTGGAAGAGTATAGTCCTGACGCGGACAGATCCAAGAGAAGTATTCCTTACGTGGAAAGATTGATCCCTTACGTGGAAATATTGGGGTCCTTACGTGGACAGATCAAGATGAATTGTAGTCCTTATGTGGAAAGAGGTTGATTCCTTACGTGGAAAAGAAGAGGTGATTCCTTACGTGGAAAGAAGAGGTATTCCTAACGTGGAAAGATTTTATTCCTGACGTGGAAAAGTTTAGTCCTGACGTGGACAGGTACAGAAGAGTTTATTCCTAACGTGGAAGGGTGAGTCCTAACGTGGACGATGTATTCATAGCCTAGGAGGTTTGGTCCCGACGTGGACATATCCAGACGAAAGGTGAGTCCTAACGTGGACGGTGTTATTCCTAACGTGGAAAGGTTATTCCTTACGCGGAAAGGTGAGTCCTAACGTGGACGGTGTTATTCCTAACGTGGAACGGTTATTCCTTACGTGGAAAGGTGAGTCCTAACGTGGACGGTGTTATTCCTAACGTGGAACGGTTATTCCTTACGTGGAAAGGTGAGTCCTAACGTGGACGGTGTTATTCCTAACGTGGAAAGGTTATTCCTAACGTGGACAAGGTTATTCCTAACGTGGAAAGGGGAGTCCTAACGTGGACGATGGAGTCCTAACGTGGACAAGGTTATTCCTAACGTGGAAAGGGGAGTCCTAACGTGGACGATGGAGTCCTAACGTGGACAAGGTTATTCCTAACATGGACGGTGTTATTCCTAACGTGGAAGAGTTTAATCCTAACGTGGACGATTTATTCCTGATAAAATGCAGACGAGTCATCCCCAGCGAAGTCGCCGAGTTTTTTCCGTGTTGACAACAGTTGGAGTTCTAACGTGGACAGGGGTAGTTGAGATTTCTTCGATGATAGAATCTTTTTCAGGCCGACGAAAGTAGTCCCCAGCACGATCGCTAATGGATCAGTTGGTTGCCGTAACAGTTAGATTCAGTTGATGGATGTTGTTCCCCAAGCAGTGGTGCAGTTTATTTCTGCGGTTGGCAAATTTCCGGGTTCTTAGTATTCAACCGTCTCGTACCTCGAATGTTTGAAGGCCGTTCGCTCTTCACCCAATCGGGTCCAAGTCGCTTGAATAGGGGCAGCTGTTGCACCCTAAAATTTGCTCAACCTATTTCACTTGGTTTATGTTTCAATTGCATTAGCATTTGCATATAGAGTCATGTACATAGCCTAACCATCTGCACATCATAGCATAGCAAATCATCCAGCAGGGACCAATCCTTATTCTCATCTCTATGAGCCTATCAAGAGGTTATTATTCTAATCCAATCTCATTCAAGTCATCAGGAAGAATTTGAAAGCTAAAGAAGTCAATGGATCAAGCAGTGCATCTATCTCCTATCTGAGGGTATCTGAGGATCATCAAAGAAGTTGTGAGCTGTGAAATGAGCATGGAGGGTATCTAGCCATCATGGAGGACTTAGAAAGTCATTTGGAGAAGGAGTCAAGTCATTGATATGATCACAAGAGTTGCAGTTGAGGACAGTCAACTAGGGTTTCATCTGGGGTCAACTCTAGGTCAACTCTAGGTCAATTGATTGATTGAAAGGCATTAAGGTCTATTTGAGAGATGTGGGGTTCATCATTTGACATGTAGAGAAGGATATGGTGATATGCTAAGAAGAAATCAAGAGAAATCAAGGAAAAGAGGAGTTTCTAAATTAGGGTTTCTGTGTAAAATCCCCTGATTTAGGTCAAATTTCCAAGCAAGATAAGTCAAAATGAAAGCTTCAAATGGATCCTTGGCCAACATGAAACTTGTATAGGATCTCAAGACCTTTAATTTGAGTGGTGGAATACATCAAGGAGATTTATAGAACTCAAGTTATGGTCCTTGCAAGTTACAGGTCATCTGAGGTATCTGAAATTTTGTCTGTGAAAGTTACTTGTCTTCCAAGCAACTTTTACCCCTCAAGGAGATTTCAAATGAATTTCTGGTCAACATAAGAATTGTTCCTAATTGTCTTAGCTTTCTAGAATGGTATGGTATGCCTTCATATGATTTGTGGAACTCTACTTATGGTCTTGGCAAGCAAAGGGTATTTTGGTCATCTGAGAATTACAGGTCATCTCAAGCCTATGCCCAAAACTCATACAAGGAAGATTCAAATGAAAAACTTCACAACATCAAACTTGCTCCAAATGACATTTTGAGTCTAGAAAAGTGACCATGAAAGATTGGAAAGACTCATAGCACAAAGTTTCAAAATTGGTGGATTTAATGAATAAAAAAATGACCTAAAAATGAGATTTTTCATAGTTTGGCCAAATGAGGTGAAATTATAGGTCATTTTGATTGGAAAAATCATTTTGAGAACATTGGCAAAAGTAGAATTTTGAGTTTGGTTCAAGATTTAGGAGTTATGCATGGTTACTTACAATGAAAGTTACATAATCCAAATCCAAGGGAAAGTGTGCATGGGAAGCTTCTCCAAAGTTCTAGGAGTTTCTAATCTCATCTATATATTGTATTGAAGAACTCCATGCCATGGTTGGTGAATCACATTGCTCATAACACCAAGTTTCACACATTTTTTCCAACTTGCAAAAGCTTTTCAAACTACCTCAAATCTTCACCAATTTTCACAATTCTTGATTGAATCATCATCACCATCACTCATAGATCAGAATTCACACAAGGATTGGGTAGAATTGGAGAGGGATTGTGCTGTCCAAGTGAATCATCCAAGAAGCAAGAACTTTTCAATCACAAGATCCAAGAGGTTTGAGTCAGATTTTCTGCATACAGAATCAAGAATTGGTAGTGTGGATCAAGTTCCAATCATTGCAAGCATTGGATCAAGAGGATTCAGCACCTGTTTTCCCCATCACACCAGGTTGGTATCTTCCTTCGAATTGCATGATTCAGCCAGCATGTTAGTGATTTGTTAGCATAGAATGGTTAAGTTAAGTTAGATGATGAATTTCACCAAGTTTGAACAAGTTTCATGGATGTTGATCATGATGCACTAATTCTGTTGGAGCTTATAACGTCAATGATAATGCAAGATAATCTTGGACTTATGGCTTAAAATGATCAGTGTGAGATGTAGATAATGTTAGGACGGAATTGAGCAAGCATTGGGAGATTTGATGTCAGGTGAAAATGGTGGATCAGAATTATTGCACCTATCGGGTTTGTTTCTTGAGTGAGTTTTAGGAAGAACTATGGGTATGGTTGTGTAGAGGGAAGGATTTAGAGCAACTTTGCTCTTGGAATCGTGTGGATTCATGGAGAGACGAGGGAGAAAGGAAAGCTGGAAGATGCATGCATGGTGAAGAGTTTCAGACCTTAGGGTTTGCTGGAGGTTGAAGACAACATGAGAGCCACACGATGTGATATTTGACTTTGACTGGGGACTGAAACCAATGGCCACGATTAAAGGAAGCAACGGAGGGAAATTCAAATGGTGTAACGCACCGTTTCATTAAAGCAATCAGACTGGGCTTCAGATTTCATTGCTATGCACACCCCTATCCTCAGGCCCAAAACCAATTTCAACTGTTTTAATTGCTTAATGCACCGTTTTCTTTTTTTAATTTTTGTTATTTTCTGAATGCTGATGGGCCCAGACGCGCTTGCTATGCGCGCCCCCCAGTCTGGGCCCAGTTTGTTGTTTTAACTAATTTTTCATGCTAGCTGCACCCCTTTCCAATTTTAATTCATTTTATTTCTTCAAAAAAATATTAATTCTTTCAAAAATCATAAAAAATGGAAAAATGCATGATTTTAATTGATTCTTTTTGCATATTATTCATAATTTTGTCAAGAAAAATATCACATAAAAAAATTAATACTTCATTTTATTTTTATATTTTTTAGCATATTTTTCTTTTAAATAGCATTTTAAGTAGTTTAATTTGATGCATGATTTGTTAATTTTAGTTTGAATAGATGCTTTACCATTTTTAATCCATTCTTTTTAGGTTGATTAGATTAGACCTTCATCTTGTATATAAAATTTAGTTCATATTTTTAGGACTTAATTTTAGGTGATCTGTTTAGGTGTGAATAACATGACCAAAATTAGGGTTAGGTGATAACATAGGTGAATTAGTTCATTTCCCTTAGGAGTTAGAGATTGAATCTTTGGGGTATGGGACTATAGGGATTATGGGTAGTTATTAGATCCCTTAGAAAATATTAGGATTCCCCTACTGCTATTAGTATACTGTCTATATTTGCTTGACTGGTGTGGTGTGCCCTCTCTGGGGATTATTTCTTTTGTCTGTGTGGGGATTGGGAGAGCTGAAGACTTGTGATGATGAAGCCATTGGAGATCAAAGAGATTGAAGACCAACTTCCAGAGTTGATGGCGAGCATTCTGTGCTGGCAGCTGTTGAAGAGTCTAGGGTTTAGGAGCTAGGCAGAGCTCTAGAGTAGTAAGATTGATTCTCAAACATGGAAGGTCTTGATTGCCTCCATCCTTCTCTGTGATGCAGAGTCTCTCTAAGACACTCACCCCCTTCCTTTGGAAGGCTTGGTGATAGTGTCTAAGAGATAGAACTCTTGAGAGAAATATTCTATGTGTTGTCAACAGTCTGTTTGCCACCCTTGGTGGTCAACTAATTGCTTAACACCTAATTCACTCTTGTGATTGATTCCTCGGCTTGGAGATGGAGACTGGAAGAAAAGCCATTGCAGATGGAAGACTGATAATCAAGACCTTGCTTGAAGGCTGTGGAGATGGAGATTGATGCTTGCTAAAGCTGGTAGATGATTGATGATGACTTGAAGTCAGATGTTGATGCAGAGCTGCTGTGGCTGTTTATTTTTTTTTCCTGCTGTTATTCATTGTTGATGTATTGTTTTGTTTTCCCTGACTGTATTGTTTGCTGTTTAACCTGTTGGGTTGAAAGTGAATCCTGTTCACTTTTGCCTATTGTTTTCTAGGTTCGAGGTTGAGTGGGACTCCCTTGCCTCGCTTGTATTATTGCATCCATGCATTTTACCGTTTTACTGTATATATGCTATTGTTTCTGTTTCCGTCTATTCCCTTAAGATCTCTGTTTCTCTCTGTGCAAGAGAGGAACATGATAGACATTAGGTCTTAACCCATGCATGATAACATTAGGTTAGTTTGATTCCCTTTGCAACCGTAGGTTAGAGTTCTGTCTCTTCTTCCTCAAAACAAACAGAAAAACATAATAAATATTTCAAACACAATAAAAGACACTTCTTCTGTAAAAGAATGTGAACTCATCAAGACGTCATTTTTGTCCGCTTGGACTGCTAATCAGGAAAAAAAACCTTTTTCAGAAGGACTAAAAACAATCAAGACAGACTTGTGTCGTACGTGGCCCGAACTATGTTTGCTCTGATCTTTCATGCTGTATGTAAGTACGTAGGCATAGGATGCGATATCCTAGTGAGCAACCTTCCCCTCCTTTCCCGTAGGTAGGCGAACTACGTTGACTCTGATTTCTCGTTTCAGACGGGAATACGTAGGCATAAAGTGCGATACTTTGTCGAGTCATTTCATTTTCTTTTCTTTTTAACCCTTAACCTGTAGTTTAGATAGAATAACAATCCATACCCGAAAACAAGCATGGATCCCATCGAGTACGATGGACGTGAGGGGTGCTAATACCTTCCCCTTGCGTAACCGACTCCCGAATCCAGGTTTTGGTTGCGATGACCATTCCTTTCCCGTCTTTGCGGTAGGTTTACTCTGAGCGTTTCCTTTCCCTCCTGTGGGATAAATAACACACGGTGGCGACTCTTCTGTTCAGCCGGCGCCGATTTTCGCAGTAGCGACTGTCGCTACTGCGAAAATCGGCGCCGGCTGAACAGAAGAGTCGCCACCGTGCGTTATTTATCCCACGGGAGGGAAAGGAAACGCTCAGAGTAAACCTCGCACAACACGGGAAAGGTATGGTCGTCGCAACCAAAACCTGGATTCGGGAGTCGGTTACGCAAGGGGAAGGTGTTAGCACCCCTCACGTCCGTCGTACTCGACGGGATCCACGCTTGTTTTCGGATATGGATTGTTATTCTATCTAAACTATAGGTCAGGGGTTAAAAGAAAAGAAAATGAAAATAAAAATGACTCGGCAAAGTATCGCACTTTATGCCTACGTATTCCCGCCTGGAACGAGAAATCAGAGTCAACGTAGTTCGCCTACCTATGGGAAAGGAGGGGAAGGTTGCTCGCTAGGATATCGCATCCTATGCCTACGTACTTTCACACGGCATGAAAGATCAGAGCAAACGTAGTTCGGGCCACGTACGACACAAGTCTGTCTTGGTTGATTTTATTCCTCCTGAAAAAGGTTTTCTTGATTAACAGTCCCGGCGGACAAAAATGACGTTTTGATGAGTTCACATTCTTTTACGGAAGAAGTGTGTTTTATTGAGTTTGAAATCTTTATTGTGTTTTTCTGTTTGTTTTGAGAAAGAAAGAGACAGAACTCTAACCTACGGTTGCGAAGGGAAACAAACTAACCTAATGTTATCATGCATGAGTTAAGACCTAGTGTCTATCATGCTCCTCTCTTGCACAGAGAGAAACAGAGATCCTACGGGATAGGCAGAAACAGAAACAATAACAGATATAATAAAGCAGTAAAATGCATGGATGCAACAGTACAAGCGAGGCAAGGGAGTCCCACTCAACCTCGAACCTAGAAAACAATAGGCAAAAAGTGAACAGACTTCACTTTCAACCCAACAGGGTAAACAGCAAACAATACAGTCCAGAAAACCAATCAATACATCAGCAATGAAATACAACAATAAAACAAACAGCTTCAGCAGCTCTGAATCAACATCTGACTTCAAGTAATCTCCAAACAGTTACAAGCTTCAGCAAGCATCAATTTCCATCTCCACAGTCTTCAGCAAGGTCTTTGATCACCAGTTTTCCATCTACAATGGCTTTTCTTCAAGTCTCAATCTTCAGGAGAATCATCAGTCAACAAGATGAAGTGAATGAATGTTAGACAGTTAATTACCTACCAAGGGTGGTTCATTAACTGTTAACATTAAGCAGACAATTTCCTCTCAAAAGTTCTATCTTTCAAATATATTCACTGATCCTTCCAAAGGAAGGAGGTGGATATTTGAAAGAGACTTTGAATCATAGAGAAAGGATGGATGCAGACAAGGCATTCCATGTTTGAGAAACATGCTTTCTACTCTAGAGCTCTGCCTAGCTCCTCAACCCTAATCTCCTCAGCAGCTGCTAGCAAGAATCTCCTCATCCACTCTGGAAGTTGATCTTAAAACTCTGGATCTTCAATGGTCTTCATCTCCTCAAGTCTTCAGCTCTCCCAAGTCCCCAAACAATCCCAATACCCAAACAATCAAGCAATAATCCCCAGAGGGCACACCACACCAGTCAATCAGATATACAGTATATTAATAGCAGTAGGGGAATTCTGACTTTTTCTAAGGGATCTAATAACTACCCATAGCCCCTATAGTCCCATAACTAAACTAGTCAAACCCTAAGTCCTAAGGGAAAAGAATCAAATCTCCTAAGTCATCACCTAAAACCCTAGTTTTATCCATGTTATTCACACTTACACTAAGCACCTAAATTTAATTTCTAAAAATGGGAACTAAATTGAATCTACAAGTTCAATGTCTAACCTAAACAACCTAAAAAAAATGGATGAAAAATATTGAAGCAATTAATAGAACAAAAAATAACAAAATCATGTATGAAATGAAATTATGTAAAATGCTATTTATTTAGAAAATATGGGGAAAATATCAAATAAAAAATAAAATGCCATTTTTATTTTTTATAATTTTCTTGACATCCTAAAGAAAAATATGCAAAAAGAATGAATTAAAAATGATGATTTTTCTATTTATTATGAATTTTTAAAAATGAATGAAAAATGAAAAGAAAATAATAAAGAAAATATAAAGAAATAGCCAGAGGGGGTGAGAATAGCAAACAATTCATGTTCAGCGCGTTGGGCCAACTAACTTGGGGGGTGCGAATAGCTGTCTGAGCCCAATCCCCCCAATTAGTGAAACGGTGCGTTTTAGTTTTCAAATTTTCCCACCAGACTGAAGTTTAATCGTGGCCGTTGGATACTTCCCCCAGGTCAAAGGTCCAACCTCAATCGTATGGCCACCAACCCTTCTTCAACCTCCAACATTTTAGGGTTTCAGAAACCCTTCCCATGCACGATGATTCCATCTCTTCATGCTCTCTCCACACGCCATGAAAACACACGATGTAAAAAACAAAACTCCTCCATTTCTTTCCCTCTACAAGTCTGTGGTCATAGCTTCCATTAAAAATCACACAATCGGCCAATTCGAAGAAGGTAACAGATGGAAACCACCATTAGAGCCTGATATGAAACTTCTCCAATTCTTCACAAAACTCATCCTAAGCTAATCTACACTTCCTCATGATCATAACATGCTATTTTACTAACATTTTCGTGCCTTAATCCAAGAGTTAAGAGCTCCAACAGAATTAATACCTCATATTCAAACTTCATGAAACTTCTCTAAAATCACCACAACCAGTCATCTACCTATGCTTAACCGTTCTATGCTATCAAAACCCTAAGATTCTACCTAAATTAAGCAATTCGAACAGAATACAAACCTGGTGTAATTCCTTGATACAGGTGCTGAGATCCTCAAATCAACTGCTTGTGATGAAGGGAATGTGATCAGTAGGCTTGGTGATTCCTTCTGTATGCAACAAGTGTGGTTCTAAAGCCTTGAATTACTCACTTCCAAAGTTCATGCCTCTTGGATGATAATGGTGAATGGTTCAATTCCTTCCTCAATTTGACAAAAGAAAGTATGGATTCTGATCCTTGTGAGATGATGATGAAGACTCAATCAAGAATGTTGAAGTTTGGTGAGAAATTTAGGGAGTTTGAGAAGCTTATGCAAGAATAGGAAAATGAATGAAAATTGAAGCTTTGTACCAATGGGAGCACCAACCCTTGCATGAATCAGCTTGTATGAATATATAGGTTGCATTAGAACCTCCTAGAAACTTGGAGGAGTTTCCCTTACACTTTTCCTTTTCAATTTGGATTATGTTACTTTCAATTCAAGCAACCATGGATAACTCACAAATTATGAACTAAGCTCAAAATTCCACTTTAGCCAATGTCTTTAAAATTCCTTTTCCATTCAAAATGACCTATAATTTTGCATCATTTGGCCAAGATATGAAAAATATCATTTTTTAAGCCATTTTCCTTCATTAAATTCAACAATTTTGAAACCTTGTGATATGATTCTTTCCAATCTCTCATGGTCACTTTTCTAGACTCAAAATGTCATTTGGAGCAAGTTTGATGTTGTACGTTTTTCCATTTGAGGCCTCCTTGTATGAGTTTTGGACATAGGTTAAAATGACCTGTAATTCACAAATGACCAAAATACCCTTTGCTTGCCAAGACCATAAGTTGAGTTCCACACATCATATGAAGGCATACTATACCATTCTAGAAAGCTAAGACAATGAGTAACAACTCTTATGTTGACCAGAAATTCATTTGAAATCTCCTTGAGGGGTAAATATTGCTTGGAAGTCAAGTCACTTTCACAGACAAAATTTCAGATACCTCAGATGACCTGTAACTTGCAAGGACCATAACTTGAGTTCTATAAATCTCCTTGATGTCTTCTACCGCTCAAATTAAAGGTCTTGAGATCCTCTACAAGTTCCATGTTGGCCAAGGATCCATTTGAAGCTTGCATTTTGACTTATCTTGCTTGGAAATTTGACCTAAACTAGGGGATTTTACATAGAAACCCTAATTTAGAAACTCCTCTTCTCCTTGATTTCTCTTGAATTCTTCTTAGCATGACAACATATCCTTATTCTCCATGTCAAATGATGAACCCCACACCTCTCCAATAGACCTGAATGCCCTTAAATCAATCAATTGACCTAGGGTTGACCTAGGGTTGACCCAGATGAAACCCTAGTTGACTGTCTTCAACTGCAATTCTTGTGATCACATCAATGACTTGTCTTCTTCTCCAAATGACTTTCTAAGTCCTCCAAGATGTCTAGATACTCCCCATGATCTCCATTCACAACTCATAATTCCCTAGTTGACCCTCAGGTACCATCAGATAGGAGATAGACTCAAGGCTTGATCTGCTGAACTCTTTGCTTTCAAATTCTTTCTTGATGACTTGAATGAGCTTGAATTAGGATAATAACCTCTTGATAGGCTTCCATAGAGGAGAATAATGCTTGGTCCCCTGTTGAATAACTTGCTATGCTTATGCTATGCAGATGAGTAACCTATGTACATGACTCTATATGCAAATGCTAATGATATTGAAACATAAACCAAGTGAATAAGGTTGGGCAAATTTTAGGGTGCAACAGCTGCCCCTATTCAAGCGACTTGGACCCGATTGGGTGAAGAGCCCGGAGCCTTCAGACATTCGCGGTACGAGACGGTTGAATACCAATGAAACCAGAAATTTGCCAACCGCGGAAATAAACTGTGCTCCTACTTGGGGAACGACATTCATCAGCTGAATCTGACTGTTACGGCAACCCACTGATCTCGTGCGACCGCGCTGGGGATAACAGATTGCTTGCTTGTCCACATTAGGACTCTGTCTGTCATCAATACGAAGAAATCTCAACTAGAACTTGTCCACGTTAGGACTCCACTTGCTGTTAACCCAGAAAAAAATCTCGGCAACTCCGCTGGGGGATAGTTCGTATATATTCCAATAAATCGTCCACGTTAGAAATAGACTCTTCCACGTTAGGAATAACACCATCCACGCTAGGAGTCATCTCTTCTGTATCTGTCCACGTCAGGACTACATTTTTCCACGTAAGGAATGCCATCTTGATCTGTCCACGTAAGGACTCCGCTCTTTCCACGTAAGGAATCCTCTTCGTATGTGTCCGCGTAAGGACTCAATCTTTTCCACGTAAGGAACACGATCTCCTTTCTCTGTAAGGAACCATTTTTCTGATTTGTCCACGTAAGGACTCCCATCTTTCCACGTAAGGACCTGAAGTTTCTCTTTCTCTTCCACGTAAGGAACACGCCTTCTTTCCACGTTAGGCATACTTCTTCTTCTGAATCTGTCCACGTCAGGACTAAACTTTTCCACGTCAGGAATAATCTCTCTCTTTCCACGTCAGGAATCAATCTCGATATGTCCGCGTGAGGACCCAATCTTTTCCACGTAAGGAAACCCATTCTTTTCCACGTAAGATATCTCATCTTTCCATATTAGGAATAAACTCGTCTTTCCACGTAAGGAATCTCCATTTTTTCCACGTAAGGAATAAGACTTCGTCTGGATCTGTCCGCGTCAGGACTAAACCCTTCCACGTTAGGAATGCACTTGTTCTTCCACATAAGGAACCGAAACCTCTTTTTCCACGTAAGGAACAGATTCGTCCACGTCAGGACCCATGTTTCGTCTTGATTTGTCCACGTCAGGACTCAGGCATCTTCGACCCGCTGGAGAAATAAAACTTGTCCACGTCAGGACTCACGTTTCCTCTGCTAAGAAAATAAAACTTGTCCACGTCAGGCCTCACTTCTTCATCGATCCCAACCCACAAACTTCTTAGCACTGACGTGACAGCGAGACTCTACTGGGGATATCTGGAAACCAAACTACCGGACGCCTGTTCTGATAACCGGCGGTGGCCTCTGAAATTCTGATTCATGGAACCCCTGATGACAACTAACTCTGCCTGGGAATAAAGAGAAACTTATCTTGATAACTCTGTGGGGAATACGACCGAAACTGACATTATCATTGGATGCCCCATGCCGAGATCTTGAATGTTTGGTAGTTCATTTGAGCAAGAGTTCTCTCCACCAGAACTGCTAGAGTACAGAAACTGCCTCGGCAAAATAAATGCTGAAGATAATGCCGACTCCGTTGGGGATAGCCAGATGCTACAGAATTATTCCAGCAAAATAAATGCTGGAAGGGTGAAGTCAACCCTGCTGGGAAACTGGGAACTCAAACCAAACACCCTGTTGAGGTAACCCCCTGCTGGGGAATATAACTTTGCTGGGGAATAGCAGATATGCACAATATGATCGGACTTTCTGCTGGAGAGTGAATTGATATTACACAGTACCCCTGACAAAATAAATGACAGGACCCATCACCAACTCTGCTGGGGAGAGCCTTGATCCTCGATTTCCACTGGGAGGAAAGAACACTTGCTGAAAGGAGGATTCCGCCGGGGATGGGATGATTCTCTTGGGGAAAATTAACTGACTCCACTGGGGAAGAATAAATGACCTTGCGGGGAAAGGGAAACCGCCTGAATACCCCAATTTGGAAATATTAATCTTCTGAGGCTGAACCACTCTGCTTGAGATAGGGAATCCTTCTGGGGGACACCACACTGCCTGCATACAGCCTACAATCTTTGAATCGTCAATTCTGTTGAGGATGAACGACTTTGCTGGATAATCCTTTTTGCACAAGCTACGACTAGCTGGAGAGTTCGATCCTTCTTCAGGAAGAACCTGCATGACCTGCGTGAGGGCTGAGTCTTTCGTTATTGCAATCTTTTGATCATCTTCCTCGTACGGTTATGAGACCTGCAACAATACAAACAAGACAAAACAAGCCTATGCAACCAAATCAATTCAGGTTAGTGACGTTATTTTCAGTTAATTCAAAGCTTTAGCAACTGTTGGCAAGGGCCAGTGACGTTATACACACGCTAGTTTCATCAAACTTAGGCGTCAATCATGCACAAAACAGTAAAGAACAGTGTCAAGTACTGAATAATGTATTTTATTGATTGGGCCCCTGAATGGGCGGAGTTTCTGTACACGGGATGTAACTCCTGAAAAGAGGAAGCTACAGAAAGCAGACGTACAAGTATGCACAAGAAGCACAAAGATTTTGACAAATTAAATTTTGTACACATGTCGGCAACGGGATGCAGATGAACACCACGAACTGATCCTCCCATGACTCGCCCGACTCTAATGCTTTCCCGGCATCCCCACTTCTGAAGAGATTGTATCAGATAACTGACTCCTCAAATGTATTCTCCCGCATTGATGCTCATTGCCATTATCAAATTCGGACCGCAGTCATTTGCTTTTCAAATCCCTAACTTTTGCGTGAACCGTCCTTTACGGGTTTTCAGTTCACCGGGATACCCCTTTTTGCCGAAGTCGCCCAGTGTAGGTTTTCAACTTCGCGGGTGTACATTTTTTCAATTTTATCCCTAATTTTTGCCCGAACCTTTCATTCTGTTTTTGGTTCGACAGGATGCCCCATTTTTGCCTGGACTCTCCTTTTTTTTTTTCAGCGGGTCTATTTTAAGCAAAGTATTTTTTAATTGCGTCCGAATTCACAGGCGACGTGAAGTCTTCACCGTCCATAGTGGACAACAACAACGCTCCTCCTGAAAATACTTTCCTGACAACATATGGCCCTTCTTAGTTGGGGGTCCACTTGCCCCTGTGATCTGCTTGCGGCGGGAGAATCCTTTTCAGCACAAGGTCGCCCGTCTGAAAGCTTCACGGATGTATCTTCTTGTCGTACGCTTTCTTCATTCGGCTCTGGTACAAACCACCGTATGCTAGGGAAGCTAGCCTCTTCTCATCCATCAAACTCAGTTGATTCAACCTGTCTTTCACCCATTCTGCCTCATCCAACTGAACGTCTCGCAATACCCTCAGAGAAGGGATCTCAACTTCCAACGGTAGCACCGCTTCCATTCCGTATACCAACGAGAACGGAGTTGCCCCGGTTGATGTGTGTACCGTCGTACGATAACCGTGCAAAGCGAAAGGTAGCATCTCATGCCAATCCTTATAGGTCACCACCATTTTCTGAACGATCTTCTTGATATTCTTATTGGCCGCCTCGACAGCGCCATTCATCTTGGGTCGGTAAGGGGAGGAGTTGTGATGTTCGATCTTGAAATTCTGACAGAGCTCCTTCATCATTTTGTTGTTCAGGTTTGAACCATTATCCGTGATTATCCGTTCGGGGATCCCGTATCGGCAAATGATATCTCTTTTGATAAATCTGGCCACCACTTGCTTCGTTACATTTGCGTATGACGCCGCTTCTACCCACTTGGTGAAATAATCGATTGCTACTAGGATGAACCGATGCCCGTTAGAAGCCGTCGGCTCGATCTTTCCAATCATATCGATCCCCCACATCGAGAATGGCCATGGAGATGACATCACATTTAGAGGACTCGGAGGCACATGTATCTTGTCAGCATAGACTTGGCACTTGTGGCACTTCCTCGCAAACTTGAAACAATCAGTTTCCATCGTCAGCCAAAAGTAACCTGCCCTCAGCAGCTTTCTTGTCATAGCATGCCCGCCAGTATGCGTACCAAAGGTACCTTCGTGAATTTCTTCCATGAGCAACTTTGCCTCTTTTTCGTCTACACAACGCAACAACACCAAATCGTGGTTTCTTCTGTACAAGACACCGTCCGGATTCAAATAGAAATTACCCGCTAATCTCCTGAGAGTCTTCTGATCCTGACTGGATGCCCCAGCCGGATACTCTTTATTCTTCAGGAAATTAAGGATATCGAAATACCATGGTTTGCCATCAGATGCTTCATCAATAGCAAATACATAAGCTGGCCTGTCCAGCCGAGAGATAATGATTCGGGGAGCCTCATTCCAGAAGTTGACTTTGTACATGGAAGACAAAGTGGCCAGGGCGTCAGCCATTTGATTCTCCGCCCGCGGTACGTGATGCAATTCAACCTTGTCGAAGAAAGGCAACAATCTCCTTGCATAATTCATGTAATGTATCAAGTTGGGCTGCCGTGTCTCCCATTCCCCTTTGATCTGATTCACCACCAGAGCTGAGTCTCCGTATACATCCAGATTTTTGATTCGCAAATCAATGGCTTCTTCAAGCCCCATTATACAAGCTTCGTATTCGGCCTCATTATTGGTAACAGCAAAGGTCAGTCGGGCAGTAAACGGGATGTGCGACCCGTGTGGCGTGGTGATGATTGCCCCTATTCCGCTACCGTAAGCATTCACGGCTCCGTCAAATATCATCTTCCATTTGGAACCCAACTCCGGTCCTTCGTCTGGCAACGGCTCTTCACAATCTTTCATCTTTAGATACATGATATCCTCGTCAGGAAAATCAAACCTCATCGATTGGTACTCTTCAATAGGCTGCTCCGCCAGATACTCAGACAGCACACTCCCCTTTATAGCCTTTTGCGAGACGTATTGAATGTCGTATTCGGTCAAGACCATCTGCCAACGGGCAATTCTCCCTGACAACGCCTGCTTTTCAAACACATATTTGATAGGATCCATCTTCGAGATGAGCATGGTTGTATGATTCAGCATGTACTGCCTCAAACGCTTGGCGGCCCAGGCTAGCGCGCAACAAGTTTTCTCCAGCATTGAATACCGAGATTCGCAGTCTGTAAATTTCTTACTCAGGTAATAAATTGCATGCTCTTTTCTCCCTGTCTCGTCGTGTTGACCGAGAACACAACCCATGCTTCCCTCAAGAACCGTCAAATACATTATCAAGGGTCTACCTGCCACTGGGGGTATCAGAATGGGAGGCTCCTGCAAATACTGCTTTATTTTATCGAACGCCTTTTGACAATTTTCGTTCCACGTTACAGCTTGATCTTTCTTCAACAGCTTGAATAATGGTTCACACGTGGCCGTTAGGTGAGATATGAACCGAGCGATGTAGTTCAACATCCCTAAAAACCCGCGCACCTCTTTCTCTGTTTTAGGCGTCGGCATTTCTTGAATCGCTTTTATTTTAGCAGGATCGACCTCTATTCCTCTTTCGCTTACGATAAACCCCAGCAGCTTACCCGATCTCACCCCGAAGGTGCATTTGTTAGGGTTCAGCCTCAGCCTGAACTTCCTAAGCCTTTTAAATAACTTCAGCAGATTTACCAGATGCTCTTCCTCCGTCTGGGATTTGGCAATCATATCGTCAACATAAACTTTGATCTCTTTATGCATCATATCATGGAAAAGAGTCGTCATCGCACGCTGATATGTTGCCCCAGCATTCTTCAAACCAAAGGGCATCACTTTGTAGCAAAATGTTCCCCAAGGCGTTATGAAAGTAGTCTTCTCCATATCCTCTGGCGCCATTTTAATTTGGTTGTAGCCCGAAAAGCCATCCATGAAGGAGAATACGGAGTATTGAGCGGTATTATCAACTAACACGTCAATATGAGGAAGTGGAAAATCGTCTTTTGGGCTTGCTTTATTCAAATCTCTATAATCGACGCACATCCGAACCTTGCCATCTTTCTTTGGCACTGGTACGATGTTGGCAACCCATGAAGGATACTTCGTCACAGCCAGGAAACCAACGTCCCACTGTTTTTGTACTTCCTCTTTGATCTTCACTGCCATATCTGGTCGAGTTCTGCGAAGCTTTTGCTTGGCTGGCGGGAAATCTTCTTTCAGTGGCAGGCGATGCACAACCATATCTGTATCGAGCCCTGGCATATCTTCATATGACCAAGCGAATACATCACTATACTCCCTGAGCATTTCAACCAGTCTTCGCATGATATCACTCTGCAGTGCGGCTCCGATACGAATATTCTTCTCAACCCCTTCCGACCCCAAGTTGATAATTTCGATGACCTCATCGTGAGGCAGAATGGCTCTTTCCTCTTGCTTTACTAACCAAGACAGTTCTTCAGGAACGTCGCTATCTTCGACAACCTCTTCTTCGGCCTGAAATACCGGGTGCTCAAAGTCGGGACGAGTCATAGGTGGTTCAAGGATGTTATCTGAACATCTTATCCTGCAAAAGGAATGGTTAAGTGCTTCAAAATGCATATAAAGCGAACAACCACGTTACCATTTTATTGAAAAAAATATAAAACAAGAAAGACAGGGATTACAGTATTTGCACATGAAAAAAACGCCATTTATTTAATGATTGACACGCAATGTTCATAACAACACAGCCCTAAACAAATCCTGAGGCCCCGGGCAAGACATCAAATTATTTGACAATTAATAAAGCAAAGCATTACTGTTTAAAAGTCACAGAAACAAGCTCCTGAATAGACCAATTGCACAGTCCTTGTCCTGGCGTGCTTGGCTGAATCCAGGCATCCATATCACAGTCGCTGTCTCCTTCGTCAGACTCTGAAGCAGCATTGACAGTCTCATGACATACTCCACTGGCAGAGATGGTTATCGGCCTTCTGAAACGGGGTGCCCCCACGGAAGGAGTTGGTGACGACGGTTGGTATCCCAGCCCGAACCGGTCCATCTTCACAGGAATGTCCAGCACTTTGCCCCAGCCCTTTGCTTCTCCTGCTTCTACTAGAGCTTGAGCTTCTTTATACGATGAGACGGCTATCTCCGACGCTTTGCTCGGCCCGGGACCTTTGTCCTTGATGCGCAAACCTTCAAATGCCTGGCAGGGCGTTTCGTGGATCTCCCCGTCGACTTCCACATATTTAAATGACGATAGATGGCTGACCAGGATGTCTTCTTCTCCGCATACAGTGACTACGCTGTCTCCGACCATATATTTTAACTTCTGATGCAGGGTGGATGTGACTGCCCCAGCCCCATGAATCCAGGGTCTTCCAAGCAAGCAGCTGTACGCAGGCTGTATATCCATGATATAAAACTCAGTTGCAAACACCTCCGGCCCCACCTACAGAGGCAATGTGATCGACCCAAAGACCGTTCTCCGCGTGCCATCAAACGCTCTGACTACCAAGTCGCTGGGCGTGCACAAGATTCCTCTAACATCCAGCTTCATCATCGCCTTTTTGGGTAGCACATTCAAAGACGATCCGGTGTCGACCAATACGTGCGACATTATTGATCCCCTACACTCACCAGATACGTGCAGTGCCATATTATGATCTCTCCCTTTCGGGGTCAAGTCAAAATCAGTAAAGCCCAAGCTGTGGCCTGCATTCACATGTGCCAACACTCCTTCCAGCTGATTCACGGATACATCTTGGGGTACAAAAGAAGTATCCAGGACTTTCAACAAAGCGTTTCTGTGGGCTTCCGAACACAACAGCAATGACAGGATAGATATTTTGGACGGCGTCTGCTGCAGATGCTCCACAATCTTATAATCACTTTTTCGAATCAAGCGCATGAACTCTTCTACGTCTTTCGATGCCGATTCTTTGTCACTTGCTTGCACTGGGCCATTCTCAACCGCTTTCCCTTTTCCTTTCGCTAGTCTTTCAGCCTCCACTTCAGGGGATATAAAGATCCTACCACTCCTTGTCATACCTCCTGAACCAACAACATTATCCACAGTCTCGGCTGGCTGCTTATTAACATCAATCTTTATCCCGTCACAATACACCTCCAACCCATATGACCATGGGACTGCCTTCGTGTTCTCGTACGGAATCGGCCCGGCCTTAGTTATGGTGATCGGTGGGCGCTGAGCTGGTGCTGCGATAGTGATTGTCTTCTGAGGAATCGTTACAGTGGCCACATCATTTCGATCATCTGCCACTGCCCCTGCGGGCTCTTCAGTTGCTGCTTGGTCAAACTGCAATATGCCTTCATCAATTAGAGCCTGAATGCCCTTCTTCAAATCGTCACACCCCCCCAGCTAGGGTCCAACAGTCTAAGCAATCCTCGTTACATCCTGGGTAAACGCCCCTTGTAACAGTCGGCTCTTTATCTCGCTCAGCGGCGTCTTCAACTCTTCAACATTCATAATCAGATTCAACCCTTCCTCAGTCAGAATGGCGTTAGCCCCGTGATTAGGCATGGGTTTCTGCACTATATTCGGACCTGCCGTTCCGAAATTGATAGTCTTATTGTCCAAAAGATCCTGCACAACATGCTTAAAAGCGTGGCAACCTTCTATATCGTGACCCGGGGCTCCAGAATGAAACTCACAGTGCCTGCTTGCGTCATAACCAAATGGGGGAGCTCCCGTTATCGGTGCCAGAGTTCTTTTCTCTACCAGGTTTAATCCCAACAATGTCTGCAACAAATATGCATAGGTTGAGGGAGGCTTCTCAAACACTCTTCTCGGTTTACTACCCTGGAATCTTCGCTGAGCCTGCTGTGCCCCCTGCTGAGGCTGCTGCTGCTGTTGCATTGGCTGTTGCTGAACCGGTTGTTGCTGCTGGAGTGGTTGTTGTTGATACGGGATAGTAACGCTCGCCACCTGCGGCGGCTGACGATATTGACCTCGGCCTCGGCCTCCAAATACTGCGCTTGCCTCGCCCTGACGACGCCCACCATAAGCTTTCCTATTACTGCCAGATGCAGTTGATTCCTCGACTTGGAACTTTCCTTGCTTAATATTACGTTCAATCTTTTCCCCCATCAGAATTAGGTCTGAAAAACTGGCCAGAGACGTATGAAACAGCATATCATGAAACAGACCTGTGAATGTGCCGACAAACATATCATTCATTTCCTTATCTTCCACAGGAGGACGGACCCGGGCAGCCATATCGCGCCACCTTTGCGCGTACTCTTTAAAGCTCTCCCCCTTCTTTTGTGACAGCCCCGCCAACTGGACCCGATTGGGTGCCAAGTCGCTGTTATACTTGTAGTGAGCTACAAAGGCCTCTGCTAATTGCTTCCACGTCTTGATATCAGTTGGCTCCAACCCCATGTACCACTCTAGGGAAGGGCCTGACAAACTATCTTGAAAGAAATGCATTAGCATTCTTTCATCAGTTGAGTATGCAGACATCTTTCTGTAATAAGCTCGTACATGCACTTTTGGACATGTGTCTCCTTTGTACTTGTCGAACGCAGGAGCTTTGAATTTGATTGGCACCCTTAAGCCAGGTACCAAGCCCATTGTTGCCATGTCCAAACCCACAACACTTTGGTTCAGGACTCCCCTCATCTGCTCTTCCAGCATTCTGATCTTCTGGGAGTCATCCATCGGTCCTTCGAAACCTCCTCCGGAGAAAGCGTCCTCCTGCTGATCTTCTTGCCACATACCATTTCCAGCCCCATACCCATCATATCCATTATTACGTCCAGCTCTGATCTGATTCATCCCCGGACCTCGGCCTCTGTTGCCGTACCCTTGAACTCCTCCAGCAGGACCAAAAGCCATAAACCCTGCACCGTTTCCATTCCCGAAACCTCCGTAACCTTGATTGGTCGCACCATAACCATCCTGCCCAAAGCCTTGAGCATTAAAGCCATACTTCCCAGTGTTATCGAATCCCTGATCGTTGAACCCGAATCCAGCATTGACGAAGCCATTGCCTCCCGTATTATCCCCCAAATTGACATCACCCAGCCCAACGTTATGGACAGCAGTCTCGTTCCCCACTCCGACGTTACCATTCACAGCAGCGGTAGCGTTGTTGATGTTAGCAGCAGGTATATTGACTACAGGTGGAGCCACTGGCGTGGGAGTGCCGTCTCCATGAACAGTATCGACCCGCACAGACTGATGATCTTTATTACCGTGACCAGCATTTCGAGCCAACAGAGGCTGGACCATGGCCTGCAAATTCTCCTGCCCTTTTGCAATAGCTTCCATGGTCTGCATAAAGAGAGCGAGCTTCTCGCGCACATCTTGCATCTCGTTCTGCATTTGATCCATGATTCTTCGACAGTTGGTGCGGGTAGAATAGCGGTGCGGGTGCTGATCTGCAATCCTGAAAAGTACCTGGTGCAGAGCATGTAATAAGACACTATTCAAAGATTACCTGTAATGCAATATGAGTATGAATGCAATGCAATGTGTCTGTGCATTAGGGAAATTCATTCCCCCAGTTCTAGTGTGAAGGTGCCAGTGCGGTGACAGTGCTGACAATAGGAATATCGAAGCTGAATCATAGAAAGCCTCATATATTGCAGGGAAAATCAATAAGCCCAGAGTACAATATCACTGAGAGTACAAAGAAGGCATGACCTCAACCAACAATCCTGGTGATGGTCAGCACTATGCAAATAAAGCATACAAATTATTATATGAAATGATCAAATCCTCCCAAAAGTCTGGTACTCTTCTATCAACTTCTTGGTCTCTGGATGGCTTGGTCGATCAAGCAGCCCTTCAACAAGTTGGTTTCTCTTCTTAAGAACACGGCGCACGTCTTCAGCAGTTTCTTCCCATGTTGCTTCTCCGAAGCAATCTTCTAGCTTTCGCTTCTGAGACACCGCTTCATCTCTGGATTTGATTGCCTTGTTCAGTGCATGCTGGACACTGTACCGGGTCATCACTTCTTCCTCACACTTCTTGATGCTAGACTTCAACTTCTCCTCGAGGTCGGAAATTTGCTGCTTCAGCTTATCTTCCCTCTTCTTATTGTTGGTGAGTGTAGCATTCCAAGTCTTGTTGCAAGAGGAGATTTCTCGATGTGCCGCGTCGAGCGCTTTCTTTTTGGCTTCCAGCATGTCATGGGAGCTTCTGAACTCTTGCCCCAGACGTTCGCGCTTCTTCCTCTCCTCAGTCAACTCAGCCCCTAACCTGTTTAACAGCTCGATTTGTTGTTGGAAAGCATATACGGCCTTGTTTTTCTCACTGCGTACCTGAGCTAGCTCTCGCTCTAACCCTTCGTTGATCTTCAACAAGGCTTCCTTTTCCCTCACAACTTGCTCGTAGGCCTCCCTAGAAACAGTAGTTGGCTCTTCTGCCGGGACGGGAACAGTGGCGGGTGCAGCTGGAAATGGCATTAATAACTGACTTGCTCTTTCCTGGATCCAAACCCTGTAAGGCTCATAAGCCTAGCAATCATTCTTACCTAACAGTGGCTTCCCTTTGCGGTTAATACGTGTCCAGGCATGTTGCAACTTGGCTAATAACTCCCCCTTCACGTCACCTGTGAAGTACAGAGATTCCCGTACTTCTTCCTCCTGAGGTGGATTCTTTAGTGCATATCCGAACTGGCGAATGAACAGAGAAGGGTTGTAATTGATACACCCTTTTCTTCCTATCAGCGGCACATTAGGGTACCCAGAACAGCTGAAGATGAGCTCAGATCCCAACAGGTCTCGATCAAACCACACAACGTCTTCGGAATATAGCCTCATCAGGCGCTCTGACCAACTAGCTGAGGTTGCACTATCCACAAATGGTCCCTTCATGGGGAGATGACTTTTGAACCACATATTTACTAGAGGAGCACAACAGTAAACAACTTTTCCCCTTCGGTTTTCATTCTTGTAGTGCAATGAGTGGTAGAAGTCTCCGATCAACGTTGGCACTGGGTTGCCTGCAGCAAACAGATAGAAAGCATCCAGATCTACAAAGTTGGGCAAGTTAGGAAACAACACAATTCCATAAATGCATAAAGCCAAAATAGCATTGAAAACCACCCAACAACCGTTCTTGGCGTACTCTTGAGCCTTGCCAACCAGAAAATCTAGAGAGAAACCGGGAACCCCGAGCCAAGAAGTCACCAACAACTCAGCAGCATTCATATGCAAGGCTTTGGCTAAGTCCTCCAACTTGGGCTCAGCAGCAGAGTGAATAAAGGGAACCTTGTTCTGCACGGGAAGCTCAGTAAACTCCACATACTCCTCAATGGTAGGCCCTAGAATGAAGTCAGCAAAAGTGAAACATCGCAATGCCGGGTCATAGAATTGCATCAAGGTGTACAGCCCGTTCATCTCATCAGCAGTGGGCTTGCAGACTAATCTCAGTAATCTCCCGTGACTCATTCTGAAGCTTCTCCTAACCTCCTCATCGGCAAGAGATATCAGACCAAGCAAAGAGGTAATATCAGGTGTCGGTAGCTTATACGCAACTGTCTTCCTCAAACCAGTCATGATCAAAACTCAGAAGTCTGGGTACTAGAACCGGGGAATATGCAAATGCACCTGCAGCACAGACACACGTTAGTGAAATGCAAGTGGTAATGGATATGCAGGCAATGCAATGCAAGTAACATGCAACAGGGGCCAAAGCTGTAGCTGAATAGACTGAACCCAATCAAGAAAGGTCTCAGATAGACCATCCAGAAGTCATCAAACCCTGGTCTCAGACAGACCTAAAACAAAGCTCCAATACTGGCCTCTGACAGACCTCAAACCATAACTCCCACTGGTCTTTGGTAGACCTCAAATCACATCTCCAATTGGTCTCTGACAGACCTCAGAACTCTCCAACTGGTCTCTGACAGACCTCAGAACACATCTCCAAATGGTCTCTGACAGACCTCCTAACTCTCCATAAATACCCAGGATCTCTGATCAAGAAATAACCGGTAGTCTGAAGGTCTAGTTACCTGCATAACCCCAAACCCTCTCACAGGTGGATGTCCTAGTAACTGACAAAGGTATGGCATCCTATGCGGTCGTCGGCGTCACAGACTTTCAGGGTTGATGATACAATTCCCAGAAGGAGTGACATCATCAAATCCTGAAGAGGCCTCACTTAGCCAACTTCCAAATGATCGGTTCCCGGAGTCGACAATTCAGCTGACCAACAACCCCTTCGACCCAAAGGGTAGAAAAAGAAGCCAACCAGAAGAACCTCGTCCGAGTGCAGATTTCATGAGACACTAATGCAAGCAAAGCCGGCACGCGCCCACTACTTTCTACTCTAATTCTAGGTGCACTCAAGCCCAGGTCCGGCTTCTCACTCAATATCAGAACACCCGTCACACCCCAAATACAGCAATAATAATCAATATACAAAGCTGAAAATACAAGGTCAGAAATATAAATCCATACAAAATCCTCGACGGGAAAACAAGCGTTAGGATTGACTCTCTTAAGGGACGTTGGATCCCAAATGCATAAGAACCATCGCAGTCCTTAGCAGCCAGGGGACGTTGGATCCCCAGCAGAGTCGCCAGCTGTCGCTACTGCGAAAATCGGCGCCGGCTGAACAGAAGAGTCGCCACCGTGCGTTATTTATCCCACGGGAGGGAAAGGAAACGCTCAGAGTAAACCTCTCACAACACGGGAAAGGTATGGTCGTCGCAACCAAAACCTGGATTCGGGAGTCGGTTACGCAAGGGGAAGGTGTTAGCACCCCTCACGTCCGTCGTACTCGACGGGATCCACGCTTGTTTTCGGATATGGATTGTTATTCTATCTAAACTATAGGTCAGGGGTTAAAAGAAAATAAAATGAAAATAAAAATGACTCGGCAAAGTATCGCACTTTATGCCTACGTATTCCCGCCTGGAACGAGAAATCAGAGTCAACGTAGTTCGCCTACCTACGGGAAAGGAGGGGAAGGTTGCTCGCTAGGATATCGCATCCTATGCCTACATACTTTCACACGGCATGAAAGATCAGAGCAAACGTAGTTCGGGCCACGTACGACACAAGTCTGTCTTGGTTGATTTTATTCCTCCTGAAAAAGGTTTTCTTGATTAACAGTCCCGGCGGACAAAAATGACGTTTTGATGAGTTCACATTCTTTTACGGAAGAAGTGTCTTTTATTGAGTTTGAAATCTTTATTGTGTTTTTCTGTTTGTTTTGAGAAAGAAAGAGACAGAACTCTAACCTACGGTTGCGAAGGGAAACAAACTAACCTAATGTTATCATGCATGGGTTAAGACCTAGTGTCTATCATGCTCCTCTCTTGCACAGAGAGAAACAGAGATCCTACGGGATAGGCAGAAACAGAAACAATAACAGATATAATAAAGCAGTAAAATGCATGGATGCAACAGTACAAGCGAGGCAAGGGAGTCCCACTCAACCTCGAACCTAGAAAACAATAGGCAAAAAGTGAACAGACTTCACTTTCAACCCAACAGGGTAAACAGCAAACAATACAGTCCAGAAAACCAATCAATACATCAGCAATGAAATACAACAATAAAACAAACAGCTTCAGCAGCTCTGAATCAACATCTGACTTCAAGTAATCTCCAAATAGTTACAAGCTTCAGCAAGCATCAATCTCCATCTCCACAGTCTTCAGCAAGGTCTTTGATCACCAGTTTTCCATCTACAATGGCTTTTCTTCAAGTCTCAATCTTCAGGAGAATCATCAGTCAACAAGATGAAGTGAATGAATGTTAGACAGTTAATTACCTACCAAGGGTGGTTCATTAACTGTTAACATTAAGCAGACAATTTCCTCTCAAAAGTTCTATCTTTCAAATATATTCACTGATCCTTCCAAAGGAAGGAGGTGGATATTTGAAAGAGACTTTGAATCATGGAGAAAGGATGGATGCAGACAAGGCATTCCATGTTTGAGAAACATGCTTTCTACTCTAGAGCTCTGCCTAGCTCCTCAACCCTAATAGCTGCTAGCAAGAATCTCCTCATCCACTCTGGAAGTTGATCTTCAAACTCTGGATCTTCAATGGTCTTCATCTCCTCAAGTCTTCAGCTCTCCCAAGTCCCCAAACAATCCCAATACCCAAACAATCAAGCAATAATCCCCAGAGGGCACACCACACCAGTCAATCAGATATACAGTATATGAATAGCAGTAGGGGAATTCTGACTTTTTCTAAGGGATCTAATAACTACCCATAGCCCCTATAGTCCCATAACTAAACTAGTCAAACCCTAAGTCCTAAGGGAAAAGAATCAAATCTCCCAAGTCATCACCTAAAACCCTAGTTTTATCCATGTTATTCACACTTACACTAAGCACCTAAATTTAATTTCTAAAAATGGGAACTAAATTGAATCTACAAGTTCAATGTCTAACCTAAACAACCTAAAAAAAATGGATGAAAAATATTGAAGCAATTAATAGAACAAAAAATAACAAAATCATGTATGAAATGAAATTATGTAAAATGCTATTTATTTAGAAAATATGGGGAAAATATCAAATAAAAAATAAAATGCCATTTTTATTTTTTATAATTTTCTTGACATCCTAAAGAAAAATATGCAAAAAGAATGAATTAAAAATGATGATTTTTCTATTTATTATGAATTTTTAAAAATGAATGAAAAATGAAAAGAAAATAATAAAGAAAATATAAAGAAATAGCCAGAGGGGGTGAGAATAGCAAACAATTCATGTTCAGCGCGTTGGGCCAACTAACTTGGGGGGTGCGAATAGCTGTCTGAGCCCAATCCCCCCAATTAGTGAAACGGTGCGTTTTAGTTTTCAAATTTTCCCACCAGACTGAAGTTTAATCGTGGCCGTTGGATACTTCCCCCAGGTCAAAGGTCCAACCTCAATCGTATGACCACCAACCCTTCTTCAACCTCCAGCATTTTAGGGTTTCAGAAACCCTTCCCATGCACGATGATTCCATCTCTTCATGCTCTCTCCACACGCCATGAAAACACACGATGTAAAAAACAAAACTCCTCCATTTCTTTCCCTCTACAAGTCTGTGGTCATAGCTTCCATTAAAAATCACACAATCGGCCAATTCGAAGAAGATAACAGATGGAAACCACCATTAGAGCCTGATATGAAACTTCTCCAATTCTTCACAAAACTCATCCTAAGCTAATCTACACTTCCTCATGATCATAACATGCTATTTTACTAACATTTTCGTGCCTTAATCCAAGAGTTAAGAGCTCCAACAAAATTAATACCTCATATTCAAACTTCATGAAACTTCTCTAAAATCACCACAACCAGTCATCTACCTATGCTTAACCGTTCTATGCTATCAAAACCCTAAGATTCTACCTAAATTAAGCAATTCGAACAGAATACAAACCTGGTGTAATTCCTTGATACAGGTGCTGAGATCCTCAAATCAACTGCTTGTGATGAACAGAATGTGATCAGTAGGCTTGGTGATTCCTTCTGTATGCAACAAGTGTGGTTCTAAAGCCTTGAATTACTCACTTCCAAAGTTCATGCCTCTTGGATGATAATGGTGAATGGTTCAATTCCTTCCTCAATTTGACAAAAGAAAGTATGGATTCTGATCCTTGTGAGATGATGATGAAGACTCAATCAAGAATGTTGAAGTTTGGTGAGAAATTTAGGGAGTTTGAGAAGCTTATGCAAGAATAGGAAAATGAATGAAAATTGAAGCTTTGTACCAATGGGAGCACCAACCCTTGCATGAATCAGCTTGTATGAATATATAGGTTGCATTAGAACCTCCTAGAAACTTGGAGGAGTTTCCCTTACACTTTTCCTTTTCAATTTGGATTATGTTACTTTCAATTCAAGCAACCATGGATAACTCACAAATTATGAACTAAGCTCAAAATTCCACTTTAGCCAATGTCTTTAAAATGCCTTTTCCATTCAAAATGACCTATAATTTTGCATCATTTGGCCAAGATATGAAAAATATCATTTTTTAAGCCATTTTCCTTCATTAAATTCAACAATTTTGAAACCTTGTGATATGATTCTTTCCAATCTCTCATGGTCACTTTTCTAGACTCAAAATGTCATTTGGAGCAAGTTTGATGTTGTAAGTTTTTCCATTTGAGGCCTCCTTGTATGAGTTTTGGACATAGGTTAAAATGACCTGTAATTCACAAATGACCAAAATACCCTTTGCTTGCCAAGACCATAAGTTGAGTTCCACACATCATATGAAGGCATACTATACCATTCTAGAAATCTAAGACAATGAGGAACAACTCTTATGTTGACCAGAAATTCATTTGAAATCTCCTTGAGGGGTAAAAATTGCTTGGAAGTCAAGTTACTTTCACAGACAAAATTTCAGATACCTCAGATGACCTGTAACTTGCAAGGACCATAACTTGAGTTCTATAAATCTCCTTGATGTCTTCCACCACTCAAATTAAAGGTCTTGAGATACTCTACAAGTTCCATGTTGGCCAAGGATCCATTTGAAGCTTGCATTTTGACTTATCTTGCTTGGAAATTTGACCTAAACTAGGGGATTTTACATAGAAACCCTAATTTAGAAACTCCTCTTCTCCTTGATTTCTCTTGAATTATTCTTAGCATGACAACATATCCTTATTCTCCATGTCAAATGATGAACCCCACACCTCTCCAATAGACCTGAATGCCCTTAAATCAATCAATTGACCTAGGGTTGACCTAGGGTTGACCCAGATGAAACCCTAGTTGACTGTCTTCAACTGCAATTCTTGTGATCACATCAATGACTTGTCTTCTTCTCCAAATGACTTTCTAAGTCCTCCAAGATGTCTAGATACTCCCCATGCTCTCCATTCACAACTCATAATTCCCTAGTTGACCCTCAGGTACCATCAGATAGGAGATAGACTCAAGGCTTGATCTGCTGAACTCTTTGCTTTCAAATTCTTTCTTGATGACTTGAATGAGCTTGAATTAGGATAATAACCTCTTGATAGGCTTCCAGAGAGGAGAATAATGCTTGGTCCCCTGTTGAATAACTTGCTATGCTTATGCTATGCAGATGAGTAACCTATGTACATGACTCTATATGCAAATGCTAATGATATTGAAACATAAACCAAGTGAATAAGGTTGGGCAAATTTTAGGGTGCAACAGCGACAGCTGGCGACTCTGCTGGGGATCTGCGATAGTTCCCTATACGAGTCTCGCCTTAGGTTTTTTCCTAGCTGTTTGGGGCAATCCCCAGCAGCTGGCGACTCTGCTGGGGATCCAACGTCCCCTGGCTGCTAAGGACTGTGATAGTCCTTATGCATTTGGGATCCAACGTCCCTTAAGAGAGTCAATCCTAGAGCTTGTTTTCCCGTCGGGGATTTTGTATGGATTTATATTTCTGACCTTTATTTTCAACATTATATATATTGATTATTATTGTTGTATTGGGGTGTGACGGGTGTTCTGATATTGAGAGATAAGCCGGACCTGGGCTTGAGTGCGCTTAGAATTAGAGTGGAAAGTAGTGGGCGCCCGCTTGCTTTGCTTGCCTTGGTGTCCCGCAAAATTCACACTCGGACGAGGTTCCTCTGGTTGGCCTCCTGCCCCTTCCTTTGGTTGGCGTGGGTTGCTGGTTAGTTGAATTGTCGACTCTGGGAACCGATCATTTGGAAGTTGGCTAAGTGAGGCCTCTTCAGGATTTGATGATGCCACTCCTTCTGGGAATCGTATCATCAACCCTGAAAGTCTGTGACGCCGACGACCGCATAGGATGCCATACCTTTGTCAGTTACTAGGACACCTACCTGTGAGAGGGTTTTGGGGTTATGCAGGTAACTAGACCTTCAGATACCGGTCATTTCTTGATCATAGATCCTGGGTATTTATGGACAGTTATGAGGTCTATCAGAGACCAGTTAGAGTATGGTTTGAGGTCTATCAGAGACCAGTCAGAGTTATGGTTGAGGTCTGTCAGAGACCAGTTGGAGATATGATATGAGGTCTGTCAGAGACCAGTCAGAGTTATGTTGTGGGGTCTATCAGAGACCAGTGTTGGAGCTTTGTGTAGGGTCTATCTGAGACCAAGGTTTGAGGAACTCTGGAGGGTCTATCTGAGACTTGTTGATATGGTTCAGGCTTCTCAGCCGGGGCACTTGATCCCTGTTGACTGTGGGCATACGCATTCGCATTTTCATGTTGGTAGCATATTGCATATCCATTTTGCATTGCAGGTACTGGTTCGAAACTGTATCTCATCTCCTACATCTTCCAGGTCCTCCAAGATTAGCGACCGAAGAATTCCCTGACATTCAACCAGAAACAGCAGTAAGGAAGTCATGAGTCAGGATCAGACTGAGATGCAAGAGGTGCACAACAATATAATGCGGCTCATACAGGTAATGGAAGCCATGGCCAAGAGTCAGGAACAGTTGCAGAATATGGTGCAGCCTCTGATTGCACGGGCTAATGATAGGGCTGCCGATTTTGCTCAGCAAGGGAATCAAGGTTTTCTCCTAGGCCTCAGACGCCAACTTGTGGGGAAAGACATCAAGCAGGTTCAAGCAGAATTAATGGATGTTCGAGGCCAGCTGGGGTAGTTCACGAAAGATATGCAAGTGTTGCGCTCGAATCAAGAGGCGCTAGAAGAAGAGAACTGTCGATTGAAGGCACAAATAGCGTTGATGGCTGAAATATTAAGGAATGTACTCAGAAGAGAAGGAGGGCAAATGTCTGAAGACGCGGCTGGCTTATCTGCTCCTCAGGGGTCTGAAGAACCACTACCCACGCATGATAGGCTGAAGAGACCCTCTCCACGGTTCGAAGCTCAGGATTCTCCTCGTCAGCAGTCACAATTGATTTTGCAGGATAACTCAAGGAGGTGTGGTAAGAGGATGAGGTTTTCTAACAGAGTATTTGATGAGATCCGAGTGGATTATGATCAGCTGGTGCAACTCTTGTTCCAACTTCAACTGGTTGAGCCCCGCATTTTGGTTCCATTGACAGGGCAGCCGCCACTAGACTATGACCTGAATGCCCATTGTGCTTTCCACTCCGGAGCACCGGGGCATAACATTGCAAACTGCAAAGCTTTTAAGCATAAGATTCAGGATTTGCTGGATGAGAAAATAATTGAGTTTGTACCGGGGGGCATAAAAGTTTCAGGGACTGATATTCCCATCTCTCCGCCAGAGGTTGCAGACGAATCAAGGTATATCCCAGAGCCGCTGGAAGATAAGTCCCCATGTCCACAACAGTTGCCGATGCCAGGTTGAATTTAAGGATGATAACGCGTGAGCCTAAGGAATCGTCCGAGCAAAGCCAGCAGCATACGAGATGCCAGTATCCGGCTCAACAAAGAGTGCGGGGGAAGAAACCAAGGAGGGTGTTTGAAAAGCCTCCTTCAACGTATGCAGATTTGTTACAGACACTACTGGGTTTGAACTTAGTGGAGAAGAGAACTCTGGCGCCAATAATAGGCACTCCTCCGTATGGCTATGATGCAAGCAGGCACTGTGAATTCCACTCCGGGGCTCCCGGACATGATATTGAAGGTTGCCATGCGTTCAAGCATAACGTCCAAGATTTAATCGACAGCAGGGTTATTAACTTCTCTGATAGGGTCCCCAAGGTGGTGCAAGGCCATAGGCAAGCGAAAGCCGGGGTGATGAAAAAGTTTCCCAGGTTTGATCGGGTCGTTGAAAGAAGATCGAGACAGCAGTAGACTACCCCTAATAATGGTTTCTGAGGATGGTTGACTCGCCAATAAGACGAAGTGCAAGAAGTCCAGTTCTGAGACACCGACATTTTTCATGTTATCTTGTTCATGTCTTCGCATTTGTAGTTTCTTTTCTGTTTAATTGCAAATTTCGCTTCTAAAACTTGTTGTTTTTTCAATTGATATTGATAAACGAAATGAATATGCATGTTTCGAATTAATCTAGTCGTGTTCACTCTTTGTGTTTCTTTAATGCTTAATGCTTGTTTTAGCAGGAATCCGGGGAGGATGACGAAAACAGATGACGAATAATATTCCGATTGTATGCTTTTGGATAAAAACTTGTTGATGAGATACAGGCATTGTTTCAATCCATAAACACCGGAGATATAAGGAAGATAATCCCTTGTTAACCCCTTTGAGCCCAGTAGTAGGAGTTTCTTTTTGAAAATAAAAAAACCTAAATCTAAACCCGGGGCAGGGTAGGTGTCAGTTAGTTTGACCAAGCGTTCGAATCGTGAAAGGAGTGTTCGTACAAGGATCAATCAAACCTCTGGAGGTCGTACCTAAAAAACCACAATGGTTAAATGGAAGGAGTGAAACAGTCACATTATTCCACAAAAAGTCAGACAAACCAGTGTCACACGACTTGTTCAAAAAAAAATGAAAAACGAAAAGAATCAAAAGCCCGCTAAGTCAAAACTTGAAAACAAATGACTTAGGCAAAAATAGGGGTATCCCGCTGGACTGGAAAATCAAAAAATCTCAAAAGATACTCAGTCCAGGCAAAAGTTAGGGAATAAAAAAAAAACGAAAGACGGAAAGGAGTGTCAAAGAAAAGAAAAATCCTCGAAAAGGACAAAGTCGTGTGACTCTGGGCACCCAAAGACGAAAAGCAAATGACTGTCACTCAAAAAAAGATGTGTGGTATCCTGAACCATCACTCCTGTCATTCCACCTCTAATAGGTGAACGCTGAAGTCAGATTAGCTGAACATAGGATTGGAGAACATCATGGCGAAGGGGTGGGTTAAAATAAACTTTGAGCCTATGTCCTTCCTTGTTAACCGTGAACCTGACCACGTTACAACCCGAAAAAGTCCTAATTGAAACAGGTTTTGGTCAAGAGCATACGTCGGTAAAGATCGCATCGAAACTGACTCCTAAAAGGGTTCCTCTTACCAGCTTTCATATTGACATTTTGATAATTGATTCATTACATGTCGCAAAATTTTTTCCAGTGAACAGACTTGGATTTTGAAACTGTCATATGCATTGCGTTTAATATATCTTTTATGCAGAACAACTCGTGTTACTCGCGAGTAAGCGCATGCCGACAGGAAAGATTCCTACAGTGGAAGGTATGATCGGGATGCCCAAATGTTTCGGGAACTGGGGCAAGCTATACTGATTAATTCAGGTAGGGTCGGTCATCCTAGAATCAGAAAATCTGGGGTAGTCAGGTCAAGATTTGGCAAATCTCTCATAGCTATGGGGCATTGCTCCACGAATCAGTCAATCAGGGGAAAAGGCTTTACCAGACCAAGATAGGTCACCCTAAGAGCACGAGAGCTACTTTTGACAGAGCACCTCTTCGAGGGTCGAAATTGTAGAAGCGGTCCATGTCTGGCCGTCGGGATACAAAGACTGTGGGGTCCATTCCAAAATTGTTGCAGATTCAGGGGCAAGTTATTCCAAGGTAGAGTCCTGACTAGGATTTCCTTTCGAGAAGAAGTATGCAAGAACACAGACTGGGGCATGTTAGTATCCCCGAAGCAGAGTTCCGAGAAGGTGGGCTATCAAAAGATTGCAGTATGGACCAGGAGTTCGTAGCGAAAGATTCGATCCCCGCGCAGGTCGCGCTTCCGAGATAACAATGTTCCTCACTAAAGAAGGATCAAATTCCCCAGCTAGTCGTAGCTTATCCAAAGGACATTCTCCAGCCAAGTCGTTCATCCTCAGCCGGGTTTGGAGATTACAAGATTGTAGGCTGTAGTCAGACAGTGTGGTGTCCCCCAGAAGGATTCCTTATCTCAAGCAGAGTGGTTCAGCCTCAGAAGATTAATATTTGTGAGCCGAATTCAGACAGTTCACCTTTCCCCGCAAGGTCATTTACTCTCCCCCAGCGGATTCAGTTGATTGTCCCCAAGAGAATCATTTCGTCCTCAGCGGAGTTCTCTTTCCAGCAAGTGTTCTTTCCTCCCAGTGGAGCTCGAAGATTAAGACTCTTCACGGCAGAGTTGGTTGTGTGTCCCGGCATTTATTTTGTCGGAATACCATGTGATATCTGTTCACTCCCCAGCAGAAACTCAATCATACTGGACACATCTGTTATTCCCCAGCAGAGTTATATTCCCCAGCAGGGTGTTACTTCAACGAGGTGCTTGGTTAAGTTCCCAGTTTCCCAGCAAAGTTGGCTTCACTTTTCCAGCATTTATTTTGCTGGAATAATTCTGTAGCACCTGGCTATCCCCAGCGGAGTTGGCGTTGTCTTCAGCATTTATTTTGCTGAAGCGGTTTCTGTATCCCAGCAGGTGGAGAGAGCTCTTGCTCAAATGAACTACCAAACATTCAAGATCTCGGCATGAGACATTCAATGATAATGTCAGTTTCGGCAGTATTCCCCACAGAGTTATCAGGATAAGTTTCTCTTTATTCCCAAGCAGAGTTATTTGTCATCAAAGGGTTTCGTGGATCAGAATTTCAGAAGTTGCCTCCGGTTATCAGAACAGGCCTCCGGTAGTTTGGTTTCCAGATATCCCCAGTGGAGTCCGCCTCAAAGTCGCTGTCACGTCAGCACTAAGAAGTTTGTGGGTTGGGATCAATGAAGAAATGAGTCCTGACGTGGACATTTTTATTGAAGGGATTTCTCCGTGCTAGAGAAATGGGTCCTAACGTGGACAGATTTATTTCCTCGGGTTGATGAGATGTGTTAGTCCTAACGTGGACAGATTCGGTTTCTCGGTATTGGTGGAATGTGAAGTCATGACGTTGACAAAATTGATTACTCTTTGTGTTGGTGTCCTGACGTGGACCACTTATTTCCAGCAGATATCGTTATTCGTAATGGTGAAATGTGCGTCCTGACGTGGACAAGTTTATGGTTCGATGCGCAAGTCCTGACGTGGACAAATTTATCATTGGTGAATATGTGAGTCCTGACGTGGACAAATCAGACGAAGATGTGAGTCCTGACGTGGACAAGTTTTATTTTCTCAGCAGAGGAGATGTGAGTCCTAACGTGGACGAGTTTTATTTCTCCAGCAAGTCGAAGATGCGTAAGTCCTGACGTGAACAGGTTTATCTTCCTTCGTGTTGCCGCAGCATGAGTCCTGACGTGGACCAAAATTTTATTTCCTCAGCAAGTCAAGATGTGAGTCCTGACGTGGACAAATCAAGACGATACGGTTTCCTTACGTGGAAAGATTGGAGTCCTTACGCGGACAAATCGAGAAGAGAGTTATTCCTAACGTGGAAAGGTGGGTCCTTACGTGGACGGAGTTGTATTCCTTACGCGGAAAGATTGGAGTCCTTACGTGGACAAATCAAAAGAAAATGTATTCCTAACGTGGAAAAGTTTAGTCCTGACGTGGACAGATACAGAGGTTGATTCCTTACGTGGAAAGAAGACGGATTCCTTACGTGGAAAGATTGCATTCCTTACGTGGAAAGATTGGAGTCCTTACATGGACAGATTGATATAGTATTCCTTACGTGGAAAGAAGATTGTTTCCTTACGTGGAAAGATAAAGGTGTTTCCTTACGTGGAAGAAAAGTGGTTTCCTTACGTGGAAAGAAGATGGCATTCCTTACGTGGAAAGACGATGTATTCCTTACGTGGAAGAGTTTAGTCCTGACGTGGACAAATTCAGAAAAGAAGTTGGTTTCCTTACGTGGAGAGATGTGATTCCTTACGTGGAAAAAAGATGCATTCCTTACGTGGAAAAGTTATGATTCCTAACATGGAAAGAAAGATGATTCCTTACGTGGAAAGTTGTATTCCTAACGTAGAAAGAAGTTGATTCCTTACGTGGAAAGTTTGTATTCCTTACGTGGAAAGAAGTTGATTCCTTACGTGGAAAAGTTATGATTCCTAACGTGGAAAGAAATTGATTCCTTACGTGGAAAAGTTATGATTCCTTATGTGGAAAGAAGTTGGATTCCTTACGTGGAAAGATGGAGATTCCTAACGTGGAAAAGAGATGATTCCTTACGTGGAAAGATTGTGATTCCTTACGTGGAAAGATGGGTCCTAACGTGGATGATGTATTCCTTACGTGGAAAGATGTATTCCTAACGTGGAAAGGTGGGTCCTAACGTGGATGATGTATTCCTTACGTGGAAAGATAGTTATTCCTTACGTGGAAAAAAGATGTATTCCTTACGTGGAAAGATGGAGATTCCTTACGTGGAAAATTGATTCCTTACGTGGAAAGATTGTATTCCTTACGTGGAAAGATTGTAGTCCTTACGTGGACAGATTAAGATGGCATTCCTTACGTGGAAGAGTATAGTCCTGACGCGGACAGATCCAAGAGAAGTATTCCTTACGTGGAAAGATTGATTCCTTACGTGGAAAGATTGGGGTCCTTACGTGGACAGATCAAGATGAATTGTAGTCCTTACGTGGAAAGAGGTTGATTCCTTACGTGGAAAAGAAGAGGTGATTCCTTACGTGGAAAGAAGAGGTATTCCTAACGTGGAAAGATTTTATTCCTGACGTGGAAAAGTTTAGTCCTGACGTGGACAGGTACAGAAGAGTTTATTCCTAACGTGGAAGGGTGAGTCCTAACGTGGACGATGTATTCATAGCCTAGGAGGTTTGGTCCCGACGTGGACATATCCAGACGAAAGGTGAGTCCTAACGTGGACGATGTTATTCCTAACGTGGAAAGGTTATTCCTTACGTGGAAAGGTGAGTCCTAACGTGGACGGTGTTATTCCTAACGTGGAACGGTTATTCCTTACGTGGAAAGGTGAGTCCTAACGTGGACGGTGTTATTCCTAACATGGAACGGTTATTCCTTACGTGGAAAGGTGAGTCCTAACGTGGACGGTGTTATTCCTAACGTGGAAAGGTTATTCCTAACGTGGACAAGGTTATTCCTAACGTGGAAAGGGGAGTCCTAACGTGGACGATGGAGTCCTAACGTGGACAAGGTTATTCCTAACGTGGAAAGGGGAGTCCTAACGTGGACAAGGTTATTCCTAACGTGGACGGTGTTATTCCTAACGTGGAAGAGTTTACTCCTAACGTGGACGATTTATTCCTGATAAAATGCAGACGAGTCATCCCCAGCGAAGTCGCCGAGTTTTTTCCGTGTTGTCAACAGTTGGAGTTCTAACATGGATAGGGGTAGTTGAGATTTCTTCGATGATAGAATCTTTTTCAGGCCGACGAAAGTAGTCCCCAGCACGATCGCTAATGGATCAGTTGGTTGCCGTAACAGTTAGATTCAGTTGATGGATGTTGTTCCCCAAGCAGTGGTGCAGTTTATTTCTGCGGTTGGCAAATTTCCGGGTTCTTAGTATTCAACCGTCTCGTACCTCGAATGTTTGAAGGTCGTTCGCTCTTCACCCAATCGGGTCCAAGTCGCTTGAATAGGGGCAGCTGTTGCACCCTAAAATTTGCTCAACCTATTTCACTTGGTTTATGTTTCAATTGCATTAGCATTTGCATATAGAGTCATGTACATAGCCTAACCATCTGCACAGCATATCATAGCAAATCATCCAGCAGGGACCAATCCTTATTCTCATCTCTATGAGCCTATCAAGAGGTTATTATTCTAATCCAATCTCATTCAAGTCATCAGGAAGAATTTGAAAGCTAAAGAAGTCAATGGATCAAGCAGTGCATCTATCTCCTATCTGAGGGTATCTGAGGATCATCAAAGAAGTTGTGAGCTGTGAAATGAGCATGGAGGGTATCTAGCCATCATGGAGGACTTATAAAGTCATTTGGAGAAGGAGTCAAGTCATTGATATGATCACAAGAGTTGCAGTTGAGGACAGTCAACTAGGGTTTCATCTGGGGTCAACTCTAGGTCAACTCTAGGTCAATTGATTGATTGAAAGGCATTAAGGTCTATTTGAGAGATGTGGGGTTCATCATTTTACATGTAGAGAAGGATATGGTGATATGCTAAGAAGAAATCAAGAGAAATCAAGGAAAAGAGGAGTTTCTAAATTAGGGTTTCTGTGTAAAATCCCCTGATTTAGGTCATATTTCCAAGCAAGATAAGTCAAAATGCAAGCTTCAAATGGATCCTTGGCCAACATGAAACTTGTAGAGGATCTCAATACCTTTAATTTGAGTGGTGGAAGACATCAAGTAGATTTATAGAACTCAAGTTATGGTCCTTGCAAGTTACAGGTCATCTGAGGTATCTGAAATTTTGTCTGTGAAAGTTACTTGTCTTCCAAGCAACTTTTACCCCTCAAGGAGATTTCAAATGAATTTCTGGTCAACATAAGAATTGTTCCTCATTGTCTTATCTTTCTATAATGGTATGGTATGCCTTCATATGATATGTGGAACTCTACTTATGGTCTTGGCAAGCAAAGGGTATTTTGGTCATCTGAGAATTACAAGTCATCTCAAGCCTATGCCCAAAACTCATACAAGGAAGCTTCAACTGAAAACCTTCACAACATAAAACTTGCTCCAAATGACATTTTGAGTCTAGAAAAGTGACCATTAAATATTGGAAAGACTCATAGCACAAGGTTTCAAAATTGGTGGATTTAATGAATAAAAAATGACCTAAAAATGAGATTTTTCATAGTTTGGCCAAATGAGGTGAAATTATAGGTCATTTTGATTGGAAAAATCATTTTGAGAACATTGGATAAAGTAGAATTTTGAGTTTGGTTCAAGATTTAGGAGTTATGCATGGTTACTTACAATGAAAGTTACATAATCCAAATCCAAGGGAAAGTGTGCATGGGAAGCTTCTCCAAAGTTCTAGGAGTTTCTAATCTCATCTATATATTGTATTGAAGAACTCCATGCCATGGTTGGTGAATCACATTGCTCATAACACCAAGTTTCACACATTTTTTCCAACTTGCAAAAGCTTTTCAAACTACCTCAAATATTCACCAATTTTCACAATTCTTGATTGAATCATCATCACCATCACTCATAGATCAGAATTCACACAAGGATTGGGTAGAATTGGAGAGGGATTGTGCTGTCCAAGTGAATCATCCAAGAAGCAAGAACTTTTCAATCACAAGATCCAAGAGGTTTGAGTCAGATTTTCTGCATACAGAATCAAGAATTGGTAGTGTGGATCAAGTTCCAATCATTGCAAGCATTGGATCAAGAGGATTCAGCACCTGTTTTCCCCATCACACCAGGTTGGTATCTTCCTTCGAATTGCATGATTCAGCCAGCATGTTAGTGATTTGTTAGCATAGAATGGTTAAGTTAAGTTAGATGATGAATTTCACCAAGTTTGAACAAGTTTCATGGATGTTGATCATGATGCACTAATTCTGTTGGAGCTTATAACATCAATGATAATGCAAGATAATCTTGGACTTATGGCTTAAAATGATCAGTGTGAGATGTAGATAATGTTAGGACGGAATTGAGCAAGCATTGGGAGATTTGATGTCAGGTGAAAATGGTGGATCAGAATTATTGCACCTATCGGGTTTGTTTCTTGAGTGAGTTTTAGGAAGAACTATGGGTATGGCTGTGTAGAGGGAAGGATTTAGAGCAACTTTGCTCTTGGAATCGTGTGGATTCATGGAGAGACGAGGGAGAAAGGAAAGCTGGAAGATGCATGCATGGTGAAGAGTTTCAGACCTTAGGGTTTGCTGGAGGTTGAAGACAACATGAGAGCCACACGATGTGATATTTGACTTTGACTGGGGACTGAAACCAATGGCCACGATTAAAGGAAGCAACGGAGGGAAATTCAAATGGTGTAACGCACCGTTTCATTAAAGCAATCAGACTGGGCTTCAGATTTCATTGCTATGCACACCCCTATCCTCAGGCCCAAAACCAATTTCAACTGTTTTAATTGCTTAATGCACCGTTTTCTTTTTTTAATTTTTGTTATTTTCTGAATGCTGATGGGCCCAGACGCGCTTGCTATGCGCGCCCCCCAGTCTGGGCCCAGTTTGTTGTTTTAACTAATTTTTCATGCTAGCTGCACCCCTTTCCAATTTTAATTCATTTTATTTCTTCAAAAAAATATTAATTCTTTCAAAAATCATAAAAAATGGAAAAATGCATGATTTTAATTGATTCTTTTTGCATATTATTCATAATTTTGTCAAGAAAAAAATCACATAAAAAAATTAATACTTCATTTTATTTTTATATTTTTTAGCATATTTTTCTTTTAAATAGCATTTTAAGTAGTTTAATTTGATGCATGATTTGTTAATTTTAGTTTGAATAGATGCTTTACCATTTTTAATCCATTCTTTTTAGGTTGATTAGATTAGACCTTCATCTTGTATATAAAATTTAGTTCATATTTTTAGGACTTAATTTTAGGTGATCTGTTTAGGTGTGAATAACATGACCAAAATTAGGGTTAGGTGATAACATAGGTGAATTAGTTCATTTCCCTTAGGAGTTAGAGATTGAATCTTTGGGGTATGGGACTATAGGGATTATGGGTAGTTATTAGATCCCTTAGAAAATATTAGGATTCCCCTACTGCTATTAGTATACTATCTATATTTGCTTGACTGGTGTGGTGTGCCCTCTCTGGGGATTATTTCTTTTGTCTGTGTGGGGATTGGGAGAGCTGAAGACTTGTGATGATGAAGCCATTGGAGATCAAAGAGATTGAAGACCAACTTCCAGAGTTGATGGCGAGCATTCTGTGCTGGCAGCTGTTGAAGAGTCTAGGGTTTAGGAGCTAGGCAGAGCTCTAGAGTAGTAAGATTGATTCTCAAACATGGAAGGTCTTGATTGCCTCCATCCTTCTCTGTGATGCAGAGTCTCTCTAAGACACTCACCCCCTTCCTTTGGAAGGCTTGGTGATAGTGTCTAAGAGATAGAACTCTTGAGAGAAATATTCTATGTGTTGTCAGCAGTCTGTTTGCCACCCTTGGTGGTCAACTAATTGCTTAACACCCAATTCACTCTTGTGATTGATTCCTCGGCTTGGAGATGGAGACTGGAAGAAAAGCCATTGCAGATGGAAGACAGATAATCAAGACCTTGCTTGAAGGCTGTGGAGATGGATATTGATGCTTGCTAAAGCTGGTAGATGATTGATGATGACTTGAAGTCAGATGTTGATGCAGAGCTGCTGTGGCTGTTTATTTTTTTTTCTGCTGTTATTCATTGCTGATGTATTGTTTGGTTTTCCCTGACTGTATTGTTTGTTGTTTAACCTGTTGGGTTGAAAGTGAATCCTGTTCACTTTTGCCTATTGTTTTCTAGGTTCGAGGTTGAATGGGACTCCCTTGCCTCGCTTGTATTATTGCATCCATGCATTTTACCGTTTTACTGTATATATGCTATTGTTTCTGTTTCCGTCTATTCCCTTAGGATCTCTGTTTCTCTCTGTGCAAGAGAGGAGCATGATAGACATTAGGTCTTAACCCATGCATGATAACATTAAGTTAGTTTGATTCCCTTCGCAACCGTAGGTTAGAGTTCTGTCTCTTCTTCCTCAAAACAAACAGAAAAACACAATAAATATTTCAAACACAATAAAAGACACTTCTTCCGTAAAAGAATGTGAACTCATCAAGACGTCATTTTTGTCCGCTTGGACTGCTAATCAGAAAAAAAACCTTTTTCAGAAGGACTAAAAACAATCAAGACAGACTTGTGTCGTACGTGGCCCGAACTACGTTTTCTCTGATCTTTCATGCTGTATGGAAGTACGTAGGCATAGGATGCGATATCCTTTCCCGTAGGTAGGCGAACTACGTTGACTCTGATTTCTCGTTTCAGACGGGAATACGTAGGCATAAAGTGTGATACTTTGCCGAGTCATTTCATTTTCTTTTCTTTTTAACCCTTAACCTGTAGTTTAGATATAATAACAATCCATACCCGAAAACAAGCGTGGATCCCATCGAGTATGATGAACGTGAGGGGTGCTAATACCTTCCCCTTGCGTAACCGACTCTCGAATCCAGGTTTTGGTTGCGATGACCATTCCTTTCCCGTCTTTGCGGTAGGTTTACTCTGAGTGTTTCCTTTCCCTCCTGTGGGATAAATAACGCACGGTGGCGACTCTTCTGTTCAGCCGGCGCCGATTTTCGCAGTAGCGACACCAACGGAATATGGAAAAGCGAGGAGACATCATCTAATGCAATCATCATCTCACGAAATAGAAAATGGAAAGAAGATGTCTCCTTGTTCCATCGCTTAACAAAGGCTATCAATAGCTGACCGTCGAGCACGACAAGCAAACAATCCACCAATGGAAGGAGACCACACTCCTCTATTATCGCATCCATCTACATCTCAAATAACTTCTTCATCTTTAACCCATAAGTGCGTACCTTAAGCAAAATATGATCATGTAACAAACAAAGTAAAAAGTATCAGTTAATTTCGAAGTATCATTAATAAATAAAGTCTTATTGACATAAAATATACATACCTCTTCTTGCCATAATCTGAATGCCACATGATCTGCATATCCAGTGAGAATAGAATAGTCACTGATCCCACCGGGAAACCCTCCATCTGTGTGTACAGATGCGTCTATCAAAAACGAATTTGTCTCATAAGGAGCAGTGACATATGTCCCAACAGGAAGAGTAATCTCCAAATAATAAGTACATGGCGCCTCAATAGCTGTATGCAGAGTAGGCGCCTCAGTAGCCGTATACGGAGTAGGCACCTCAATAACTATCTCTGGAGTGACCTCTATAGTAGTTGCTACCTCTTCCTCATAAGTATGAGGAACCTCTGTCTTTGTCGGATGGGGCACAACAGTCTCTTCCACCATTTGCATGTCATCTTGAACCGCTACCTGATCGTCACCTAACTCATTTTCATCATCTATCACCTATCTAGAAGAAGATCTAGAACCTCTACGTTGGATAGTGCAGGGTGCACAAAATTGAGCCTGATTAGCTAGCTGCCTCTTGTGACAACCTGTCGGTGCCACTCTCCCCACCCGGAGATGTGAGTCCTCAACGTCATCTCCCCTCTCTCTCTCGCCCTCGCAGCAGCAGCTCGATCACTCTGTCGACTAGCAATCGTACCATATACGCCTTGGGTCGTCACTGCAAAAAAGAAAAAAAATTTTTTTTTAAAACTACCAGATTTTACAAAAAAATCTTAAACTTATTGAGTTAGCAAATTTTTTAGAAAATCTGGTAAGAATATAAAGTTTTTTTTAATTTTCAAAAAATGCAATTGAACGTATGAATTTTATCTGAATTTTTTTAAAATGCGAAAAAATGGCATTTTTCCAGATTTTTCGGAAAATCTTAAAACATCTATGCAGTTTTACTACATTTTTTAAATAATCTTGAAAAATGTATGCATTTTTATCGCATATTTTGAAAATTCGGTCAAACATGTTAATTTTTTCCAAATTTTTCTATAAATGCCAAAAAAATGTTACATTTCTTCAGAATATTTCCAAATATTCAGTAAAAATTAAAGAAATATTCAGAAAAAAAATCTAAAAATACTGTAAAACTCAAACTTAATATCGTCAAACAAAAATATTCGATAGTGTCTTCGAAATATACAGAAATTTATAGAGCATTTCAAACAAATTAAAATATTTTAATACATTTTGAGAATTGAATTATAATATTGTGCATGATTAATATGGTATAAACATAAGAAATGTCTAGTTAAATTTAGGGTGTAAGGACTAGTCCTTTTTCTGATATTCCACACATAACCTAGGTTGTTGTCAGTTTTAACTGTGCATTTGCCATACTTCTCTTCTATTCAAAGTAGGGGTGGATAAATTTAAACCGCCCGATTAGTTGTCTTTTTTGTGCAAATGGGCTGGGTTGGGTGTCGGGTTGATTCGGTTGCTTAATTTGGATAGTATAAAATTGTTTTGGTCGGGCTCGGATGCTTATTTTAGACACGTCGAAAATTGAAACCGACCAAACTTAATTAAGATATATTTTATTTATTTTTATTGTTATATAGTTGAGTCAGTACAAAAACGAGATTCATAATGTTGCAGAACATTATCATTTTTATAATTTAATGGTGGTATTGTGTACCCCTAAAAATACAAGTAATATAAAATTTTGAATATTATTTGATACAAGTAATATAAAATTTTGAATATTATTTCGCTTGTTTATTTTTATCATTGCCATCCAAACTTGGATGCACCTTCATTGGATACTTCTTTTTAGAGAGCAACCAATCTAGAAGTTTCGGCAGCTCAACAACCAGAAAATTAATAAAAATCACTTAAAAGAAACAAAATAAGTTAAACATAAAAATTTAACATTACTTCAAACAAAATAAAATGTGCATGGGGGAAAAACACCCCAAAATAGTACACAAACCAAATATCTAAAATAACAAAACATAATATCTGAAATATAAAGCAATAAAATCAAAAGATCAAAGACTAAGTCCTCTTCGGACTCGGTCTCTTCCACACTCTCGAAACCAGAAGCAGAGCCATCATCAGCATCCAACTCAACGCCACCATCACCAGGACCACCAGAAGCACCTGCCCCCTCTCCGAAAATAGGCCTGGCCTCAGGCCAGCTCGCATTTTGCAAGAACTGCTCACGCGTCATCATGGTGCGCTCCACAGAAGGGTCATGACATTGCAGCTGGAGTACCTGCATAGAATCATGAATATCGATCATGGCACGTTGAGTCACCGCCATCCAATCCCAGTTGTAGTTGCAAATAGCCTGCCATAATGGATTGAAACCCTGTGAAGAAACAACACTAGGACCATCAGAAGCCCCGGTATTTGTAGCAGTTGTACTTACTATGAAGTTCTTAGGCCGGCAATACGTGTCCACGTATCGGTCATCGATCGCGGCTGGAATAGTCACCTGCTTGCCTGAACACATAAGGCCATAATGAGACATGGGAAATCAAGGGGGAAATTAACTAACGCCCCCGCTTTTAGTCCACTATCCACTACGGACTTCAGCTCATCAGCAATAACTCTAGCCACACCAATCTGCACATTAGTTAGAATGGAGTGGACCAAGTGTGCCACTAGGATCGGCACTGTTGAAGTGTGGGATTTTGGTTTGATGTTTGTCAGAATAAGTAGCAACACCAACTGGGGTAAAGGTTTCATGTCCTCACGGTGGTACCTTCTAGGAACCCCAGATGGGTTTAACTCTATTGTCTTGCCCTCCATCAATATGGCCTTAGAAATGGCATCTGTGTTTCTATGGATTCTCAAATCACGGTGATAGTCATCAATCTCTTCCGCACCCAAGTTGAGAGGACTTTCCTTTTTTAGAAGAACAAAACCTAGAAGCCATCTGCAACACAACACAGAAGAGAAACAAAAGTATCCACAAAACAGATTAGTAATCAGAGTAGAAAAATGAAAATCTATCACGTTCGCTACTAGCTTCGCCTAGCGAAGACCCAGCGAATACTCGCTCCAGGTTCGCTTAGCGAAGGCTGCAGGTTTTTTGTTTTCTCCCACTATTTTCAACCAAAATCCAGGAAATCCATTTTTTTTAATCACAGTTCAAGAACCATAGTATTTGGCATACTAAGAACAGTTCTACACAAACATGCAACCCTAAATTCTACAGATCTGCAACTTACCCATAACAACCCAAATGGTCTGTTCTTATGAAAATTGAAGCAATCTAATTACAAAAAAATAGAGACAGAGACATACCTGATTGAAGGGGTTGATTGGGTCTGAGATAAACAATTAATGGTTGCAAAGTGAAATGCTCAAGTGTGATGTGAGTGAGAGTGAAATTGCAGCAAACGTGAGAGTGGAGTGGGAAAAACCCAAAATCCTTCAAGACTTAGCAAAAAACGGTTTTGGGCCCAATTATGTGGCCCACTGAAATAAAATAAACCAACCTGTTTTCTCTGTTCGCCTAGCGGACTTCCTAGCGAACATGTTCGCTACTGTCTTCGCTTAGCGAAGGTGCTAGCGAACATCACAGGTTTTTGTTTTTTAAAACATTTATGCACAACATATTTCAACCAAGTTCCACCACATCAAGAACCAAATTTACCAAACAAAAAGCAATAAATACTTACAATGTTGGGGTGCTTCCCAACAAGCACTTTGTTTAACGTCGTTAGAGCTCGATGGTCCGACGCGATCACAAATCACTGAAATGCACGGAGGTGTTGTCCCGCTCGAAATCACCACCTAAGTAAATCTTCAACCATTGGCCATTGACCATCCAATTCTCTTTGGTCTTGATATCTTTAATGATAATATCCTCGTAACTCAAAATGTCGCGAATTCGAAACGGACCCGACCATTTGGATTTTAACTTACCGGTAAATAATCTCAACCTCGAATTGAACAGTAACACCATCTGCCCTACCTCGAATTTCTTGGTCACCAGCTTTTTGTCATGATACATCTTCACTCGGTCCTTGTAAATCTTGTTCGACTCATAAGCTTGAAGGCGAATTTCTTCCAACTCATGAAGTTGGCTTTTTCTTTTGTCGCCACTCAAGTTATGATCAAAATTCAGCAACTTCAATGCCCAAAAGGCTTTGTGTTCCAATTCCACCGGAAGATGACAATTTTTTCCATAGACCATTTTAAACAGAGTGAGATCAATCGGAGCTTTGAAAGCGGTCTAATAGGCCCAGAAGGCATCGTCAAGCTAGCTTGACCAATCCTTCCGTGAGGTAGACACAATTTTTTCCAAATTTTTTTTAATCTCTCGGTTCGATACCTTCACTTGTCCGTTAGCTTGCGGATGGTATGGTGTTGTAACTTTGTGCCACACACCATATTGCTCTAAAGCTTTGGCTAACTGAGTGTTACAAAAGTGCGAACCACCCTCACTTATTAACACTCTCGGAGTACCGAAACGAGAAAATATGTTTTTTTTCAAAAATTTTATTACGGGTTTTCCCGTCTTCCTTAGCGCTAGCTATGACTTCCACCCATTTGCAGATGTAGTCCACCGCAACAAGAATGTATTCATTTCTAAATGACGTTGGAAATGGACCAACAAAATCAATTCCCCAATGTCGCTACTGCGAAAATCGGCGCCGACTGAACAGTAGAGTCGCCACCGTGCGTTATTTATCCCACGGGAGGGAAAGGAAACGCTCATAGTAAACCTCGCACAACACGGGAAAGATATGGTCATCGCAACCAAAACCTGGGTTCGGGAGTCGGTTACGCAAGGGGAAGGTATTAGCACCCCTCACGTCCATCGTACTCGATGGGATCCACGCTTGTTTTCGGGTATGGATTGTTATTCTATCTAAACTATAGGTCAAGGGTGAAAAAGAAAATAAAATGAAAATAAAAATGACTCGGCAAAGTATCGCACTTTATGCCTACGTATTCCCGTCTGGAACGAGAAATCAGAGTCAACGTAGTTCGCCTACCTACGGGAAAGGAGGGGAAGGTTGCTCGCTAGGATATCGCATCCTATGCCTACGTACTTTCATACAGCATGAAAGATCAGAGCAAACGTAGTTCGGGCCACGGAAGACACAAGCTTGTCTTGGTTGATTTTATTCTTTCTGAAAAAAGGTTTTCTGATTAGCGGTCCAAGCGGACAAAAATGACGTTTTGATGAGTTCACATTCTTTTACGAAAGAAGTGTCTTTTATTGTGTTTGAAATCTTTATGTGTTTTTCTGTTTGTTCTGAGAAAGAAAGAGACAGAACTCTATCCTACGGTTGCGAAGGGAATCAAACTATCCTAATGTTATCATGCATGGGTTAAGACCTAGTGTCTATCATGCTCCTCTCTTGCGCAGAGAGAAACAGAGATCCTACGGGATAGGCAGAAACAGAAACAATAACAGATATAATAAAGCAGTAAAATGCATGGATGCAGCAGTACAAGCGAGGCAAGGGAGTCCCACTCAACCTCGAACCTAGAAAACAATAGGCAAAAGTGAACAGACTTCACTTTCAACCCAGCAGGGTAGACAGCAAACAATACAGTCCAGAAAACCAATCAATACATCAGCAATAAAATACAACAGCAAAAGAAACAGCATCAGCAGCTCTGAATCAACATCTGGCTTCAAGTAATCTCCAATCAGCTACAGGCTTCAACAAGCATCAATCTCCATCTTCATGACCTTCAGGCAAGGGCTTTGATCATCAGTCTTCTATCTGCAATGGCTTTTCTTCAAGCTCAAACCTCCAGGATGAGGGATTAGTCACAAGAGTGAATTGGGTGTTAAGCAATCAGTTGACTACCAAGGGTGGTGAACAGACTGCTTCTAACACAAGAGACATTTTCTCTCAAGAGTTCTATCTCATAGACACTATCACCAAGCCTTCCAAAGGAAGGGGGTGAGTGTCTTAGAGAGACTCTGAATCACAGAGAAGAATGGATGCAGACAAGGCAATCCATGTTTGAGAAACAAACTTTCTAACCTAGAGCTCTGCCTAGCTCCTAAACCCTAGTTCCTCAGCATCTGCTAGCAAGAATCTTCTCTTCAACTCTGGAAGTGGATCTTCAACATCTGAATCTCCAGTGGCCTTCATCTTCTCAAGTCTTCAGCTCTCCTAAGTCCCCAGACAACCCCAATACCCAAGCAAGCAAGCAATAATCCCCAGAGGACACACCACACCAGTCAATCAGACATACACAGAGTATTAATAGCAGTAGGGGAGTCCTGACTTTTTCTCTAAGGGATCTAATAACTACCCATAGCCCCTATAGTCCCATAACTAATCTAGTTAAACCCTAAGTCCTAAGGGAAAGAATCAAACCTCCTAAGTCATCACCTAAAAAACCCTAATTTTATCCATGTTGTTCACACCTACACTAAGCCCCTAAATTTAATTTCTAAAAAAGGGAACTAAATTGTTTCTACAAGTTTAATGTCTAAACTAAACAACCTAAAAAGAATGGACAAAAAATATTAAAGCATCTAGTAGAACAAAAATTAACAAAATCATGCATGAAATGAAACTTTTTAAAATGCTATTTATTTGGAAAATATGGGAAAAATATCAAATAAAAAATAAAATGCAATTTTTATTTTTTATAATTTTCTAGACTCTTTAAAGAAAATGATGCAAAAAGAATGAATTAAAAATATGCAATTTCTAATTTGTTATGAATTTTCAAAAATGAAATGTTGAAGTTCAAGTATACTACTTAAAAACCCTAATTAAACTATCCTAAGTTCAATTATCTAAACTAATCAAATTTTATTCTAAAAAATCTAGTAATAAATTCTGGGAATACTACAATTCAATATTAATCACCACAAAAAAGAATGGGCAAAAAATCTATTTCTAAGTGTAAGAACAAAAATCTACAAGATCATGTATGAAATAAAACCTTCAAAATATGCATTTATTTGTAAAATATGTGGAAAATGCGAAAAAAATATAAAATGCAATTTTTATATTTTTTTAATTTTCTAGACATGTTAAGGAAAATATTAAAAAAAGAATGAGTTAAAAATATGCATTTTCCATTTAGTTATGAATTTTTGAAGTTTAATAAAATCTAGGCCGCTGGATTGAGGGACAAAGTCAAATATCCCAACATGAATCAATGGTAGAGATTATCTCTTCTACCTTGGACACTTAGGGTTTCTAAAAAAAAAAGAACTCATGCAAGCAACTTCCACCCTCTCTAACTCTCTCATTTCTCCACCATTTTTCACGATCCAAAGATGAAAACTCATCTACTCTTCTCCCTCTACACAGCCATGGTACTAGAATTCTCTAACTCTCCCTCAAGAAAGAAATACGAAGGCTACAAAGGGGTGGTCACCATTTTCGCACCTTAGTTTGCATGGTAATCAAATGGTCTCATATTAACCTATCATGTACTACATCTTATGGGGATTATCCTAAGCCTAATACCTAAGATTATAGTACACTAAATCGTGAGTTCTTGATCATTAAAGAATTGACACCATGGAAGCAAACCTCACAAACAGCCCTTAAACTCATCATACAACATCCCTAATTGGTCTCTATTAGATTTCTCCTAACAACATGCTTGAACTATGGATAAATAGAGAGTTTCATGAGAAAATGCATACCTTGCAAGTGATGATGGTGATGATGGTTCTCCTCCAATTCAGACCTTGCCAATTGCTTTGTATGGTCTTTGATGAATGTTGAAGCCTCTGGTTGCAGTAGTTCTTGTTCTATCTTCTTGAATCAACCTATTCAACTCTTCATGCAAGTTGGAGTGAAGTTGGAGATCTCATAATCCAGCCACGAATTCTTGAGCCTTTCCTTTGCCAAATGCTCAATGTTGATTATAGATGATGATGATGATCAGAATTGTAGTTATTGATGGTGTTTTAATGGAGTTTGGAATGAAAATGCAATTTTGGAGTGAAGGAATCAAAGTGTAGCATGCAAGCTTTTAGAATCACCAACCAATGCATGGAGTCACTCTAGGGCTTATATAGATGAGAATAGAAATGTGTGGAAGTTTGTAGAACCTTCCATGAAGTTTCTAGAATGTATCACGTAATGAGATTTTGAATTTGTCATCTTGAGTGAATCTCATGCCATCTCATGATAAACCATGCAATCTTACTTAAATTCTCCTCATATGGTATTATGACATGAAAATAAGGTCTTACAAACCTTTATGTAGCATTTTCTCATCTTTCCTTTTGATGCCTTAAAGTGCAAATAACAAATTTACAAAGAAACTCCAATTTTTAAGCCTAAACTCAAAAATGTGGCTAAACCATTGTTCTCAAAATGATGTTTCCAATCAAAATCATCTATCATATGCCCCATTTTGGATTTGTAGATCTCTCAAACCAAAATTCAATTCCAACTTTTTCAACTTATAAGCCATTTACAAGCCATTTTGACCATTTTAAAATATTCATGCTCCATGCATTTTCAAACTCTTAAAACATCTTATCTAGCCTTAAAATCCCATTTTGAGCAACTTTGATGTTGGGAAGTTTTCCATTTGAAGCTTCCTTGTATGAGTTTTAAGCATATGCTATGAATGACCTGTAATCACCAAATTACCAAAATACCCCTGTCTTGCACAAGCCATAAGTAGAGTTCCCTAAATCATATGAAGGCATACCATACCTTTTTGGAAAGGGGAGACAATGAGGAACACCTCTCTTGCTTGTTCAAAGTCCATTTGAATTATCCTTGAGGGCCAAAAGTTTGTCAGAAGACAGTCAACTTGCACAGACAAAGTTTAGTGCCATCTGGTGACCCCTAACTTGCAAGAGCTATAACTTGAGTTCTAGAAATCTCCTTGATGTCTTCCACCACTCAAATTAAAGGTCTTGAGATCCTCTACAAGTTTCATGTTGGCCAAGGATCCATTTGAAGCTTGCATTTTGACTTATTTTGCTTGGAAGTTTGACCTAAACTAGGGAATTTTACCTAGAAACCCTAATTTAGAACCTCCTCTTCTCCTTGATTTCTCTTGATTTATTCTTAGCATAACAACATATCTTTATTCTACATGTCAAATTATGAACCCCACATCTCTCCAATAGCCCTTAATGCCTTTCAATCAGTCAATTGACCTAGAGTTGACCCAGGGTTGACCCAGATGAAACCCTAGTTGACTGTCTTCAACTGCAATACTTGTGATCACACCAATGACTTGTCTCCTTCTCCAAATGACTTTCTAAGTCCTCCAAGATGTCTAGATACTCCCCGTGCCTTCAATTCACAGCTCATACTTTCCTTGATGATCCCCAGATACCCTCAGCCAGGAGATAGATTAACTGCTTGACCCATTGACTTGATAGCTTTCAAATTCTTTTCTGATGACTTGAATGAGATTGAATCAGGATAATAACCTCTTGATAGGCCTCTAGAGATGAGAATAATGATTGGTCCCCCTGTTGTATGACTTGCTATGCTTATGCTATGCCGATGAGTAACCTATGTACATGACTCTATATGCAAATGCTAATGACATTGAAACATAAACCAAGTGAATAAGGTTGGGCAAATTTTAGGGTGCAACAGTTGCCCCTATTCAAGCGGCTTGGACCCGATTGGGTGAAGAGCCCGGAGCCTTCAGACATTCGCGGTACGAGACAGTTGAATACTAGGAACCCAGAAATTTGCCAACCGCAGAAATAAACTGCGCCACTGCTTGGGGAACGACATTCATCAGCTGAATTTAACTGTTACGGCAACCCACTGATCTCGTGCGACCGTGCTGGGGATTCTTCTCATCATCCTGAAAAAGATTGAATCATCGGAAACTTCGTCCTTTGCTTGTCCACGTCAGGACTCTATCTGCTGTCAACTCGGAAAAAACTTCAACAACTTTGCTGGGGACGGCTCGTCTGCCTTCTCGTCAGAGATAAATCGTCCACGTTAGGAATAAACTCTTCCACATTAGGAATACCACCGTCCACGTTAGGACTCACCTTTTCACGTAAGGAATACATCGCTTTTCCCCGTCAGGGGTGACTTTTCTCTGCTTTGTCAAACTCTTCCACGTAAGGAATACGTCTTCTTTTGCTTTGTCCACGTAAGGACTCTTTCTTTTTCCACGTTAGGAATCACAAATTTTCCACGTAAGGAACCCCAATCTTTCCACGTGAGGAATACTATATCAATCTTTCTTTCCACGTTAGGAATGCTTCTTCTTTCCACGTAAGGAATACCGTTTCTTCTTTCCGTCCACGTCAGGACTAAACTCTCCACGTAAGGAATCTATCTTCTTCTTCCACGTTAGGAATAACTTCTTTGATCTGTCCGCGTCAGGACTAAACTCTTCCACGTTAGGAATAATCTCTTTCTTTCCACGTCAGGAATCAATCTTGCTATGTCCGCGTGAGGACTCAATCTTTCCACGTAAGGAATAAACTCGTCTTTCCACGTAAGGAAACCATTTTTCTTCCACGTAAGGAATGCTCTTGATATGTCCACGTAAGGACTCTGATCTTTCCACGTTAGGAATCAAACCTTGATCTGTCCACGTCAGGACTAAACTTTTCCACGTAAGGAAACACCTTCTCTTTCCACGTCAGGAATCAACTTCTTTTCCATCTGTCCGCGTCAGGACTAAACTTTCCACGTAAGGAATCAATCTCTTTTCCACGTAAGGAATCACCATTTTTCCACGTAAGGAATAAGACTTCGTCTGGATCTGTCCGCGTCAGGACTAAACTCTTCCACGTTAGGAATGCACTTGTCTCCCCGTAAGGAATCCATCTCGATATGTCCGCGTAAGGACTCAATCTTTCCACGTAAGGAATACCAACTTCTTTCCACGTAAGGAATAAATTCGTCTTTCCACGTAAGGAAACCATCTTCTTTCCACGTAAGGAAACATTGTCTTTCCACGTAAGGAGAACATCGTCCACGTTGGGACCCACCTTTCCTCGTCAGGAACACCATCTTAATCTGTCCACGTAAGGACTCCAATCTTTCCACGTAAGGACTGATCTTGATCTGAATCTGTCCACGTCAAGACTAAACTTTCCACGTAAGGAATCTACCTTCTTTCCACGTTAGGAATCTCCTCTTGATATGTCCGCGTAAGGACTCTAATCTTTCCACGTAAGGAATCAATCTTGATATGTCCGCGTGAGGACTCAAATCTTTCCACGTAAGGAATCTCCATCTTTCCACGTTAGGAACAAACTTTCGTCTTTCCACGTCAGGAACTGAAACCTCTTTTCCCATGTAGGGAATAGACTTGTCCACGTCAGGACTCACACCTTTGTCTGATCTGTCCACGTCAGGACCCATGCTTTGCCAACACGAAAAAAAGATAACTGCTGAGAGTAACTGGTCCGCGTCAGGACACCAACACAAAGAGCAATCACTTTTGTCAACGTCATGACTTCCCATTTCACCAATTTCGAGAATCTGAATTTGCCCACGTTAGGACTAACACACTTCACCATCCCGGGGAAATAAACCTGTCCGCGTTAGGACGCCCACTTCTGAAGAAATCTCGTCAATAAGTTGTCCACGTCAGGACTTAGTTCTCCATTGATCCCCGCCCACAAACTTCTTAGCACCACCGCGACAGCGATTTTGGGGCGGACTCTACTGGGGATATTTGGAAACCAAACTACCGGATGCCTGTTCTGATGCCCGGAGGCCACTTCTGAAATTCTGGTTCATGAAACCTTTTGATGACAAATAACTCTGCTTGGGAATAAAGAGAGACTTATCCTGGTAACTCTGTGGGGAATACTGTCGAAACTGACATTATCATTGAATATCTCATGCCGAGATCTTGAGTGTTTGGTAGTTCATTTGAGCAAGTGCTCTCCCCACCTGCTGCTAGAGTACAGAAACTGCTTCAGCAAAACAAATGCTGAAGATAATGCCGACTCCGCTGGTGATAGCCAGATGCTACAGAATTATTCCAGCAAAATAAATGCTGGAAGGGTGAAGTCGACTCAGCTGGGAAATTAGGAACTTAAACCAAACACCTTGTTGAAGTAGCATCCTGCTGGGGAATATAACTCTGCTGGGAAATAGCAGATGTGGACAGTACGATTGGATTTCTGCTGGAGAGTGAACTGATATTACACAGTATCCCTGACAAAATAAATGACAGGACCCACCACCAACTCTGCTGGGGAGAGTCTTGATCTTCGAGTTCCACTGGGAGGAAAGAACACTTGCTGAAAAGAGAGAACTCCGCTTCGGGGATACTAACGTGCCCCCAGTCTGTATTTTGTATAGCTTGCCCCTGAATCTGCAACCATTTTGGAATGGACCCTACAACCCTTGTATCTTGACAACCAGACATGGACGGCTTCTACATTTCGGACCTCGAAGGGGTGTCTCAAGAACATAACTTTCGTGCTTCTAGGGTGACTTGCCCCGGTCTTGCAACAACCTTTTGTCTCTGATCGACTGAGTCGTGGAGTACTGCCCATAGCTATGAGAGATTTGCCACATCTTGACCTGACTGCCCCAGATTCACTGATTCTAGGATGACTGACTCTACCTGAATTAATCAGTATAGCTTGCCCCAGTTCACGAAACATTTGGGCATTTCTGCATTTTATCCCGGTCATACCTTCCACTGTAGGAATCTTTCCTGTCGGCATGCGCTTACTCGCAAGTAACACAAGTTGTTCTGCATAAAAGATATACTAAACGCAATGCATATGACAGTTTCAAAGTCCAAGTTTGTTCACTGAAAAAAAATTTGTGACATGTAATGAATCAATTATCAAGATGTCAATATGAAAGATGGTAAGAGGAACCCTTTTAGGAGTCAGAATTGACGAGATCTTTACTGACGTATGCTCTTGACCAAAACCTGTTTCAATTAGGACTTTTTCGGGTTGTAACGTGGTCAGGTTCACGGTTAACAAGGAAAGATATAGGCTCAAAATTTATTTCGACCCACCCATTCTTCGTGATGTTCTCCAATCCTATGTTCAGCTAATCCGACCTCAGCGTTCACCTATTAGAGGTGGCATGATAGGAGTGATGGTTCAGGATACCACACATTTTTTGTTTTTGAGTGACAATCATTTGCTTTTCGTCTTTGGGTACCCAGAATCACACGACTTTTGTCCCTTTCGAGGATTTTTCTTTTTCTTTGACAATCCTTTCCGTCTTTTGTTTTGTTTTTTTTTCTTTTTCATTCCCTAACTTTTGCCTGGACTGAGTATCTTTTGAGATTCTTTTGATTTTCCAGTCCAGCGGGATGCCCTAATTTTTGCTTAAGTCGCTTGTTTTCAAGTTTTGACTTAGCGGGCTTTTGATTCTTTTTGCTTTTCGTTCTCTCTTTTTTTTTTGAACAAGTCGTGTGACACTGGTTTGTCTGACTTCTTGTGGGGTAATGTGACTGTTTCACTCTTTGTCGGCACGGTTTAACCATTGCGGTTCTTTAGGCACGACTTATACAAGTGTGATTTATCCTCAACCGGACACTCCTTTCACGATTCGAACGCTTGGCCGAACTAACTGACGCCTACCCTGCCCCGGGTTGAGATTTAGGTTTTTTTCATTTTCAAAAGAAACTCCTACTACTGGCTCAAAGGGGTTATCAAGGGATTATCTTCCTTATATCTCCGGTGTTTATGGATTGAAACAATGCCTGTATCTCATCAACAGGTTCTTTATCCAAAAGCATACGATCGGAATATTATTCGTCATCTGTTTTCGTCATCCTCCCCAGATTCCTGCTAAAACAAGCATTAAGCATTAAAGAAAAACAAAGAGTGAACACGACTGGATTAATTCAAAACATGCATATTCATTTCGTTTATTAATATCAATTGAAAAACAACAAGTTTTAAGAGCGAAATTTGCAATTACACAGAAAAGAAACTACAAATGCGAGGACATGAACAAGATAACATGAAAAATGTCGGCGTCTCGGAACTGGACTTCCTGCACTCTGACTTATTGGCGAGTCAACCATCCTCAGAAGCTATCATCAGGGGTAGTCTACTGCTGTCTCGATCTTCTTTCACCGGCCCGATCAAATCTGGGAAACTTTTTCATCACCCCGGTTTTCGCTTGTCGATGGCCTTGCACCGCCTTGGGAACCCTGTCAGAGAAATTAATGACCCTGCTGTCGATTAAATCTTGGACGTTATGCTTGAACGCGTGGCAACCTTCAATATCATGTCCGGGAGCCCCGGAGTGGAATTCACAGTGCCTGCTCGCATCATAGCCATCCGGCAGAGTGCCGGTTATTGGCGCCAGAGTTCTTTTCTCCACCAAGTTCAATCTTAGTAGTGTCTGTAACAAATCTGCGTACGTTGAGGGAGGCTTCTCAAACACCCTCCTCGGCTTCTTTCCCCGAATTCTTTGCTGAGTCGTATACTGGCATCTTGTATGCTGCTGGCTTTGCTCGAGCGATTCCTTGGGCTCACGCGTTATCATCCTTAAGTTCAACCCTGGCATCGGCAACTGTTGTGGACATGGAGACTTAGCTTCCAGTGGCTCTGGGATATACCTCGATTCATCTGCAACCTCTGGCGGAGAAATGGGAATATCAGTCCCTGCAACTTTTATGCCCCCCGGTACAAACTCAATTATTTTCTCATCCAGCAAATCTTGAATCTTATGCTTAAAAGCTTTGCAGTTTGCAATGTTATGCCCCGGTGCTCCGGAGTGGAAGGCACAATGGGCGTTCAGGTCATAGTCTGGTGGTGGCTGCCCTGTCAGTGGAACCAAAATGCGGGGCTCAGCCAGTTGAAGTTGGAACAAGAGTTGCACCAGCTGATCATAATCCACAGGGATCTTATCAAATACTCTGTTAGAAAACCTCATTCTCTTACCACACCTCCTTGAGTTATCCTGCAAAATCAATTGCGACTGCTAACGAGGAGACTCTTGAGCTTCGAACCGTGGAGAAGGTCTCTTAAGCCTATCCTGCGTGGGTAATAGTTCTTCAGACCCCTGAGGAACAGATAAGCCAGCCGCGTCTTCCGACATTTGCCCTCCTTCTCTCCTGAGTACGTTCCTTAATACTTCAGCCATCAACCCTATCTGTGCCTTCAGTCGGCAGTTCTCTTCTTCTAGCGTCTCTTGATTCGAGTGCAACTCTTGCATATCTTTCGTGAACTGCCCCAGCTGGCCTCGAACATCCGTTAATTCTGCTTGAACCTGTTTGATGGCTACCCCCACAAGTTGGCGTATGCGGCCTGGGAGAAAACCTTGATTCTCTAGCTGAGCAAAGTCGGCAGCCCTATCATCAGCCCACGCAATCAGAGGCTGCACCATGTTCTGCAAATGTTTCTGACTCTCGGCCATGGCTTCCATTACCTGTATGAGCCGCATTATGTTGTCGTGCACCTCTTGCATCTCAGTCGGATCCTGACTCATGACTTCCTTGCTGCTGCTCCTAGTTGAATGCCAGGGAATTCTTCGGTCGATAATCCTGGGGGACCTGAGAGATACAGGAGATGAGCTACAGTTTAATAATTACCTGTAATGCAATATGAATATGAATGCAATGCAATGTGTGTGCCTGTGCATTAGGGTGATTCATTCCCCCAGTTCTAGTGTGAAGGTGCCAGTGCAGTGACAGTGTTGACAATAGGAATATCGGAGCTGAATCATAGAAAGCCTCATATATTGCAGGGAAAATCAATAAGCCCAGAGTACAATATCACTGAGTACAACGAGAAGGCATGACCTCATCCAACAATCCTGGTGATGGTCAGCACTATGCAAATAAAGCATACAGGCGAATACGGGAAATAATCAAATGCTCTCAAAAGCCCGATACTCTTCTATCAACTTCTTGGTCTCTGGGTGACCTGGTCGGGTGAGCAGTCCTTCAACCAGCTGGTTTCTTCTCTTAAGAACACGACACACGTCTCCAGCAGTTTCTTCCCATGTCGCTTCTCCGAAGCAATCTTCTAGTTTTCGCTTTTGGGACACAACTTCATCTCTGCATTTGATTGCCTTGTTCAGTGCATTCTGGACACTATACCGGGTCATCACTTCCTCCTCACACTCCTTGATGCTGGACTTCAGCTTCTCTTCGAGGTCGGAGGTTTGCTGCCTCAGCTTATCTTCCCTCTTCTTATTGTTGGTGAATGTTGCAAGAGGAGATTTCTCGATGTGCCGCGTCAAGCGCTTTCTTTTTGGCTTCCAGCACGTCATGGGAGCTTCTGAACTCTTGCCCCAGACGTTCGCGCTTTTTCTTTTCCTCGGTCAACTCAGCCCCTAACCTGTTTAACAGCTCGATCTGTTGTTGGAAAGCATATACGGCCTTGTTTTTTCTCACTGCGTACTTGAGCTAGCTCTTGCTCTAACCCTTCATTGATCTTCATCAAGGCTTCTTTTTCTCTCACAATTTGCTCATAGACTTCCCTAGAAACAGTAGTTGGCTCCGCTACCGGAATAGGAACAAGGATTGGTACATCTGGAAATGGCATTAATAACTGACTTGCTCTTTCCTGGATCCAAGCCCTGTAAGGTGCATAGGCCTGGCAATCGTTCTTACCTAACAGTGGTTTCCCCTTGCGGTTAATACGTGTCCAGGCATGTTGCAACTTGGCTAATAACTCCCCCTTCACGTCACCTGTGAAGTACAGAGATTCCTGTACTTCTTCCTCCTTTGGTGGGTTCTTCAACGCATATCCGAACTGACGGACGAACAGAGAAGGGTTGTAGTTGATACACCCTTTCCTCCCTATCAACGGAACATTAGGGTACCCAGAACAGCTGAATATAAGCTCAGATCCTAGCAGGTCTCTATCAAACCACTCCATATCTTCCGACGATAGTCTCATCAGGCGCTCTGGCCAACCAGCTGGGACTGTAGTCTCTGCAACAGATCTTCTCTTAGGAAGGTGACTCTCAAACCACCTACTCAACAAGGGCACACACAGATGAACATTCTTCCCTCTTCCCTTCTCATTCTTATAATGCAGTGAGTGGTAGAGATCTCCGAGTAAGGTAGGTACAGGATTACCAGCGGCAAACAGGTAGAAAGCATCGAAGTCCACAAAATCCGGTATGTTGGGGAACAAAACTATGCCATAAATGCACAAAGCCAACACAGCATTGAAAGCAACCCAGCACCCGCTCTTAGCGTACTCCTGGGCTTTACCAACTAAGAACTGAAGTGAGAAGCCTGGAATTCCACGGGAAACAGTAGTCACAAGTTCAGAAGCATCAATATGCAAGGCTTTTGCCAAATCCTCCGGCTTGGGCTTGGCGTCATGATGAATGAATGGAACCTGGTTCTGCACGGGCAGCTCAACATACTCAGCGTATTCCTCCAGGGTTGGTCCCATAATAAAGTCAGAGAACGTAAAGCACCTCAAAGCAGGGTCGTAGAATTGCATCAAAGCATACAGCCCATCTAACTCTACCTCTGTAGGTTTGCACACCAATCTCAGTAGTCTACCATAGCTCATCCGGAAGCTCCTACGAACACCCTCATCAGCAAGAGAGATCAACCCCAGTAGAGGAACAATATCAGGAGTAGGCAATTTGTAAGCAACCGTTCTCCTTAAGCTAGTCATGATCAAACACTCAGAAGTCTGGACACTAGAACTAGGGAAATGCAAATGCACCTGCAGTACAGACACACGTTAGTGAAATGCAAATGGTAATGGATATGCAGTGATGCAATGCAAGTAACATGCAACAGGGACCAAAGCTGTAGCTGAATAGCCTGAACCCAATCAAGAAAGGTCTCAGATAGACCATCCAGAAGTCCTCAAGCCATGGTCTCAGATATACCTCCAACAAAGCTCCAATATTGGTCTCTGATAGACCCCATAATCATAACCTGAATGGTCTCTAGCAGACCTCAAATCCTTTTTCCCACTGGTCTCTGATAGACCTCAAAACACATCTCCAAATAGTCTCTGACAGACCTCGGAACACACCAACTGGTCTCTGACAGACCTTAGAACACATCTCCACCTGGTCTCTGACAGACCTTAGAACCTTCCATAAATATCCAGGATCCTGATCAAGAAACCGGTGGTCTGAAGGTCTAGTTACCTGCATAACCCTGAATCCCCTCACAGGTGGGTGGCCCTATAACTGGCACAAGGTACGGCACCCTATGCGGTCGTCGGCGTCACAGACTTTCAGGGTTGATGATACGATTCCCAGAAGGAGTGGCATCATCAATTCCTGAAGAGGCCTCACTTAGCCAACTTCCAAATGATCGGTCCCCAGAGTCGACAATCCAACTAACCAGCAACCCACGCCAACCAAAGGAAGGGGCAGGAGGCCAACCAGAGGAACCTCGTCTGAGTGTAGATTTCATGGGACACCAAAGCAAGCAAAGCAAGTGGGCACCCACTAATTTCTACTCTAATTCTAGGTGCACTCAAGCCCAGGTCCGGCTTATCTCTCAATATCAGAACACCCGTCACACCCCAGGTACAGCAACAATAATCAATATATAAAGCTGAAAATACAAGGTTAGAAATATAAAATAACTCCATACAAAATCCTCGACGTGAAAACAAGCGTTAGGATTGACTCTCTTAAGGGACGTTGGATCCCAAATGCATAAGAACTATCGCAGTCCTTAGCCAGCCAGGGGACGTTGGGTCCCCAGCAGAGTCGCCAGCTGTCGCTACTGCGAAAATCGGCGCCGGCTGAACAGAAGAGTCGCCACCGTGCGTTATTTATCCCACGGGAGGGAAAGGAAACGCTCAGAGTAAACCTCGCACAACACGGGAAAGATATGGTCATCGCAACCAAAACCTGGGTTCGGGAGTCGGTTACGCAAGGGGAAGGTATTAGCACCCCTCACGTCCATCGTACTCGATGGGATCCACGCTTGTTTTCGGGTATGGATTGTTATTCTATCTAAACTATAGGTCAAGGGTGAAAAAGAAAATAAAATGAAAATAAAAATGACTCGGCAAAGTATCGCACTTTATGCCTACGTATTCCCGTCTGGAACGAGAAATCAGAGTCAACGTAGTTCGCCTACCTACGGGAAAGGAGGGGAAGGTTGCTCGCTAGGATATCGCATCCTATGCCTACGTACTTTCATACAGCATGAAAGATCAGAGCAAACGTAGTTCGGGCCACGGAAGACACAAGCTTGTCTTGGTTGATTTTATTCTTTCTGAAAAAAGGTTTTCTGATTAGCGGTCCAAGCGGACAAAAATGACGTTTTGATGAGTTCACATTCTTTTACGAAAGAAGTGTCTTTTATTGTGTTTGAAATCTTTATGTGTTTTTCTGTTTGTTCTGAGAAAGAAAGAGACAGAACTCTATCCTACGGTTGCGAAGGGAATCAAACTATCCTAATGTTATCATGCATGGGTTAAGACCTAGTGTCTATCATGCTCCTCTCTTGCGCAGAGAGAAACAGAGATCCTACGGGATAGGCAGAAACAGAAACAATAACAGATATAATAAAGCAGTAAAATGCATGGATGCAACAGTACAAGCGAGGCAAGGGAGTCCCACTCAACCTCGAACCTAGAAAACAATAGGCAAAAGTGAACAGACTTCACTTTCAACCCAGCAGGGTAGACAGCAAACAATACAGTCCAGAAAACCAATCAATACATCAGCAATAAAATACAACAGCAAAAGAAACAGCATCAGCAGCTCTGAATCAACATCTGGCTTCAAGTAATCTCCAATCAGCTACAGGCTTCAACAAGCATCAATCTCCATCTTCATGACCTTCAGGCAAGGGCTTTGATCATCAGTCTTCTATCTGCAATGGCTTTTCTTCAAGCTCAAACCTCCAGGATGAGGGATTAGTCACAAGAGTGAATTGGGTGTTAAGCAATCAGTTGACTACCAAGGGTGGTGAACAGACTGCTTCTAACACAAGAGACATTTTCTCTCAAGAGTTCTATCTCATAGACACTATCACCAAGCCTTCCAAAGGAAGGGGGTGAGTGTCTTAGAGAGACTCTGAATCACAGAGAAGAATGGATGCAGACAAGGCAATCCATGTTTGAGAAACAAACTTTCTAACCTAGAGCTCTGCCTAGCTCCTAAACCCTAGTTCCTCAGCATCTGCTAGCAAGAATCTTCTCTTCAACTCTGGAAGTGGATCTTCAACATCTGGATCTCCAGTGGCCTTCATCTTCTCAAGTCTTCAGCTCTCCTAAGTCCCCAGACAACCCCAATACCCAAGCAAGCAAGCAATAATCCCCAGAGGACACACCACACCAGTCAATCAGACATACACAAAGTATTAATAGCAGTAGGGGAGTCCTGACTTTTTCTCTAAGGGATCTAATAACTACCCATAGCCCCTATAGTCCCATAACTAATCTAGTTAAACCCTAAGTCCTAAGGGAAAGAATCAAACCTCCTAAGTCATCACCTAAAAAACCCTAATTTTATCCATGTTGTTCACACCTACACTAAGCCCCTAAATTTAATTTCTAAAAAAGGGAACTAAATTGTTTCTACAAGTTTAATGTCTAAACTAAACAACCTAAAAAGAATGGACAAAAAATATTAAAGCATCTAGTAGAACAAAAATTAACAAAATCATGCATGAAATGAAACTTTTTAAAATGCTATTTATTTGGAAAATATGGGAAAAATATCAAATAAAAAATAAAATGCAATTTTTATTTTTTATAATTTTCTAGACTCTTTAAAGAAAATGATGCAAAAAGAATGAATTAAAAATATGCAATTTCTAATTTGTTATGAATTTTCAAAAATGAAATGTTGAAGTTCAAGTATACTACTTAAAAACCCTAATTAAACTATCCTAAGTTCAATTATCTAAACTAATCAAATTTTATTCTAAAAAATCTAGTAATAAATTCTGGGAATACTACAATTCAATATTAATCACCACAAAAAAGAATGGGCAAAAAATCTATTTCTAAGTGTAAGAACAAAAATCTACAAGATCATGTATGAAATAAAACCTTCAAAATATGCATTTATTTGTAAAATATGTGGAAAATGCGAAAAAAATATAAAATGCAATTTTTATATTTTTTTAATTTTCTAGACATGTTAAGGAAAATATTAAAAAAAGAATGAGTTAAAAATATGCATTTTCCATTTAGTTATGAATTTTTGAAGTTTAATAAAATCTAGGCCGCTGGATTGAGGGACAAAGTCAAATATCCCAACATGAATCAATGGTAGAGATTATCTCTTCTACCTTGGACACTTAGGGTTTCTAAAAAAAAAAGAACTCATGCAAGCAACTTCCACCCTCTCTAACTCTCTCATTTCTCCACCATTTTTCACGATCCAAAGATGAAAACTCATCTACTCTTCTCCCTCTACACAGCCATGGTACTAGAATTCTCTAACTCTCCCTCAAGAAAGAAATACGAAGGCTACAAAGGGGTGGTCACCATTTTCGCACCTTAGTTTGCATGGTAATCAAATGGTCTCATATTAACCTATCATGTACTACATCTTATGGGGATTATCCTAAGCCTAATACCTAAGATTATAGTACACTAAATCGTGAGTTCTTGATCATTAAAGAATTGACACCATGGAAGCAAACCTCACAAACAGCCCTTAAACTCATCATACAACATCCCTAATTGGTCTCTATTAGATTTCTCCTAACAACATGCTTGAACTATGGATAAATAGAGAGTTTCATGAGAAAATGCATACCTTGCAAGTGATGATGGTGATGATGGTTCTCCTCCAATTCAGACCTTGCCAATTGCTTTGTATGGTCTTTGATGAATGTTGAAGCCTCTGGTTGCAGTAGTTCTTGTTCTATCTTCTTGAATCAACCTATTCAACTCTTCATGCAAGTTGGAGTGAAGTTGGAGATCTCATAATCCAGCCACGAATTCTTGAGCCTTTCCTTTGCCAAATGCTCAATGTTGATTATAGATGATGATGATGATGATCAGAATTGTAGTTATTGATGGTGTTTTAATGGAGTTTGGAATGAAAATGCAATTTTGGAGTGAAGGAATCAAAGTGTAGCATGCAAGCTTTTAGAATCACCAACCAATGCATGGAGTCACTCTAGGGCTTATATAGATGAGAATAGAAATGTGTGGAAGTTTGTAGAACCTTCCATGAAGTTTCTAGAATGTATCACGTAATGAGATTTTGAATTTGTCATCTTGAGTGAATCTCATGCCATCTCATGATAAACCATGCAATCTTACTTAAATTCTCCTCATATGGTATTATGACATGAAAATAAGGTCTTACAAACCTTTATGTAGCATTTTCTCATCTTTCCTTTTGATGCCTTAAAGTGCAAATAACAAATTTACAAAGAAACTCCAATTTTTAAGCCTAAACTCAAAAATGTGGCTAAACCATTGTTCTCAAAATGATGTTTCCAATCAAAATCATCTATCATATGCCCCATTTTGGATTTGTAGATCTCTCAAACCAAAATTCAATTCCAACTTTTTCAACTTATAAGCCATTTACAAGCCATTTTGACCATTTTAAAATATCCATGCTCCATGCATTTTCAAACTCTCACAACATCTTATCTAGCCTTAAAATCCCATTTTGAGCAACTTTGATGTTGGGAAGTTTTCCATTTGAAGCTTCCTTGTATGAGTTTTAAGCATATGCTATGAATGACCTGTAATCACCAAATTACCAAAATACCCCTGTCTTGCACAAGCCATAAGTAGAGTTCCCTAAATCATATGAAGGCATACCATACCTTTTTGGAAAGGGGAGACAATGAGGAACACCTCTCTTGCTTGTTCAAAGTCCATTTGAATTATCCTTGAGGGCCAAAAGTTTGTCAGAAGACAGTCAACTTGCACAGACAAATTTTAGTGCCATCTGGTGACCCCTAACTTGCAAGAGCTATAACTTGAGTTCTAGAAATCTCCTTGATGTCTTCCACCACTCAAATTAAAGGTCTTGAGATCCTCTACAAGTTTCATGTTGGCCAAGGATCCATTTGAAGCTTGCATTTTGACTTATTTTGCTTGGAAGTTTGACCTAAACTAGGGAATTTTACCTAGAAACCCTAATTTAGAACCTCCTCTTCTCCTTGATTTCTCTTGATTTATTCTTAGCATAACAACATATCTTTATTCTCCATGTCAAATTATGAACCCCACATCTCTCCAATAGCCCTTAATGCCTTTCAATCAGTCAATTGACCTAGAGTTGACCCAGGGTTGACCCAGATGAAACCCTAGTTGACTGTCTTCAACTGCAATACTTGTGATCACACCAATGACTTGTCTCCTTCTCCAAATGACTTTCTAAGTCCTCCAAGATGTCTAGATACTCCCCGTGCCTTCAATTCACAGCTCATACTTTCCTTGATGATCCCCAGATACCCTCAGCCAGGAGATAGATTAACTGCTTGACCCATTGACTTGATAGCTTTCAAATTCTTTTCTGATGACTTGAATGAGATTGAATCAGGATAATAACCTCTTGATAGGCCTCTAGAGATGAGAATAATGATTGGTCCCCCTGTTGTATGACTTGCTATGCTTATGCTATGCCGATGAGTAACCTATGTACATGACTCTATATGCAAATGCTAATGACATTGAAACATAAACCAAGTGAATAAGGTTGGGCAAATTTTAGGGTGCAACACCCAACAATCGAAAACTTCAATTTCTATCATGTTTTGCAGTGGCATTTCATTTTGTTGCACTGATCCTCTGACATTTGTCACAACTTTTTGTATGCGCGTATGCATCTTTGAACAAGGAAGACCAATAAAATCCCGATTGAAGGACTTTAGCGGCGGTTCTTGTATTGTTAAAATGACCTCCATACGGAGAGTTGTGACAATGCCACAGGATATCTTTAGCTTCCTCCTCAGAAACACATCTCCGCAAAATGTTATCGACACAAAGTTTAAAAAGATGTGGTTTATCCCAAACAAAGTACTTGACGTCAGACAAATTTTTTTTTGGTGACTAGTTAGACCTTCCGACATCAATTCGGTGGCTTTGTGGTTAGCCATATCGGCGAACCAAGGTCTAACCTTCACCGTATACAATTCTTCATCAGGGAACTCCTCTCTCACCTCTTTCTCATGTTTTGTGACTTCATCATTCACAAGGCGGGACAAGTGATCTGCTACCAAATTCTAGGACCCTTTTTTATCATGAATTTCAAGATCAAATTCTTGAAGTAAAAGAATCAAACGAATTAACCGTTGCTTAGAATCCGGTTTGGTAAGAAGATACTTGATCGCCGCATGATCGGTGTAAACCACAACTTTTGATCCAATCAAATAAGACCTAAATTTTTATAATGCATACACTATAATAAGCAATTCCTTTTCCATTATTGCATAATTAATCTGAGTCTCGTTAAGAACCTTGCTTGCATAATGTATCGCATAGAAAATTTTGGTTTTCCTATGGCCTAAAACTGCACAAACCGCATAATCGCTTGCATCGCACATAAGTTCAAAATCATTTTTCCAATTTGGTGCGACGATTATGGGTGCGGTTATTAGGCTTTGTTTCGAAGAATCAAAAGCTGTCATGCAAGAATCATCGAAAAGAAAAGACTTATCTTTATTGAGCAGGTTGCTCAATGGCTTTGTTATCTTCGCGAAGTCCTTGATGAATCTTCGATAAAATCCCGCATGACCCAGAAAACTTCAAATTCCCTTCACATTCAGAGATGGCGGTAGCTTTTCAATCACTTCCACTTTAGCTCTATCAACTTCAAGTCTCTTTGAAGAAACCTTGTGTCGGAGCACAATACCTTCTTTGACCATGAAGTTGCATTTCTCCCAATTAAGCACTAGATTAGTATCCACACACCTCTCCAAGACAACATCAAGATTTTTCAAACAAAGGTTAAATGACGGTCCGAAAACTGAGAAATCATCCATAAACACCTCGATCGTCTTCTTAATCAAGTCCGAGAAATCATCCATAAACGATTTTTGTTGGAATCAACTCATTCTTTTCATTGTGGACAACTGTCATTCCACCCTTCTTCGGCACCACTTGAACTGGACTCACCCACGGAATATCAGAAATATGATAAATCATGTCGGCATCCAACATTTTTACAACTTCTTTCCTCACCACTTCTTTCATGGTGGGATTCAATCTTCTTTGTGGTTGAGCTACCAGCTTGAAATCGTCCTCCATGGATATTCGATGCATACAATAGGAAGGACTTATACCTTTTAAGTCGAAAAGAGTCTAACCCATTGCCTCTTGATTTTTCTTCAACACAACAATTAATTTCTTTTCTTCATCCATGGTTAACTCCAAACTTATGATCACCGGCTTCTTTTTCTCTTCATCAAGGAAAACATATTTTAGATGAGATGGTAACAACTTCAATTCAAGCTTGCCTTCCTCATTGTTCTCTTTTTTCAAATTTTCTACCTTTTCTTTCAAAGGTGGGATTTCCTCTAACTCTTCAAGTTCCCGCAAACACTTTTTAATTTCTCACTCTTCTTCTTCATTGACTTTTGAAAGAGCATTAGTAAGAACTTGTTGTGATGGGGTGGGAACTTGCAATAACTCTTTGACTTCTTAAATTGCCACTTCTGTTGCATCAATTCTAAAATAATCGGTTTTGTCTTTAGAAAGCTTCATTGCTTCAAAAAGATTAAAGCAAATCTCCTCATCAAGAACTCTCACTTTCATGAGACCATCATCCATATCAATCGCCATGCGCGCGGTCTTCATAAAAGGTCGACCAAGAATCAATGGAGAGTCTTCATCTTCTTCCATATCAATTACTAAAAAGTCAATTGGGAACAAAAATTTATCAACATTTACCAACACATCTTCGGCTACACCATGAGGGCGAGTGGTAAATTTGTCGGCAAGTTACAAAGTCATTTGAGTAGATTTCAACTCCATGTATCCCAACCGCTTCATAATAGATAAGAGTATCAAATTTATGCTAGAACCCAAATCAATCAACCCCTTGCCAACATAAGTATTTCCAATTGTAATGGGCAAAGTGACTCGTCCCAAATCACTTTCTTTCCTCGGGAGAGTACGTTGAATAATTGTGCTACAACTAGCATCCACCATGATCGTTTCTTGATCCGTATACCACTTCTTCTTCGTGAGAATGTCCTTCATGAATTTAGCATACTTTGGCATTTGCTTCAATGCTTCGGAAAATGGAATATTAATTTGCAATTGTTTGAATATGTCCATAAACCGAGCATAGTGTCTAGCATTGTCTTTCCTTGTTGGAGCATGTGGATAAGGCAAATTTTGAGTCGGTATAGTGTTCACTTGCTCTTTTCCTTTTCTCGACTTCTTTACTCTTTCTTCTCTCTTACTTCTCTCCCCTTCCTCACTTTTTTTCACTTTCTCATTTTCAACTAAATCTCCCTCAACATTTTTTTCTACTTCTTTCTCAACATTTTCAATTTCTTTTTCAAATACAACTTCCTCCTCTACTATCTCCTCACCTACGCCCATGTCAATTTCTCTACCACTTCTTGTAAGAATCGCCTTGCAATGCTCCTTAGGATTTGGAGTAGCGGTAGCCGTGAAAGGCCCTTTTTGTTGATCGGCCAATTGTTTTGATAATTGGCCCACTTGTGTCTCCAAATTCTTTATAGCCGCATTGGTGTTCTTTTGATTCAACATTGACATTTGCATGAATTGAGTAATATCTTCCTCCATCTTTGACGGTGCACTTTGAGTTTGTGGAGGTTGAGTGTAGTTTTGATATTGTTGACAATTTGAAGTTCCAGCTTCTTGCGGCCTCCAAGATTGTTGTTAACATTGATAAGTCTTTGATAACCTTGATTTTCTTGTTGATAAGGTGGTCTTTGTTGGTATCCTTGATTTTGATTTCCGGCATAATTGGCTTCTTCCAAAACGGGAGAACAATATCCAGTAGGATGGTCACCTTTACACAATTCGCAACTCGCCACTTGAACTTGAGTAGGAACTTCTTGCATCTCTTTGATTTGTTGTGGAAGCTTTGACATTTGTTGAGTTAAGAGTTCCACTTGTTGCATAAGAATTTTGTTTTGGGCAAGAATAGTGTCATTCGTACCTAACTCGAGTACGTCTGGTTTTCTTTGAGCTATCCTACGATTATGATTCCCTTGGTGATCATTAAGTGCCATCTTGTCAATAATTGCAATTGCATCATCGATGCTTTTAGACATCAAAGAACCTCCCGCCGTAGCATCCAATAAGGTCTTGTGAACCGAAAGGAGACCATTGCGGAAAATATGAACTTGAATAAGTTCATCAAAACCATGTCCTTTGCATTTTATGAACATAGACTTGAATCTCTCCCAAGCTTCGTTGAGGGATTCACTTGCTCCTTGTGAAAACACAGCTATCGCAGTTTTAGCTTCCATGAAACAGTTATGTGGAAAGAACCGTTCAAGAAACTTCTCTTCCAAAAGATTCAAATTTTTCATGATTTTTGTAGATTAATCAAGATATCATTCCTTCGCTTTCCCAATCAAGGAATGAGGAAATAGTCTCCTGAACAATGACTCTTCGTCAGATTCATTTGCTTCCGTTGCACCCGTAATCTCATAGAATTTTGTAAGATGCATAAACGGATCTTCATGATCTAATCCCGTGAAAGGACTTTGATAGATAAGTGATAGGATTCCCGTCTTCATCTCGGCATGTCTTCCATTTTGAAGATTACGTGCAAACTGAGCGATGTATTTTGGACTGTTAGTATAAGGGACAGAAAATGGAGGCGGAGGTGGAGGTGCTGCCATAGTTAGTGAATTAGATGGAGTGGATGAAGAAGATTCTCTATGCTCTTGTCTTTCGATAGCTTGTTGCCGCCTTGGCCTTGTGCGACTATTGGTACGCCGAGCGGTTCTCTCAATCTCCGGATCCAAAAGAAGGTTTTTTGGCCGAACTTGTCCATGCATAAACGAATTCTGCACACGAACTAAAAAAATCAAAAAGCATAAAGAATTACAAAGATAAGAGATTTACAATACAAAAATCTTAAAATCAGTAAACTATTGCAATGCTTGCAATATTCAACTAACAATCCCCGGCAACAACGCCATTTTGTTAGAAAGTATTTTGTGGTAGTGTTTTATCGTATCCACAGGGACTGAAGAGAATATAGATGCTTGTCGTTCAACGGTTTAATGACTTAAGAAAAGAGGGGTTTTTAGAATGGTTTCAATTTTGTAGTAAAAGTTTGCAAGAAATAAAACAGAATAAAAGTCGGTCTAAGTTTGATAAAAGCATGTCAAGATTAGGGTTCACTAGTCCGTCCTAAACGTATCCAACCAATCAAATATGTGAACGAAGTTCGAACCAACATAACCGCGTATCCTCGTAAAAAAATTCATCTCTAAAGCGGTTTCGTGAATGTTATTGTTTCGACCGTTAAATGATCTATCTAAATAACAATCGAAACAATAATCATTAAGACCGATACAACGCGGATATCAACTTTCAAATCTATGTCTAGCATTTGTATAGTTGATAGATGAAGAAGTTAGGTCAAGACTTGGAAAGTTCATGTCTAAAGCAATACAAACCATAAATGTACAAATAGTAGCAAATAACTTCATCTACATTGATCATAACATTGTTCACATTAAGAATAATACATAAAATCTGAACTAACTACTCCTAACCTTGACAAGAGAGGGATTTAGCCACTCATTTCCATGATAGCTTGAGCAACAAGTTTCAAAAGAAGGTTGATCAACATACGAGTCGAATAATTGAGAATGAATGGGAATTCACCTTCTTTTTGTGAAATATTGCTAAGAGATGATGAGAAATGAAAGAATGGGTTTTTAGGTCAGAAAAATCCTCTCCAATGCAAATACAAAATAATAGATATTTTTACAAAAAGTAGCTCATACTACTTATAGAAGGGTCTGCTGAGCTGTCACGTTCGCTAGGCGAACACCAAAAATGCCACCTGAAGTGCCTGTGTCCTGTGAACTCTTCCCAGACAAGTTTCCAAAAGTTCTCTAGGCGAGCAATCCTTCTCCTAGTGAAGCCTTCACTGTGAACTTCACCTAGCGAATTTGTGGCCCTTTCCTTGCTATTTTAAGTCTGGGAGTGTTCACTGGATACTCGCTATCTCTTGCCTAGCGAGTGCTTCGCTGCCTCGTTCGCCTAGCGAGTTTATGGTCATTTCCTTACTGTCCCAAGTCTGGGAGTGTTCGTTGACTGCTCGCTGCTTACTCGCCTAGCGGGGGCTTCACTACCTCCCTCGCCTAGCGAACTTGCTGATGTTTGCTTGCTATCTTGGTTTCCTTGCCATCTTTCTTGTGTCTTAATTCTCACAAATTCATGACAATTTCCTGCACAATAACACACAAATTAAAGGTACCAAGATACTTTTCCATAGTGTTGCGAACCAACCAAAACAAGAGTGATTTTGAACACTTTCTTGACAAAAAGGAGTGAAAGATGCCCACATTTGATAGCTCAAATAAGCAAAATTGGGCATCTAACACTGCCTCATACATAACTTGACTCATTAGCTCTTTATTCCTATCCCGAAGCTAAGCTAGGTGAAAGTGAGAATCCCTCATAAACTTAAACTGATTTATAACCTGCAGCTCATAAACCCTCAAGTATGGTACAACTGTCATACGTACGGTCTCTTGACTGGTGATACGAGCGGTGAAGAAACTAACTGCCAGGGGAATATGGAAAAGCGAGGAGACATCATCTAATGTAATGGTCGTCTCATTAAATAGAAAATGGAAAGAAGATGTATCCTTGTTCCATCGCTTAACAAAGGCTATCAATAGTTGATCGTCGAGCACGACAAGCAAACAATCCACCAATGGAAGGAGACCACACTCCTCTATTATCGCATTCATCTACAGCTCATATAACTTCTTCATCTTTAACCTATAAGTGCGTACCTTAAGCGAAATATGATCATGTAACAAACAAAGTAAAAAGTATCAGTTAATTTCGAAGTATTATTAATAAATAAAGTCTTATTGACATAAAATATACATACCTCTTCTTGACATAATATGAATGCCACATGATCTGCATATCCAATGAGAATAGAATAGTCACTGATCTCACCAGGAAACCCTCCATCTGTGTGTACAGACGCGTCTATTGAAAACGAATTTGTCTCATAAGGAGCAGTGACATATGTCCCAACAGGAAGAGTAATCTCCAAATAATCAGTACATGGTGCCTCAATAATCGTATGCAGAGTAGGCGCCTCAGTAGCCGTATACGGAGTAGGCACCTCAATAACTATCTCTGGAGTGACCTCTATAGTAGTTGCTACCTCTTCCTCATAAGTATGAGGAACCTCTGTCTTTGTCGGATGGGGCACAACAGTCTCTTCCACCATCCGCATGTCATCTTGAACCGGTACCTGATCGTCACCTAACTCATTTTCATCATCTATCACCTATCTAGAAGAAGATCTAGAACCTCTACGTTGGAGTGCAGGGTGCACGAAATTGAGCCTGATTAGCTAGCTGCCTCTTGTGGCAACCTGTCGGTGCCACTCTCCCCACCAGAAGATGTGAGTCCTCAACGTCATCCCCCCTCTATCTCTCGCCCTCGCAGCAGCAGCTCGATCACGTTGTCGACTAGAAATCGTACCATATACGCCTTGGGTCGTCACTGCAAAAAAGAAAAAAAAAATTGTTTTAAACTACCAGATTTTACAAAAAAATCTTAAACTTATTGAGTTAGCAAGTTTTTTAGAAAATCTGGTAAGAATATAAAGTTTTTTTTTTAATTTTCAAAAAGTGCGATTGAACGTATGAATTTTATCTGAATTTTTTTTAAAATGCGAAAAAAATGGCATTTTTCCAGATTTTTCGGAAAATCTTAAAACATCTATGCAGTTTTACTACATTTTTTTAAATAATCTTGAAAAATGTATGCATTTTTATCGCACATTTTGAAAATTCGGTCAAACATGTTAATTTTTTCCAAATTTTTCTATAAATGCCAAAAAATGTTACATTTCTTCCTAATATTTCCAAATATTCAGTAAAAATTAAAGAAATATTCTGAAAAAAAAAATCTAAAAATACTATAAAACTCAAACTTAATATCGTCAAACAAAAATATTCGATAGTGTCTTCGAAATATACAGAAATTTATAGAGCATTTCAAACAAATTAAAATGTTTTAATACATTTTGAAAATTGAATTATAATATTGTGCATGATTAATATGGTATAAACATAAGAAATGTTAAGTTAAATTTAGGGTGTAAGGACTAGTCCTTTTTTTGATATTCCACACATAACCTAGGTTGTTGTCAGTTTTAACTGTGCATTTGCCATACTTCTCTTCTATTCAAAGTAGGGGTGGAAAAATTTAAATCGCCCGATTAGTTGTCTTTTTTGTGCAAATGGGTTGGGTCGGGTGTCGGGTTGATTCGGTTGCTTAATTTGGATAGTATAAAATTGTTTTGGTCGGGCTCGGATGCTTATTTTAGACACGTCGAAAATTGAAACCGACCAAACTTAATTAAGATATATTTTATTTATTTTTATTGTTATATAGTTGAGTCAGTACAAAAACGAGATTCATAATGTTGCAGAACATTATCATTTTTATAATTTAATGGTGGCATTGTGTACCCCTAAAAATACAAGTAATATGAAATTTTGAATATTATTTGATTTATGATTTAAAGTATTGTAATGAACAAAATTAATGTCAAATATTATTAAAAATATTATTATGTAATAATAATTTTCTTGGTAAAGTCTAGAATAAAGACTCACTTAAATCTCTCACCGGTGAAACCTAAAATAATTAACGTCTGATGTAATCAATGATTGCGATTTTTTATTAAATTTAAAAAAGAGAATACATATGCAATTTTACACCTAATTTTATTTCTATCTCTTACCCATTTAAGATTAGGTTTTTTTCCTTGCAGAGATACTCCTATTTTAACCTAGTTTTAATATAACTTTTAAGAAAATTGGTCGCACCCCACAAGTTGTTCATACCCTGTTCAACCAAACATCACATCCTCCTAAATTTTGAAGTTCCCTTTTTCAAATTTAACTTTTCTCTTGTATCACTTAACTCTCAACTATTTAAATTTTCTGCTTTTGTTGTTGCAATGTCGAAAAGAAAAACAAATCTCTGCAAAAATATGAATTATCCAGACCTGTGCCATTTTATTTTTGCACATTTTTCTCACTGCATCAATTTTATTTTTGCATTAAAAACCTTAACCTTCAATACTTCAATGTTTCATTGTCTGGTCAAGAATAAAAAATTATATTATACTTATTTTATAAACCTCAATAAATTGTTCAATTGTTATGTTATTGCCATAACAGTTAAATAAAATATAAAAGTCTAGCATGATTCGTTATCCAACCATTTTAATACATGGGTTAGAGAACTCTATGTTTGGAACAAATTATTACTAGAGATTGTCATATAATTTTTAAAAGACAAAGGAAAATGGTTGAATGGTATTCATGGTGTAACTGTAATATAACTCAGAACAAGGTAACATTAGAGAGAAATAAGGGTAAGATTGTAATTAAAAAGATATATGTGTTTTCTTTTTATTATCAATAAATCTTGACCATCTATTAATATCTAGGATAGTTATTTATAGTCTCATCGGTCATGGATTTATTTAAGACCTCATCTTAGACACCACTGTTTTTCTTTTAATAATAAAAAAATAGTTCTTTAATTATTCTAAAAATTTGATATTTTTGTTTATAAAAAATTAAAAATAAATATTTGTGGATTTTATAAAACAATAGTCATTTTTATAGATTTGTTCTAATAAATATTAAATCGACTAAATTGATTCGACTTTACTGTCAAACCGACTTAACCGAATTCAACAAAAATCAAAATTTTATCGGTCGAAATTAAACCATAAAAATAAACCTATGATTTGTATCGAATTTAAGTTTTAGATCTAAAACCGACTAATTGTCTTCAAAGCCAATTTTGTGCCCTTTATAATAGTGGCTAATTTACATATTAATTGGTGGTGGTAAACCCTTACCAAAATGTAAAGAAAGTGAAATTAGTCGACATATGTATAATAAAATTTTGGAGGACAAATATTTACACATGTGATAATTTTAAAAAAAAAAAACCAATACCTAACATAGTAAACCACTAGTAGTAGTGGCTATCTACGTGTAAAGATTCCTTTGCAGATTACACTACACCCCCATTTAGCAAAATTATGCAACTAGAAAAATTGATCATAAGAATGCAACTAGGAAAATTGTCTAAAGAGGATATTAAACTATTGGGCATTTGTTTCCAATAGAGGTAAATGCTTTGGTCAATATCAAATCCACATCAATGTGGTTCCTAGTTCTTATTTGTTTTGGATGAAAAAAAATTACAATTTTATTTTTCAAAAAAATATGTTTTGTTGGATTAAAGTTTTCAATAAGTTATTTGAGTAAGTGGAATTGTAATCGTGGAGGAAATTAGTACTTTAAATATTTTGAGTGTGAATGACGTTGGAAGACTATAAATTATGTTGCTTCCACTAAGATAGTATAATTCAAATACAATTTTAATTTGGTCAAGTTAATGGAATTGTGTAAGGGTGGGTGACTTTTGGTGAATGCTAAATTTAAATACCAAAAGTTGAGCCTAATATTATAATATAACTTTAATTCAATGGGTGGGTTAGTGCTGGATATTGACCTTTTTAGGTTTAGGACATTAACATGGAGTTTTAACTTTTTAAGTCAGACACTGAAAACATATATGAAAATTAGAGGATATTATTGGTGATTTGGATTCTTTATCTTGCGTGCGGAAAAAATAGAGTGATTAAACAAAATTTGGTTAAAATAAGAGTGATGTTGATATTTAAAATGTAGAGAAAAAGTTGTGACAAATGACAAATAGAGAAATATTGAAAAATAAAAGATAAAGGGCGTTTATCTTTTGTTTGGAAGGGTATGTGGGATGATAAAAGTGCATGAAAGGTAAGTTTCAATGAAAAATAATATTTAAGGGTAAGTAATTAAATCATTTTTTATTTTTTATTATGTTGGTTTTTTAATTGTATAATAATACTATAGATAATATAAAATGAGATTAATTGGCATGTACCTAAAATATAAAATTAGATTAATTGACATATACTATCAAAATAAAATATAAAATGAGATTAATTGGCCATGTACCATCAATCTAAATATTTGTACTTTTACAACACAATCAGAATTTTTTTTTAAACTAGCAATGTTATAATTTTTATTTACCAAACAAATTATAGTTTTAAAAATATTACTAAAATGGCAAGGTTTTGAATTGGATTAACGTGCGTTCGCCAGACGAATTGGCGAAACAGGCCAAATTGGCTTTGAACCAATTCGCCAAATGGAGTGGCGACTGGGTTGGTTTTGTGGGCATTCGCCCATTCAATTGGCGAATGTGGTTTATTTTTTAGGGTTTGTTTCGTTTTTCAGTTTGATACATTTTATACATTTTATAATTTGATACATTTTATAATTTTAATTTAAGTTTGATAAATTTTTAATGTATTTATATTTTGATTTTGATTTTAATTATTTTTATATTATTAATAAACTTAAAAAAATTAAGTTTAAAAGTTTAAATTAATTTATGAAATTATAAATTTAAAATAAATTGGTTTGCTTGCTAAATTGCCCAGCTTGGGTTTTAAACTTCCCTTATATATTTTTGGGGTGTCATTCATCAATGGATGTATAGCCACCCCAGTGGTAATCACTTTGTCATCAAATGCGCATTTCACGTTCGATCCTTGAGGAGGATCAATCCTTGGGAACTGAACCGCTGGCTAGAAGGGGATATTGCTCCAGGAGAAAAGATTAGGAAAATTGAGAGGTTGACCGATAGAAACGGAGTTACTCGTGAATGGAGAAAAGTGGAAAATGATGTCGGCGTCCTTGTGATGATGTTGACACCAAAGGAGATAAAGTTGATGGTCGTGATATCGTAGACGCTTTGTTGATGATGTTGACACCAAAGGAGATAAAGTTGATGGTCGTGATATCGTAGACGCTCTGTTCCAGTGTTTTGTTTTATGTATTTACTTTGTTGTTATGTTTGCTTAATTTATGAAAGTTAACTGTGCTTGTAATAGAAGGAAATTTGCAGTTACCTCTGCTTGTAATAGAATGAAATTTGATTTTAATCAAATGAAAGTTACTATTAAATTAAATGGACACGTTTACAAATGAAACTATGATCTGCTGCTTGGTCCTACGTTTGGACATGTCGTACGATTGTGTCCTGGTTGCCGACACGAACTACACAATCTTACTAGCTTATCCGAGGTATCCATCTCTGTTCGTATGCGCGTGCTGTTAGGCCGACCCTTCTTTTTTCTGCGCATCAAGTCATTATGCCAAACAATTTGGCCTTCGTATTCCGGCCAATAGTCTTCCTTTGCCAACACCTGAAAACTGCATGAGTATACATTGCATAGACTTATGACTTGGTGAACTGCAGAAAGAAGGTTGGTTGGGTCCTGGCGCGCCTTCGAGCAAGCTGCTATGACATGAGAGCAAGGCATACGGAATGCTTGAAACTTTCCACAATCACACCAGCTCTTATCTAATTCAACACGATAACATCCCCTAGGCCTTCCTTCATTGTGATCTATAGCCTCGGCAACACTGAACCAACCAGCTGTACGGTCAAATATTGTGACCACGTGGGTGTTGGCTTTGCTAGCTTCGTCTTTCATGAATTTCATTGCAGTATCGCTGTACAGCTGACCCGATTGTAATACCGAACCCCACTTCGCACGTCTGCTATCAAAAAGTGATCCCATCCTAAAATAGGTTGCCTTTACCAAAGCAGTTATTGGGAGGTTTCGAATTCCCTTGAAAATAGAATTCATTGACTCGACGAGGTTGGTTGTCATGTGGCCCCATCGCACCCCATTGCCGTATGCCCGCGTCCATTTCTCCCTATCAATGCCATCAATCCATCTTAATGCATCCGCGTTGTTCAGTCTGATCTCGTCACGGTAGTATCTGAATGTTGGTTCAGTTAGTGCATACCCCGCGTTCACAACCTTCTTCCGCAGCGTCCTGTCTTTGATCTCCCTCATGAAATTTTGGGCAATATGCCTTATGCAATAGACGTGGGTCGATGGAGGATCCTGCCAACCGTTTTCATGGTTGTTGTAAGCACTCTCGATGGATGGGTGTCGATCGGAGATCAAACATAAGTTAGGTTGGGGAGACACGTAAGAGCGTAGGTTTTTTAAGAAAAAAACTCCAACCCCCAGCAGTCTCCCCTTCAACTATGGCGAAGGCTATCAGGAAAATGTTGTTGTTCCCGTCTTGTGCCACAGCCATCAGAAGTGTGCCCTTATATTTCCCGTAAAGCCAAGTTCCGTCAATCTGAATTATAGGTTTACAAAATGCAAACCCTTTGATGCATGGTTCGAACGCCCAAAAGACTTTGTGGAAAATTCCATTTCCAGCAACATAACTCCCGTCTGGTGTACAAGCAGGCAACATCTCCAATATCGCAACAGTTCCTGGAGAGTAGTGTTTAAGGGCTACTAGGAATTTAGTAAGTTCCTTGTATGACTCCTCCCAATTTCCAAACACTATTTCAACAGCTTTATTCCTGGCTATCCAGGCTTTTCGGTACGAAGGAGTGTAGTTGTACCTTTGTACCATATGTGCAATTATGGTACTCACCTTCAAAGATGGGTTGTCGCTGACGACTGATAGAATCTCATCACAAATCAACTTAGAGTTGAGTTTGCGATGGTCTTGCATCGGATTCGAGATTATACAGCTGTGGGACGGACCCATTGACCCTATCTTCCAGGAATCGCTTCTCTTCCTGAAAGATGCTGTTAATTTGAACGGGCACTCCTTGTTACGGCAATAGATCATATACCGCGTTGGATTTGAGTGATCAATTATGTAATCGGCTGACAATTCCATGTGAAACTGTTTGATAGCCTGGACACAATCTTGTTTCGTACGAAACTCGTCGCCCTCTTTAAGTTGGCCCCGTGTTGTGTAGTTGGGGATGTAGAAAACATCCGTTGCAGGTTCATCATCAACTAAGGTGATATCAGTCATGTGGTTTGGTGGACAATAGACATGGTCAGGTTGAACTTCATCCTCCGAATTGTTCACCATCTTGTGTCAAAAAAACTATAGTAATTTTGTCTAAAAAAACTATAGTAATTTTACTTCATTATTTTGCAGGATGTATCAAGGTTTCGGTGTCGTGTGCATGATTACATACCACACGACCCCCTCATTACAAACTATCTTATACATTGTGGGTTTGGGCATGTGATCGAAATCAAATCTTATTCCCTTGACACAAAATTTATTCTAGCGTTGTTAGAACGCTGGAGACCGGAGACACATACATTTCACCTTCCTTGTGGTGAGTGTACTGTGACTCTCCAGGACGTTTATATGTTGCTCGGCCTACACATTGATGGTAAGGCCGTCAACGGCAAAGTTGGTGTCCCTGACCGACTTTGTGAAGATTTATTGGGTGCCCCTCTTTGTGAGGACGGACCTCAGGCGGCAAGCAAGGGCCGCCCGAGGGGTCAGGGTATTAACTTAAAATACCTGAGAGAACAATACAACGGTATTATTTTAACGGATGAGAGCACCGAGTATGAGAAAATACTCAAAACTCGGTGCTATGTTCTGATTTTATTTGGGCACTTTTTATTTCCAGACGGCACTGGAAATACAATTCATACTATGTATTTACCATTATTGCGTAATATCAACAAAGTGTGTGAATATAGCTGGAGATCAGCAGTCCTCGCCCATCTATATAGCGCACTTTGTAAGACGTCCAAAAAAAATTCTTGTACTTTTTTTGGTTGTGCCTATCTTTTGCAAGCTTGGGGTTGGTCGAGGATGCCAATGCTTGCTCCAATAAACAGAAATTCTTTTACGTTCCCCTACGCAAAAAAGTAAGTATCTTTTCAATATTATTTACCAGCTACGTATTCTATTTCAGTTAATAATTTCTAACTTGTGTTTATTTTTTTAGGTGGTCTGTACCCGGGATGAATTATGAGAAATGTCCAAGGCACTCTATAATTCAATACCGCAACCTAATCGACCACCTTGGGCCAAACGATGTAAGCTATTTACCCTAATTTTCTTTAATGTATATGCATAAACTTCACACATCCTGTCTAACTTAATTTTACAACTATATTGTAGTTTGTCTGGATGCCATACGAGGGTCTCGACCACCAGCCCAACCCCGACGATGCCGTTGTGTGGACAGCAAAGACACCTATAATTAGGTTCACTACGGTGGAGATGCACCAAAGTAATCGGGTGAAACTCCAATTTGGGATGCATCAAGATATTCCAGATGCTCCTGTAGACTTGGGGAAGTGGCATCAAAAACGGGTAGACGCACAGTGGATGGTTGGTGATTGGAAGGAGTTTGCAAAGGAGCTGCGTGTACTTTGGAAAAGAAGAAGGCAATACGTCTTAACCGACAGTAGTGTGCATGGGGCTAGGCCAAGTCTTCAATATATGACTTGGTTTAGTTCTGTCACGACAACCTAGCCTTTCTTGTCCCAGCCAACCTATTTGGCCGATCCAAGGGAACGCGGTTCTTCATCATACCCACAAATACCAACAGACACCCCCCATCAACAACAACCACCATACGAAGACCATCAACAACAACCATCATACGAAGACACCCCCCAATCCATGCCAACATATACCCCCTATCAACAACAACCACCTTACATGCCACCAATCCAATCTCAGCCTCAACCATCTCACCAATACAGCCCTGATATGTCTTTTGATCCTACCCCTGCCACCTATATCCCGGACAACTCATTCGACCCTACCCCCTCCAACTACACCTCCAACCACCCACTATTTAACTACCACACCCCACAACAACCAACACACCTAGACCAACCCAACTCCATGTACACTTTCGGACAACCATACCGTCCATACTCCACCCACCCTCCCCGACAATCGTACCAAAACATGGGCATTGCCCTTGACTACGGAAGTGCATGTGACATGGGACCTCCCGGCTATTGGGGTCAAATGATGCAAGATCTAGCTGATACGCCGGGGCCGTCCCAACAGAACCCTCCACCACAACTCAACACACAACATCCTGACACACCACAACAACCTCGTCGAAGACCTCGTCGCAACACGCGTCCCCCCCAATGCGGCACCGGTGGTCACTTGGATAGAGCCGATCATTAGGGTTTTTTTTTGTAATTTTCATTATATTTATATTTTTGTTCGTGTATTTTTAATTACATTATAAATTAATATAATTTCATTTTATTATCACTTTATGCTTACGAATATATTTTAATTATATTAATATTAATTAGATTATAAATTAATATATTTTATGGTTAATAATAATAATAATTAAAATCAAAAAACAATTAAATTTTATTTTAAAACGAAAATATATTATATCATAATTAAAAGCAAATTGAAAACGAAACAAACCCTAAAACACAACCTCATTCGCCAATTGAATGGGCGAAAGCCCACAAACAAAGCCATTCGCCAAACTAAATGGCGAATCCCTTTAAAATGATCTGTTGCTGCTTGGCCTAATTCGCCAAACGAATTGGCGAACGTCTGTTGAAGCAATTCCAAACCTTGCCATATTGGTAATTTTTTTGAAACTATAATTTGTTTGGTAAATAAAAATTATAACATTGCTATTTTAAAAAAAAATTCACACAATCATTTATAAGTGATATTTTATATATTAAAGAAAAAATCAAACACGTAAAAATTTAATGGTTTAACGGTTAAGATAATCTGACTATATAACAAACAATTTCTTAGGATTGAGTTAACATATATATATATATATATATATATATATATATATATATATATATATATATATATATATATATATATATATATATATATATATATATATATATATATATATATATATATATATATATATATATATATAAAGTTTAAAAGTTAGGATTCGTTGATACTAAATAAATTTAAAAGTTTTATATAAAATCTCAATTGTTAATAAGAATAAATCAAATAGTTATATAAATAGTTCATTTTATAGGAAAAAGAATCAACACGTATTTTTTTAATTTTATTTAATATAATCGTTTGATTCAGTCTTATTAATAACTAAGGTTTAATTTAATATTTTAGACTTAGATCTAATGTCATATAATATTTAGAGTTTATTTTAATGTCATATAATATTTAGAGTTTATTTTAATCCTTCTTGAATTATTGAAAGCTTCTGCCACCGAATTCTAAAACTTTAACATTGTGTTTGTTTTAATTTTAATCATCGTCTTAGTGAAGAAACATAATTCAATGCACATGCTGTATGTTTGAGGATTAAGATTAAATTATACATGACTTCAACTTTAACATTGTGTTTGTTTTAATTTTAGTCATCGTCTTAGTGAAGAAACATAATCCAACCCACATGCTGGATGTTTGAGGATTAAGATTAAATCATACATGACTTCAATTAATCTTCTCATCGTTGGTTCTGGCATTGATCATGTTCTATTAGTTTGATTTGGTATAATTTGTGAGATGTTTCCAATAACATTCTCATAGACAACTCTAGTGTCTCACTAGAGAATCATAAATACTTGGAAAAAAATATGTCTTAGAGTCTTGTTTGCTTTCTTGGTTTTAGAGAATTGGTTTTTTAGTTTGCCTCTAACTGCATTGAGTTTTTTTGTACTTAAAGTTATTCCTTTATTTTCAATAAAATCATTTCGCATATAAAATAACTTCCAATTGCATTTTTAACAAATTCATCATCCTTTCCTATATAGTTATGTTAGCATAGCTTGTACAATTCATTATGCTATTTTTTTCTTGGATTTGGATCCCCTTTTGTATGGGAATTTTACATTACGAGTCAAATAAGTCGCATAATATTGTTCCTTATACGAAATCTACACATGAGACAGTCCAAATTTCCCTTTTTCTATTCTCATATAACATAACATTTGAGTGATAAAGCACAACAACTATACGAATTGTACTATCATATTATAATTTTAGCATTTTTCTTACTTTACGAAGTTTGCCACATTGGACCCAAAATGCATGAATACCTATAATAATAAAATATAATAGGGCTTTTTTTTTTTCATGAATAAACAAATATTTGTTTTAATTTTTAGGGAGAGAAATCATTTTTTTTAAAGTATTGAAATAAAACATATAAAAATGATAATATTAAAAATAATATCTATTTTATCCAAAAGTTTACGTCTTCTGCTATCTAATAAAAGAGAATTTCTTAATCCATCCCTTGATATTCTTAGGCACTTAACGCATTTCCTTTTATGTCCCCTGATTTCGAAGATACATATCTGGACGCACCTTTTTTTTTGTCAAAATTTGGTTTTTTTTGGAGCTACATCTACGGAATAATTTTGAACTGATAATTGCTGGAAAAAACTTTAAAATAATTCAGTTCAAAGAAACTTTCGTAGATGCACCTTCGGAACATCTAAGCGTCAGATTGTTCTGTAGAAACAGCTCCAGAAGTTTCTATTATATTTGAAATTTGCATGATCACTCCTCCCATTATTGTATTTTCTTCTTCCACACTCACCAACCTAAAAAACCTACATTCTCAATATCATTTTTCACTCCAAAACTCCAACTTTTTCGTGCAACAAATCAAAGGGAGTAAGAGAAGATCGAATTTTAGGTAAAGATTGCACTTTGTCCATTACATTGTTCACATTAATCATCAAACTTTTGAAAAAAAAAGTAATTTTCCTTCCGGAGCTGTACCTCCGGAACGTGTTGAAGATGAACACTTTTCGGATGTACATCTCCGGAACGTGTCTGTGACCTATTTTTTTACAGCATATTTGTAATTTTTGTTTATTTTTCTTATTGTTTACAAATAGATATGGTGCACCCCGATAATATCTCAAAAAAATTAGTTTCTACAAACGATGTTTCTCTGAATGTTCAAGGGGTTGTCGTAAAGTCGGTAGATGTCGACGTTGACTTTAATAACAAGCATGAGTTTGATGATCGTGATAACATGCTCATATAGATTCGTAAGACTGCAATTAAGCTTGATTTTGGTGTGGTTATAGGAAGATCAGATAATGGTTCGGAAAGAAGAAACGCTTTTGTAATTTTGTTGTGCGAAAGAAGCGGGAAATGTCATACTCCTCTACAGAAGTTTAAAAGAGACAGCACAGGTAGTAGAAAATGTGATGTCCTTTTAAGATTCGTGGTTACATGTTGAGTACCAAAAAGTGGAAATTTAGTGTTATTTGTGGTTTGCAGAACCATGAATTGTGCTTAAAGTTACAAGGTCATCCTAGTGTATGTCGGCTCAAGCCGGAAGAGAAGACATGTATTAGTGACATGACCTTAAATCTTGTCCAACCGGAAAATATACTTGTCACATTGAAACGGAAGGAATCCGAAATATATTAAATATAAGGCAAGTGTGTAACGTTCGATACCACACCAACAAGGCAATTAAGGAAGATAGAAGTGAGATGAAACAACTGTTGAAATTGTTAGATGATAACAGTTACGTGTTCCGGTACAGAACTTGCGACAATGGAGTTACGGTAAAGTTATTCAACACGTTCTCGACAGTGTTCATTCTTGATTCTACCTACAAGACCAATAAGTATAGACTTCCTTTATTTGAGATGGTTGGTGTTACGTTTACCGAGAAGGCATATGCCGTTGGTTTTGCTTTTCTAGAGTGTGAAAAAGAGGACAATTTTACATGGGCATTAGAGGTGTGCCGGTCACTTTTGAAGGACCAAGTTGAGATGCCTAAAGCACTTGTTATCGACCGCGATACCTCGCTGATGAATGCGATTGCATAGGTATTTCCTTCTTCTAATGCATTACTTTGTCGATATCACATAACAAAGAATGTGAGAAGTCAGGTTAAACCCGCAGTGGGGGCAAAACAAGTAGAGTCCGAGGTGGAAAATTGGTGAAGGACGATGTGATTGTTGAAAAAATACTGGATGCATGGAGTCGTATACTAAATTCTTCCATAAAAGAATTATATGTCGATTCCGTCATTCAATTCCAGAAAGTGTGTGAAAAGTATCATGCTTTATTGAAATACGTTGAAAGCACCATTCTTGATCAGGTGAAGGAGAAGATAGTCTGTGTGTGGACTGATAATGTCTGACACCTTGGAAATACAACCACCAACAGAGTTGAGTCGGCCCATGCTAGTTTGAAATTTTGGTTGGGTAATAGCAAGGGGGATTTGTGTCGAGATTGAGACTCCGTAAATCTCATGATTAAAAACCTATATAATGAGATACAAATAACATTTGGTCAGAGTATAACGGCATTGGAACATCGATTTAAAAATAACATTCTTTATTCTCAATTGATCGGAAATATGTCTCGGTCAGGGTTGAACTATATTTTTCACGAGACCAAACAAGCTGAAACTGTAGGTTCCGATAGCGCAAGTGTGGTTTTACTATTGTGAAAACCTATGGTCTTCCGTGTGCTTGTGTTATTGCTAAAAATTTAAAACTAGGTGAGCTAATAAGAATATATGAAGTTTGCCCTCATTGGAAAATGATGATGGTTGCATGGAAGGAGGTAAACCGAATATCTCTATTTTAACCGAATGGGAAGCGATACAAGAGAGATTCTCAAAGGCCGGTGACAATATGAAACTCCATATCAAATAACAATTGAGGAAGATTTCCTATCCCGAAACAACCACATGAAACCTCCTTCTCAACCGATAAATACAAAAGGTTCTCCGAAGAAAATGAAGCATAAGCAAACCGCCTCCGACCCCGATTCCACCGAAAATTCCATTCATCGACGAGATGTCGGTTTTTATGCATAAATACATTGACTGTATTGTCAATGTTGAAGGGGATGGTAATTGTGGTTATCAAGCCGTTTCGCCTTGATTGGTAAAGGACAAGATAGTCATGCGCTTGTCCGTCATCAACTAATCCAAGAGTTGAAGATGTATAAAGAATCGTACACACGGTTGTATGGAAAGAAATAAAAATTCGATGCGGTTTATTAATCTCGTGTTCCTTGCTTGAGTGGTCCGGCACCGGTGTCAAAATGGATGACCTTCTCTGATATGGGTCATCTTATTGAATGTGCGTATGATAGGGTGTGCTTTGATTTGACGCGATACAGGTTTTCGAAAACCTTTTTTCCACTCCGCACTGCACCACCTCAAAATCTAAATGATTGCATCATATGTATTGGATGACTTGCAAAATCAATATATTTTATACAAATTTACTTGAAACCAGAATGCCCAATACCACTTATATCACCAGAATGGGCGACTCACTCAACCATGTGAGACATGGCCGAATCATTTTGTTGAGAGGATGCAGAATTCGAAATATTGAACAACATTGAAAAGGAATTGAATGCGAAAAATTCCAAAGGAGGACCACCAATAGATTTAGCCAGCGACACTTGTTTTGATTCGTTTTAAATTCAAGAAAAGTTCCAGAGATACACCTCCAAACCAATAATTATGGGGCAGTTCCATGGATATAGCTCTGGAAAAAAGTTTGACAGAAAATGTTTGGTCCATATTCACCTACGTTCTCTATAAATTTGGGGTTTCATTTGTTATCTTTCACACAAATACAAAAATGTCTCAATTGTGTGAAACCAAGATCCGTTGGTATGTGGCAAGTGTCTCTTTTTCCGACGGCAAAACACCCGGGAGGAAGTTCAAGCTCATGGATCTCACTCCTCTCGTCGATATCATAAATGAGATTCAATATCACCTACCTTACAATGACAAACGAAAGGTTGTGAAACTTGAGTATCGTTCACCTTCAGTTGACAACGAAGGGAACGTTGTTTACAGCAAGTTTGAGCTCAAGAATTAAGACGATGTTAGAGCAATGTGGCGAACGTATTTTGATTTCGAAGAGAAAATTTTGCTCGAGTTGGAGGCAACGGTCCGAAAAACGGTCAATGACATCTTAGAGACGTGCAAGCATCCGCGGGGCTATTGAAATATAGTATTTAAAATTTTGTTGAAGTCATCAATGTAACGCTGATTTTATTTTATGGATGTTGATTTTATCGTTGAAATGTTGATTTTTTGGTATTATGTTTCTGATTTCTTCCATAAATATGCATATGAAAATATTCCATAGATGCATCTACAGAATTAATTAAAAAAAGCTGAGAAAAAGTGCATCCAAAGATACATCTCCAGCATCAGGGGGTATTTTAGACAGAGCGCATGGTGCCTAAGAAGGTCAAGGGGTGGGATAAGAAATTCTCCAATAAAATAGTGTCTTTCTTATAAGTTGCGAAGCCGACCCAAGCCCAAGGCTAGTGAGGCAAGGGCCTTAGGCCTCATCATTTTGGACCTTAAAATAGGTCTCAAATGTTGAAAAAGTAGGTCTCAGTTATATATAATTAATATATTTTTCAAAATAAATTATAACAAATGAAATGTGTTGAACGACAAAGCTTTGTTTTTCTATGGTATTGTACTTATGCTCAATTCTTACCATCTTAATTTTCATTTTTAAAGCTAAAAATATTTGCAGTTCAATAATCAATGGCACTAGTTTTAACTTCTTTAGTTGTCTACGGTATAAAAAAGTTATAAAAATCTGTAATTAAAAAAGTTATTTTAAATTAAATGTTCATTTTTAAAATAACTCAATTTTATCATTTTAAAAATATTTTTCAATTCAATAATCAAGAGTGTTGGTTTTAAATTCTCTACACACATCAAAATTAACATTAATTATAAAAAAGTTTTAAAAATTATTTATTTAAAAAGATTATTTAATTTTTAATTAAATATTATTTGTAAAAATATTTTAAATCGAATTTTGCTCTAGGCCTCAAACCCCGTTGGGTCGGCCCTGATGAGTTGCTGCAAATTTTTTATTAGGGTTAAAATTTATTTATGTCTTAAACCTTATATAACGAAAGAGAATTTATTTTGAGATTATAAAAATTAAAAATCTAAAAAAAAAGTAATCAGAAGATTCACATAAGGCATTGAAATCTTAGGTAGGTGTTTTGGCGGCGAGGTGGTGCGCAGAAGGCCAAAGGCAGAGTCGGCGTGGCGGTGCGCGGAAGGCCGAAGGCGGAGCCAATCTTGGTGGCGTGATTGGAGGTTCGTGGCGGTGGCATGCATAATCGAGACCGAGGCGATAATACATGGTAGTATCACAAGTTGGGGCAGATCTTCATCGGTTGTGGAAACGGTTCTGACGTTGATGGCTCGGTCTAGTTGGTTCCAATAGATGATTCAGGATCTTCGACTATCGTATCTGGTTTTTGACAGTTTTTTTATATCAGCTTGGTTGTTTCGATTTGTGGATCAGCTTGTTAATGGAATTTTTTTTGAGCTCGTTAAGTATCTATTAAATTTCTAGATTTACAAATGTGTTTATTCATCATTCTTGTCTTAATATCCTTCTTAATGCAGTCTAGAAGACAGAAGAATGAGGTGGCAATCCTATGGAAAACTTAGAGAGGCAGTGGTAGAAATTCTTATAATTGTATTCTTAGTTTAACCAAAGTTTCTACTCTTTGATTGAAAAAGTTTTATGAAAAACCAATGCCATCTCCTTTGTTCTTGCTTACACCATAAATCATATATGCAGTTTTTGTCGTATCAAAGTCATTTGACAAATTCCAAAAGAGTAACTTCATTCACATCTGAAGATTTATCAGACATCCTTTTCACTTGAACAATACGACTTTTTTCTAAAACTTCATTTCTAATTTGAAAATATTTTAATTCATTTGCCATTAGCTCATATTGTTTTTTCAAAATTTTGATGTCTCTAGATTTATTTTGACAACGACCCATAAGGTTTTGAATAAGAGTAATTAAATCAGAACGAGATAGTTTAGGAAATACTTCATCTTTCTTTAGAATCTGAACCAGGGTCTGAGTCAGATTTTATGTGTGAAGATGTTAGAGCCATCAGAGATAAATTGGCTTCTTCCTCATCTTTATCAAATTCCTCTTCTTTGTCAGGTTCATCTCATGTTGCCATGAAACTCTTCTTGACTTTGTTTTTGAAGCTGTCCTTCAGGCAACTTCCTTTCTTTGACTTGTCCTTATGCAACTCTGAACACTCAGCAATGAAGTGACCATACTTCTTGGAGTTGAAGCATCCTTTCTAGTTATCTTTCTTGTCTCTTGAACTTGATCATCTAAATCCACAACTTCTTTTAGAGAACCTTATGTTCATAGCCAGATGCTAAAACCTCTTGATTATAAATGTCATATCTTTATCATCTGAACCTTCTTTAGAACCTCCTGCATGAGTAACTTCTTCAGGTTCCCAAACATGAGGAGACTTAGCAGATTGACCAACAGATTTCAAGGCAAGAGACTAGGATTTATTTGTAGGTTCATCTCCCATGAGCTCCATCTCATGACTCTGGAGATTTCTTATCAAACTCTCAAGAAAGTGTGAAACTTTTTCTTTCAGTAACCATTCCTACTCCATCAATTGAAATATAAATACTATCTTCAAGAATGTCCCACAGATCATCATTAATGCTTATGATGTGAGTGTACATCTTACTTTTCCACTATTCAAACTCTGTAGAATTTCCACTGAAGGTTAGAGGTTTATCCATATAGTTCTTCTTCTAAGAAACACTATAATCATAGTTCAAAACATTATTACTACCATCACCACCAGTACAACAAGAGTTATCAGACATAACAGACATGTTTTTCTCTCAGGATCTTTTTTGTACCACTATTAAGTGTTAAGAGCATAAACCTTACTCTGATCCCAATTGAAGGTGAGAAAAATACAAGAAAGGGGGTTGAATTGTGTTAGTTTTTTCTTTCTTTTCTGAAAATATCTTATCAGATTTTGAACTCAGAGTCTAGAATTTGATAAAGAGTCAAGTGTTTTCAGCGGATAAAATTTTTTTAGAGAAGAGAGTGAGATAAAGAGAGACACATAACAAGTTTATACTGATTCCTCCCATAAAACGAGAGTAGTCTAGTCCCTTTGCACTTCCAAGGGATTTCGCTATAATCATTATTGATTACAATTGTTCAAGCACACAAGCAAGAGACTGTCAATGCTCAAACACACAAGTAAGAGACTTTTAATGCTCAAGAACACAAGCAAGAGATTTCAAATGTTCGAGCATACAAGCAAGAAATTTCTAACAATTTAACTTGCATATAAAAGATTGTTTGAGTATTAAACTTGATATACAATCAGACGTGTAAATAAAATACAACTCAAAAAGACTCTTAAGACTTATGAATTCAAAGATTTTAAAATTATAAGAAATTCTAAGTTAAACTTATGCTTTTGATTTGATAGAGTAACAACTCTTTTGATTGTCAAGGATTGATTGTCTTTCTTTAAGTCTTTAGCTCCTTATATAGAGAGACATAAAAGAGTCATTGAAGAGAATAGCTAGCACAAGTGAATCTTGGAGAAGCTTGATCGTAGACATTGGAATGTTTCTTAATATGGTAAATTCCATTGAAAAGAAATTTGAATTCCCTTAGATTCAAGAGGAATCATCTGTTACATCTGAATTGTCAATGCAAATTTTGTTTACATGTGCACGTGATCAGAAGAAGATAAAATGATTTCTGAGTCTGATAGTGGCCTATTAGAGTCTTCTCAATCCTTACATTGTCTAACCAGAGTCTAATACCTTATGAGTCTTAGTCTTTAGTGGTTGACTTTTTTCAGAGTCTGGTCTTTAGAAGTTGACCTCCTTCAGAGTCTAATCTTTTGAAGTTGATTTCCTTCAAAGTATGAGTCTTCAAAAGTTGACCTCCTTCAGAGTCGGAGTCTGAGTCTTCAGAGTCTAGTTCTCAAATTATGGTCCTTCACATTCTAGATCTTTTAGCTTATCTTTAAATGTTCATTTTTAGTACTAGTACTAAGTTTATATTTTAAATTTTAGTCTATGGTCATGCACACTTGAACATTTATTAGTATATCTAATTGTTCTTTAAATACTTTGTTATCATCAAAATCTTAGAGATATGGAATAAACCAATTTTGTTCCAACATTGAGATGGAGGTGGATCAATATTTTTTCTATTTTTGTTAGGAGAGGTAGTAGTTTTTTATGGTTTAGTTTGTCTAGCTGAAGAATCACCCAGGGATGAATTGTCATTGTTCTTCTCCATGAACAATCAAGAACAATCATTTTCAAGGATCAATTGAGTTGAAGAGTCAAGAACAATGAGATGAATTATGGGGGGAAAATTGGGTATTTCTATGCTTGCGAGAGAGAGAGAGAGAGAGAGAGAGAGAGAGAGAGAGAGAGAGAGAGAGAGAGAGAGAGAGAGAGAGAGAGAGAGAGAGAGAGAGAAGGAGAAGAAGAAGAAGAAGAAGAAGAAGGCGACTAGGAAATGAAAGGTGATAAATTGATTTTGCAATTAGAAAGAAGAGACAGGGATAATGATGAAATTTTTGGAAAGAATATGATGGAAACACGTGTAAGAAAACCTGTAAAGATCCATGGATAAGAGAAAGTAGGAGACACCAAGATCTGGATAGGAAAATAAGTTATCAGAATAATCCTTATGCTACTGATATCATGTTGACAGGTGACAACGAAAATTATAAAGAAAATGATATATTATTTTGAATTTCTTGATTAACTATTATGTGTTACTCTCATTAAATAAGCCTCAATCATTATAAAAAATAGTTAGAGACTAAATGGGCCTAACACATTATGAGCCTACATTGGGTTAAGACTAACATATGAAAATTTTACCTCATACCCCATCATTTATTCCTCTACCCATACATTATACTTTTTTGACCAAAGTATCCTCATATAAATATGTGTAAAATTTTTCTGGTTTAACTATTTGATCCAGAATTTAATAAGTAAATCTATCTTTAAAAGCTACTTTATCAATATTCTAAGTAAACATGACAAATATTATCTATTTATACTATTTTATATCTTATAATGTCTCCATCAAAAATTTTCCGCTAAGTTTTTTTCCTTTAATTAATTAATTAAACATAAACATAACTTTGTGGAAAAAAAATGTATAAACTGATGAGATATAAATTTGATTAGTGAGAAGATAACTTTGAAGAAAAAATGGAATAAAGTAATTGAAATTAGTGGGGGCTATAAAAAAAACTTTAAATTTTGTGAAAAAAATAGAATAAAATAATAAAATTAGTGGGGCTATAAAAAACTTTAACTGTTTTATAAATTATATTTATTAATTTATTTTTGTATTAAGTAATTTTAAAGTTTGCATTATGTCTAATTTATTTTTATTTTTTTTAATTTAATATTACTATGTGTTTTATTAATGTGGGGTTAGAAAGATGTTATGAGTGGAGAGAGGTTAATTGTTTGCATGATATGAATAAAGAGTGTTGAGTGGAGAGAAATTTGAGAAATAAACATGTTAAATATTTTAATTTAATTATTATTTAATTATTAATAATAATAATAATAATATTTAATTATTAATAATAAAATATTAATTATTAATAATATTTAATTATTAATAATAAAATAAACATGTTAAAAAATTCAGGACGTGTTTTATTGTACTTGTTAATTAATAATTATTTAAAATATAAGAATGTGACTTAATTGAAAGTTTTAAATGGAGTTAATAA